>OY971428.1:16250000-17500000 GCA_963853865.1 Helleia helle | reverse complement strand
GCAAAGTGTAAGAAACGAGTCAAAAAATAATTTATTTTCGTTTCATAGATTTGTCCCATTTAGCGAATCAGTACACACAACTAAGCTCATGGGCCAATGCGTTTATAAATTCATTTCATTCATTTATAGCCTGACCAGAAATATATAAACCCTGCATCGTGTCGCCACAGTATCTTTTACACGGTAGCACTAAGATCAAGTATCAATAGATTTGACAAGCTAATAATAATACCGTATTGGAACGAGATAACAACATACGAAAAACTCCAAGAATGACAGAGACATAGACACTTTCTTTTGTCTTTGTCAGAATATCACTCTTTGTTCATCAAAAATTATCGACTAAATTTGAATGCCAAATAAATATTCTTACCCGCGAACAGTTTGTCAAATATGTCCGCCATTTTGTACTACTTTTTAATTTGGTTGGTTTATAAAATATGGTGGTACCAGTTTTGTTATAGACAGATTACCCAAGAATAAAAACAAATATGTTTATTGCTATCCTAAAAGGCTAAGTACTATTAGATCATATATATTAAGAGGACGTTTATAGCCTTCTTTTTATTCTTTATATTTTTAGCGGTTTGTTATTTAGTCAGTACATATTTTCGATAATCCGGAATAATGCAGCTGTCTAAAATTACAATAAATGTTTGGTTAGAGCTAATGCTTATAGTTATCTATCAACCTTTTCCAGTTTTTTTATTATTTTAAATACACTTGTTTCAAGAAAATAAGTAGACTTGATGTTATGAATGTGGTATCTCTGTAAGATATGCCTGTCCCTTTCGGGTATACGCGAATGTCAATTCCATCTGATACTTGTTCCTAGCGGTAGCACTTATAGTATCGTCCATACAGAAATTAGTTCCGAAATTTTCCGCAATATGGCGAGGGCTTTTATTTTTCTGGTCAACCTATAATAATAATATATAATATCTATGGACGCTTTCACACCACGTCAATCTGGTCCCGTGGTAAGTTCTCGAAGAACTTGTGTTACGGGTACCAGGCAACGGAAATATATTTAATACTTTTATACTATACATATATTTAAGATTTTTATTATATAATACACATATTTAATACACATCCATGACCCAGGAACACAGAAAATATATTTTGTTCCCTGGCGGGATTCGAACCCGCAACCTCCGGGCTTGAGCGCCAACGCGCTTACCGCTGAGCCACAGAGGTCGTCAATAATACAACTTTATATAATATTTAAAGTTAAGACCCCTGGACACCACAAACGTGTTAAAACCTCAACCTACAGTATAGTGATTTTTGTTGTTTTCATGCCAATCTATAATTTAAAAAGTCATCAACATTGTTTTCTAGTACGACAAATTGCAACAGTACTGCTTAGATCCCACCATAACGAACACGATGAAACAGCTACACCAACTCAAACAGGTTCTCTGTTGTTCCGGACCTAAGACCGAGAAGAGCTCACAATATATGTCCCCTAGGAAGTTACCAAACATCTTAAGAGATAAATCTTATTGCCATGGTTCAGATGCAGTGTTACGAGGTACAGGTATGTTTTGAGTTACGTTTGAGATATTTATTAGTTTGAGCAACCGCGAAGTTACCGCAACTGGTCAGTGATTTATCACTGACATAATAGCAATTCAAGCGACCTGTGTGTACGTCCCATCAGCCAATTATCCATCAATAGTCGACCAATCAGGAGCGCAGAACCGGCGCAGCGTCGCAGCACTATTTGGCGGAATCTGTTTTCATACAAAACACATAACATTACCGCATTCCGGTTATATGCTCGATGCCGCCACTCAATCTCTAGAAAATAGAATCGTGCGACCGGCGCGATATTCTATTACTATGGACTCTTTCCTTAGCGTTCAGTGTCGTAATTCGTTGCGGCGTCGGCGATCGGTACGTCACTACAGGGCACGCATTCGACACCGAATTATTCATAGATAAAATGGAGAAAAGACCGTTATGTGACCGTATATGGCGTTTTCAGTGTGAGGAATACTCAAAATTGCCAAGAACCGGGCTTGGCAGGAGTTGGATGAGATATTTAGAAACGGTAAAGACACGTTAGAACCCCAAGCACCAACATTAAACAAAGTGTATCTTCGTCCACATCCATTTTCAAACTAACATTATCGGCGCACGCGAAATTCTTAATAATCGCCGCCGCCATAGGTACACAATTTTACGATTTAAAAACCGCGCGCGTTTACGCGTGTCTGAACGAGCCCTCGTCATCATCATCAGCTCCTATCCGTCCACTGCTGAACATAGGCCTCTCTCAAAGAACGCCCTAATTATTATTAATTACAGGTAAAACCAGGAGACGTGAATCGTTTATAAATAATATACACATTACGAATACACCTCGAGTGAAGGTGGTGGCAGAGAAATTCTCCAAAATAAAAAAGAATAACGTCGAAGTTAGGAAGACGGATGAAAAGATAGTGTGCGTTGAGTACGACGTGTTTGACGGAGAGAATGTTGAGAAACCGGTGCAGAACATGAGAGTGTATTTCTCAGTGAAACCAGACACAAATGAAGGTACAGTGTAATTACTTCAACTGGGATCTATTTTAGGGGTCTATTCTTCAAAACGACAAAACATATACCTAAGGGTTCCCCTTATAGGATCTAATCAAAACTTGTCTGGATCCTTCTGAAAAATGTTGGTGTTTTTTTATGTCATAAGGAGGCAACCGAACAGGCGCCTTATGGTGACTACCGACGCCCTTAGACATCCGCACAACAAAAAGTAATGCAGATGCGTTGCCCTCCTTTTCTCTATCCCCCCAATGGGCCACCGGAAACTCACAAACCCTTGACGCCGGTGGTTATGTGAGAGAGAGGTACCACCCCGGTCGTGCCGGCCCCATCAGGCTGCAAAGCAGCATGGCACTACGTCTTACAAAGTGTTAATTTTTTTTTTCCCACCATTTGTACCCCTCTTATAAGAAGAGGGGACAGAAGAGCAGGGGCCAAGGTGTGAGGATGGTAACCTCACCCCATTGTACTGTCCCGACGTTGGGAGGGGTTGTTTTGTGGTGCGGGACAACCCCTGTGTGGAGGTGGCGTCGGTCCCTTGCGGGACTTACTAGCCGTCGAGGTGCCCTGTTTGTTTTCTAGATCCGGGGCACCTCACCAAAGGCGGCATTGGTGGCACTCGCCGGGTTTTAGTGGGTAGAGTTGCGTCCATTTACCAGCTGTCGGGCGCAGTGAGTCCCACATACCTGCGTGGGGAGACCCACTCCCCCGCGGGATGCCTCAGAGCATTTCCCGGCGTTAGAGAAAAAAAAAAAGTGTTAATTTTAATTCGTATTACTTAACAGTTTTTTAACCGACTTCAAAAAGAAGGAGGTTCTCATTCGTCGGAATCTTTTTTTTAAATGTCATTTTTTAATTTTAGAAAACCTTATAAGAACTCTTCCGTCCATCATAAAACATCAATTTAACTTCACGGACGAGGCATATTTCAACGAGAGGGAAATAGAAATATTGGATGGCAAGGACGAAAATAAACCATACATCCAGGATCTAAAGAAGGTCTTAAAGCAAAACCGCACAAGAAACAAAAATTCATTCGATTTAAAAACCCTATACGAAATGGCTAGAGAGAGTAGAGTTTTGAATAGAAATCTGTCGAATGTTATAACCAGAGCAGAATTGGAAGAAATTAAGAATCTTATTCTCAACAACCAAGCTTCGAGCATTCATGGTCTGAGTAGAAGAACAGTCAAGAACAACGTAAAATCGGAAAGAGACAGACATATTTCTGAGAGTTTGTTCGCTGAATTACTAAACAATGATTAAGTTTACCTTGAAAACATTCGAACTACTAAAAGTAAATTTAAAATAAATTATTTCTGAAAGATTCTGTGCGCGAATATCAAATAAAAAAAAACACATTTTATATAAACTTTAATAAAAATATTTTAACACTTATTCGAGTTTCTTTAATAAACATATTCTTAAGAAAACAGAGATGAGTTAGAAAGAGAAAAATAAACCTCATTCTAATCTGATAATTTTAGCCATCTTGGTCTATTAACAAATTTTGATTAATTAAACTTTCTCTATTTACTTAACTGTATAAAAAAGGTCTTTTCGCTATGAGCTCTTTCCATTTTCAACTGTGTCTGGATTCAAAGTGGGATCCAATCCTAACTTCTTCATTTCCACTGCCATTTCGAATAAGTAATCGTAGCACTCTGTCCTGTAAGTTCAATATTTTGTTAATAAAATCAGGTGTTACTTTGCGGAATGTATACCTAAGATATTAAATTATATATTAATTAGCAATAATCCCGCGAATTAATACAAATATTTTAATATCTTATATTTTGTATTATCTTAAAACTACTGACTATAAAATACAAAATAGAATGATTCAGTAGTTAGCATAGAAGTGGACTTAAGGTGCCAAACAAAATACCAAATTGTAAATTCTTGCAACTAAATGAATGTGAAAATAATTTAAAATATGACTATAGAATATACATATATAATGTAATTTAACAGCATAATTGAAAAAACAATGAACCATATGTAAAGGTAATAATTATTTACTATTATGTCTGTATTGTAATTATTGTCAATTGATTCAACCAGATGTAAAGTTATAATAAATATATAATGTTATAGATTGCTGAAGAAGGTTCAATAAAGGACCGAAACATTGCAAGAATTTACAATGCAAGATGGTGGTAACCATCTTGCTTGTTTCTCCCGTCAAACAGCTTTGCCGTGTTTCGGAGAGAAGGGCAAGACAGGCACCGAGACTTAACATCTTATGTCTCAGGATAGGCAACACATAGATGAGTTGCCTGGGCTCGTTCCAGGTAAACTAGTTTATGCTCATGGGCGACGTCGACCACTTACAATCAGGTGGCACGTTTGCCAGTTTGCCTATCCAACTAACATAAAAAAAATAAAAATAAAACTTCCCTGCTAACTACTGAATCATATATTATTTATGGATGCTATGGATAACAACAAAATAGAATCATTTTATGGTTGTTTCGGGTTTGTAGCTAGTTACTAGCAGAGGACTTAATAAACGGAGTTTACAGAGTGTTTGTGGCAATACAATAATATCCACTAGAGCACAAACTATATAGGGAATACTACGTATATTGATAATTGTATTGTTTATATTGTTAAGGAACGCCCTAATGTTTTTTGATAGCAACAGGCGTTTCTTATTCATCGGTCTGAAGTGAGGTGTGAAGTTGGTTAATTCTTAGTATACATCCCACCATATTGTTACCCCTCTTCTTCTTTTTCAAATTTCAGCAATATTCGGTTCAGACAACACGTAGATTGTACTTGTAAAACAGCAAAGATAATTAAATATTGTAAATGTTACAATTTTGAGTTTTTAAAATTAAATATTCTGATTCAACCACTACGAGATGAAACAATCATTATTTCATTATTATTTTACAAGATCTTTTAATTATATCATTTTTAACATACTAAGACCAGTATTAGTATCAATCCATTACAAATGTAATCAAAACAATATAGGAGCAGTAGCTGAGGATGTAACCGGGAAAACGCTCAGATGAGAGAGATAATAGAGAGGCAATTAATAGGAGGTATGTTTGTATGTATGTGGGAGGTAATATTCCAAACTACTCAACAGATTTTAAAAAAATCTTTCACCAGTACAATACTATGTTATCACCGAGTTACTATCCATACCCATCCTGATACGTATTTACTAATTACTAATATAAGCCCGTGCTTATATCAGTATAGGTATTCTAATATGGTAAATCTATATTAATGCGGGTGAAATCACATGCAGCAGCAAAGAGGTTTTTATATTAAACAACTCACATAGTCTTAGCCTGTTGCCAAGTGTCACCCCAAACATAGACCCCGTGTCGTCTAACAAGCACAGCGCTGGTACCCGGGTAGGCTTCCAGGGCTGCAGCGAGACTACCAGCCAAATCTCTCTCAAAGGGGGTATTTTCTATGATGGGCACTACCAGCTTCTCATCATATCGGAGGAAACGACCAAGCTTTGCATCTTTGATACCCTGAAATATTAAATTATCTTTGTATTTTTTATACTGATTAAAAACTGACAAACAATACAACTTATTATAAGTGATCAACTTCTCCAGTGAACAAAAACATCTTCATGTGAGAGAATCCTTTGCATATGCATGCATACATACATGGCAAGCCTCAAGAACCACATTTGATTTTTATTTTGCATTATCTGATGTAAAATCAATGCATTGGGGTTATGAAGGTTTTCATTTTAGTAGAAGGTTAAAATACTTGTGCAAATCTACTTTTTCTACTTTTTATAATGAAACAACAGATTTAAGACTATATTGTCACATCCTATGGAAATGGACAGGTTAATTTAATATAATTATTGAAAAGTTCTTTTTTTAAACTTTAAGGTGAGTAGTTCCCTATAAATGCATTACCTTAATCATTTCCTGATGCGTTATAACAAACTCTTTGTCATACAATAAGGTACACCGGACAGCGTGTGGGGAGTGTGTGTGTATGACCGCTCCGGCTTTTCTCTCTCTGTATGCTAGCATAAATAATGGCGTACATTGGCTCTTTTTTAATCTGGAATAAGTAATACAATTTATAATATTATAAACTAATCTATAGAAATTAAATCTTAAACCTATTACAAATATGTATTTATTTATAGCACTGTAGGGATTGTATGTTCTTCTATTTTGTGCGAAAATTCCCTTTTAGATCAGCAACAAAAATAAATTACTCTTGAGATATTACTACCATAGAAATGATATGATTAATGATTACTTAAAACTGAAGTAATGTATCTTAATAATATTAAAACAATAAAGAAAAAAAGGAAAATAAAAAACTCAGTAATTTTCGTCATTTTACCTAATATACCTTGAAATTAGGGATATAACAATTTATAAGACACTTACTGTTTTGCTGGCGGAGGTAATTCTAAATCTTCATCATTGATGGTTTGCACAAATAAATCATTAGGCTTCATCCTTTCCTTTTGAACCCCAGATGGAGCTATGTATATTTTGTCTCTGGAAACATAAATAAAAAAAGTTTATTATTAAATACATGTTTAATGACACCTTGACATGTTTTCTCTATTTTATTCCTTTAAAATACATTTTATTTGCCTTTTTCACCAATGTAAAAATACATGCGTAGGTAAATAAATGGAGTATAAAATATATCAGGCAAATGTTGTTTTATCTGATTTTGATAAATAATAAATCAATTTGATAGCATGGTTGAGGTGAAATAAGGTACATGCAAAAAATTCTTACCCTTCTTTTATTGAAATACCGCCACCGGTTCCTGTAACCCATCCTAGATGATAAAACTGGTTGCACAGTTCTGGAATAAGATTTCTGGGATGTTCCTGAAATGTTGATATTTTAACTATGTTACAAGCTTGACATTAAAATTACTTAAAATTCAAATGTACTGTTGATAAAACTTAAATTTAATAGGTATAATTAGGTTTATTCGGTTTCTTTAACTCACTGGGCCAAATTCCATCGTCACCGATCACGCAATAACTATATCACTTCTGCGGTTATGTGTTTAACTTTATAGATAACGTTGGCCTTTATCAGTGTGTCTGTGTTTGATAATGTAAGTTTATATTATTCTACATTATAGCCCGTGATTTGAGCTAAGAATTCCGTATTCCGTACATATTAAACATATTTTTGTTTTGAAAAATGACAATGGACAATGACAGTTGAAGTCGGCTGATATATTTTTTTTATTTACTGAAAAGCTTAGGTAGTAGTTTCTTTATTCTTAGTTATAATAAAAAATATTGTAATACATACACACATCAACACGATCTAGGGATATTTCGAATAAAGTCTAAATTTTGTAGGTCTTATTGAATGATTGCAAATTTGAATTTGAATAAAATAATTTAAAAATAGCTTAATTTTAGTCTAGTTGGAAAGTTCCAATTTACCTGACCCAGTTATTTTAATTTTTTTTGTATCAAAGTAAAGTTTTAATAAAAAATGTTGTTTAATTTCGAATTTTAGTACTTATACCCGAGTGTTTGCATCATGAAGCGGCGCCATTTAACGAAAGATGAAATGTAAAGCGCAGTAGGCATGCTCCAAGCTGGTTCTGGCTCTGTAGTGCTGTTTACCGATGAGTCCTGATCTGTTTTCATCTCAATTCCTGGCGAGTACCTACGTGTAAGGCAAGCTCTTGGTCGTGAGATTAACCGTCTGCAACATATTCAAGAAGTCCAGTCTATACCACGGAGGAACAATATTATAATTATGGTTTGGGCGGGAATTCGTGTTGGTGGAAGAACATACCTCGTTTGGATCAGAAACACCATGACTGCTGAAAAATACCGTAATCAAGGTGGCACCAATAATCTATCTCCGTCGACTGCATAAGGGACAAGTTTTCACGCTCATGCATGAGCACGACGTGTCGGTCTTAGACTGTCCCGCGCAATTGCCAGACCTAAGCCCTATAGAGCATGTGTGGGACACGCTCCAAAGAAGGACTTTAAGGTTACACAAGTCGCTCATCTTTCCATACAAACGCCGAACAGTAATTACTACAATGTTTGACGTTGACCATGAAAAACTAATTTAAATGTATAATATAAATTGATCTCGTCGTTATCTATGACTGTATGTACCCAAAATCGTAAAAAAATATACATTAAAAAAATACAAGCTTCTAAATTTTCGTATTTTAACACTGATTTTAGCCCAACTTTGGGCGAAAATAAATAGTACACGGGGCACGAAAGTTTAAAAATAAAGCGCGCACAGATATAGTTTAGTTATTCAAAAGTTGAAATAAATTTATTTTTAAAAGATACAATTAATAGTCTTTCTATAATAACTGTTTTAAAATACTACTAAAAGTATGAACTTTATAAATAAAATGCACAATAATTTATTCCTAAAATGATTTAGGAATGAATTATTGTGCATTTTATTCTAGCACACATGTTCGCGCACTATCTCAGGTGAGATAGTAATCATTTTGTTGGAGTTCGCGCCGTCGACTAGTTCAACCTTAAGGAATTTTCCTTAAAACGTTCCGACTGAAGAGCATCTTTTTTGCATCTGAGCAAGACCATTTTACCTTAATTCAAAGCATGAAAAACCGTTGCAGAACCGTGGTTAACGTCATGGCATAACTATAAAACAAAAAACTTGATTATTTCGCTTCACTTTTTTTTCTTCTTCTTGAAAATACATCTTTGAACTCCTTTAAGAATACACAGGACAAACTAGATATTATCTTTAAACTATTTAACACACACGCATCAGCTTATAAAGCTTGTGTGGTTTCCATATAATAATAATAATAATATTTAGTTTTATCATTAGGTAACTATTTCACTTTTTTTCTTTACGCAATAAAAATAATTTTATTTTATTTAAAATTATATATAGTTTGATAATAGGCTTTAAAATATAAAAGTACGTTTGACAGAACTAACGTACATGTTGTATGTTAGTTCTGTCAAATTTGGAGTAGGTTGAAATAGTCACAATATCCCAAGACGGTCTTGATGTGTGAATTATGTATTTAGGAATTTTACTCTGAAATTAGCTATTACTTATGACCGATGAGGAGTAAATAATGCTCTCTAGATTTTTTATAAATTCGTTTATTAAAAAACAATAAAAATTAATAGGAAATCTTGTAAAATATATTTCACATACTTCTAGATATTATTTAGATTGACATTTTTTAAAATTCGACGTATTATAAATAAATAATAAATAAATAAATATCTATCGACGCTTTCACACCACGTCACTTTGGTCCCGTGGTAAGTTTTTTTTTGTGTTGCCTATCCTGAGACATAAGATGTTAAGTCTCGGTGCCAGTAATTACACTGCCTGTCTTGCCCTTCTCTCCGAAACACAGCAAAGCTGTTTCACGAGAGAAACAAGCAAGATGGTGGTACCCATGCAGCCGGGAGCGCGGCACAGCGCTTCTCAACTTATATAAAGTTATCGAAGAACTTGTGTACCAGACAACGTAATATTAATATTTAAATGTAAAATATAGTATAAAAGTATTAAACAATAATATTTAATACTTTAATACTATACATATATTTAAGATTTTTATTATATGTATAATACACACATTTAATACACATCCATGACCCAGGAACACAGAAAATATTTTTTGTTTCCTGGCGGGATTCGAACCCGCAACCTCCGGCTTGAGCGCCAACGCGCTTACCACTGAGCCACAGAGGTCGTCAAATATATATACAGTATAGTATACTATATAGTATTATAATTATAATATTTGATCCACCCGAGATGATATAATCCTATCCTATAGGTATAGACCTTTCAACGTATCTATGTAATATCTGTGGAAGATCTGGCTTAAGGCAATGCCCATGGATGCCAGGCTTTCGCAGATGATGTTGTGATGGTGTTTGTCGGCAGCACGGCGCTGGAGGTAGAAAGCCGTGCCAACGCGGCCCTCTCGCTGGTTCGGTCGTGGGGCGTCGAAAATAAGTTAGCCTTTGCTCCGCGATGTTGCTAACAAGGAAACTTAAATTCGACGTCCCGCGGCTGACCATGGGAGGGGTGGAGATTGGCATGGAAAATGAGATTAAGATATTGGGGCCCACAATAGATCATAAATTGACATTTAATAGCCATTCCTCGAATATCTGTAGGAAGGCTATTAACATATATAAACAACTGTCAAGAGCCGCCAAAGTAAGTTGGGGACTCCATCCGGAGGTCATACGTGTCATATACACGGCCACGGTGAAGCCCATTGTCTCTTATGCCGCCAGCGTTTGGGCCCCGGCAACTAATAAACTCGGAGTGCAAAAACAGCTCAATGCAGTCCAAAGGGGTTTCGCCCAAAAGTTGTGTGGAGCCTACCGCACCGTCTCGCTAAACGCAGCGCTGGCGCTGACTGGGCTACTGCCTCTCGACATTCGCATACGCGAAGCCACATCATTGTAAGAGGCGAAGAGAGGAAACTAAAGCCGTCAAACTTAAACTGCCGTCGTACTGCACGGTCTACCAGGCGGAACTTCTAGCCATATGTCAAGCAACACAAATGATATTACGGCAGGATGAAATGAGTTTCGTCATCATAAGCGACTCACGCTCTGCCCTCGAGACAGTTGTGAATCCCTACTCCATGCACCCCTTAGCCGTTGAAAGTAGAAATAACAGAGCAGACTCCAGAACAAGGAAGTGTCCATGTGCTTTGAACATGCAGGACTTATAGGGAATGAACGCGCTGACCACCTAGCAAAAGAGGCCGCCCTCAAACTAAAGAGGAAACCCGACTACGACCAGTGTCCGGTTTCATACGTCAAGAGGTGCATCCGAATGGATTCCCTTGACGAGTGGAACCGGCGCTATCAGTCGGGTGAGACAGCGGCCGTTACACGTATGTTCTTCCCGAATGTAATAAAAGCCCATAAAATTGCTCGAGAAATCAAGCCAGTAGGCATAATCACCCAGGTTCTGACGGGGCACGGTGGTTTTTCAGGTTACCTGCACCGTTTTAAGTGTAAGGATACCCCATCGTGCATCTGCGAACCTGAGGTGGAAGAAACTGTTGCTCACATCCTGTTTGAATGTCCCGTGACAGCGGGAGTGCGATTTGACGCTGAGCAGGCTCTAGACTGCGAAATTAGTCAAGAAAATGTAGACAGACTAATAGCAGATAAGAAATTAAGAAATGTTTTTATTAATTATTGTGTGAAGACTGCAAGCCAAGTGATAGCAAGAAACAGGCAGTGTTGAGTGTCTACTTTGTAAGTGTACACCTGCAACACTGCAAGTTTGATTTTAAGAGTGTGCTTGCAGTCTTTTGACTGGTAGTTACAAAAAAAAAATGGTAGTTACAAAATTTGTAACTACCATTTTTGATTTAAAAGAAATATTGTTTTTATTGTTAATATAAGAGAGCCTGCATTATGTAACCTGACATTGTACGATATTTTAGCTGGCAAATGAAACGTCCAGAAATCAGACGTCGTAATATGTTTTTACTTTGCGATAAAATTATTATATACAATCAACTAGTTTTATTATTCTTTTTTGAAATAAATTTTATAAGATATTAAAACTCTGATTACGTCAGAGGCGACACGCGGGCCTCGACGCGGAAAAAAAAATGCCCAAGGAAAATATCATTTGTTCATCGCTATCAGACCGTTCGTTGACACAGGGACTGTTGAATCTAAAGCCTAAAGTATGTACTAATGATTTTAGGGTACGTGCAGCTAAGGACTATGCCCTCTTTGAAAGCTTTTTTTTAACCAATTATTGCGCTGTAATCCATAAGTCTTCATTTATGTACACACAAAATATTAAATCGACAACCTCTGTGGGTCAATGCTTAGCGCGTTGGCGCTCAAGCCAGAGGTAGCAGCGGGTTCGAATCTCGTCAGGTAACAAAAAGTTTTCTGTATGACTGGGTCATGGATGTGTATAAAATATGTGAATCATATTATAATAAAAATATTAATAGTATAAAAGTATTGAATATATTTCCGTTGTCTGGTACCCGTAACACAAGTTTTTCGAGAACTTACCACGGGACCAAATTGACGTGGTGTTAAAGCGTCCATAGATATTATTATATTATAAAAATGTGTATTATAATTTATTCTACTTCAAATCAAAGTTTTAAGTTGTTTTTAGAACATAGCAAAGAGTATGTAAACACTCCGTTATAGAATATAATATATCCTTCTTTCTGTCTTGTCACAGTGTTAAAAGAAAAATGTAATTAACAAAACCAATTTCAATGTGGATAAAAATATAACTAAATCTCCTTGAGTGATTATAAGGCATAAAAATATTGGAAAAGGACTTAATAAAAGTAAGTCAACACTATTTAATTCTTTTTTTGGCTAAAATATCAGGAGTTAAATGGTCCCATGTCCCAGCCATCGGAATTTAACATATAAAGCCAATAGAATAGTAGAAAAGTAAGAAGTACTAATAGTTTTCCGACATTAAATTCGAAATTTAATTACATAAGTAAAGAATTTAAATCCAATAATTTTATTGCAGATAGATTGTCCATTATGCAGGAGATACCAGAATGTTTGAGCCGAAGATACAAAGCCACTGATGAGTTAATACAAGAACTGATAAAAAATACTACGCAGTTAACAAACTGCGACGGTTCGAATGGAGAGCCAGGAGTGAAGCTTATGTGTGAATTCTGGAATATTTTGAAGGAAAATCCGAATCTGAATTTGAGGGTTAGATTGTCTACATATTTTTTAAAGTTGTTACTAGCACGCGACACGGGGCCTAACTTTTACTAGACTACAAAGCCGGAACTGCTATGATAATAATGACCTATCTATACAGTATACTTACGTACGAGATCAATCGATTCGTTGTTATCGTCTAAGAGCTAGCAACGTTTTCGTGAGAGAATTTCAGGTATGACCAGTTTTTAGATCTGCTCTCTCTCTCAGTCTCCCGGACGTCATACGGGCTATCTGGCTGGCGGTAGGGGTTGATATATAAAAGTTAATTATATGCAATAATCGGGGTGACATATTCTTTATAGAAAAAACCCTGTAAATAAATAAAAAGATTAAAAAACATTTTAAGAAGTTACTTTGTTATTATTATTTTTATTGAGCTTTATTCAACATGAATCTCTTATAGCCAGATATTTTTATTGTTGTTTAAACTATGCCAGACGCTAATTTTGAATTAAAAATATAAATATTTCAGTATGGCTGAAATTTTTATATGATGTTATGTATCTAAAAACCTAAAATTAATTTGCCAAACAATAAGAGAGTGAGAGAGATAACATATATAAACACTGGCCTACCTGAAATTCTTGCTTTCCCGACGTTGCTAGCTCTCGTACTATTATAGTTGGCTACATTTTAACCGAATGCAAAAGTAAAGTTTCTCGTAGTAGGATCACAGTTTTTAAACTTTTGACTTGCTAGGTAAGGGACAAGAAAATAAAATAAAAATGTAGATAGGAATTTTGTGCTTGGTCAACGCTCTGGCATGCTGAAGCACAGCGCGTGTTTTGATTAATTGTAAATTACACTATTTCACTGCAGTTCCAAATTACGACGGGGACGATAGACGTAGAGGATTCAGATTGGCTCAGAGCTTAAAAGATGTGTTTATCCTATTAACATAAAAAGTTATAACAGAATCTAGAAGTAAAAAAAACTTGTCTGTAAAGTAAGTTTACGGACGATAATTTTACGTGATAACGTCATAATGCGCCACAAGCCGAACGCTTTGTCCGATCGTGGCTCTCTATCTATCGTGGAACGTGAAAATGAGTCATGCTTTTTTGTACGTGCAGCCGGAGCTCATCGATTTATAAGACGTTATCACTTAAAATATTATTTATCTACAGCCGCATGCTCAATGACCGCCTTATGAAAACAACAATCGAGTTACGATAAGGTCTTCCATAATTGAAATGTAACTTTTGAGATTTACATGATTTCACTATTGAAATATTTCATCATCATCATTATCACCAGCCCCTATCCGTCTACTGCTAAACATAGGCTTCACTCTATGGACGCCAATACGACCGATCCCTCGCCATTTACCAAGCTTATATTGTCAATTTGGTGTTCTTAACGAACGCCATGTACATAGTATCGTCATAGTTGTAATTGTGTAAATCATGTTGTCAGCAAGCAGTACAGGAATTATTGGAATTGCCAGAGAACAGTATTTTTGTTCAGCCCCAGAGCATTGAGTGTTACATGGCTAGTGGTTCCGGTTGCCGGAAGTCTGGATCGTCGGAAAAGAAGAAAAGGTAAAACAGTATCCATAATATAAATTGCAACAGTATATATTATGTTTGCTTCATTAGCAGCTTTTAATGGATACCATCACGGCTTATTATGTCCTACGTTATTTATAAGTTTCTATCCTTAGCTTTACCTTTATATGGGAGAAGGTACTAGTAAAGAGTGCTGTGAGTGTGATGCCTGATTCATCATGATCTTCATCATCACCATCAGCCCCATCCGTCCACTGCTGAACATAGGCCTTTTTTCCTAGGCGGTATGTGGGGCTAGCTAGTAACTGCGCCCGAAAGATGGTAAGGTGGATGCAGCTCTACCCACTGAAACCCGGCGGTGTTCTCCTAGTTATTTTGTGTAGTCGTGCTGGCCCAGTGCGGGAACTATGGTATGGAGACAGTATGCCAGGAGTCACTCTCCTCTGGGGGCAGGGGGTGGTATAAGTCTACTCCGCTTAAGGCATCCTGAACACTTAAGGGTGCCTTGTAGCCTGTGCCATACGCGCACGCAGCGGCTGAACATAGGCCTCCCTCAATGAACGCCAAGACGACCGATCCCTCGCCAATCGCATCCAACACGGGCTGGACTGATTAGTAAATTGTATTTTTGTGCATGTAAGCATAACTTTATCAAAAATTACTCTTAGTTTTTTTTGTCAAGTTTTTGTCTTTGTTTTTAAGCGGATGTTGTAGCAGAAAAGATAATGCAGGACCAAGTTCACCTAAAGCATCTCCAAGTGCTTCTAGTACTTACAGCAACAGTGCACCTCCGCTTAGCAAGACTCTGTGCAACTTAAAAGAGGTATTTATAAAAATATTTTTTTATAGCATAGGAGGGCTAACGAGCAGTCGGAGGCCTTTTGGCGACTATCGACGCCCATACACATCCGCACAACCAGAGATTATGTAGATGCGTTGCCCTCCTTTTCCCTTTCCCCCAATTGGCCACCGGAAACGCTCAAAAAATTAACATAATAACATGTTTTAGAAACCAGTATAACAATCAAATGCGGACACGAATGCTATTACTAAAAAACGATTTCTTCAAAGTGACTTATATTATTGTCACTTCAGCAAAGTAGTCACTAAACAATGACGTTAATAATTTTCAGGCAGCATCTTTTGATCAAAAATGTAGTATTAAAATCAGAGAACTTATGGCCACTCAAAAACAACTGCAGGATCAAATGGTACATTTGGAACACAGAGAACAGGAAGGCATAGAGCTACTTAAGCAGACGGATGCTATGTGGAACAATATGGAAGAGTCGTATAAAAAGCAAATCACAGCGTCAATAAAGAGACAGGATGGGTTATTAAAACAGGTTATATTTTTTACACAGCCACAAAATATGACGATTTTATAAAATAGTGTAGAATCTGGAGTTAGTGCTCGAAAAACTTTTAAGTTCAAACAGATTTTTCTCTTGTTTCTTTATAAATTATAGACAATACTAAGGCCTAGAGAAATAATCAATGTGAGATGACAAGAAGTATGTGCATATCATTAAGATTTAATACGATTCAGCTATTTATATTTACAATACGCACTCTGTGCGCCCTTCTAAGTTGTTACTGGCAGCCCTTTTTCTCTCAAAACCTATGCCTTCAACAATACTTTCTTATGTTTTTTAGTTAAAAGAAGCTGAAGAAAGTAATACCAAATGGCGGAAAAATAGGAAAGATTTGGAATTTGAGATGGGGAAGATTAAGAAATGCCATCAAGAAATTGTTGACAAAACAAATCAGAAAACAAGCGATTTGAAATGCATTGATATGGAAATAGAAAGTTTGAAAAAGAGGATTGAAATGAACAAGATTGATCTGGATGCAGCAAATAAAATCATCGTAGATAAAAAGAAAGCATCTGATGTAAGGGATGTGCTTGAAATTGTTAACATTTTATAGCTTACAGAAAGTTGTGTACTCGGAAGTAGTCATAATATATATGTCTTACCTTATTTGATTAAGTTATTAATTGTGTCCGATAAAACGACACTAAATTAAAAAATGTATTACCTAAATTTTATTTAAGTTTAGCGAAATTTACATCATATATCATTGTCATATGTAATTAAAAAACTTACCTATTAATAAATGTTTATTATAGTAACTTATTACTAATTTTACTAATATTATACTAACTTCATTAATAGTATAAGTAAATAATATTTCATAATACATTTTAGGATACTATGTCTAATATAACAGCAGAAGTATCTAAGTTAGAAAATAAGCTAAAAGAGGAACAAAACATTAAAAAAGAGAAAGACATAGAAGGAAAAAAACTTATAAAAGAAGCCAGAGATAACTTACAAAATCTTTCTACGGTTTTATTGCAAAAAAAGCTTGAGAACGAAGATTTAAAAGCAGAGGTTAGTTTCGAAAATAATAATCAAGTTAAATATTTTGTATAATATAAAATATTTCTAAAAATTAACAAGATATAATAACGAGTAAAACGAAGGTCATTATAATATTATGTATGTTATCTTGTGAATTTTTAGAAACATTAATTATAAAAGATATCTTACTTGATTGTCATACTGCATGCAACGCGACAGCATGACTGTCACTTAACGCCGGTGTTATGTAAACGAGAGGTACCACCCTGGTCGTGCCTGCTTAATTCGGCTGCAAAGCAGCGTGGAACTATCTCTTACTACCTATACTAATATGATCGTGCACATCAAATCAAATCAAATTATTTAATTTGCATTTGTAGATGTTAATAATAATTATTATTACATATTAAAAAATATTCTCTTTCAATTTTTTTTGAAGCGAGAAACATTATTATCAGACATTGAAACAATAAAACAGACATTCGATCGCTGCCAAGAGAAATGTATGGAAAATGGAAAAACTATTGATGATGAAATTAAAACTTTGGACAAAGAAATTGCACAGTTTAGTATGAAATGTATCCGATGCCATCAATGTACGGATACTGTTGATATTAGGAAATTCTGCACTGAATGTCCTCGGTGTCTCGAAGAAAGGAAATGTCGTATTGTTGGGGACAGTTGCAAATCAGATAAGAATTTGGAATGTGTGTGTATGGCAGTCAAGGAGAAGTTTCTAGATAACATATTCGAAAATATGTATACAGTGCTAGAAAGACATTCCAAAACAGGAGCAGGGCAACGAGTAGCAGATTCGGTGTTGAATTGTCTCAACCGTAGCAGAAATGGAAAATTGGACCAAGAAACTAGAGATACATTGCAAAAGTTTATCCTGAGCACAATTAAAAAGAATTTGAAGTTGACTATAATCGGTGGTGCGGTGAAAACAAGATGTGAGGTAAATATCAGTTCAAATCTCTAAAATTTCAGTTCTAATCTCTAAAGTCTTTGAGAATTTGAATTGAGAATGGTATACGGTCCAAATCATTATCCATGTTGTATCTCAATGTGGTTCTTCAAATTTTCCAAGCTGTCATATTTGCACTTCAAAGTAAACAAAATAAGCAAAATATGAAATCTTTTGAGACTATTCCATTCTAAAATAATTATTTAGTTAGCTACGTAAATAAATATTAAATGTAACAATACAAATACAATATTAGAAAGATTACATATGAATTGTATTATTTATTTAAGATGGATCAAGATACATATAACCAATTAATGCTGTGTTTGAAACGAGTCAAAGTGACTCGACCGCCTAGAGTCGATACGGGCACCGAGGCTAAGAAGGTATTAACACACTTTTTCATTCGTACATTTGTTATCGATTTATGTAGAACAAATAAGCAAGAAATTATTATTAGATACATAATATTATATTATGTATACTATAACAAAATTTGTTATTTGCGGTTTTAATTGTGTTGTTAAAGTGCCCAGTAATTAAGTTACACAAACATTGGATATCACTAGTACTTAGCCAATTAGATAAGTAAATTAGAATTTCCAAAGATATAAAAAATGAGATGGGGATACCTTCAGCATTTTAAAACACATTAGAGGCTCCAGCATGTATTAAATTCGCTAACAATACGCTACGTAGTTGTCATAGTCGCTTAAGTTTTGAAAATGTTTCATAAAGGAGGTTTTTTTTCTAGGACCCATGTCCTCGCTGGGGTGACACTAGTGAATGTAACTGTCCTAAAGGTTGGACGGGAGGATGTGTATGTGAGAAAGTATTTCCTCGGCCCAAACGGAGTACCGGATCTGGCAAAAAGAAACGACAAAGAAATGACGCAGTAAGAATTAAGATGTTTTTACGTTACGACATAACATTTGAGGTCTAACATGGAGAAATTTTGATACAGTTAAATTGATAAGATGAAAGGAAAATAGTTATTATATAAATATATAATATTAGGTAGTTCTAGCTGCATTTGCTGAAATATATACGAAAGATAGTAATTACTCTTCAAATACATGAATTATTGGATTTTTCATAGCGAATTTTTAAGTCAATTATTAAATGAGGTTCTTTTCCACAAAACAAAAGGCCACGTCTAAATTGTATAAAGAATATTATATTAGGGTGCTCCAACCCAGAAGTGAGATCAGTATTCCAAGTGGGACTAGATCTGCGCCTTGTATTGCGTAAGTTTAGGCGGTGGGAAGTCATGAAATGCTGCTTCGCCCTACTGAGCACATCTAGTCTTCTAAGAGGCTTGTTTTCCCTTTCCTCCCAAATGACCACGATATCACGTTACTCGATATGTCGACGCCAAGTAATCCTGGCCGAGGCGTTCAGGGAAGTCCATTTAAATTGAAGGATTGGATTCGGGTGAAACGACGAAGAGTGATTTTTTGTGGTAAACGTGCTTGTATCTTGTTGGTGTGAAATTGGACTAGATTAAATCGGTCCCCTTCTGTGAATTTGGCTAAAAGAGACTCGATTTCAGACACAAGTTTATTCTGACAGTACACTGACTTGTTCCCGAGAAATATTAGGACAGCTTGCCCTAATATTTCTCGAGTCTCCGGTGCTGTCGCATTACAATGAATGCCGCTAGTTTGCAACATGACATTGATATGCAGAAGAAATAAGGTAAGTAGGTAAGTACCTACACAGCCTTGGGAAACACCAGCATTTACAGACTTGAGGTCCGAGCACCATCGACAATAATTTTGATGTTCCTGTCTGCCAAAAAGCTGGTGATCCATTTACATAATTTGTCGTGAAGCCCATAGGATGGTAGCTTTGATAGAAGTACTTTTTGCCATACTCGATCAAAGGCCTTCGCTATATAATATTCAACGTAACCGCTCGCACTTCCTCTTGCTCTCAACTGCCTCCGCCCATCGTACATCGCTGTTTTAAGACAATTAGAAGATCACCAGCTGAGCGATTCCATTGAAAGCCATATTGGCGATCGCTAATCACCTGGTGCTCCTCTAAATACCGCCGGAGTGTAACAAAAATTTAACATTACAGCTCAGCTGCTGTTCAAATTAGTTTTTAATTGGTTTCTTACAGCTTATCTATAATAGGATACAAAAACTTTTTTTTTAAAGGGGCATTCAGATTAAAAGCAACATTTCGTAGACCACATATAATTTAGAAAGTTTCAAATCTAGATAAGATGGACTCACATCGTGTGTGCGCTGACACGTGTGATTTAAAACATACTTTTTTCCTAGGCTTCTTGTCACTGGGCCAGTGCCAATACCAATTTGCAAGGTTGTTCTTGTGATGAAATGTCCCCTGAACCTACTCATGATCCAGGTCTTCAGGAAGAAGAAAACGTAGTAAGATAAACTTCATGAAAATTATGTAACACTTTACAATAATCACTATCATCAATACAAATATTTACTATTGTATTGCCTACCTTTAAGGACGCCTAATAATTAATGCCGATAACCTGAAATCACCAATACAATGACTATGGTGTAGATTACTATTCTATTTAGACGATAAATATATCCTTGCTTTTCCTTTCGCTATTTTAGTTTGACAACAAACTAGTGTATTACCATTATTGGTTTGGTTTTTAACTGTTCTTCTCCGTTTGTATTTTTTGTTCTCCTAGGCTCTTAATTTAAGTATACCTCATTATTCACTGGTAGGAATCAACCCCTAGTCAAGATTCTGGGAGCAACGAGGAAAGTGCTGTAGGCACAGAAATCGCACCACGGAAGCTAAGTCCATGTAGAGGTATTTTTTGCATTCAGCCCTTATATTTTTTTAATATATTTGTTATACTTTTCTTCGAAATGAGTAATAATTAGAGTACATGGAGTGTTTTTGAATTTCACAAACATTTTTTTTACCTGACTGCGCCAGAAGAAGGGTTATGTTTTTCGAGAGTATGTATGTGTGTATAATTGTTTGGCACGCTCTGCGGCCTTAACGGCCCGATGAATTTTAGCTTGAGAGGTATCGTTAGATTCGTATTTACTGTGAGAGTGACACTGGATATAAAAAATATAAACAAAATCAATATGGCGGATTTTTGGCTCCAAATTCATTTGCAGTCGGGTTTTTGTTTGTTTAATAATTTTATTTAATCTTATCAGACCAGAAAGTTTCTTGCAACGTTTTAATTTTCTGTAGAGAAAGTGATGTAAGTATTAAAATGAAAAAGGGTTTCTAAAACCTCTGGGTTTTAATAACTATATCTTTTAGGGTATGTTTTATAAGTTTCTATTTTTCTTTCTTTCATAGAGCCAAATTGCCAGTTTAAAAATATGCGAGCCGCGCAGTGCGTTTTGGGACCTGAAGTTTTGGCTTCTACATCAAAGTCCCGAGAATATGATATAACAATTCCATGTAATACGTCTGTTATAGCTGACAAGGTATTGTTTTTATTTTATGTATTTCTTTTGTCATTATTGTAAAGTTTTATAGATTGTGTTGAATCGTAAATATTTTTTACTTTTGAATTTTATGAGAAAAATGTTTTTGATTTTAAATAATATATAGTTAGCCCAATGGTTGAAACATCTAGATTCTAGGCCTTAAATAGCTAGAATTGGATTATAATAATTTATTAAAAATTAAACCAAGAGCTAAATGATAAAAATTGATGAGCCTGTTAGATAAACAGTGGAATGGATATGCGTGCTCCACGTTCACGTCTTCATGGACACCATCATCCTGCTTGTTTATTCAGTGAAACAGATGTGTTGCGTTTCAGAAAAAGGCAGAACAGGCAGTGTAATAACTGGCACAGTCACTTGCCATCTTTCGTCTTATGATAGCGTATAAATGAATTGTCTGGGCTAGTCACGGGTGAATTCGCTTATGTTGACCACTTTTTATCGCATAGCTCGTCTGCCAGTTTGCCAATCCAAATAATATATAATACAATTTGTTTCAGATTACTTGTAATTGTGGAAGTTCGCCAACGATACCATGCACATGTCCCAAAGGTAAGTATGACTTTTTCAGACTGTATGATTTATATGGCAGTACAAAACACTTTTCGGTGAGAAGAGGAATAACATAGGATTGCAGATGTTTTATAATAAAAATTAATGTCTCGATATATACCAAACATAGATTTTATGACATTATAAACAAAAATGAGACTATTTATGTAAGATGTAACTATATAATATATGATAAAAAAGGCGTAGTACAAAAACAAATTCAAAGAATTTTAGTTGTTTTTATTGACTTATTATTTATATTTGTAGGTTGTAAAATTCTACCTTGTCAACGTATTATTGAGGAAGTTATGGGGTTACACCCTGAAGTGAGTCCTACAGATGTGAGTAGTGAATCTGATGATTAGAGATTTTATTTAGAGAGAACATAACATTGTGAACTTAATTCGGTCATTTTTTATAAAATTGGTTTGCAATACATTCTAAAATAAATTAACTAGTGTTTTATTTCCAATACATTTGAGAATTTCTTATATTCCCTTATAAAATATATTAGACATACATATTTCGTTTATGATTCTTAAAATATTTAACAACACTTCGTATTAAAAAAAAACTGCTTTCAATTGTTTTGTACTTCCATATAAGTTTTGTTATTGAATATTAAAAATAAACATTGTTATGAGCCTTATTAATAATTTCAGAAACACAACAATTAAAAGCAGTTAGTCCTAAAAAGTTAAGCGTAGAAGATGTTGCTATCGATCAACCTAAAAACTCTGAGGTATTGAAGTATGTGAATGAAAATGTCAAGGTCGAGAAAATCACAAATGAATCTGGTGAAAGCACAAAAATAACTATTTTAAGTAATGAAAAACGTGAATCAGATGATAAAATACCATTGACAGAAACAGGAAGTAAAATGACAATGGATAATAAATTACAAAAAAAGACACATAAAGATAGAGATATAAAAAAAGATTCAAAATCAGAAGAAAATTCCAAGAATACAACTGATGGTGACTATGATATACAAACAGTATCGATTCGTAGTTCTCAATCAAATGTTCCGGTATTAGACATTGATGAAAAGATAATGAAAGATATAAAACGTTCAACTTCAGAATCTACTGATTCTAAGCAAGATAGTAAAAATACAAAATTTAAGCTAACAAGTATAAATTTCAGTAAAGACAAACAACATGAGATAATAGTAGAATTAAAAAATGATACAAATGATGGAGTAAGTGGATACTTATTTAGAACTTTGTCAGGAAACTTAGGAATAGATATAAGAAATGAAAAAAATATATCAAATACAACTAGCTCAGCAGTGGAGTCGCAACAACTCAGCTCAGTATCAAATCTCGATAAAAAATTAGCTAGTGGAACTTTGTTACCGGTAAAAATAAAAGGCCGTCCTGATATTGAATCTTTCTTCCTCATACGAAAAAAAGCTTCGGGTGACTATGAGGTAGTGGTCAATAAGGAATTTGAGAAAATAATAAAGAAAACTATAAAGGATCATGAACAAAGTTTGGAAGATAATGTTGAATACTCCTTTAAAATAAAGGAAAGTAACAGCGGGCAACCGTATATTGAGATAGAACCACAACAAGATTCTAATACTGAGCTGAAAGATATGATTATTGTCAAATCCCCTTCAGGAAACGTAAAACTTTTACCTCGTAGTCCAGAAATTCTAAAAGACGATAAAAATTATCGCAGTTCAATAATTTCACAAAAAGATTTTTCAGCGTTATTGAATAAGCTCCAGGTTCCCACAGAACAAGAAGAACGTAGTGACAATCAACGTAGATATACAAAGTCGAAGAGCGATTCTGATGTTTATCAAAAGGTTCAAATAAACAATAATACGCCACGTTACATTCGAGTTAACAAATTTCTTAGAAGGACCCGTTCGGGCAATTATGTTCTTGTTTTATGGAGAGGCTTGTGTAAAAGGAAATCATCGCATGACATGAGTGATTTAAAGATACCTATTAATTTAAATAAAGACGTAGACCTAAATAGTCGTTGCAAAGTTTCTCCATGCGGCAGTATATACATTGTTATTGACAAAGACGAAGTTCATAGCATTGTTAAAGACTCTTCAGGTATTTCCATACAATATGACTCAAAGGAGAACATTTATATTACTAAAGGCGTAAATTTAAAAAGTCAGGCTATTTCTACTTGTAAAGAACTACTAAACTCTAATTGCGATGTGACTAAATGTGTGTGCAAATATTTTACAAGCAATATGCAAAAATCGATTCAGTTATATGACGACAATTCATGTAGAAGTTATCAGAAATTGTATGTAGATGAAATTAATCCATTGAATATAATTTATAAAAGATCAAATAAACCCCATTGTTGTGATAAAATACACTACGAAAACCTTTTAAAATGTAACACAAATATGTCATGTCAGTCCAATGCAAGCAGACGCACAATATCTCAAGAATGTCTAAAAAGATTGGGTGTATGTAATTGCGACATCAATACCTTAATGCATGCAAGTACCAAACAGAATTTTCTATTGAACTCCCTGGAACGTCTACCCCCTCAATTGCCTCCTTTTTTGAAAGGATATAATATACATTCATAAGTTTTTGTAGTTTATCAGGTGTTATTTGTTGTCGTGTATCAATTCGACTTTTTATGAATTGTATTTTAGTGATTAATAAAGTTATATTTTGATCTATTTTGTTTTCGCTGGGGATGAATGTATCATGAATAAGTAAATTGTTCTTCTGCCTTTTTTCTAAATACATACTTTGTTTGGATACTAGTTTAAGATGATCAGTGCTATTTACTATTGTCGATTATACCCAGTATACGTACCAGTCAGTTTGACCTGACAAATGCTCTGAGGCATCCCGCGGGGGAGTGGGTCTCCCCAGTATCAAATGTAATGGGTTAATAATATGTCGATTTAGTATTTAAAATGCGCTGCATATTGTATGTATTATACATGGTGTGAGTATGATATTGTAAGTGAATTCCACAAAGAATATCAAAATGAAGAATATAATATTATATTGTGTTAATTACAAATCATATTATATATACAGAATATGTTCATCATGCAAATGACTGGGGGACGTTCATATACTCCCTTTGTGTCAAGAACGTTCTAGAAATCTAAGCCACGGAGATGCCACTGATCCGTTAATTTTAGACCGGCTTTTCCTGGATCCACGTGCCCTTAAACGTTAGCCACACTTTTTCAAGAGTATTTTGTGAATACTTCTGAAAATGTTCACTACACTAAACGAATGTAAACGAATGTGTCCCTTAGAATCTTCGCGATTCATGGGCGGATTTGCACGATTTAATCGGCCATCGACACGCCATAGACCTAGAGCCCACATCGGCTAGACCTTCGTTATTTTATAAAAGCTGAAAGTTCCTCTGTATATCCGACACATTTAAGAACGACCAGCGACTATAGAGTTTTGATTGTGGTTACTTGGGCAGGTATATGTCGGAGACACATACAGAAAAACTTTCAGCTTTTATAAAATAACGATGGTCTGGCCGTCGCGGGCTCTTGGGCACGTTGCCACAAAATAAATACACGTTACGTATAGTATTTTGGACGTAGCTCACCAAAAACCTCTAATCGGATTTTTTAAAACGGAGCGACGCGACGACAACTGCCAAGCGAATGCACTCCGTCTTGATCCTGCCTAAAAACCTACCAAATATTATACAAAATACAATTAGTTTCCTCAAGAAATGCACTTACGACAGTGAATTTTTTGTTCATTATTTTGCAGTGTCTCGAGAACGTAGAATTTATATACAAAAAATGTAGCCTCGCAGAAATAAATGGAAATGCAAAAAGAACAAACAACTACTTGTAGCTGAGAACTTTGTTAACAAAATAGTTCTTTCTTAATTAAATAGAATCTCTTAATTGAGAGTTACCTAGGAAAATATAACATTAATAGTATTTCAAAGATAAGATTCGTGTTGGTTTTTTTGAGTTTTTGCTACATTCGTCGTAAATACATAATCATAGTTGTTAAGGCGATAGTACTCTTGTCGATTTTACGAATACAGTATTTTTATAGTCGTGTCTATGATATTTTCATCTGATTTCCTTGAGTCTAGGTTCAACTATCACTACAACCCTACAAAATGCATTTTTCTAAAAATCTCCCTTCACCTAATCTACTAAATAGCCTTTCCTCATCGGTAAGGGAAATATAGTGATTCAGTATACTTTATAATATTATTTATATCATAGGAGGCCAAACGAGCAGTCGAAGCCTTTTGGCGACTATCGACGCTCATACACATCCGCACAACCAGATACTATGCAGATCTGTTGCCCTCTTTTTCCCTGTCCTCCCCAATGGACCACTAATGGGAAACTCACAAACCACACGAATCGCGATGGCATAGCTGTCACTTGACGCCGGTGCTATGTGAGCGAGAGGTACCAACCCGGTAGTGCCGGGCCAATTCGGATGCAAATTAGCATGGCACTCCCTCTTCGTAACATTGAAATTTTTTGCAGTTATTTAAACCCGCATTGTACCAGCATATTTAAAACGAACTATGGCCAGATATTTTTATTTTAAATAGAAGACCCTAGCCTAGCAATAGAATGTATAAGAGTCACTAATAGTCCCTTAAGTTACAAGATGATACATAAGATATCTAAGGCGAGATGATATAAATTATATTTCAACGAATAATCCTGTTTCAAATCAAAAGAAAAAGTCCTCGAATTCCACCCCCATTTAAAAAGGCATAAACTAATGATCATCATTAAAGAAATGGTAATAAGGATTAGCAATGCCTCTCCAAAAATACATTCGTTCTTACTTGAAGTACTAATGACCCAAGGGACTCGCCCGACCGTTTGGGGTTTCATGTATCACCCTTAATTATGTTTGACTTTCTGAACATTTTGTGGATCTTTACGGAAAATTTAAACAAGACATGGGTTGTGTTGTTTTGTAAACTGGACGAGTGTTTTTGAGATCTATTCAAATCCCTTTGTGCCTGTGGTGGTAATAGATGAGGAAATTAAAAAAAAATTGTTTCGAAAAAGAATTTGCCGAATTTCATTTTGATATAATAAGCTCATTATATTTTTGATTGAGAAAAAAATGCTTAATGTGACCCTATGTCCTCTATCTTATTCTATCTACTTAATATTCTTGGGAACGTTTTATTTTTTTTACATAATAATGATTAAAGTTTGGACTATTGGGAGAACGATGATCTAATTATAAAAATATAATTTGTGCTTTGCTCTGCAATCAAATAAAGCGCAGATGATCACAAAAAATTCCAACAAACTGTTGAAAAATTCTAATAGAAAATATATTAAATAGCGGGAACTTTAAAGTTAAACACGATTAGGTGCAGTCGGGAGTCGCGAGAGAAATGAATGGCCAAAGTTCTTTTGTAAACGCCATAAGACTTATCAGATAGTTGGAAAAATTTATTGCTGACGTTTTATTCACGTGGAACTTTCCAGAGTTACAATACAATTTATTTACAAGTTGACTTGTGATAACAAATGCTACATTTCAAAGTAGGGACGGATGGAAATAGGTTAAATATTTTTTTGGAGTTGGATATTAAATTGGATCTAGCTTAGCCCATATTTGCCCAGTGGGTAATTTAGGTCTTGCTGAAATAACCTACTGTTTTTTCTTTAACACCGGGAACTGCTATGAGGGAGTGGGTCTCCCCCGTCGGCTATGTGGGACTCGCTGCGCCGAAAAGCTGGTAAGTGGTCGCAACTCTACCCACTAAAACCCGGTGAGTGCCACCAATGCCGCCTTTAGTGAGGTGCCCCGGAGCTAATGAGCAAACAGGGCACCTCAACGGCTAGTCAGTTCCTCAGGGGACTGACGCGACCTCCACAGATGGGTTTTCCCGCACCACAGAACAACCCCTCAACGTCGGGACAGTACAATGGGGTGAGGTTCCCATGCTCGCCCCTTGCCCCGTGCTCTTTTATCCCCTCTGCTTATAAGAGGGGTACAAATAGCCCCCTTGGCTCAATTAGCTTCGCCCAAGGTGCTGGGCTCACTCTAGGCTACTGAGCCCCACCGCCACGTCAAGGCCTGAACCATGGTGGGGTGACAAAAATTATACCTTGAAAATGATATCTCGATACTAATTAAAGCATTTTCATAGCTTTGAATTATGATTTAGTTTGTGGTATTCGTTAACTTTATAAAAATATACAATTTTAATACGGAATGTTCAGAAAGTACGTCGTATAAACTATTTTATATAGAGTGTACTAAACTCTCAAGGCGCTCTTATTGAATACAAATTGTATCTTTACCGCCCAACTTGGGCTCAAACAATAGTAAGCTTTCGCTTTTCGATTTCATCTGAAAGGTGTGTAGATTGGAACGTGATTTCGTTTGTTATGGCGTCTTTAGATAGAACTATAGAACCATAGCGCTTGTAAATTCGTGAAAGGAAAAATATTGGACATATAAATAATGTTTTGTTTTCCTTTAAGAAAGTCAAATAATTATGTTTTTTTTTTAAATATAATTTTACTTAGATAAGTAAAAGGGTAGATGAGCACCTGATCCCACCATGGTTCAAACCTTGACGTGGCGGTGGGGCTTGCGTGGGAGGTTGCTCAACAGATCTGGGGCACCTCACTAAAGGCGGCATTGGTGGCACTCGCTGGGTTTTAGTGGGTAGCGCTGCGACAACCTTACCATCTTTCGGGCGCAGCGAGTGCCACATACCCGTCTGGGGAGTCCCCACTCCCCCGCGTCATGCCTCAGCATTTCCCGGCTTAAAAAAAGACGAGCACCTGATAGTAAGTGGCCAGCGTCGCTTGTGAACATAAACAAGTTTCGTATGTACCTACGTAAGGCAACTTATTCATGCGTTGTTTATCTCAGGATAAACACGGACGGAAGACGGTAAGTCTCGGTGATAAGATGATCCCTTAGATAGGATATTATAAAACTGATCTTCTACAAGTTGATAATTACGATAATTGATTTAGTACAATATATAGTTATTATTGAAGTTTAGCCAATTACACATTTTAGTAAGCTTATTGGGCTTTATCGCAAGAGCGATTATGTCGCCCTTGTAAGGTTTTGATATTATACATTTTTAGTTTTGAAAATATCATAGTATATTATTAATTTTTATTATGTCTGTCAAGTCCGGTATGGTCTAGTGGCTAGGATACCTGGCTCTCACCCAGGAGGCTCGGGTTCGATTCCCGGTACCGGAAAGTTTTTTTTTTGTAATCCCTCTTTCAATTCCCGACGCAAAACGACGATTTTTATTTGTTTGACCGCTAAGTGTGTATATAGCAGATTTGGACTGTTAGCTGTTGGTTTAAAAAAAATCAACTGTATATAAATCTATTTTTTTAGTTTTTTCTAATTTTGATATTATCACAATATTATATTGATTGCAATTTTTTACAAAAGTTTTTTACAAAAGAGGGGACCGACACACAGGATAAGTGGTTAGGTAGGACCGGTTACACCGGAGGATTTGTAGGTGCCGTTATGTATACCTAAGTACCTATACTCCAAAAATGTGGCCGGTCCAGTGGATGCGAAGAGTGGCAAGGGATCAACCGTCTTGGCGTTCATTGAGGGAGGCCTATGTTCAGCAGTGGACGGATAGAGGCTGATGATGATGATGCTCCATATAATTTCTTATATTGCGTATTTTCTTCATATATCACTATAGACAGACACGAGATCGAAACCGTCTAGGTGGCCTCTATAGAGTATTATAAATTCTGTCCGCAATATCGCTGGGTCGTTGTTTTCTTTCAAACCTGCCTGATTGATTTATGGCCGATACTTCGGACGGTGTTGTGATCATTTGCTGCGGATTTGTGAAATTATACAAGGCATTTTCCATTAAATAATAAGATGTATGTAAAATTTTATATTAACAAGGTTATTTTAATTATTAAAACTAGGGATAGTATCGTGAACAATTTCGAATGCGTTCATAATTTCGTAATATCCAGCTCAAAAAGTCAAGATAGTTAAGCAGTCTTAACTAATCATAGGATTTACGCTATATATACCTACATATATACCTACTTATATATAATTTGTTAAGAAGTATTCAAGAGTTTCATGAAATGAATAACCAACAATTACATCTTAGTTTAGCCCCGTCACCCGTGTTACATATTTTGTAAAGTTGAGAATCTCCTCATTTTTGAAGTCGGTTAAAAAATTGTGTTATCGGTACCTACCTAGGTACAGAAATATTTTATTAGATTATAATATAGTTTGGAGGTCAAAAAAAAGCTTGGTATCCCACGCCATATTTTTAGTATAGCTTAGCCTAGTTACTCCTTTTATAGTGTCCTGTGGTAGTAGTAGGTAGGTAGGTAGTATGTGTGAGATTTGGCTTTGATAGAGATTATATAGTGTTCGTTATGAACATAAACATATTATATTATATATTTCATATTATATATTTAGTATATTCTAAGTCTATGGTTATGAACTAACATTTAATAGAGAATCCATAGAGAACAAAGCTATAGCGTGTGAATGTTAATACCTACCATAGACTTAGGATATACTTATATTATATGTTTATGGTTAGTACGATGGTTTGTTAACCTTTCATTTTCGAACTGAACTTTGTGGCGTTAACTTGTCTGACGTAAGGCTTCTTTCAAAGCAGTTTATTTGCGCAATACAATAAAATAAAATAAATACTTTTAAGAATAAAATAAACATCTCAACATTATTATCAACATTTTATTTTAATGAACACCAAGACGGCCGAGATCGTAGTCCATCTAGATTCAAGTGGAAGGTCGATGACCCTCTGTCTTTCTAATAAAGCATCTATAATAATTATAAACTTAGTAAAAAAATCGACACTAAAAAGTAAAAAATAAATTATAGTTAAAAAAAACTAAAAATCACGCTTTTATAGCAAACCGAACTAAAAATTTGAAAATAATTTTAATAGAAGAATTAAATGAGTTAACAAAATAAATAATTGATATTACTAATTGTAAAAAAGCGTGGTGCTTGTAACTAAGTTTTTATACTAACTACACTTTTTAGAAATAGATACCGGTGAAATATTTTTAAAATGAATATGGTATACGGCATATATAGTATGGTAATACGGAATCTACGGAATTATCAGTCTGATTTTTGAAGTGAAAATTTCTTTAGGCGCGTTCACTTTTTGGGTGAAAATTATGGAACTCGCGACATCGTCACCTCGTCACCGAACACTTCCAATGACACATTTATGACGTCATATGAAGTCAGGAAAATTCAAAATTTTAGTATTAAAATTTTGAATTTCATGAGTTAATATGTATGATATGAATATGTATGTATAAGTGTATTTATTATATAATTATATATTATAATATATGTGTTTATATATTAAGTATAAGTATATTTTTTATTATTTAAGTATATAATATTATGTTTTTTTTTTTTTTTTTTAATTATAGTAAACTCGATAATCTAAAAAAAAGAATGCTCGTACCTAAGTCCTACCTCACCTACATTGTTATCTCTTCATCAATGGTTGTCTGGAAGAGACTTTGTACTTAGATAAAATATTGTACTGTATTATTATTATTATTGTATTGGTACAAATAAAGTTATAATTATTGTAACTTATAAGTTTACACTTCTATCGGTCTTTTTTTAAGTTTTTCATTAGGTAGCCCAATTATCGAAGAAGGTTCATTTATGTTAGTTGGATAGGCAAACTGTCAGACGTGCCACCTGATGGTAAGTGGTCGATGACGCCCATGAACTAGTTTACCTGGAACTAGCTAGAACTCATTTATGTGTTGTCACTCGGTGCCAGTAATTATACTGCCTGTTTTGTCTTATAATATAATTTATTTATAGATTATAATAATAATAATACCATCCCTTATATATATGTCTCACTGCTGGGCACGGGTCTCCTCCTCGAAATCAGGCGGGGAGGGTTTTGGTCCATAGTTCACCGATGCGCTGGCCCAATGCGGGTTGGTGAACTTTTTTGAACACACCTTCATAGACTTCTAATTTCATCAGGTTTCCTTACGATGTTTCCTTCACCGGTGAGCAAATGATGGTCTCATGTTCAGATGCACGTAGTTTAGACAAACCCATTTCTAGGCATCACATGGGGGTCACGACACGTGAAACCGCAAGAATTAGCTAGTATTCAAATGTAAATAGTCTGAGGAATCTAATAACAAAATTTGATATAAATACCATGCTCATAAAAAAGAAATTTTGCGTAACTGACTCAAAATTCTTTCGTTAATAACATAGCGTGCTTGTATATAATTTACTCTAACGCAACATTATGATCACTATAATCAATGTATTGTTATTATAACTAATAATAAAAACAAGACTTAAATAATTAAAAACCAACCCATTGGTGAAGTTCCTCCGGAGATCCCAGACCTCCTCACTTTACGGAGAGGTAGACCACACGAGGGGGTTTTTAGTGGATAAAAATCTCCACATACCCTAGGGTGTTCCCCTTGAGAGTCTGGATGATCATTTTGAAGATCCCCCCTCCCCATCTAACAAAAAAAAGAAAAAAACCAACCACGTTAACCTAACACCGTAGTAAGTTCGTAAGGATTCGTTTATTGTTATTAGGAACGTAAATATGAATTTAAGAAACTTAATATTATATTATCTTATGTATGATTATATTTTAAATTTAACTGGCCTGTTGGTCTAATGGTTAGTGACCCTGACTTCTAAACCAGAAGATTCCCACCCATATTTGTGTGATGAGTATTTTTTTGTCATAAGGAGGCAACCGAGCAGTCGCATCTGCACAACCAAAAGTTATGCAGATGCGTTGCCCTCCTTTTCCCTATCCCCCAATGGGCCACGGGAATCTCACAAACCGCACGAAACGCGACAGCATATCTGTCACTTGACGCCAGTGTTATGTGAGCATGATCATTTGTTCTGTGTCTGGGTGTGATTTATCAACAATATGTATTTAATAATAAAAACATTTTACAAAAAATTAAAACCGACTTCAAAAATACTACTAAAAAGTAATAAAATAACAGTTTCTTTAATGTTTGTGCTTACAACATATAATCAACTTAATCTTCTACTAATGTACAAACTTTGCGTTTACCACGTCATTATAGTTACTTTTGGAGTCGGTGTCGTATTTGTTGCTGTACATTACCTACCTACCTACCTTGGCTGACACCGACTCCAAAAGTAACTATAATGACGTGGTAAACGCAAAGTTTGTACATTAGTAGAAGATTAAGTTGATTATATGTTGTAAGCACAAACATTAAAGAAACTGTTATTTTATTACTTTTTAGTAGTATTTTTGAAGTCGGTTTTAATTTTTTGTAAAATGATTTTATTATTTCTTAATTTTTAGTAATTCCGAAATTCGTCGTCTTGGCGTTAATTGAAGGAGGCCTATGTTCAGCAGTGGATGGATAAAGGATGATGATGATGATGATGGTGGTGATAGTGATGATGATGATAATTACGATGACCGCGACATACTATGGTGTGCTACCAAAGCATCCTATACAATTGTTACATCGACACGTAATAAAATAATCATATCATCAAGGTAAACAAAACCAACCAAATAGGCATTATTGGGAATAACTAAAAAACGGCTTGTCAGATCTTAATAAAATTAATATGGGACCAAATTGAAAACACCAGCTTTCAAACAAAAAAATAACCATCGAAATCCATACACAAACGGCGGAGATATCGTGTCACATACATACAAAAAAAAAAAAAAAAACATACAGACGAATTGATAACCTCCTTTTTTTTTGAAGTCGGTTAAAAATATATAAGTATCTCTCCGTTGTCTGGTTACCATAATACAGGCTCTGCCTAGTTTGAGATTAGATGGCCGTGTGCGAGTTGTCCCAAAATATTATTATAACTTATATTAATTTAAAACCAGATTATCTATTTATCATACTAATTAATTATCTAAACTTGGTGGGATTCGAACCCGCGGCCGCTACGTCATTTGTTTTTTTACATTTACTTTCAAGTCATAATGTAAACGTTACAATATTCTTAATTTATTTAAGCTTAATTAACTTAATAATATGGTTAATTTTCTTAAGTTATATTAAAAGAGGCCACTACATTTTTAATTAGTATGATAAAAATATGAGCACAAAGCTTTATTAAAGCCGGAAAAAAGTTTTGTAAAAAAACCTCGCAATAGCGCTTCTCTAGCTTCGGATACATAAAGTAGAAGGGACAAGACCGGAACGAATAAACTGCGAAGTGCGGCATCCTGAGGAAAGACAAGACAGAATTCCTATTAAACGTTGGAGAAAAGGACTTTTTCTTAGTTCGTGAACTTATTAATCCATACTGTTGGAACTTAAGTGGAGTATAAAAGTAATACTTTAGACATCTAAATTTCTAGACAGTCACCTGAAAGTGGTAAGGGGAATATCACTGGATTCTATAATATGATAATGTGTGTGTACTGTACACGCGTTAGAAGTTATACTCTACATAGTACAATTTCATTACACTGTAATTACCTTTTTGCTTATTGTGTAGTTAAATCTATATCTTCTTCTGACGTCTATACTGTCATTATGTGAAAATTGTTCTATAGCTAACTTCATGGTGTTGGATTGTTTTCGTGACGGTGTGCGTATCATCATCATCACAAAAAATTACTTTCATCATTTTTCCCTAAGGCGCCGAAAGAAGTATAACTTAGTAAGTTGATATTTTTTTTTATAGAAGAGGGGGCAAACGGATAGTCGTTCCTGGTCGTAAGTGATAAGCGACATCCATTGACACCCGCTTCATAATTAGCAGGTGCGTTGCCATATAATTATTACAAATACGAGTGAGCTTTTTTATTGAAGGTCCCTCAGACGTATTGGTTCGGAAGCACCGTAACTACTTGACAAATTCACGGGCTTGAATCCCTCAAATAGGTATTTCTATGATGAATATAAAAGCATTTGCTGTACCGGTAGCTATTCAGTTGTAGCTGAAAATAAGCATGAAATTAAATTGCTAAATATTTTAATGATCATGATCATCATCCTATCATCCGTCCTCTGCTTTATGTATCTTTCAGTAAAGCCCAAACTTAGTGATCACCATTTTCAGCATGAACCGGATAGAGTAACGTGGGTTATAATATTCCGAAAATGGTCAGTGATTTGTCACTGACGTAATAGCAATTCAACCAACCGATCTATATGTATGTCCCATCGGCCGGCCTTCTACCACTCGCAGTCGAAGGTGATAGCAAATAATATTCAAAACTAAAATACTACTCACAATTATATATCTAGGTCTTCTCAAAAAGGTAATTTATATAATCACATGTATTACCTTAGCATTTTTAGCAACAGTATAATATACTTGAAACAAGAGCACTAACGTTAGTAAAACAACTTCACTAACATAAACAGTTATTAACGTCACAAAATTTAGCTTCCGAGCCACCGGTGGGGTACAAAAATATTATTTATGTGAATTTGTAATTCTTTGGGTACACTGCTTTTTAGATAGAAATAGATAGATTTTTTTGAAGGTTAGTTGACCTGAACGACTAAAATCTGTAACAGGTGGTGGACCATCGTGGCCAGTCGGTTATGACCAATAATACTTTCAGCTTCTAATGAGCCCTTTTTTTTCTTTAACGTCGAAAAATGCTCGGAGGCATCCCACGGGTATGTGGGACTCGCTGCGCCCGAAAGCTGGTAAGTGGACGCAGCTCTACCCACTAAAACCCGGCGAGTGCTACCAATGCCGACTTTGGTGAGGTGCCCCGGATCTAATAAACAAATAAGGCACCTCGACGGCTAGTCAGTCCTACAAGGGACCAACGTCTCCTCCACAAGGGGGTTGTCCCGCACCACAGAACAACTTCTACCAACGTCGGGACAGTACAAAGGGGTGAGGTTCCCATGCTCGCCCCTTGCGCCGTGCTCTTTTGTCCCCTCCTTATAAGAGGAGTACTAAGAGCCCCCTCGTCTCAATTAGCTTCGCCCAAGGTGCTGGGCTCACCCTAGGCTACTGAGCCCCACCGCCACGTCAAGGCCTGGACCATGGTGGGGAGCTTCTAATTAGTCCTGTTTTTTGTTTGTATAAGAATTTTTACTGACTAAGAAACCTACAGAACATTTTCTGGAACGTGTTTGATTGTTTGGTTTGAGTTTTGTTTTTATTATTGCCTTTCTATTAGCAATTTTATAGTCTACAAAAATAATGACTATAGAAAACTAGTAAATCAGTTATTGAGTGCTCTCAAATAGACATTTTTTTGATACAAACAACACGAATAAATGGATGCCTTATGTTTGCTTTAACATAATTTAAATTATTATTTTGATTATTATAGGCAAATAATTCAGTTCATAAAAAATCGATGTTAAAAAAAAAAAAACTATTTTTTACCAAGTATCCAGAAAAATAAGACAAATCAAGTTTATTATTACACTTGATTGATTTTTTTAAATATTTATTCAACAAAAAGTTAATAAATAAATTTTATTATGTAATCTATGAATTATCTTTAAAATGTCTCTTTGTATTTTTGGAAAAACATTTTTCTTTTCCCACAGACTAAAGAATAAAATAAGGTAAAAACGACCCAGGGTTTTATTACCGGGACCGTAATAGGGAAAGAGCTGCGTTTGGTGCGATCTCGAGACACTTTGGATTTAAATAAACAACTGAAAAAGTCTGGCGTATTCCGCTGAAAGTTCTTCAAAGTTATCCTTTATAAAAGTGTATTAGATTTTATAGTTCTTATTACCTACCGCTACAGGTTCAAATAGTTGATGTTCACGTTTGTGGAAATCTCTTTTTATCATCTTGCTTCTGTTTTTTTAAAAGAGAGTTTCTTATGACCGGCTTAATATTATAAATATCTTTTGTACTTGTAATGTTTCTTTGTTATTTTTTTCTAATGCTTTTGACGTGACAACGTCTTATAATTCGATGGAGCCGGCTGCACGAACGAAAAAAGATGACGTATGCGGCGTTACCTCGCTCTGAGGCGTTCCATTTTTATATGACGTTGTCACGTTCAACTATCGTCAGTAAGCCGACTTTACAGACAACCGATTTTTTAATATCAAATATATTATGCAATAGCAAGTCTGTCTGTAAATACTGTAAGATTAGGTATATGGAAATCCTTCCATATACCTAATCTTTTTTTATGACCTGTATATCCATACAAGTCATAAAAAAATATCATCAGTTTGCATACGGTTGTTAATCTAAGTTGACGCGGGCAACGCTGCAGGCGACAGCTAGTAACAAATTATTTATTACATGTAAGATCATTATAAAAATATGGAGCTCTCGGGATTCGAACAACCGCATCTTACCAAATTGCATTACTAAATAGTCATCCATTTTCACAAAATATCCCAAAAAAAAAAAACAACGAACGTACGATAATTTTTATCGAGTCCATAAAAACGATTAATCGAATAACGATTCGGTGTGACATCAATCACGTCGCATCCCTAATATATCATACGAGTTTATTTAAATACACGTATTATCTGTATTTTTGTGTTTTTCGTTAAACAATCTATCAGAGGGATTGAGTGTCGGGGGTGAATCAATCACTAGTTCCCTCCCCTCTCCCCGACTGGAACCGACTCTAATGTATTGGAAAATTGCAATTTCTAATGCGATCAGCGCTTACCTTTTAGAATGTTTTTTACTGTTTACCTAATGGTTTTTATGTTAGTTAAGGTAAGGGATAGTCCTCTGCCTCCCTTGATGGTAAGTGACCACCGTTGACCATGAACACAAACAACACATGGGAGTAACGACATTCTTGCCTTGCCTATTCTTAGACGTAAGGTAAGTCTCGGTGGCGGTTATTTCTTCTTCAGAGCAAATTTTCTATTAGGGCGCAGGCAGAAATCTTACACTAAGACGTCTAGTAAGTAAGTAAGTAAGTCTAGCCTAATAAGCTAGCCGCTACTTGTTGACCATGAACACAAACAACACATGGGAGTAACGACATTCTTGCCTTGCCTATTCTTAGACGTAAGGTAAGACTCGGTGCCGGTTATTTCTTCTTCAGAGCAAATTTTCTATAAGGGCGCAGGCAGAAATCTTACATAAAGACCTAGGTAAGTCTATCCTAATAAGCTAGCCGCTACTTGTTGACCACTTACTACCTAACAAGCTAGCTAGTTTGCCTATCCAACCGATAAAAAATAATCTGGAAAAATCTAATTTTGGCCAAGAATAAGTTGACGTAAAATAATGTAAACGTAATATAAATCTGCAAGAATTGTGTGCGACAAGCCTATTTTCTCCAACCTATCTTTTTTATCGACGAGGAATTTTCTCGGGCCATGTAAGAGTATTTTATACTCGAAGTATCAGATTTTCTGTCGAAAGAAATTGGTTTTCTCTCAACTATTTAGATTTGGTAGCGTACGCTCGATTCTTGCAAGTCATCGCATTTTATTAAATCATCCTTGAAAAAATAGTAGCTCACGAATAGGATCTTTATGTTTTTTTAGGACTTATCTCCGTTTCGATGACTGGTTGAATTGGCAGATAACCCATCCTATATACCTACGTCTTTATTTTTCTTAAGTTTTATCTGAAAAGGACCAGCTACGGCTGGTGTTGGACCAAAATTGTCACTAAGAAACTCTGAACGAAATTTTTATCTTTAGAGAATAGCTTGTCAAAAATTTAAAAACATTTGCCATGCTTGCAAGATTGTTTCATTTGCCATGCTTGCAAGATTGTTTCATTTGCCATGCTTGCAAGATTGTTTCATTTGCCATGCTTGCAAGATTGTTTCATTTGCCATGCTTGCAAGATTGTTTCATTTGCCATGCTTGCAAGATTGTTTCATTTGCCATGCTTGCAAGATTGTTTCATTTGCCATGCTTGAGGGCTTATGGATTATTTAAATAGCCTGTTTGTTACCCAACGATATCTTCACCGGTGGGAGGGAAGCGCTGTGCCGCGCTCCCGGCTGCATGGGTCTTGCTTGTTTCTCCCGTGAAACAGTTTTGCTGTGTTTCGGAGAGAAGGGCAAGACAGGCAGTGTAATTACTGGCACCGAGACTTAACATCTGATGTCTCAGGATACGCAACACAAAGATGAGTTGCCTGGGCTCGTTCCAGGTAAACTAGTTCATGGGCGTCATCGACCACTTACCATCAGGTGGCACGTCTGCCAGTTTGCCTATCCAAGTAACATAAAAAAAAGAAACAAAAAACCATTTACACTGTTTATTTATGTCTGTTTATTGATGTGTGTTTAATATATTCCATAACCTGACGACCTCTGTGGTCAATGGGTAGCGCGTTGGCGCTCATGCCGGAGGTAGCCGTTCGAATCCCGTCATGAAACAAAAAAAATCTGCGTTCCTGGGTCATGGTATTAAATATGCGTATTATACAATAAAAATCTTAAATATATGTATAGTATAAAAGTATTAAATATATTTCCGTTGTCTGGTACCCATAACACAAGTTCTTCGAGAACTCACCACGGGACCAGATTGACGTGTTGTTAAAGCGTCCATAGATATTAAAAAAAATAATTAAAATAACCTTTCGGACTCCCAAAGTGTCATCATGTTTTTATTATCAAACTTTCTCTTTAATCATACGCCGTAAAAATAATGGACGATGAAAACAGTTTAAAGAGACGACGAAAGTCAAAACAAGACGTCAGAGTCGGTGTCCAACTAGATGGAACAACCGTGGGATAATCGATCCAAGTTGGATTCGAGTACCTGTCGTATCGAGTGTCGAGTGTCGGTCGTATTTGCGTTCAAACCCTAGCAGTGGACGGTTAAAGAATGATGATGATGAAGGAAGTCGTATTTCCCATTCCAAACTTTTCTTCCAACTATCGTCGCCCTTCAATTAATAATGAACGATAAAAGAACGGTAAATTGGCGCAAAATATCTTATATGCTTAACTGTATAGAAATCAAATCACATACTCCTTGATTTTGCCAAGATCGCGTCGAGAATAATAATGGAGATCGATTCTGAGGGTTACTCCGTCTGGGGAATGGAAAATATGTACAGAACTATTCGGGATTAACTGTAGCTGATATTTCGGTTAACGATTTTTGGCCTAATGTATCTTATTCATGAGCATTTAATTAGTTTGAACAGTATTTTAAGCTATTTATTTTTTCATGTTAGTTGTATAATAGGCATCTGCCTATTCATCATAATATGAGTCATCTGACTCATCAAATGGTAATGGTAAGCGTCCCGCATGACGTCATGAACATGAACATGAAAAAGAATATGAACTTGAACATAAACATGAACATGAACATAAACATGAACATGAACACAAACATGAACACAAACATGAACATGAACATGCTCATCTGTTTGGAGACGTAAGATGGTAAGTATAGGTTCTAGTAATCACACTTTAACACTTAACAAAGTTGTTTTATCACTCCCACGATAGACTTACGTTACAAATATCGAATTGTAATACATGTAATACAACTTTATATAATATTTAAAGTTAAGACCCCTGGACGCCACAAACATGTTAAAACCTTGCTTTAAAGTGTCTGTAGCGTATATACATACGTGTACCTATGTAAGTTTTGACGCTACGAAATCTGAAACTAATATTCCAGTTGGTCATTGGACTAACGAAATAACACTTCCAATAAATATAAATTAAGGGTACTCTTATATAAATAATGCAATAAATATAAATTTTATGAATCCCCTATTACATGAGACAAAAGATTGAAAGATAAAATTTATTTACCGCCAAAGCGAAAATAACAGATAACAAATTTCTTTAGTATTTCTTTTGAAAGAATTGCTGAAGCTTTTCATGGAATCGTTTTGAACTTGATAAACACTAATAAACGATATTGTCTAGATAGTCTAGATTTATTAATGTTCTGAACTAGTCACCTCACATCTCTTATAGGATGGATCAGCTTCTTTTGATAGGCAAATGGGACAAGGTTCTGTCAACGGATTCCAAGAAAGAGGATAAAGGTTTGAGATGATACAAAAGACTTCAAGAGGTTCGCCTATGAATACCAAGCGTTCTCAAAAAGTAAGATTTACAAGATATATAAGTATACATTATTTCATACATTTACTGACTTGGTAACGAATGACCTTATTATCAAAAATAATAATGTTTTCATAAACTGAACGAGGAAAAATTTGTAAAAACAACCGGTATGGAGGTAGCACTGAATTCGAGCAAGACACTTGCTCAATGGTGGAGTATCTTTTATATCTTTACATATGGCGCATTAACGCCATTAACCGGGTGGGAAGACGATCTCCATACAGTGGCCGGTCAGTGTTGGATGCGAGTAGCGAGGCATCGGTCGTCTTGGCGTTCTTGGAGGGCCTATGTTCAGCAGTGGATGGATAGAGGCTGATGATGATGATGATGATATGGTGCAAGTCTAGGAAAGGCTATATAGGAGAGAAGGCTAACATAAAAGAGTTCAAGATAGAATTCAGAAATGGCGTTACTGTCTGGCTAGTTTCCCGCCTCGGACGTCATTTGTTGGTGCAAGATTTTAAAGATATTGTTTTTTGTGTTGTCCATCTCTCCTATACGGCCATCTGTCCTAGACTTACCTTATATATAATTCTTCCGCATGCGTGTATGTCACTGAACTCCTAACTAGCTGGGGCGATTTTGATGAAATTTTTCGTTTAGTGTTTAAGTGGATTCGAGAATAGTTGATATTCAGAATTCGGTACAAAATGTTTTTTTTTATAGCATAGGAAACGAGCAGTCGAAGCCTTTTGGCAACTATTGACGCCCATACACATCCGCACAATCAAAGATTATGCAGATGTATTGCCCTCCTTTGCCCTGTAATAGAGTCAAATCGTGCGCTAGTGTAGCGTACAAGAATACCGATTGACAAGTTCTCGATCCCAATCCTAAATTTCAATAGGATAGACTTTCAAGAGTAAGCCAGCTCTGATCTTGATCATAAATTATCCAGTTGTTCTACGTGCTGAGTATTACAGGTGACGGATTTAAGCCTCGCCAATTGCTCAAAAATATTTATCCACTTTATTAAAAAAATTATAAAACTGCCCGAATTTAGATTGCACGAGTTGCAAACTGTTTTGGTGTCGGATGAAATATTTACATTTTAATTTGCAAGCCCGCCATCATTATTTATGTCCCGTGGAGGCTGACCGCTATAAAGCCTTTACGACCAGTTCAGCAATGCTCAGTACGCGGCAAATTTTTGACACTCGTAAAAAGGAGGTTTTATTGTTGATGCTGTGGTTGGCCAGGATTAAAAGAAGAGTGGTTTGATTTTTTTACGTTTGTGTTTAATGTTAGAAAAATGGGATAGGAAAACCTGAAATTGCAAAGGAAGGATAATATATTAAATAACTTTATAGGATGCTTTGTTAAAATGGCAGTGGGTACACCATTATCAGGGTCAATTGTTTATACTAGACTAAAAATACGAATGACTTAAATGCAATACATTTTTTATTATTATTACAAAGATAATAAAAACAAATTTTATTATAATATTTTGTTTTTTTTTATATACAAAACAAATGGATAAAAAAAATTTGTTATCAAGATTATAATTAACCAAGATTATGACGATTATAAATTCTTTAGTATTTAGTTATAACAAGAAGTTTACAATCAAAATCATTTTCTTTAAAAAGACATCACCACTCAAAGTAGTCTATTTGTGCGCAAGAGTTGATGTTGCCGCAGTGCTGTCTCTCCTTCAGCGGTGGACAGTCGCGACCGTTCCTCTGCTTCTGCCGGAGGACGTGACGGGTCCTGAACTTGTCTCCAAAGCCGCAGGTCACGGAGCACGGAGTCCATTCGTTCCAGTCAGAGACAAGGCAGTCGTCAGCTGTAATTTTTGTATGTTAGTACGGAAAGCAGCTGTAGTGGTAAGTGTTCCACGTCGCCCACGAACACATCACATCAACCAAGTCAGGGTGATGGGTGGATGACGCACGGGTTGTCGACGGGTGAACGGTGGGATTACGATGGGTCAGCGATTGATGAACTACGGGTAAACGACGGAACGACTGTTGAAGAATGGGTTGATGACGGGAAACCGTAAAATGACCACCTGACGATGACTTTGTCGAAACCGGTCGTGTAATTTTATCTATTGTAATTAATGTCTATGAAATAATAGTGGAAAAAGTGAAAAAAGATTTGTAGAATTATTATGATTTGCAGAATTATTATAAACCTTAAAAGATATGTTAACGACGGGTGGACGATTGGTCAACGACGGGCGGACGATGGGTGGACGACGCGTAGACAATGGGTCAACAATAGGTTCACGATGGGTTAACGATAGGTGAACAACGGGACTAATATTTCATTGTGTGAATATGGTCACATACAGACATAGGAACAGCAGCTAAGGCTTATGAACATCTGGTCTAGTAACAAAACTTGCCACTTGAAGCTCAAAATCGTTGTCTAATTTAATTAGTACTTACTGTAACGAGTTATTCTATTGTCAGTCTCTATTATTAGTATAAATAAAGTTTGACCGCAAATTAATGCCAGTAAACGAATGTTGGATTGAATTATTGGAATTTTGAATAGGATTATTATTTGAATAGGATTTAGTTTCATCTCGAAATCAATTATGAATTTAGACTCGATCAATATTCACGTCATGTGCAGTAAATGAATACATGAATAGTTATGAACAACCGCAACTCGTTGACATTATAGACTCAGGGTGATGTTATGTCTTACTGCCGGAGGGCTTTGTATTAAACAAAATAAGATCTTAAGTAATCTTTTCAGATATTTTAAAATCTTTCCAGATCTTTTCAGACCTTTGTAAATATTTCCAGATCTTTTCAGATGTTTCTATATCATTCCAGACATAACCAGATCTATCCAGATACTTCCAGATGTTTCTAGAATTTTTCAGATCCTTCCAGATCCTATAGATCTTTCCAGATATTTCCAGATCCTTCAGATCTTTCCAGATTTTGACAGATGTTATACCAACTAGTTCATTATTACTATACATATAAACTTACGTTGTATTTTATTGACTGCATGATGCAGACGAGATCGAAAGTGTCGTGGTAGATGCTTCCCCTGCCCCAACTTCCTACCCTGGGCCACGGCTAGTACCACGTCATCCATACTTTTCAGTCCACTGTCGAATTCTGGCTCAGGTGTTGATCTGGAATTAAATTTTAGACGACTATAAGTATAAAAAATATTTTAGTACCAAATTCTCGCAGCTTATCCTATACCTAGATGACGATTATACTGCAGTATATCCGTCATCTATAGGAAAAGCATCTTTGTAACGATTCAGATGATTTCTCTGTTTTCCTGAATCTCCTAATCGTCTTGTAGACGGTTATAGGCTGATAATGATGATGTTGATCTTTGTAGTGTACCAAGATGGCCTACCACTTATTTTAAAGTGCATACGGTAAACAAGATAGATAGTAAGCGATCCACCACCAACAGACACCCGCAATTTTGAAAGATGCATGTCACCTTTTCTTGTTCAGACTTTTTATGTCATTAGGAGGCAACCGAGAAGTCGTAGCCTTATGGTGACTACCAACGCCCATAGACATCCGCACAATGAAAAGCTATGCAGATGCGTTGCTCTCCTTTTCCCTAACCCCCCAATGGGCCACCGGAAACTCACAAACCGCACAAAATGCGACAGTATAGCTGTCAATTGACGCCGATGTTAAGTGGGCGAGAAGTACCACCCCGTTTGTGCCGGCCCAATTCGGTTGCAAAGCAGCATGGCACTACCTCTTACAAGACGATGAGAATGATTTGTTAGTAAATATTTATTATTATTATAATTAATATGATTCCTACGGTCTTTATCTCGATGTAATCCAATAAAGCCAATATTAATACGTTACTAATGTATGTATGTATTGTTCAGCTCCGGCGCTCACCTCACCGCAGATAATTTATTTATGAGCACCAATATCCACATTCCGACCTCAAACGTTTATCTCAATATCTATGCAGGTTATAAAGCCTAGCCTTACTTGTATAAAAGTTTCTAACCTACAAGATTATATTTAACATCGATTTCTGTTGTCAAAGGATGCATTTACTGAGTTTTAGGCCCGGTTTTATCAGGTTCACGTTAAACGGAGTTCGATAAAACTCAGTTCAAATTACTCGCGTTCACATATTGCGTTCGATCTCGGTTTAATTACAGATGGATTTCACCAGCTACATTTTGATCCCGTTCATAAAAACTAAGTTTACTACAATATAGAATGTAAACTCGCGATTAATTGAAACAATCATAGACAAAAATCGAATTATTATTAACTAAAGTATAAATGTTACTATACCTACTATACATTCTATCAAAATAGTAAAGTTGCATAATTAAATTAATGAAAACAAAACAATATGCTGACTGACAGATGACATTCTATTTCATCGCGATTAACGCGATTGCATTGAACGGCCAAAATTGGGCGTTCAAAAATTAAACGAGCTCTAATCGAGATCAGTTTGCGTTGGTAAAACCCAATTTGGAGTTTTGAACTCAGTTAAGTGTCTAAGCTGAGATTTGCTTGAAGTGATCGCGTTTAATTAGGAATGGTAAAATCAGAAATTAGTCGTTTAGATAAAGCTCCTCATAATCTGACTTTCGTCTTCCAGGAAGAATATCTTTTCGGAGATTTCCTTACGTATTTTAGGAAGAAAGTACACTAAAATTAAATACATACTGTTTTTCTATCCTTTCTCAAAACTCTTGTCCCAATCTTAATTTACTTTTTCTATTCTGCCCCCTATATAAAAAAGCCAAGTGACAGCACTCAAAGATTACAAAGCGGATGAGTGCAAATGATAGTCGGTGGAAAGCGGTAACCACTTACCGTAAAAAAGTCCGAAACCAGGCTGTAATCATATTATCTAAACTTTTTATATAACATAGGAGGGAAAACGAGCAGTCGAAGTCTTTTGGCGACTATCGACGCCCATAGACATCTGCACAACCAGAAAATATGCAGATATGTTGCCCTCCTTTTCCCTATCCGCCCCAATGGGCCACCAGAATCTCACAAACCACACGAAACGCGACAGCACAGCTATCACTTTACGCTGACGTTATGTTAGCATGAGGTACTACGTCGTGCCGGCCGGATTCGGCTGCAAAGCAGCATCGTACAACCTCGAACAATATTATATATAAAGCTGCAAAACTAAACCATATACTCACACTACCGGTGCATTTGTTACGACTATAACCTTGTTGTCTGGTGAATTAGGACTCGGTGTACCAACAGGGTCCTCCTCTAACCCCATCAGTGTGTCCAAGTAATTCTTTGTTGTCATTTCTTCTCTATAGTCATTAACCATGTTTACTTTTCTTCTGGAAACATCTTTAGCCTTGTTTTTCGATATAATACTACGAAGCAATTCTTTGCGCGTTAAATCATTTAATTCTTTGACTGAATATTCTTTTACCTATAAAAAAATCGAAACAGTACTACACTAACGCATTTAGAGACGGGGAAATTGTATTTGATTTCTTTCTGCCTACTTTGCCCAAATACAATTAAACTACAAAATAAAACTACTATCTCGCAAAAGATTGATGAAGGAGTACGTGCCTGATATCTAATTTAGGTACTTAATTCTATTCCACATTAAACAATCTTATTTCATCCTAGATCATTTTTCATATAGGTATTTTATATATGTATTTTTTTCATACTACCAAAATATTGCATGGCACCATAAAAAATATTTATAATAAAAAAGGAAAAATATCAATAACTCTAAATTCATAAAATACCTTTGAAAATTCTATTTTAGCAATGGATGGAAGTTCTTTCAAGTTGGGATAGTAAAATCCAGCTGCAGGGTGATTGGGAGTGCAAGGGCCATGTCTGGTGACAGGTTCTGGTGGTGAAGTCTCCCATCGCGGAGCTGTGAAGGTAAGTCCGCTAGCTGCTCCAGCATCCAAAGGTTCTAGCTGTAACATAAATTGTATGTGTTCATCCTTCCTTCCAAGTGTTAGGTTGTGTTTAACTCCAGAAATTATGTGTTTTATTCCAAGTATTAGGTATATGATATTTTTCATTCCACATTGCCTCCATTCGCTGGCTGATGACGGTCTTTTTTTGACGACTACCGACGCCCAAACACATCCGCACAACCAAAGATTACCGGAAACTCACAAACCGCACGAAACGTGACAGCATAGTTGTCACTTGACGCCGGTGTTATGTGAGCGAGAGGTACCACCGCGGTCGTGCCGGCCCAATTTGGCTGCTAAGCAGCATGGCACTACCTCTTAACATGTCTTGTTTTCAACTATTGACGACCTCCGTGGCTCAGTGGTAAGCGCGTTGGCGCTCAAGCCGGAGGTTGCGGGTTTCTAATCCCGCCAGGGAACAAAAATATTTTCTGTGTTCCTGGGTCATGGATGTGTATTAAATATTGTGTGTATTATATAATAAAAATCTTAAATATATGTATAGTATAAAAGTATTAAATATTTTTCCGTTGCCTGGTACCATGGGACCAAATTAACGTGGTGTGAAAGCATCCATAGATATTATATTATTAGTATTGGTACCTTGTCTAGCGTATTGCCAAACGAAGTCGGTTCACTTGACGGTAAGTGATTAGCGACATTCATAGGATTAGCAGGTGCGTTGTCGGCCTTTCAAATATGAGTAGGATCATTTTTTAAAGGTCCCTAAGTCGTATCGGTTCGGAAATACCGTGGGTCTTTATAAAGATAGGACGGATCCCCTGGTCTTAGAAACAAACATTCTATTTTTAAAATGGGGGTTGAAGATAAGATCTGATGTAATTGAGTATGTCACATTATTTGAAGGCTTTAGCTTAAGGTTTATCCGAAAATAAAAGAAAAACAAACGAAACTCACATCTAATGTTATTTGGTCCACCCACTTAGAATCCACACATAAATCTAGGCTGTCTACCCCGACGAACCAATCCGGAGAAGGTATTATGCGGCAGATTACGGAAATCTAAAACGAAAATATTAGTTGATTCTTTATAAAATTTTTTTGATTGAAGCTTTTAAGACATTTAGCAAATATTTTAGTAGGATACATAATTTGTACAACATGTTTAGTTTTTATTGTAATTAGAATATTTTTATTGATATTTAAAAATCTATGGAATTGTAATAAATGCTTTTAACTTAATTATAAAACAATTGGAGACGAATAAGATTATTATCTTCTTTATGTATTTTTTTATTAATTTTAAATAGGACACCAACAATATTATAATCATTAATACATTTACATGATAGCATTATTAATCATACATTTAATAATTATTGTTATTAAGTTGTATATAGTTATTTTTAGGTATTAGATATACCTAATGAAAGTCCTTCTAGAAGAAGCTATTATTCAACCCTATATTATATTATTTATTTGTTTACCAAAGTATGTCCTCCGTCCATGAACACCATATTCCCGGCTTCTCCAGTCCCATCACCAACAGGCTGGGTCGAAAACTGATCATATACTCTTTCATCATCATCACCTTCCTCGACTATTTCATCGAGTCGACTATATTGTGCAAATTTGCGCACGGACGGCTTGGCTACTTCACCGACTTGGTATAGGACGTAGGAACTGTTGTGTGATTGACCTAGAAGACATGCACTAGTTTTTACAAATATAGCTCATTCGGGGTCTGCAATCTATATGATCTGATGCTGGGCAAGGTTCTCTTCCACGAAATCAGGTGAGGAGAGTTGGATCTAAGCTAAGTATCTAGGCTTTATTGTACTTATAAATAAGCTGCGACCCATAAAACCCATAAATCATATTGGACCGCCTCGATGACATGTAGCAGAATTGACGAGCTAGGTCACACAGCCCTTCAGTTTCTATCCGAAATGGTTCCGAAAAACGTAAAAAAAATATAACAAAATAAAAACAGATCATTAAATGTACTTAACGGAATTATTGCAAGGGTGGAATTCCTAACAGACAACCTTGTAATAAAAGTGAATATTTCGTAATAAATCGGGTCTTATAGTATGTATGTAAGCCATAAAATTCCGAAACTGGGCAGTGATTTGTCACTGACGTAATAATAATTCAATAAACCAGTAACCAATATGTACGTCTCATCGGCCAATCATCCATAAACGACCAATAGTCGACCAATCGTCGCAGCACAAATTTAGCGGAATTTGTTTTCAAAACACAACATCACCGTTGTTGCTCGATACATACCTACATAATATGCTCGATGGTCGTATATAAAATATGGTATTTGGGGCATTTCACAGGAAATCACATATTATTCTGGTAATTTAAATCATATAAATCTAGTCATATTTTCCTTGGCACTTCAGTTCGAAGCGTGCCAGGTGAATGAACTGTCTATTTTTACTTGAAATATATTTAAGATCGTCATAATAATTATTTATTATACTTCTTGGAATGGTTCTAAATTTATTGTAGATTTATATTTACGAGACCGGGATTTAAATATTTACTAAATTACATAAATATTTACAAATTGTATACGAGAAGTTTATTTTCGGATTTCGTTTTCATATAAAAAAGCTGATTGCTGGTCTCGTGGCTAGGAAGGAGTTTCGTGAACAAGGCATTTGTAGACAATATCTAGCTCGGGGAAAAAATGTGGTAAATCTCCCGTTTTAAATAGTTTTTGTCTGCTTACTTTTTTATATATTTTAGAAGTGTTTACTTTACTTTAACTTATACAGTGATAACAAATAATTCTTTTAATATTGATAATGTATTCAAACACAAAAATCTCTAATCTCAATGCCCGTTTTGTAACAAATTTTGGAAAACACATTTGTTTTACACTTATATATTCTGTTTTTCACAATCTCATTCAGACAATCATTAATCGCTATTATAGCTTGTTTCTACCTACCTATATTAGTATAGGATCTAAAATCAATAAACTTATATCTATTTCTTCGCTAAAAATAATAAAAAAAAGTAGTAAATATAATTAGAAGAACAAAAGAAAATGATCCAGCAATAACAACAACAAATAAAACAAAAATATTTTCTATCCAATAATCGGATCATAATCCATTTCGTTTTCTTGTCACGTCAGAAGTATCCGTCTGTCTGTAATTGCATAAAGCCAGTGTAGTGTAAATCTGTTTATCACGTTTTTGGTCAAACCAAAATAGGCACGTATTGTTTTGGCATTTACTTTTTGGCTTATAACTATAAATTCTTAGCTAAAGCCTTTTAGGCTGTGACCTAAAAGATAGCTAAAATAACTTAGAACTATAAATTCTGATTTAAAGGTTATGACCTAAAAGTTAGATATAATAACAAATTATGTCCATTCTTTTAGTGAGGTTAGCGGATCCTCTGATTGTAAGTGATCCAACAACTCACCACCCATCACACAACACCAAAAGATTTGCAAATGTGATGTCGATGTTTAAAAAAGTGTTGAGTCTAAGAATCACAGCAGTCCAAATTTTTGATAAAAATAAGCCATGAATATTTATTCCTTTGGCATAGGATATCCTAAATGACTAAAATAAGCGTCGTTTTAAATAAAAACGCATGTAAAAGTGTGTACCGAAAATATAACTTATTATTATTATTAAAATGGTTATGGCTTCGAATCATTTAAGAGTTGAATTTGATCTAATGGATCCTATGTTGTTCACTGAATTTGTTTCGCCGGTTCTCAGTGGGCTCCCTTTTAATCTGGTGGTAATTTAAATCAACGTGATATTTTACTTTAAAACATAATACAAAAAATATTTTCCTTTCTATAAATTTCTTAACGTTATCTAGAACATGAGATTACGAATCAAGGACTTATTGTTATTTATGAAATAGGGATCAAATCGAAAACAAAGAAAACAAACACTGTTAAGAGTACTCCAAATTCGAATAGCCCTAATTGGACAACAAAATAGCCTGCAAAAAGATATCCAACGTCAACTTTGACCATAGAATAATGACTTGGGAATTCTTTTATCTGAGACGAACAAATAAATACCGGCTTATCTCAAACAAATAAAGCCGTGAAATGTCACTTAACTGTTTCGAGATAAGAAACTTTTTCGAGTCCCACAAAGACTCGACACCAATTCTGTCCCATTGTCCTAATTACATAAATAAAAGGTTTTGTTTTTGTGAGGCAATAATTCAAGCTGGTAACACTCGATTTTGTTTGCGAATATGGAAACCCCGTCTGAATATTTAATGCCCATGAAAGCTTTTCCTTTTGATATTTTTAATATTGAGAGCTTTTGAGAAACGGGAAATGTAAGCGTACCAATTTAAAATGTTGCAAATTAAATTATTTTATTCGCTTGCTTGATTTTAAGTGCAGTATCGAGGCTGATGATTATAAAAAAAATAAGATATATTCTGGGATAATAATCATCATCAACCAGTATCATCTGCTGAAGATAGCATGGACGTCAGTACAATTTCCGCCAATTGAACCCAACTTGAATCGGCTTAAAGATCTCGTCGAAAACTTTCTGACACATTTTAAAACACCTACCTGGAATACCTACCAAAAACAGGTGACCACTGTGCTTTGGGACGATGCAGTGGGTAATCTTTTGGGAATGTTTCTTCACTCCACAAAAAACGCACTGTCACTTTGTAAACCGCCATATCTACGTCACATCCCTGCCCATAGTTTAGCGCGAAAAACAAGATGGCCGCCAATTGCAATAGCGCACTCATCACGAGCAGACGTGTTTAAACTAATTTAGCTCTATAATAGAGTGCAATTGAAAATAAAATAGAGGATTTAATTTCACGGCTTCATAAGCACAAATATTGAGTTTAGTTTTGTCTTCCGCGTGCGTGCTGCAGCACCGAACTGAGATGGTAGACTTTTCTATTTTGAGTTCACTCTGCTCCGGAGTCCGGACGGAAATAACATCGGGTGACGGTTCGTATTCATCTCAAGTGGGAACGTCTTTTTGTCGAAAAATATATTTGGAATTCACAAATATGCGTCTTTATTTTTAACCGCTATGATTTGAAGAAAAAAATAGCATGCTTATTTAATAGAATACCTTTCAATACATATTTAAAAGATAGTAAATAAAAGTACTGCTTCCTATGTATAATATTCCTAATATATATAAGGGAAGCTTCCCTCCCTCCCACCGGTTAAATACTAGAATTGAGAACCTCCTCCTTTTGGTTGAAGCTATTCCCGTATCCATTTACTTTAGCTATCTATATTATATATAATATTTATAATATGTTTCTTAGAACGCACTTTAGCGTTACACCTACAGGTCAAATCTAAAGAAATATTTTTTACCATTACTTTTTTTAACAATTTCCATAAAATCTAGTTGAATTATTAAGTAAGGCTCTGATTTTAATTTTAGAGAAAAAAATCAATTTTTCGATTTTTGTAAAACCGAAAAGACTAGATTTTAACAAAATTGTGTAAAACGTATACTATTTAATTCTTAAATCTAACTTGTTTTCTACTCAGCTTTATGTGGGTCAAAGTGCCTGTTTTTTTAAACTGAAACAAATTGCTTATGTAATATCTCGTGTATGTTAGCTTTTTAATGTTAAAAAAATATTCAAATTGTTTATACAGATTCAGTGTTTCTGAATTCACAAAAAACAAACAAACAAATCTTTTCTCTTTATAATATCAGTATAAAATGTTAAATATTCTTTTAATTTCCTATAAATATAATCAAATATATTCTTTATAGGAATCTCATGACACCGTCGTCAAGTGATAACTATGTTGTCGCGTTTTGTGCGGTTTGTGAGTTTCCGGTGGCCCATGGGGGGCAGGGAAAGGGAGAGCAACACATATGTATAATCTCTAGTTCGGTAGCGTCGGTAGTCTAAAGATTTGACTGCTCGTTTGCCCTCCTATGATATAAAAATACAAAGTACACAATATGTCAGAAGTGAAACTTATTTGGCAAACTAATTTTTAAATCTCGTTTGTATTTATACTAATCTAAAGCTTTAAATTTCCCAAACTTGCAATGCGACGTTTGCTCTATCTCACTCTCTCTCGATCTTTCTCACTCACTTTGTCCCTACTCTAACACCATGGCTATGTGCTTAATGCTACGTTCGCCCTTTCTCACTCGCTCTCAATCGGTTTCAACCACTCTCTACCTTTGTTTTTTTTTTTTTTTTTTTTTTTTTTTTTTTTGACGAAAACGTTGCACATTTTTGTGACGTTTCATCCGTAAACAAATTACCCTCATTTGAGCAAAGAAGTTTCACTTTTAAAAAAAACTTAGTTTATTCAAGTTAAACGACACTGCTAATATGCTAAAACCCAAAGCAGTAAGCTTACCCATTTAATGTCTGTCATTTAATAGAAATAGAACAGGCACACCTGTTTTGTCACCGCCAACTCCTAGACTACGATTTATGGGCAGTAAAAGCTTATAAAGGCAGAAAAATTCATCGCCTAGCTAAAAATAACAGCAGTATATCAAGATTGTTATGAATGTGCTGCATGATATTTTGTTTATGGATCTGTAATTTAAAAATGTATCCCTATAGGATAAATGTTGACTGTTTCTAAAATGCCCATATTATGTTTCATTCAGAAATTGAAATTCCGACTAAGTTGTGAAAAGTACTTTCTACATAACATTAGAATTAATAAAATATTATTTTCTAATGTTCGCGCGAATTTCACTCATAATATAATGCAACAAATTTTACGGATTTTATTGCGGTTTATTAAGATTTTTACAAGCCCGACGTTTCGGATAAGTTGTTTCATTATAATATTTTTTTTTATACCGATATACAAAAATGCTTTATTCACAATTTTATTCAATTCCAAAGATAATAATGCCAAATCCCACAATCTTTTGATATAACTACTAATAAACTTTAAATATTTTTGTTTTCTGATGTTTACGCGATTTTTTATCATAATAATGAAGCAATTTTTTTCGGATTTTATATCGGTTTATTAACATGTTTAGTTTCCCGAAGTTTCGGATACTTTACAGAAATCAATCGCGTGAGGAACATTTTGTTTTAAGGCGAGTTACCGCAGACGAAACGGAAAAAAAATGGTTTGCTAAATCAAATTTTTGATTTAATTATAATAGAATTAAAGAATATTCACTATTAAATAACAGTCTCACAAAAAATATCAGAGACACCTAAAGATAATATTGTCTAAAGGATGTGCTAATTGGTTACACGATAAAGTATACGTCTTGATCTTAAAAAATCCTGAAAACAGGCTAAAATAGAAACTGAAACAAATAATTCACTAATAAAATATGAAAGTTTGCACATCATTTTTATATGGAAATATTTAATTTTCAAAACTACAGAGAACGTGCTATTTTAACGTGCAAGATATTGAATTCTTACCCAAAAAACTACTTTTTTTGCAGACAATAACTACCACCAAATAATATCGAGGTCCCAATCACTAAGAAAATAAAGATAAATTAAGGTAAATAAAAGTGATACTTGTAAGGGTAAAATGCTTATCGATTAGGGTAAGAGTTTTATAAAGGTACGGCTTACCCGTCGAGTGGTGATTGATTGATACAGGGTTATTATTGGAGGAATTACTCTTATATTGTGGCTAGCACTTCAATAAATGGATTTTACACATACATTTTGTACGCAAAATCTTAATATAAACGTGAGTGTATCGTTTGGAAAGCTTAGCAGAATAAGTCTAAATTATTTATAAATATTATTCAACAATCATACCACGTTAACCTAGCCCCGTGTGAAGTTCGTAAGAACTTGTGTTTTATAATAATCAATAATAATAATAAAAAACTTGTATTAAAAATTATTTTCAAATTTTTAGTTTGGTTTGCTATTAAAGCGTGTTTTTTTTTCATGTCAGTAGTTTGTATACGAGCTATTGAAAGACTTCTACCGCACTAAGGAGTTCTCCCACCAAAGATATAATTTCTAGTTTTGCAACAACTAATATGTGACATAACAGTCTAACAAGATATCCATATCTAAGTAATAAAAACTTGAATGGGCACTCGAACTTTCTCGTTCTATTCAATCGACCGATTCCGAACAAAGTTCCACTCAAACAGAACTACGCTCTGAATCAAATACGATATTACCAATACGCTCCGTTTTTTAATTAATAATGAATGTGGTTTTTATTGCCTAAGAGATAAAAGTTATTTTAAAAACGACATTTCATTGCAATGAAAATACGTTCTCGGAATCTGGAATTTAAATTGCTTTCAACAATTTTGTTTTAATGTTCGTTTCGTAAATAATGAACTTAATTACACTGCGCTAAGGTTGATAGCGTATGCATTGCAGTGGATTTTAAGTTACAAAACGCCAAATGAAAACTAAATAATTTGTGGAATTCAAAATGTAATTATTATTGCAACGGTAATACGTTTGTAATGTTTATTGCTGTGAAAACGATATATTTTAAACTAGTATTTATTAATTCATTTAAATTTGACTTTGTATCTTGGACTGTAAATAATATATGTCATGTGCGAGTAGGACTGGCATACGAAGGTTCCTTAGCACCGTATAAATAAATACCAATATTAAAATATAATAAAGAAATATGTAAGAGGTAGTGCCATACTGCTTTGCAGCCGAATAGGGCCGTCACGACCGGGGTGGTACCTCGCACTCGCGTTTCGTGTGGTTTGTGAGTTTCTGGTGGTGGTGGGAAAAGGAGGGCAACGCATCTGCATAATATTTGGTTATGTTGGTTGCGTCAATAGTCGCCAAAAGGCTCGTTTGCCCTCCTATGCTATAAAAATGCGAATACTATAAATAAATATAATTGAAGTGTCTGATTATAATGTTAAAATTAGAGATGGATGAATAATCATGATCAATTAATATGAAACTATCAAAGAGAAGGTTTTCAAACCTTTTCAATTTGATGAAATCTGCGTACATCAGCTAGCATTCAATAAACAACAAATTGTAAAGTTATAAAAACTTTTAAAACTGGATATTTACCATACATGTCTAAATATGAAATAAAAATAATCAAAGGAAAATGTATATTGTAGTGAGTAGTGAACCAACTATGATAAAATGACGACCTCTGTGACTCAATGGTTTGCGCGTTGGCGCTCAAGCGGGAGTCAGCGGGTTCGAATCCCGCCAGGGTACAAAAAGTTTTCTGTGTATTATATTATAATAAAAATCTTAAATATATGTATAGTATAAAAGTATTAAATATATTTCCGTTGTCTGGTACCCGTACCGACCAGATTGACGTGTAAAAGCGTCCATAGATATTAAAAAAATAAATAAATATAAAAATTTAAAATCTACAAATAATGTACAAAGATGCAGGGACGGAAGGACGGATAGCGGAGGCTTAATAGGGTTACGCGGGCACCCTTTGGGCAATGAAACTTAATGACGTGTAACTTTTTCATTCTGCCTAACTTGTCAAGTAAAAATTTAAATATTTTTTAGATATATTTCGGGTCTACTAGGATCTTTGGTTGATAATGAAAGGAATAAAGAAAAAAATATTCCCTTTAAAATGTTTGCTTCTATGTCTATAAGTATTTATGTCCACAAAAATATTTTGAAAGCTCTGGTGATGTGACGATTACTGCTATACTCCAAGAGATACAATTTTATATTTTATTTTTACTAACGGCATATTTACTGATTTTTTACGTATGCCTTATTCACGAGACTGAACAAAACATTCATGGATAATGTCGAAATATCGAGCTCCGCTTTATCCGGTTTTAAATAGTTTGAATATAAAAATATCCATGATAACTTCAAATCTTATATACAAATAAGGTAGACGCATTTCACGAGGGTAGGCATGTACCCTAGCGGTGGAGGCGTTGGAAGAGTAGTTGCCATGGGAACCTCCGGCAGGCAGAGAGATGCGGCGGCGACATGTCGCTATATATCGCAGAAAACCTGTCCTGGGTGGTCGGGGGATTAGCCGCGCGCGGGAAGGTCTGAGCTGCAAGGCACTGTTCAGGATGCCTTGCCAGCAGAGAGTGCCGTCACCGAGAGGAGTACAGTCGGTGGCCGGCGCGGAGCAATCACACTTGAAGGAATCACAAAGAAGGAACACCTTGGGGTTTTAGTGCAGAGAGGGTCCTACAGTTCTGAGCTCCCCCGCGCCTGGTAGTATCTATTAGATTTTCTAAAGTAAAAAAGAAAAAAAAAAAGGATATTATACATATTCATTTGAGCGCTGGCCTGAAGCTTGTGAACTTCATATCAGATATAAATTTATTGAACCCGATAAGGGCAAGGACTTAACAATCCAGATTTCCTTACGATGTTTTCTTTCACTAGTTATTTGTGTTAAATACTTAAAAAACAACAATTTCATTGCATATTCCTATTTTTAATGTTTCCCGGACCTAAAACTGGTCGATCCGTTTTGTAAATAACAGTTCTCAAAAGTGATCATTGTACCAAGGGTTTCCCAGTATTACTTCCTCCACTCAAGTCTGTTAACAATATTCGCCGCTACTTCGATATTAAAAAACTTTCTCCGACTGTGAAATGAGATGAAATATTAAAAAATGCTGCTGTATATAATAAACATTTGACCCACTCGAAGCCTTTTCGAATTTAGACCTTAGTTTTTAGCGTGACAACGTCTTATAATTCGATGGAGCCGGCTGCAAGAACAAAAAAACATGACGCATGCGGCGTTACCTCGCTCTGAGACTTTCCATTTTCTTATGACGTTGTCACGTTCAACTATCGTCAATAAACCGACTTTACAGACAACCGATTTTTTTTAACGTCATTCATCTGGATCATTAAATACACATTTATTTGAACAAGCCAACATAAATATTGTCCATGAAGTATTTATACTCCATGATACTATCCTTGGTATGATTCTGTTTTGTGATTTAAATAAGAAAGTATTCAACATTAACTCGGCAGGTGAAGATGTCAGCCCCACTATGGTTTAAGCCTTGAGTGGCGGTGGGGCTCAGTAGCCTAAGGTGAACCCAGCACCTTGGGCGAAGCCTAGTGAACCGAGGGAGCTGCTCTTTGTACCCCTCTTATAAGAAGAGGGGATAAAAGATCTGGGGGTACATGGGATAAGATGCGAGGATGGGAACCTGTTTGTTCCCGAAAAGGAAAATTGCACTGTTCCGACGTTGGGAGGGGTTGTTCTGTGGTGCGGGACAACTCCTCTGTGGAGGTGGCGTCGGTCCCTTGGGAAACTCAAGCTCAACATATCCCGGGCACCTCATCAAAGGTGGCATTGATGGCACTCGCAGGGATATAGTGTGATGTATCATGGTTATTTATAACAGTCTAAATTAGCAAATTAATGTTACTGATTGCATAAAATAAAGTACGCTTTTTGGTGCTTACTGTAATGCGTTTTTCTAAAATATGAACCTCTAATGAGGCCAAATCTATAGAATAGGCTCTTGTATCATCTCGTAAAAATAATAGTGCTGTTCCAACAAAGCGCCTAAAAAAGCTACACAATTTACTGAAGAAACGAACTCTCGGAAAAAATCGGGTATAAATTGTTGGCAGCCCTATTTAAATAGGGTTGCCAACATTTAATATCTTAATAGATATAGCTCCTAATACTGTTCGTATATGAAAATAGTATACATAACCCTAGAAAATATTGTAGGTGAATTTTTGATACAATTCTTTGTTTCAATATTTGTTTTTGACAGCGCATTTAATATTCGTATTGAGTGTAGCGAGCTCTGCGCGGGCGTGACGAGACTGATAATTCCATTTTTAATAAAACAAGTGAAGGAAACGGCTTCTACAAAATAAAACTTTAAAAATTTCCGCGTCGATCCGCAATTGGATGTTAATTTAGGCTGTTTTATTTTAGGACATTTATAAATAGAAAATTTGGAGGTAGAATATAAAAACGAAATTGCTACTATAAATATACGGAAGAACGATGGACAATCTGAAACCTAGTCATTCATCGTCTTCATAGCCTGACCAGAAAAATAAAAACTCTTGCGGAAAATTTCGGAACTAATTTATGTATGGACGATATATTTATTATATGGAGTGTTGACATAAATAAAACCGGTCAAGTGCTAGTCAGACTCGCGCAAGTTACATGTACAACCCTAAGGAAGATAGCTTACGCAGCAGCATCGTCGCGACTCGTGTAACCCACTTACAGGCTTTCGCAATATTAATATGAATTTATTGTAATTAAAATATATAATTATTTGATCATTCCATATCGAGCCTCGAATAGGTTCATAAGTTATTAATATTAAGTTTAGTTAGTTAAATACTAGAATTGTATATTAGTTATAAGAAGATTTAATAAACTCGTAATAGAATAATTGGTTTTTTTTAACATCCGCGGCTGCCAAACTCATAATTGGCGCAGTCGGTAGGATACTTTCGGGGCTTCGACGATCGCGAGAAAAAGAAGATTTCCGGTTTCTAGAATCGACACCGCGCGCGGTCGTTCTAGCTGTCGCTCTCAAGCGTTCACCGAAGTATCGAACATCACGAGTAAGCAGCCGGGGCGCACTCAAACCACAGTGCAACGAGAAAAAAAAGCCAGAGAAGTCGACGAGTATGTGAGTACATAGATTTTTTTCTCATAAGTGTTGCTTTCCACGTCCAAAATTTTCCGTCCCACTAAAAATAGTGATAGGCCGACTACCTCAAGGCGGGTACGTAGGGATAGCCTATTAGATCTAGGACGTAATTTAGAAGAGAGCTCGAATAGCCCTCTACGAGATTCTAGCGACGAAGAAAATTTAGAACTAAATTTATTTTTTAATTTAGAGAGCTCGAATTGCTTTCAAAGAAATTTAAATAAGCAAAAAGAATTAGTTACCTTAGATAATATTAATTTAGTTTTACATAGTAATACATTACCATATATTATTACCATGGACCCGGGGATATGGTTTATAAGGCTCTTCGCCCAGTTCCCGAATTCGACGGGAATCCGAACATTCTTACTAGGTTCATCAGGATTTGTGACCAGATTGTTATGCAATGCGTTAGAGATGATCCAGGATACGAGTTATCTAATTTATGCGTCATAAACGGACTTTTAAATAAGATCACAGGCCCTGCGGCCCGAACAATTAATTCTAACGGCATTCCAGAAAACTGGATAGGTATAAGGAATACACTTATTAATAATTTTGCGGACCAGAGGGATGAAACCGCCCTCTACAACGATTTAGCTCTAGCGACGCAGGGGAATGAAACCCCTCAAGAGTTTTACGACAGGTGCCAAAACCTTTTCAGCACCATAATGACATACGTCTCCTTACATGAAACCTTAGCCACCACCGTGGAGGCTAAGAGAACATTATATAAAAAGTTAACATTGCAAGCGTATGTCCGGGGGTTGAAAGATCCTCTTGGTTCTCGTATAAGATGTATGAGACCCGAGACGATAGAAAAGGCGTTGGAATTTGTCCAAGATGAGTTAAATGTAATGTATTTACAGCAAAGAAATAATCCGCGTTCATCATCATCATCATTACCACCTTTGCACTCACAGATTAGAATGCCCACAACTAATTTTAATAATATACCGCAACCAGTACCAGGACCTAGTTGGCAAAAGCCGGCGTTTACGTCACCATTCCAATATGACCAAATGTCACAGCGCTCTCCGTTACAAACAACTCGAACACAGCAAATGTTTAGGGCACCTTTACCGAATCACAATCATGGGTTTAGGATTCCTCAAAGGAATTTTCCACCTAATAATTCCGGGCCAAAGCCAATGAGTGGAGTGAGCCATTTCGTCACTAAGCCCATGCCACCCAGAATTCCTGGGCATGATTGGCAAAAGTTTGGGAACCCTCCGCCATCCAACTACTTTAAGGCTAGAGAGATGAATTATAATGAATTTTCCGACTATTATCCTGAATATAGTTACTATGACCAACAGGACTATGACTATGAGTATGACTATGAATATAATGACTATAATAACTATGGGGAACAATTTGCACTAGACCAATATAATTATAACAATTTTCCTGAAAATACATCGGTACCGTCTATAGAACATAATATACCTAGATATTCTAATCCAACACAGCACACTGATGATTTAGCTCAGCTTGGTAGTAGTAACAAAAAGCAGGATTTTCAAAAACGCAAAAGCCACACCGCACCAGAATAGAGTTAAATTTACAATTAAAAAAAGAATTGCCGTACATACAGATTCATAACCCTCCCCTTAAATTTCTTATAGATACAGGAGCTAACCAATCATTCATTAGCCCTGAGGCCGTTGAAAAGTTTTTCCCTCATATATCTAAAATATTTGACCCTTTTGAGGTTACTAATTCACATGTCACAAGTATACACGAACACTCTATTATAATTCCAAGCTTCCCAGAATTTAACATAGACAAAAATTTAAAGCTTTTCATATATAAATTTCATAATTATTTTAATGGATTGATTGGATTAGATTTACTAGAAAATTGTAAAATAGATCTTAAAGATAACGTTTTAATAACAGATAGTGCGAAATTACGACTTTTGCGATATCATTGTAGGAAACTTATTAGAGAAGAAACTATTCCTGCGAATGCATCTAAACTTATTAACATCCCAATTGACTATGACGACGGTGAAGTCTATATACCGGAACAATTTTTATGCAATTTCATTATTCACGACTGTATAACGACCGTTTCGGACAAAACCGCAATAGTTGAGATAAGAAATGTGACAGACACCGACTCCGTTATTTCATTTAATTCACCTAGACAAATTGACGTTTTCAACATTGAGTGTACTGAACCTGTACAGGACCCGACTCGAATTAAAAATGTACTAGAGCGACTTCGGACTGACAACTTGAACCCTGAAGAAAAAGCTAATTTAGAGACTTTGTGCAGAAATTACGCTGACATTTTTTACATTGAAGGGGAACCCTTGACTTTTACAAATAAAATTAAGCATACCATACGGACACATGACGAGACTCCAGTCTATACCAAGAGCTATCGCTATCCATTTGTACATCGACAAGAAGTTAGGGACCAGATAGCGAAAATGTTAGATCAAGGTATAATACGACCATCAGACTCTGCCTGGAATTCACCTATTTGGGTAGTTCCAAAAAAGGCCGATGCCTCTGGTAGACAGAAATGGAGACTAGTCGTTGACTTCAGAAAACTTAATGACAAAACCATCGACGATAAGTATCCGATACCCAATATCACAGACGTTTTAGATAAGCTAGACAGATGCCAATACTTTACCACCTTAGATCTGGCGTCTGGGTTTTATCAGGTTGAGATGAACCCAGACGATATTGCCAAAACCGCATTTAATGTAGAGCACGGACACTTTGAGTTTTTACGTATGCCTATGGGACTAAAAAATTCGCCATCAACCTTCCAACGTGTTATGGATAATATTTTGAAAGGCCTACAAAATGAGATTTGCCTGGTATACTTGGATGACATAATAGTTTTCAGCATGTCTCTTCAGGAACACATGGTGAACCTGGAGAAAGTTTTCAGTAGATTACGCGATTCAAACTTTAAAATACAGATGGACAAGTCTGAATTTTTAAAATTAGAATCCGCATACTTGGGCCATATAATAAGTAATGAAGGTATAAGACCTAACCCTGACAAAATGAAAGCAATCATAAATTATCCATTACCAAAGACAACTAGGGAAATAAAACAATTTTTAGGCTTATTAGGATATTATAAGAAATTTATACCTGACTTTGCACGCGTGACTAAACCAATGACAAAATGCCTAAAAAAGACAAGTAAAATAGTTCTAAATTCAGAATATATCGACTGTTTTGACGACCCAATTCCAGACTTACTAGATGGCGACTCAAACTTAGCGAGTATGACTATACTGTAGTATATAAGAAAGGCAAGTGTAACACCAATGCCGACGCCCTATCTAGAGTTCAAATTAATAACGAAGAGATCGAATCACTTCTGACAGAATGCGGAATTGATATTTCTATGAGACCTGAACCTTCTGTTGGGTCTTCCACTGACACAGCACATACTTCAGCCGAAAACCCTATACTTGAGATCCCAATAACTGACAAACCACTTTACAAATTTCATAGACAGATCTGTATCACTATTGTAGGCGATATCAAACGACGACCGACTGTGACTAAGCCATTTGACACACATACGCGCACACATATTCAAGTATCTGAGTCAAATTTAGAGCAAGATGTAATAGATGCCATAAAAGAGTATGTTAACCCTAAAATAAAAACAGCCCTTAAAATTACACCGCCTCTTGGTATGTACCGATACTCCAAAGTAAATTCAAATCATCCTCCATGCATCTTGTTTTAGCAAAAACGGAGCTGGAAAACGTAAAAGAGTATTTGCGACAACAGGATATAATAAAACATTATCACGAAGTAAAGACAAATCACAGGGGTATAAACGAATGCTACCTTGCTTTATCTCGCAAATACTATTGGCCTACAATGCGTGAAGAAATAACAAAATATATTAACGAATGTACCATCTGTGGGCAGTGTAAATACGATGGAAATCCTATCAAACCACAACTTAATATTGTACCACCAGCAACAAAGCCATTTGAAATAGTACACTTAGATTTATTCACAGCACAAAATGAAAAATACTTAACCTTTGTTGACTCTTTCTCTAAGTATGGACAGGCTTACCATTTACGTGACGGGACAGCAGTAAGTATACTTCAGGGACTACTTACGTATTGCACACACCATGGACTACCATTAACAATTGTGACTGACAATGGGACTGAATTTACCAATCAACTATTTTCTGAATTCACTAGATTACATAAGATAATTCACCATAGAACTTTGCCCCATTCGCCTAATGACAACGGGATCATAGAGCGTTTCCATTCTACTCTTCTAGAACATCTTCGAATATTAAGAATAAATCAGAAAGATGAACCAACAATTAACCAGATGCCCTACGCAATATTAGCATATAATAGTTCTGTACATAGTTTTACAAAATGCAGGCCGCACGACATTATTAGAGGACATTTTGATCCTAGGGATCCTCTAGACGTTAACTTGACCGAGCACCTAATGCAGCAATACATTTTGACACATCGAGATCAAATGAAGACAGTCTACGAAATGATTAATGAATATACCTTACGTGACCGTACAAACTTAATGAATAATAGGAACAAAAACCGTGAGCCAGAAATAGTATACACACCAGACCAGCAAGTTTTCATTAAAAACCCCATGGCCGACAGACAAAAATTAGCACCCAGATATACTCATGACAATGTTTTAGCTGACTTACCAATTCACATCTACACCTCGAAGAAAAAAGGGCCCGTCGCGAAAGCTCGTCTTAAGCGTGTCCCTAAGACAAAAAATTTGTTACAGGTTTCGACTGATGCTGATATTACACATGACCATGGCAGCAGACATAAGACTTGAACAACTTGACAGTGGACCTGGACTTTTGCCATTTAAACTCGGTCGAGCAAAGTTTATCACTCATTATCATTCATTCATACAATATGTAGAGCTTAATGACTTAGAGAAACGTATTGACTCGGTATATGGTCAACTAGATTATTTTAGAACTCAATTAGATAACGGTTCTTTACCTATTTTCGAAATTCAAATTGACTACTTATATTCTAAATTAACAAAAGTAAATTCACAGCTAAAAAGTCTTGAACCTAATCGGGTACGTAGAGGAATAATTAATGGGCTAGGATCACTAGTAAAAAGCGTAACTTGGATCATTCAGATGCCGAAAGGTATAATAGTGCAATAGAATTATTAGAGAAAAATGAGTATAAGTTAGCTTCTGAATTTAATAATCGTATTAGTCTTAACAAAGCCTAGATGAATCAGTATGATATATTGATTGATAATTTGGTAGATAATCAAAAGAAAATTAATAAAACTTTAGAGTTAATTTTAGATAAGTACAGCTCAGAGGTAAAATTTGCTAAATTTGCACAGTTGTTAGCGATAATTACAGAAAATACCGATGATCTTTATTTAGAATTAATTAGACTAGAAAATATCTTAGGTTTTATTCGTGCATCAAGCACTCATCATAGCATGTTAAGTACAGATAATCTATTAGATATGATAGATAGACTTAAGAAAATTTATAGCAGTAATAAAGTATTAAAAGCTGACTTAAGGATTCCCTTAAGTGATATCATCAAGCCTGGTAGTTATTTCGTAGATAAGCGCATAGTAATAATTTTTAAATTTCCTATAGTAGCTCTAAATGATTACGATTTTTTCCGTCTCTCCATCGTTCCTAATAAGCTCCAACAAACATTTATCCCTCCACATCCTTATATAGCAACCGATGGGAAATTCTTCTTGTACATAGAGGCTGAATGCCCGAAGCTTGATAATTACCTTCTCTGTGAAAAAGAAATGAACTACTATCAGCCCCGAGGAAGCCCTGACTGTATACAAAGCATCATCACCGATCAATCATTGGATATGTCATGCAGCCCCACAAAAATCACCTTAACGAAGGAAGCTATGAAGCAATTGGATGATAAGCATTACACCATAATCTTTCCAAAGCTCACTAAAATTCAACTGCAATGTGAACGGAAGGAGTACATTACAGTATCCGGCAGCTACCTCGCTACAATTCCACATGGATGTTCCTTGCGGACGGACTCTTTCAACATTATCAACAATAACGATGAAATCAAAGGACAACCCTTGAGGATCGCCGAAGTTCGAGACAACCCAATACATATGGACAAAGATATTCCCCATATAACTCTTAATTCTCTGGACCTGAAGAATCTCCACCGCCTAAAAGATCAAGTAACTCTACAGAGCCCTGTCCAATTAGACAAAATATCTTCTTCACTGTACCATACAACGTTGCCCTTATATACGTTAGTATCTGGTATAGTTGCAATCTTCCTCATTCTCATAATTCGACGTCACCGTTTGCGTCGACAAAGGGATACCAGCTCAAGTGAAGAGGATCCTCAAGTCAGCCAGCCCGATCAACCTGTATACGCAGTTCCTGTTAAAAATCAAGAATCCCTGCCAGCAACTTTCTCGCTGAAGGTCCTCAAATAGTTGCTGCTCTGGGGGTGGAGGAGTTACATGTACAACCCTAAGGAAAATAGCTTACGCAGCAGCATCGTCGCGACTCGTGTAACCCACTTACAGGCTTTCGCAATATTAATATGAATTTATTGTAATTAAAATATATAATTATTTGATCATTCCATATCGAGCCTCGAATAGGTTCATAAGAAATTAATATTAAGTTTAGTTAGTTAAATACTAGAATTGTATATTAGTTATAAGAAGATTTAATAAACTCGTAATAGAATAATTGGTTTTTTTTAACATCCGCGGCTGCCAAACTCATAATTCGCACGAAGGGTTCCGTACCATTACATAATATACAACATTAGACACTTTTACAAAAAATATGGTTTATTTTGAAAAAATGTTTTTTTTTTTAATATTTGAGTTTATTGAATGAAAGGTAAATTGCGGTTTACGATTTATGACGTATTAAAAAAAAAACTACTTACTAGATTGCGTTCAAACCAATTTTTGGTGGAAGTTTACATGGTAATGTACATCATATATTTTTTTAGGTTTGATCATTCTCTTATTTTAGAAGTTACAGGGGGAGGGGGGGGGGGACTCATTTTACCACTTTGGAAGTGTCTCTGGCGCAAACTATTCAGTTTAGAATTAGATATTAGAAACCTTAATATCGTTTTTGAAGACCTATCCATAGATACCCCACACGTATGGGTTTGATGAAAAAAAAATTGAGTTTCAGTTCTAAGTATGGGGACTTCCAAAAAATTTTTTTTCTACTTTTGTGTAAAAATCTTAATGCGGTTCATAGAATACATCTACTTACCAAGTTTCAATACTATAGGTCTTATAGTTTCGGAAAAAAGTGGCTGTGACATACGGACGGACAGACAGACATGACGAATCTTTCCGTTTTTTGCCCTTTGGCTACGGAACCCTAAAAAGATACAGAGGCGACACCACGCAGGGTTTATATATTTCTGATCAGGCTATATATAGATTAAGAGAGTGATTTGTGGCTTGCTTTATGCACAGGAATGTGAAAAGGTGCAAGCGTGGATATTCATGTACCTATATCATCATACCATCTTGCTTATTTCTCCCGTGAAACAGCTTTGCTGTGTTTCGGAGAGAAGGGCAAGACAGGCAGTGTAATTACTGGTACTGAGACTTAACATCTTATGTCTCAGGATAGGCAACACATAAATGAGTTGCCTGGGCTCGTTCCAGGTATACTATTTTATGTTCATGGGCGACGTCGACCACTTACCATCAGGTGGTACGTTTACCAGTTTGCCTATCCAACTAACATAAAAAAAAATCTTTTCAAACTGGCAGACGTACCAACTGCCGGTAATCAGCTTCGTTCATGACTATAAACGTACACCTGTGCCTACTCCCTACTCCAGGTAATTCGTTCGTCCCCGCCATGGTTCAAGTGTTGTCGTGGTAGTGGGGCTCAGTAGCCTAAGGTGAACCTTGGGCGAAGCAAATTGAACCGAGGGGCTGCTCTTTGTACCCCTCTTATAAGAAGAGGTGACTAAAGAGCAGGGGGGACAAGGAGCGAGGAATGGGAACCTCATCCCATTGCACTTTCTCGACGTTGGGAGGGGATGTTCTGTGGTGCTGGACGCCCCTGGAGGTGGCGTTGGTCCCTTGAGTGACTGACTAGCCGTCGAAGTGCCCTGTTTGCTCATTAGATCCGGGGAAGTTCACCAAAGGCGGCATTGGTGGCACTCGCCGGGTTTTAGTAGATGTAGCTGCGTCCAGCTTACCACCTTTCAGGCGCAGCGAGTCCCACATACCTGCCCGGGGAGACTCATTCCCTCGCGGGATGCCTAAGAGAATTTCCCGGTGAAAAAAAAGTTAATTCGTCATCTTACATCTCAAGGCAACGCAGGAAGCCTTGAGATGTAAGATGGTAAGTCTCGACAGTAATTACACTGCCTGTCTTGCCCTTCTTTCCCAAACACAGCAAATCTGTTTCAGGAAATAACCTAGCAGGGTGGTGGTACCCACCCCGCCATGGTTCAAGCCTTGTCGTGGCGATGGGGCTCAGTAGCCTAAGGTGTACCCAGCACCATGGGCGAAGCATATTGAGCCGAGCTGCTTTTTGTACTCCTCTTATTAGAAGAGGGGACAAGGATCGAAGGTGGGTACTGTCCAGACGTTGGGACGGTTATTCTGTGGTGCGAGACAAGGTGGAGTTGGCGTCGGTCCCTTGAGGGACTGATTAGCTGTCAAGGTGCCCTGTTTGCTCAATAGATCCGTGGCACTCGCCGGGTTTTAGTAGGTACCATCTTTCGGGTGCAGCGAGTCCCACATACCCGCCGGGGGAGTTCCCATTCCCCCGTGGGATTCTTCAGAGTATTTACCGGCGTTAAAAAAAACAAAAAGGGTGGTGGTGCCCATATAGACGGGCGGGTGACAAAGCGCATTCATCCCACCGAACCAGTAATATAAAGAAATAAGTAATGTTTCCAATTTTTGGATTTCTTTTTTTCTTTTCCATTCTGCCACTCATCTATATAATTTTAATATTTAATAAAAAAGTTCGTGCCAAAGCACCCTACGAAATACAGCAAAATTATTTCACAGTACGAATAAGGATGGTGGTACCCATGCAAAAAGGGACAGAATTCCGGTAAGTCATTACCAAACAGACAATAGAGTATACGGAATATTACTAACAAATATTTAACACAAACATCATTACTTTCCCAGCTCACGTTTAAGATTCATGACTGTTTGTTTATCCGAGCCCGATCTAGGGAACTTAAGGAGGGCATAAACATTTGGGGAACTCATTTAACTATACAGAATTGGGCGATGACAAGTTTATTTGTGACTATTCATAGAATTATCAGAATCAGTGTAAACTTAATTATGTTTAGCGGTTCATTTTCTATCTCAGTGGTATATAAAAGGAATAGGTAAATTTCATTATTGAGAAACTAAAATAAGAAGCTTATAAGAAGCTACTAATTTTATTTTGTCTTTGAAATGGAGTTATTTTTGTTAATTTTAACTTATTTTGTTAACTTATTTATGTTGTATATAATATTTAAAAAAAGTTACTTAATTTTCAGATGAAAACTATTTAATTATTACTTTAAATATCTTTCATGTACATGATGAAAATACTTTGAAATCTCTTTTACTGTTTATAATCATTTGTCAATCACAAACTTTCTGTTACTAAGATAAATGTCAAAAATAACATATAATTCACAATCTTTTTTTTTTTTTTCTTTAACGCCGGGAAATGCTCTGAGGCATCCTGCGGGAGAGTGGGTCTCCCCACGCGGGTATGTGGGACTCGCTGCGCACGACAGCTGGTAAGTCGACCCAGCTCTACCCACAAAAACCCGGCGAGTGCCACCAATGCCGCCTTTGGTGAGGTGGGCGAGGTGCCCCGGATCTAGTAAACAAACAGGGCACCTCGACGGCTAGTCAGTCCCGCAAGGGACCGACGCCACCTACGCAGAGGGGTTGTCCCGCACCACAGAACAACCGCTCCCAACGTCGGGACAGTACAAGGGGGTGAGGTTCCCATCCTCGCCCCTTGCCCCCTGCTCTTTTGTCCCCTCTTCTTATAAGAGGGGTACAAAGAGCCCCCTCGGCCCAATTCGCTTCACCCAAGGTGCAGCGGCTCACCCTAGGTTACTGAGCTCCACCGCCACGACAAGGCTTGAACCTTGGTGGGGATAATTCACAGACTGTTCAAAATTAGTATCACCCAAAAACACACTATAAAAGTTAGTGAAATCCCTGTCTCAAATAATGCTCCGGGAATAAAAACGAACGACCTCGCAGGGCAGACTCACATTTATGTAATAATGTGCGGAGACCACCAATAGCGGGTAGGGAGAAGGTATACTCCTATCGATAGTTTTACCGACAATCACCGGTAAACACCAAATCAGAACATTGTATAAATACAGATAGTATATATCGACAAATAACATGTTACTGGAATTACCCTTTTTTTTTCTTTAACGCCGGTAAATGCTCTGATGCATCCCGCGGGGGAGTGGGTCTCCCCACGCGGGACTCGTTGCGCCCGACAGCTGGTAAGTGGACGCAGCTTTACCCACTAAAACCCGGCGAGTGCCACCAATGGCGCCTTTGGTGAGGTGCCCCGGATCTAGTAAACAAACAGGGCACCTCGACGGCTAGTCAGTCCCGCAAGGGACCGACGCCACCTCCACAGAGAGGTTGTCCCGCACCACAGAACAACCCCTCCCAACGTCGGGACAGTACAATGGGATGAGGTTCCCATCCTCACCCCTTGCCCCTTGCTCTTTTGTCCCCTCTTCTTATAAGAGGGGTACAAATAGCCCCCTCGGCCCAATTCGCTTCACCCAAGGTGCAGCGGCTCACCCTAGGTTACTGAGCCCCACCACCACGACAAGGCCTGAACCATGGTGGGGACTGAAATGACCCTAATAAAACTAATGTCAAAAAAAAGTGATGTAATTATTAATAACTCAATTTTTTTATTTGATTTTCATATTAATAAAATAAATATTGAACAAAATAAACAAGTGTTGATCAATGCCGATATACTTTGTTTTATGTCACAAGGAGGCTGTCGAGCAGTCGGAGCCTTATGGTGACTACCGACGCCCATAGACATCCGCACAACCAGAAATTATGCAGATGCATTGTCCTCCTTTTCCCTATCCTATCCTCCACCTCCTAATGGGTCACCGGAAACTCACAAACCACACGAAGCGTGACAGTACGCCGGTGTTATGTAAGCAGCATAGCACTACCTCTTACAAACAATATGTAATTTTATTACGCTGTTATGCCTGCTATCTCGATGCAAGTGATTACTATGCCTAAATAAGTTTGCCATGGGCTATATATACATAATATATAGCCCATGGTAAACTTATTTTCCTGAACATACGACATCTTTTAACAATCTCCTCGGAATAAAAATGTAAAAAAACTTATGAGGATATGCTCTTTTAATTAATACGAATCGCATCTGTTATCGGTAAGCAATAAACCAAATAACTAAGAAAACTTTGGGTATGCAAGAAAGACAAAATAAAGATAAAACATCGAATCGTAAAAGCGATAACATCGATACTGACCGCGGCCACATCCCTACACCGGGACCGTAAAGTTTACATGTCGCCGGAAATTATACAGGTCGGGTTACGAGAATATACGACAATAGGGGATAGGTTACGGAACACTGGAAATTATGTCCCAAATGTTTTCCAAGGATTTGGAATGTTTAAAATTGAGGGAATTCTGTGTTACAATAACTGACCTTGGTGAGGCGCTTATTTATGAGACGGTGGTCGAGTGGTCAGGTAACTAGACACTGCTGCAGCTTGTGGGCTAGAATCCCTAGCTAGCTAGGTAGGCTAGCTAATCTATACTAATATTATAAAGCTGAAGAGTTTGTTTGAACGCGCTAATCTCAGGAACTACTGGTCCGATTTAAAAAAAAAATCAGTGTTAGATAGCTTATTTATCGAGGAAGGCTATAGGCTATGTAACATCACGCTGTGACATATAGAAGTTGAGTAACGCGGGCGAAGCTGCAGGCAACAGCTAGTTGCAAATAATTTGATAAATTGATGAATGTACATCTCTACACCGGGTCATTTACGTACCGTGTACTTATATAAATTTCTATGCAACAAAATTATTCGGTAGTCGATCGGTTGAAGTCAGTCATATACGGAAAAGAACTAATAATAGCCTCGTCCTGCTAATAGTAATTCTATGTAAGTTGGATTCGTGAAGATGGCTGATGGAAGATGGTTAACATTCAAGTAGAGTAGGGCGAAAAAGTCGAGATTTTTGCGCTGGGAAATGCTCTTAGGCATCCCGTGGGAAGGGGGACTCCCCATGCGGGTATTTGGGACTCGCTGCGCCCGAAAGATGGTAAGGTAGATGCAGCTCAACCCACTAGACCCGACGGCTAGTCAGTCCCCCAAGGGACCGAGGCCACCATATATAATAATTTTAATAATGGAATCCCAAGCAGGTGGTAATGTGGTAATCTTCTCAATGGAAATCCGTAAAACTTGTTTCATTATAATGTTTCAAAAGTGGAATTCTCGTAAACATTAGGAAACTTCAGTTACCTTAAAATATATTTTTTCTAATATAGGTTACAAAAATCCTAAATATCCGCAAACAAAATCATAATTCACGCGATCTTTGCGCAATCAATTTGATGCGTAAAAAGTTGAAATCCATCCCGATTGGCGATTCTAATTGACGTTTAACAACGTGGATCTATTTATTTGGCTACTCGCGGCATGCGCGGTTTAATTGCAAAAATTAATTGACCGTGCTCGTTCATACAATACAAGAGTAAACACGCGTAAATTGGCAATTAGCCCTTTTGTGTTGCCATTTTAGCCTGACTTTAATGCATGATAATAGTGTTGCTAGGAAAAGAAAGGATGTGCTTAAATGTAACAAGTTGCTAGTTGTGCCAGAAAAAAAGAAATAAAAACGGACTTGGCTGTTTGGCCTTCGTAGGCTCTAGCTTCTATTGTGTGGTGTTGACATTTCGCTGTCAACAATGTCGGCAAAAAAAGAAGGAAATTGTATAAAAAAAATTAAATGCCCGACGCTTCTAGTTGCAAACTTCAATATTTAACATATTACAATATTTAACATTTAACATATTACCTGCAATTACAGCTGTTGAAATGTGTATTTGCAGTAGTAATTCATTATGATAATTTTATTACTGTACCGCGAATAATATGAAAATATGTACCTACCTCGTGATTCTTCAATCGACCTGGCCTGGCCCATTCGAAAAATGAGAACCTGAAAAATAATATGGCATACTAGGCTACGCCCACAGCTTTGCCCGTATGGAATTAGGAAATGCATATTAAATATCAAATAAATAAGTATAAGGAGTATAATATCAATAATAATAATAATAATAATATCTATGGACGCTTTCATACCACGTCAATCTGTTCCCGCGGTAAGTTCTCGAAGAACTTGTGTTACGGGTACCAGACAACAGAAATATATTTAATACTTTTATACTATACATATATTTAAGATTTTTATTATATAATACACATATTTAATTCACATCCATGACCCAGGAATACAGAAACTACTTTTGTTCCCCGGCGGGATTCGAACCCGCAACCTCCGGCTTGAGCGCCAACGCGCTTACCACTGAGCCACAGAGGCCGTCAATCATTATACTTAAACTGCAGTCTACAGATTTTGTCGCAGCGTAATATTTGATGTTACCAAATTTACGGATATTTTCAGCAACCGAAAGAGAAGAGCCGATCTCTTTCTATGAAATTCGTGAAATTATATTACCTATATGTTATTATATATTATTATGTTATTTTTATAATATTGAATGAATTTTTCTCTACACACTTTTAATTATTCTGCGCGATTTAATTCCCGGTTCTCCTATTTACCTAGGCCAAATAACAACTTCATAATAAAAGTACTTCAAACTAAAAAAAGTGATGTAAAAGAAGGAAAATTACACTCTTTAATAACTAAAATAAATAAATAATTATTGAATTTAAATTGCAGTTTATATTCTTTTTCAAAATCCCCCTTCAAAGAGGTTCTCAAACGAACCTCAATATGAAACCCCCAATTGAGTATAATCTGTTGAGTGTCACCGACGATTATGACGTAATGGGGGCAAACATGCCCAAACGTGCCCCGCCGCCGTACCCGCGGATCAAGACCTTTCTTGGACCCTTCGCTAGCCTGATGTTGACACATTAACGCTCTAACTGTGATATTTTAAAAGAACAAAAACGTTTAGAAATTTTATGACGTTCTCAAACCCAGAACGTAGTCGTGTAAAAATGGTATCGATACGTCGTGTTTGAAAATGTTCTGAGTTAGCTCGCTTGTGTTTCGGTACGCGATTAGGACGCTAGATTACGTTAGCCTGTTCTATGGCAAAAATCATCTTCCATCCTTGTTTTTTTTTTTACGACACAACTGTGGTAAGTGATTATCACTTACCTTGTCGAATTGCCAATGTCAGTCAAACTCATAATTATAGTCTGTGGTCTGATTACCATAGAGTATATCTATACTTACATACAGTATATCTGCCCGAACTAGTTTTCGTAAACGTCCCTGTATATAATAATTATTTCTTGAATGTTAGGCACATAGTTTTAAATATTTTCATACAAAAGACTAATGAATTAACTAACGTTGAATTTCGACTCGATGATTTAATCATTTTACAAGGCTTTTTTATGTTAGTTGGATAGGCAAACGTGCCGTCAGATGGTAGGTGAACATCGCCTATGAACATATACTAGTTTACCTGGTACTAGCTTAGATTACTCATTTAAGTGTTGCCTATTCTTTTTATCGCAGGGAAATCCTCATGGATACAGCCAGAATCTTCGGATAGATCCAGACCCAATTTAAGAATCTGGGAGTGCCCACCCTAACTAAAACCACTGCGAGCGCCTTCAGCTTGTTGAAGGTCCCGGATATGCAGGCAACAGAAAGATCACCTCAGCGACAGGCTGGCCCCCGTAAAGGCCAGACTACTCCTCGTAACAGGGGACTGCCCGGCCGCTACTAAGTAGTCCCCACGACGTCGTGCCATACAGACCCAGGTTCCCATTCTAAGCCCGACACGAAAACAGATGCGTTACTGGAGGCCTTCTAGGAGTACCTTCTACGCACCCTCATTCGTCGCACACGGGAGGAGGCCTCGTTGGCGGCCTTCTCTCTCACCTGCTCGTCGGCCTCCTTCTGGGACATTATACTACCTCGCAGAAGTCGTCGTCACCGAGCATCCCGGTGATGGCGCTCGGCAAAGACAAGTCCCTTCCGATGACTGTCATGTGTTGCTTATCCTAAGACATAAGATGTTAAGTCGCTGTGCCAGTAATTACACTGCCTGTCTTGCCCTTCTCTTAGAGAAATAATTGAGATGGTGGAATCCATGCAGCCGGGAGCGCGGCACAGTGCATCTCTCCTACCGGTTACATTAAATTGACATTTAAAATATGATCCCTGTGATATAGTTTGTAACTCGTGTATCCTTCAGCTTCAAGATGGATTCACCTAACAGTCCAAATAGCTAGGCAAGTTCACCACAAGTTGGGAAACTTTCATAAGTTTCCAACCCTTCGTCCCTACATGTTTAGAATTACAGTGGATATAACTAAAGAGCTATTTGACACCCCATAAACTTCGTCTAATTGCGTAAAGATTGGTGTAACAATATCACACTGGAGTGTGTGGAAACAGAGGACTTTAACCATGAGCATCACCATTGCTTGGGAAGGAAGCGCTGTGCCGCGCTCCCGGCTGCATGGGTACCACCATCTTGCTTATTTCTCCCGTGAAACAGCTGTGCTGTGTTTCGGAGAGAAGGGCAAGACAGGCAGTGTAATTACTGGCACCGAGACTTCACATCTTATGTTTCAGGATAGGCAACACATAGATGAGTTGCCTGGGCTCGTTCCAGGTAAACTAGTTTATGTTCATGGGCGACGTCGACCACTTACCATCAGGTGGCACGTTTGCCAGTTTGCCTATCCAACTAACATAAAAAAAACATCCCGTTTAAATGAAGTGAAGGCCTTTAAGGCTTAAAATCTCTAGCTCCATAGTTAACACGGCGGTAAAGTATAAGCATTATTAGAACGACTCGTTTTTTAAAGCAGCCTCATTAGAACGACTCGTTTTTTAAAGCAGCATCATTAGAACGACTCGTTTTTTAAAGCAGCATCATTAGAACGACTCGTTTTTTAAAGCAGCATCATTAGAACGACTCGTTTTTTAAAGCAGCATCATTAGAACGACTCGTTTTTTAAAGCAGCCTCCTGTAGTAACATCCAAAACCACAAAACACAGAAAACATAGTCCTTATGTCGTATTTTTACCGAGAAGAGCCAGATTAAAAATCTATCAAACGTTATAATATTATAGGAACTAATCTTTTTAAATAATATATATTAATAACAATTTTAACATCTTATCTTGAAATGCCCGGGAGGAACGCCTTATTCCCAGGGTTGGTATCTTCCATGAAATCTTTTACTTTATAATATGCTTTACCACACAAACGTTCTTTAACAACTTTTTTGAATTTTTTTATGGAGAGCTTTTGAACGTTTTCTGGGATCCTATTGTAAAAGCGTATACAGTTGCCTTTAAAAGAATTGCTTACTTTCGAAAGTCTAATCATTGGTGCATGTAACCTGTGTCTATTACGTGTATTCCTACTATGAATATCACTTTTCTTACAAAATTCATTTATGTTTTTTCGGACATACAGTAAATTTTCTAAGATGTATTGAGAAGTGACAGTCAGAATTCCTATTTCTTTAAATTTTTCTCTCAAAGATTTCATCGATTTATATGACGTTATCACGTCAAAAAAATATCCCCAAGTATATTCCTACGGATAGCCAGCCAGGACTTTAGTGTCTTAAAATCGAGACTATTTGAACTCCGTCCAGATATTTGGACACAATTACAACAGACAATCATCTGTAACACCGCACATATCAATATTTCCTGTATTATCCTTTATCTCGGTGCTAGTAATTGTGATCCTTGAGTAGGGTCGACAGACGGATAATTTGTGACGAGCCATCTTGAATAACATGACAAGCAGCCATCTTGTTTGGCGTGTGTCATTGTTATATCAAGACGCCACGCTTGATCCCTTGAAGACGAGATATGGGTGAAGTATGTTAGGCAATAATGTACATACTCAACATACCACATGCTTATGTTTGATGAATCATCATCATCACCAGTCTTTATCTGGTCACTATAACTGAACAGGTCTTTTTTTTATTTTACTGGAATGGGTCTCCCCAGGCGGGTATGTGGGACTCGCTGCGCCCGGTGGTAAGGTGGACGCACTCGGTCATGGTATAAATAAAATATTGTAATAATTGTTTGGGTTTTGTAAGTTTGTCTACTATCAGTTTGGTATAAAAAAAGGACGCCCATGGTGGTGTGGTCCCAGACTGCACGATTGGCGGGGGGCAACCCCCCACTTTAACAAACCAATAGTGAGCCAAATGGGCTCACACTAATCCGACGAAGCATTAGGGCCTTTGGGCCATTAGCATAGATCCCTCCGAAAAAAAAAATGTTGGGGGCATTCTACCAGTACACTTTGAGAAGGATGTTACTCTGCCGGATTATATAGCGATAAGAGGTCAGCAGTGGACGAAAAGATGCTGATGCTAATTATGAAATGGGTAACTTCTTAAGATTAGGTTGGAAGTACATTTTTTTTCTTTTGCACCGGGAAATCTTCTTACGCATCCCGCGGAGGAAGGGACTCTTCTGGTGTATGGGACTCGCTGTTCTTGAAACATGGTAAGGCAGCTCTACCCACTAAAACTCGGCAGTGCCAGCAATGCCGCCTTTGATGAGGTATCCCTTTCCTTTCGGTTGCAGCGAGTCCCACATACCCGCCTGGGGACACCCACTCCCCGGCGGGATGCCTCAAAGCATTTCTCGGCATAAAAAAACCAAGGTTGTTTATTATATTATAATAGTATTATATTATAATTATTATATAATTGTTATAAACTATTCTAATTGTTATAATAATATTATAATAAAAGCATTATTTTAGAAACAGTCTCCGTCAGACTGGCTTGTCTGGTTTTATTTTATTTTGCCAGCAGCTACAACATGCTAATTAATGTTATTCCAGGACTGATTTTGGTTCCAAAACTTCACACACGCATTTACATACGTTGTTAATAGGGTGTCAAATAGGTCTGAGGCGCCATCTTGAGTGACGACACGTGACAGTAACGAGACAAGAAAATTATGAGGTGAAGGATGTCTACGTATTCCGTATAGTTTAATTAAACAGGACCCAAATGCAGGATTAGGACTGGTATATGTTAGTAAGAAGGTTTAGATATATAGAGATGATTAACATGTTGGTAAAACACTTACCATCAGGTGAACCGACTGTCCGTTTGCCCCTTCTTCTATAAAAAAATGCTTACATTTTATGATTGTGGGTCTCAAAATAACAAAATATATCCTTATAGGATTCACTTTGTTAGTCGTCTGTCTGTACTTCTTTCCATTTATATAGAAAAAAATGCAATTGCCATCAAGAGTGAAGAAAAAAACCGTTAACTTGTTATAAGTATTAATAAATACAAAAGCCGTATTTTGGAACCCGCAAGGCACGAATTAGACTAGTAATGTAAGCCATAAATTCCCAAACTGGTCAGTGAATTGTCACTGACGTAATAGCAATTCAACTAAACAGTGATATGTATGTACACGGTTCCGTCGACTAATCATCTATCAATAGCCATCAGTCGGCCAATCGAAGTGCAGAACCGGCGCAGCGTCGCAGCACAAATGTAACGGAGTTTGTTTTCATACAAAACACATAACATTACCGCTCTTTTCCGGTTATATGCTCGATGGACTCGCGCTTGCCATAGTTTTTTAAGGAATCTCAAAAACTAGGTACTGATAACGCTAATTAGATTCTGATTATAGTCATGATTCATGAATAACACTATATTCTTCATAGCGCGTAATTGAGCTTAATTACGCGCTATGAGAATGTGTTATTATTAAAAATGTGTATTCCATAAAACGAAAACCCAGCACGGGCGAAATTCAAACCCGCTACCTCCAGTGGTACACCGCATATCCACTACACAGTAATAAATTTGCATTTGGAATAAAGGAAACCGCGGGAATTTTCGCGCGGTAACAGAGCCGCCATTTTGTGGCAGTTGTTTTTTTTATTCCGTGTAACACATTGTGGCGTATGACCTACATATTTGTAGTTCGGAATATATTAAAAAATATCTTCTTATTTTACAATAATTTATGTTCATGATAAGAATATTTTTAATTTGCAATGGCAGGACAGTAAGCTTTATTGAAAATTGCGAAATTCTTCTCTCAATTGGAAGTCACACGAAACGGTTCTAATAGATTCTAAGATGCAGTCAAAATCAATGCAATCGAACAACCCCTCCCAACGTCGGGACAGTGCAATGGGGTGGATGCATGAGAACATTTCCCGGCGCAAAAGAAAATAAAATTACGTCCAAGTTCCAACCACCTATTCTTAAGAAGTTACCCATTTCATAATTAGCGTCAGCATCTTTTCGTCTACTGCTGACCTCTTGAATGAATACCAAGACGAGTGATTCCCGATGCTCGCATATAGATTACCCAACCAACTAACCAATCAACCATCTTAACGAACTGGATCAGAACCTGTCTCTTAAATACTATATCGCCCGAATCACACAGTGTACTAACAAATTCAATTTATTAACTATTCCGCAAACAATACTCAAAACGAACAGTTCCACTGTTTAAATTATTTAGCGCCATTACTCAGAAATTACGAGCATCATTTAATCACCTGTAGTTGTTACTCATTGGCTCACCGCGCATCATGCCCACTCTGTAAATAAATGAACCCCGCTCAATAGGTTTATGCAATATGTTAGCCGAATGTGACGAATAACAAGCTTTGAGAAAATGATGAAGGAAATTAGAAAATATTGAATAGACTACTATTCAATATTTTCTAATTTCCTTCATCATTTTCTCAAAGCTTGTTATTCCAGGGTTCCAAAATATAGAGGGGAATAGTTATATTAGAATGCGTATTTGTAGTATGGAGAGATATTCATTGATATAAACATTTTATAAATGTATTCAATAGAAAAAAAAACACACAAAAAAATAATTTAAAGTGAAAATTCTTTGCACGTATGATGAAACGTCACGAAAATGTGCAACTTTTTTGTCCAAAAAATTAGTTTGCCAAATAAGTTTAACTTCTGACATGTGAATTTTTTTCACTGCCTTATTGCTTACATAAACACATTATATATATATATATATATATATATATATATATATATATATATATATATATATATATATATATATATATATATATATATATATATATATATAAAATATAATATAAAAAAGTCGGTTTCAAAAGTAAAGTAAAGTACGCCCACGACATTATACATTTATTTTAAAGTAGGTAGAACGTAAACGGTAGCTAATATATGATACAATGTAAATTATACATATTCCATTTCCTTTAAAACCTTATTCTCCAGGCTCTAATAAAATCAAAACTCGCTCCACAAACCGGCTTACTGGACTCTCTAACTTAGCACTTTGTCTGAACTTAGCCCTCACTTAACCATTGCTTAAATTTATCACAAGTAACGAGTTAACTTACACTTGAATTATGTAACTTTTGAACATGTTTCAACAAGATTTCGCATTACATATTAATTTTCGTGTCTGCGTTTATCCTTGTCTTACATTGTTATGTGAGAATTTGTTAAATGACTTGACATAAGGGTCTTAGGGTTCATGGACATAATACTATCATGATCATCATGAGTTAATGATGAAACATGATAACCGTATTTTTACGAGTATAACTTGACTTGGGATTTGAGTTAAGGGGATATTTCTTTCAAGTAGCTTGCCTTTCGGATAGTAAAAACGGACTGAGTTATCATGGGGTGGTTGAGGTTTTCTGAAGTACCTACCCCACCATGGTTCAAGCCTTGTCGTGGCGGTGGGGCTCAGTAACCTAGGGGTGTGTCCAGCACAGGGTTGGATGAAGCAAATTGAGCCGAGGGAGGTGTTCTACGTACCCTTCTTATAAGAAGAGGGGACAAAAGAGCACGGGTCAAGAGGCGAGGATGGGAACCTCACCCCATTGCACTGTACCGACGTTGGGAGGGAGAACGCAATGGACCCCCGCCACCTCCGGCGGGACTGACTAGCCGTCAAGGTGCCCTGTTTGCTCAATAGATTACTAAAAGCGGCATTGGTGGCACTCGTCGGGTTTTAGTGGGTAGAGCTGCGTCCACCTTACCACTTTTCGAGCGCAGTGAGTCCCACATACCCACCTGGGGAGACCTACTCCCCAACAGGATGCCTTAGAGCATTTCCCGGCGTAAAAGAAGAAAAAAATGTTTTCCGACGTATCAATAAACAAAAGGCATTGAAACAATAATTGGATAAAGTCTTCAAGTGATTTAGCCACATTACTTTGTTTGTTTGTTAGATTGTTATGAATTTTTGTTATGATTCTGCAGGTAGCTTTCATTATTATTCCACTCGGGTTCCTTGAGATAAAAAAATCACTACTGGTATTATAGTGGTGTCAATCTTGAAGACGTAGTTTAATTTTATCTATGTTACTTGGAAAAGCAAACTGGCAGACGTGCCACCTGATGGTAAGTGGTCGATGACGCAAATGAACATGAACTAGTTTACCCGGAATGAGCCAAGGCAACTCATTTATGTGTTGAACAGACATAAGATGTTAAGTCTCGGTGCCAGTAATTACACTGCCGGTCCTGCCCTTCTCTCCGTACCACAGCAAAGCTGTTTCTCGGGGGAAAGAAGCAAGATGGTCGTACCCATGCAACCCACACAGCACAGCATAGCGCAACCCTGCCACCAGTAACTTTTTCTTTAATATTTATTCTCGAATCAAACCGTTTACTAACCTTAATACTAGCAGCAGAAGCACTTTCATCACCGTTTCCATAGCCTTTCTAAAAATCATATGAAAAGCATTTTTATTTTACAAGTATGGTGATGATACAAAACTTGTAAAAAGTGCAGTCACGTGAGTGTTCAGACAAGTTTAAACAGGCACATGTGTTGCGAGCAAAGTTCACCGTTTGTATCATAAATCTAGAAGCCTCTATTGGGAATAGACAAATATTTATCTTTTTATCTGCAAATATTTTTACATGTATTCTACCATAGAGAATAGTTTTGTTACCGTGCCTTTTGACGTGACAACGTCTTATAATTCGATGGAGCCGGCTGCACGCACGAAAAAACAGGACTCATGCGGCGTTACCTCGAGGCGTTCCATTTTCTTATGACGTTGTCACGTTCAACTATAGTCAGTAAACCGACTTTACACACAACCGATCTTTATATCGTTCGACTAGAGTGGAACACGACCCCCACCATGGTTTAGGCCTTGTCGTAGCGGTAGGGCTCAGTAGCCTAGGATGAGCCCAGCACAGACAAAAGAGCAGAGGGCAAGGGGAGCCTCACCCCATTGTACTGTCCCGACGTTGGGAGGGATTGTTCTGTAGTGCGGGACAACCCTTCGGTGAAGGTGGCGTCGGTCTCCTGAGGGACTGACTAGCCGTCGATGTGCCCTGTTTGCTCAACAGATCCGGGGCACCTCACCAGAGGCGCCATTGGTCGCACTCTCCGGGATTTAGTGGGTAGAGCTGCGTCCACTTACCAGCTTTCGGGCGCAGCGAGTCCCACATACCCGCCTGGGGAAACCCACTCCCCCGTGGGATGCCTCAGAGCATTTTCCGGCGTTAAATAAAAAAAAAGAGAGAGAAAAGGAACACGATCACATGAGTTACGTGAATTGTTAGTGGCCAGTGAGTTCCAGAAACATAAACCAGTTAGATATCTAAATTGATAATTCTCAGTGCCAGTAATTACAGTCTGTTCTTCCCTTCTATTCGAATTACGGCAAAACTGTTTCACGGAAGAAATATAATATAATATGATGTACGTATTTTTTAGTAGAACGGACTTAGAGTCTAACCGGAATCGAATAATTTTTCTCTTAAACAGCTTTGGTAGATTTTTTCCTAGCCTATGTCCCACTGCTGGGCAAAGGCCTCCCTCTCTCTTTTCCACGCGTCTCTATCATGAGCTGCACTACACCAGTCTTTTTGAAAACCGTCGAGGTCATCCCGCCATCTCCGTCGAGGTCTGTCGCGTCTCCGAAACCTGTTTAATTAAAATAAAAAATAAAATTAAAATTGGGTCCCCCAATCGGGGGTTTTCTTGGCCCAGAACTCGTTGGGCATACTGCAGATGTGTCCGGCCCAGTCCTATTAAGGCTTAGCAGCTACCAGGGCTACGTCGGCTACTTTAGTTTGGGAGCGCAAAATGAAGTTCTTGATGCGGTCGGTTAATCTGACCCCTAAATAGGTACTGCGCTCCATCGCGCGTTGGCAAACCTTGAGCGAAAGCTTTTGAGCATTAGTCAAAGACCAATACTGTGCGCCGTAGGTCAGGATCGGAAGGATTTTTTATTAATAATATTTAAAGTATAAATATTATGACCAACCGTTTGAACTTCACTTTAGTAATTTATTTAGGTATATTTAATCTCTGCATTGATAACAATAAATCATGAATGAAAAGTTAAATATAATAAGAATCAACCACAGAAATATATCGAGATATAGTTCTGTGGAATCAACTTACGAAATCTCATTTTTTATCCGAAGCGAATACTATTTGTAATCATTATATTAATTTTGATGCTCATTCATGTAAATAAATCTACTTTTATGTCCATTCATAAACATGTTTCTACTATAACTCATCCTATTTCTACCATTTTATGTCGTGTTTCGTCTACGTCGGTGGAATCGACAGTCCCTTTTTTCGTGGTTCGTTTTTTCGCTTATAAGTGCCTTAGCTTTCTGCAGGATATATTTTATTGTTTTCTAGACTCTGGTGCAATATTATTTTTGATTATAATTTTTGGAATCGATTTCTCACTCGATTCATATTATTTGACTCCCTTCTTTTAGACATAACGAAACACCCGTATTATCAAGACTTATCTAAATTTAGTAATGCTGTACTATTTTTGAGGAGCTCTTTTTTTAAATATAATTTATTATTGGGTTTCTTTTCGAAGTCGTTTTTAGGATATGATACGATCTCTGAGATAATTTTAAAGGATTTTGAGTTGTCTGGTACTAGCTTAGCTTAGCTTTAGATTAAAGCTAAATGGTATGGCAAAAGTAAACTGGGGAATTGGGTGAAATGGTCCCGCTGATGAGGACTGATCGCACGTCTGGCCTCGCTGTTGTCCCCACCCTTAAATAATAATAATAATGGCAAAAGTACTTACTAGAAGGAACGATGACTTACCTCTGTTTGAAATGGCAATGATTTTTCATATTTATATTTCAGGTAAAAGAATGGCGGCTACATATCATCATCATCATCATCACCCTTTATCGGTCCATTGCTGAATAATTAGGCCTACTTCAATAAACGCCAAGACGACCGATCTCTTGCCACTCGCATCCAACACGGACGGTTACTGCACGGAGAACGTCTTCCCACCTAGTTAATGCTCGACCAACACTTCGTCTACTTAAAAAATATAAATTAAATTTTATAATTTTATAATAAATATATAATAAAATTTGTACAGATAAAATGTTATCTAAGCTTGATTAAAAACAAAAAATACAAGATTAATCGAAAAAGTTAAATCACAAATATATTCGGATTGTAGTAATTTTGAAATGCAAATATTTTTCCAGATTCCCGATAGCCGATAGCATCAGGATTCAAAACAAATAGCCTTCTCGTAAACAAAATAGATTAATATGAATAAATTAAAATGACAAGCTTTTATGTTACTGTACAGCCTTTTTGAATATTAATTTGTGGGATGTGGGATATTTATGATATTATTATTCTTAGGCATAACATTGAGATCTAGCTTAATGGTTGGAGTAACTTTCATCTCTGTCGAGGCGAATATGAGGTACTTGGGCCTTATCCTCAACAGCAGATGGAATTTCAGAGAGCATTTCCGGCGCCTAGTGCCGAAGTTTTTCGGAGCCGCGCGGGCGCTAAGTCGTCTCCTCCCAAACGTGGATGGGCCGAGCGCTGGTTACCGACGCCTATATGCGGGCGTCTTGCAGTCCATGGGGCTATAGGGCGCGCCGATATAGGCCAGAGCTTTGACGGGAGAAAACGTGTCTCTCTTGCGACGTCCGCAGAGAGCTATGACGATTAGGGCCGTCCGTGCGTACCGCACTACCTCATACGAGGCTGCGAGCGTACTGGCGGGCTCGGCGCCATGGGACCTGGTGGCAGGTGCCCTGGCGTACTTCTGGCGAAGGAGGAGAGGAGAAGCTGAAGAGGAGGTATCTAATGATGACGAGGCTGAGGGAGACGAGGGGAGCTGGCGGAAGCTCATGAGAAGGCGAGTGCTCCGCGAGTGGAAGGAGCGGCTGGATGAGCCGAGTGCGGGTCAGCGCACGGTGTTGGCCGTCGGTCCAAACCTGGAGCAGTGGGTTGATCGATGGCACGGTATAATCACCTTCCACCTTGCGCAAATCCTGACGGGCACGGCTGCTTTGGAAGGTATCTGTGGAAGGTGGCAGGAGCGGAGGATTCGCCAGGGTGTCATTACTGTGGCAGCAGTGAAGACACTGCAGACCACACCCTGGCGGAGTGCCCAGCTTGGGCAGAGGAAAGGGCGCCACTTATCGCTGAAGTGGGCGCGGACTTGTCGTTCCCTGCGGTCATCCGAGCGATGGCAGGCGGTCCTCTCGTTCTGCGAGGTAGTGATGTCGCAGAAGGAGGAGGCGGAGCGGGAGAGAGAGCGCACTGGCGCCTCTTCCCGCAGGAGAGCACGGCGGCGAGGCACCACCGTGTGGGACCTGTGCGCGGCCGATCGGGGGATCCGCCGCGCGCACTTAAGGTCCGGGCTATAGCCCCTTGCTAGGCACCCTTGTGTGTTCAGGGTGCCTTAAGCGGAGTAGGAGGAGGGGATGTCGACCCCCCTGCCTCCAGAGGAGAGTGCCAGATGGCACACCGTTGTGGCCCGGTGCGGACGTCAATAGCTCTCGCACCGGGTCAGCCAGACGACGAGGAGAACACCGCGCTGGGGTTTAGTGGGTAGAGCCTGCGTCCACCTTACCACCTTCTCGGGCGCAGAGAGTCCCATATAACGCGGGCGAAGCTGCAGGCAACAGCTAGTGTTTTAAATGAAAACAAAATCCGCCTTTGTGCGACGCTTTGCTCTGATTAGCCGACTGATGCCATTGATGGATGATTGGCCGATGGGACGTACATACAGATCACTGGTTGGTTCAATTGCTATTACTTCATTGACAAATCACTGACTAGTTTCGTAATTGTATGGCTCACATTACTACGTTATTCGGTTATATGCTCGGTGTTCAGGTGACACCAGCATAATCATCGTTATCATCAGCAATATCTTCTTCCTCCTCTTTATTACCATATTCATTATCATCATCCTGCCTGCTATATGTATATTCATTAACAGTTTCCCCCAACTATCCCCTCAATTATTCTTATCAATATAAAATAACTTAAATATGGTATATCAACCCTTTACGTTATTTATAGTAATATTGGATTCATTTATTTTCTCTTAGTAAATACTGTTTCAAAACACTCTTTGCAAATCCAATATCAAGACCAATGGCTACCTAACCTTTTGATGTGTTATTTTATGATCTGAATGAACGGCCCTTAGCCAAAATCAAGAGTTTTGAAATATTTACAATCCCCTTTAAGTGATGAAGTTGACATTGTGTCCCCATTTTATTGTAATAGTATTTTCTATTGTGTATTTAATTAAGTCAATTATGCTTTACTTAATTCATTCATTCATCCGTACTTTTATTCATCCATTCATTCTTTCATCGATTCATATATTCATTCATAGCTTGAAAAAGCTATTTCATTTTCCCGCTTCTCGTCCACCCTTGCACCAGACCGCAAGTCCGCAACTTTATTAGATTACTTGAAAACGCTGACAGGAAAAACTGTGTCATGACGTACCCACAATGTTGTGAAGGATCCCAATTGAATATCAAAGGACATTTAATTTTACGACAAGAAACTCTTTATTGTGATTAAAGGATTTATTATTTTGAGACGAGTTTCAATGGCCGTATTTTGTAGTTAGACTTATGAGCACTGTAAGTCATAATATAATGTTTTGTAACGGTGAAAGGAGAAATATTTCAGGTCGCTAGTAAGTCTGGTGTTTCGTTCTTTCGTGGTTATCAATACTATTTTGCTTTTAGAAGAGTAGATTTTCGTGAAGCAGCTGTTTTGTGTTTCGGAAAAAAGGACAGGTAATATAATTACAGGCAATACACAAACCCCATCATGGTTCAGGCCTTGACGTGGCTCAGTAGCCTAGGGTGAGCCCAGCTCCTTGAGCGAAGCTAATTGAGCCGAGGGCGCTTTTTGTACCCTCTTATAAGACGAGGGGACAAAAGAGCAGGGGGCAAGGGTCGAGGATGGGAACCTCACACCATTGTACTGTCCCGACGTTGGGAGGGGTTCTCTGTGGAAGTGGCGTCGGTCCCTTGCGGCACTGACTAGCCGTCGAGGTGCCCTGGATGCCTCAGAGCATTTCCCGGCGTTAAAGAAAAAAAAACGTAATATAACAAAAAAAAATCCCATGTTACCTCGTTTGTAATAATAATAACAAAATTTTTATTTCAGACCACATAACGAAAACTTTGTTAGTAACAATATTCTTATAATCTATGTGTTAGTGCAGTTAGACACTCCAATTTTATTTATATGTATAGATGTGTACGCGAATAGTGAATATTAATGCTACTATCAATAATTGTTGATCGCAGATTAATTGTCTAAAAACTAAAGTTGTCGTCTATTCATCTAAAAAAATATTAATAATTTTTTACTCCAAGCGATATTTTTGTGACACGGCAGCGTCGTTTGCATCCATTGACAAGAACCCTCCTCACACCATGAGAAAGGGCCCGTCAGCAGCAGATGGGTCACCTAGTGGACAATTTAGTTGCGTCTGACACTGACAGTCATAGTCTGGTTATCCCCTGGATCATATTTTTATCTATTTTTGTGATAGCCTGACCAGAAATATATAAACCCTGCATGGTGTCGCCGCTGTACCTTTGTCAACACAGTCATAGTATCGTCCATACAGAAATTAGTTCCGAAATTTTCCGCAATATGGCTTTTTTTTTTCGGAGGGATCTATGCTAATGGCCCGAAGGCCCTAATGCTTCATCGGATTAGTGTGAGCCCATTCGGCTCACTTTTGATTTAAAAAGTGGGGGGTTGCCCCCCGCCTACCGTGCAGTCTGCGACCACACGGCCTCCTGGCGTCGGTTGTGGCAATATGGCGAGGGTTTTTATTTTTTTTCTAACTTAGATTAGGGAAGTGATATAGTTGGAATGTTTAGGATATGAGTACATTCCAATGTTGCCATCTTGGTTTAAACCCAACAACGAGAGTTACCACCTAACAACTTGTAATAATTTTTCAGAAAATCTGTATTGAAAGAAAAAAATGTCTCTGCGTTATTTTTATATCGCTAAATCTATATTATATAAGAGCTGTTCACACTGATTGACTCATCACGATATCTCTGAAACTATAAGACCTGATTTGTAATTTGGTAGGAATATTACTTTTGCCATGTAGAGGTCAGCTAAGATCGGATTTTAATTTTTATAATTTTGACAGAACGATGTGTGTGCGCTTAGTAATCTATTAAACCTTCATTGGATTTACACGCTGATGAATTGGAATTCCAGTTTAATTCCCGCACGCCTAAGGTGCATAATTTCATATCGGGTACCAGGCGTGCATAACTACAGAGCGGGTTTAATTTTCCGGTAATATATACAACGGTAATGCGATTTTAGGTCGTGACGCGATGATGCCGGCCGTATTGAGTTACGGCTAACGTCGTCATGACACCGCCGTAAAATTGCCGGTGGGATATTAAATTATAACGATGTTGCCATGTGAGATTGTTTTTTTATCTGTGGTGTGAAATTTTGAGTTTTGATATTTAAGGGTTTTCTTGACGATGGCCTAGTGGGTACGGACTCGGCTTCTTGAGTGAGAGCAGAGAGGTCCGGGTTCGATCATGACCCCCCCCCCCCACTTTGATGCCTAGAAATGGGTTTTTCTAAGTTTCTATGTGCACCTGAATATGAAAACATCGCTTGCTCACCGGTGAAGGAAACATCGTGAGGAATCCTGCATGCCTGATGAGATTAAAAGTCTTTGAAGGCGTGTGAAGTTCACCAACCCGCATTGGGCCAGCGCATCGGTGAACTATGGCCCAAAATCCTCCTCGCGTGATTTCGAGGAGGAGGAATATTATAATCATCAAAATATTAATATTCCATGAAAAGGAAGCTCTATTCCGAGAACACTAAAGTAGAGATCTCTTATAGTGTAAGATTAAATTAATATAAAATATTATTTTTAAATTTCCGATAATACGATTATTCAATTTCAATTAATATCGATAATATATACCATTAACGGCATAAAACTATAAAGATTAACCATTGCTGACCATGGATATGTCGGGATATATCCCATAAATTGGCGCTCGTTAACATTTGGATATCCCTTAACAAGACCCGAAACTTTCCCGGGACAAAATGGCCGGACATGGCCTCAATTAGGCCTTCCCGAGTTGGTTTCTTTTGGTAGCTTCATTTTATATAATCATCGTAAGCTTTTGTTTAGTGGTCATGATCGTTTTCATATTCCTATAATTTGTGATGTTTATAATGAATACAAGTGGGGAATAGACCAGATTTTTTACCAAACTTAGTATCGTGATTCAAAACATCGTGAAACAAATGTGAAAAATACGGTAGATATCCCATTTTAAATATTTTTAGAACCTGGAATTACCAAATAGGAGCGGTTGCTGGAGCCCTAGCGAACTTTGAAAAGGAAGCAAGCACAGATGCAAGAAGATTATAGGTTTACAAACCCATGGTACGAAATGATAGCATATTTAAACTCTATGCTAGAGAAACCTATCCCTTTGTGCGAAATTTTCTGAAAAATTCACAATCCATATTTGATTGTCATGTTTTATTGATTGATGGTTCAGTGAGCATATGAACTCTAATTTGTGTGTTTAAAATGAATGTCAATCAATCTTGAAAGCTTTCACCTATCCGCGAACCTTTTTTTTTTAATTATAATATTTGCTTAAAATAAAAAAAATGCATCAATATCTTCAACATAAGCCTATGTTCAGCCCCCCCCCCCATGGCTTAGGCCTTGACGTGACGGTGGGGCTCAGTAGCCTAAGGTGAGCCTAGCACCTTGGGCGAAGCTTATTGAGCCGAGGGGGCTCTTTGTACCCCTCTTATAAGAAGAGGGGACAAAAGAGCAGGGAGCAAGAGGCGAGGACGGGAACCTCGCCCCATATTGTACTGTCCCGACGTTGGGAGGGGTTGTTCCTAGACGCAGGACAACCCCTCCGTGGAGGTGGCGTCGGTCCTTTGGGGGATTGACTAGCCGTCGAGATGCCCTGTTTGGTCATGAGATCCAGGGCACCCCACCAAAGGCGGCATTGATGGCACTCGCCGGGTTTCAGTGGGCAGAGCTGCGTCCACTTACCAGCTTTCGGGCGCAGCGAGTCCCACATACCCGCATGGGGAGACCCACTCCCCCGTGGGATGCCTCAGAGCATTTCCCGGCATTAAAGAAAAAAAAGCCTATGTTCAGCAGTGGACAGATAAAGGCTGATGATGATGATGATCTATATCTTATCTAGAAACATATGTTGCTTTGAAACGAAGATACAAATGAATAATTAGGCTGGCGCACGTATTCACTCTACGTCTCAAGATTTGCCGGATGAATACAGCATGCTCCAGTAAGGTAATGCGACCTGTATTATGTACTAAGTGACGTCACACAATGGGTGCCTGAACATTGAAGAGCCGAAAATGGCGGGTCCGGGGTCGATGAATTATTGGCGAGAAAGGGTCTAGGTTCTTAGACATTCATTGACTAGTTCTTGTCTGGGGCTTGACTTGCGTCGAGTTTAGAATCAATGTAAGCTATGATGAAATGTATGAAATATTTGATGTCAGTCTTGAGATTCAGCATGGTCTAAAACCCATAGAAACCTCATACTGGAATAAAACGTATTTTAACAAAAAGTACAGAATGATATGCAGTTTTCTTGTTTCTATGCTCAACAGTGGATGGATAGAGGCTGATGATGATGATGATGCTGTTTTTCTATGATCGAGTAACAAGTAAATTAAAAATCGTAAATTACTTGTTCTAGAGTGGAGGCCACGTTTAGGTAGACGAAGTGTTGGTCGGCCATTGACCAGGTGGGAAGACGATCTCCGTGCGGTGGCCGGTCCGTATTGGAAGCGAGTGGCAAGGGATCGGCCATCTTGGCGTTCATTGAGGGAGGCCTATGTTCAGCAGTGGACCGATAGAGGCTGATGATGATGATGATGATGATGATGTAGAAATTATTTGGTATTATTCACGACGACCTCTGTGGCTCAAAGAGTCAGCGGGTTCGAATCCCGCCAGAGAACAAAAATATTTTCTGTGTTCCTGTATCATGGATGTGTGTTAATATGTGTATTATATAATAAAAGTCTTAAATATATCCCTACTATAAAAGTATTAAATATATTTCCCTTTTCTGGTACCCGTAACACAAGTTCTTCGAGAACTTACCATGGGACCAGATTGACGTGTGAAAGCGTCCATAGATAATATTATTATTATATTGAATTAAAAGTTATGACCAATAATATTTTTATTCATCCATGGTAGCTTTAAGGTTTTAATAAAACTGGTATTACATCCTTAACTATGGATCTGCCTATTTTCAAATCGGCTGATAATCCACCATCGTTATTCAAAAATGAAAACTCCATACAATGTAGAAATAGTTTTGAAATATGCAAATAGCTTTGCATATGGTATTTGAATATTAATTTATATTCGAAATACCCTATATTTAATTATAAAATGAATAAAAATGTATCGAAATGTATTTTACATTGATGTCCAAATCGCTATCTATAAATAATTAAATTATTGATGATATACTTACTATGAACAATTCATAGTTACATTACATACATATTTATTATATGAAAAATATATTACGTAAAAATTCAAACAACAATTATAATTTAAATTTATTTTGTGCTCAAAATAGTAAAAGTTACTTTTCAATTTTGGGCACAAAATAACATCATCTATTCAAGCTCGACATTGTTCTTCAGCCCTTTCATCCGGTTGGGGTTCACAAGTTAATTACAATATAAATATATTATTATGTATGTTCTATCTGAAAAAGATTACACGGAAAACATATCCCTCCAAAACAGAAAGGTTTTTGAAGGAGAAGTCTAGTTTTGACCCTTGAATTCAGCAGACATACAGACTGAGATATATAAAATATATACCTGTCTATCTGGGAAATAGAAAAGCTGTTTAGCTGAAGAGGTAAGGATAGTTAGAAATATATAAGATAAGCAAAATAAGCAAGTGACAAAAGCAGGATTTTTATGGTGACATTATGTCAGGGTAAAACATGCCCCCAGGGTGAAAGGATCCCATATCCGCTTAATATGGAGAAATAAAATGGATAACCGGTGTTTGATGAAGCCAGAACTCTTTTTATGCTGGCGGTGAGTCGTTAAAAGTAACGTCAACACAAAAAGGATATGGGCGTTGTAAATTTTTTAATACCCGCTAAAACAGGTTCATATTAGCCGTAAAGTGTTTTATGGAGAATCACAGTACGGTACGGTACGGTACGGTACGGTAAATACTTATACATATATTTCAACATTATCAACCCATTTCCATGTAACTGAGTACATGTACAATTTTTGAACATTCATAAATTCCAAACGTCTACGGGAATGGAAACGGGAACGGGAACGGTAACGGGAACAAGAACGAGAATGAACTAAAAACGAGATAAAGATTATACGAGTATAGCGAGTATAATATTATATACAAATAAATAAAAAACGTCATTTCTGGTATTTTGCTTGCGTCAACTTTACATAATGTCATGGTGCCGAATTGGGCCGGCACCGAGGTGGTACCTCTCACTCACATAACACCGGTGACAGCTATGCTGTCGGGTTTCATGCGGTATGTGAGTTTCCGATGGTCCATTCGGGAGATAGATGTGTTGTCCACATCTGCATTATCTTTGGTGTGTATGGGCGCCGATAGTCGCTACATCGGCCAATCAGGCATCAATGGCCATCAGTCGGCCAATCAGAGCGCAGAACCGGCACAGCGTCGCAGCTCAAATTTGTTTTCATATAAAACACATAACATCACCGCTCTTTCGGATTAAATTATGCTTGATGCACTCGCGCTTGCCTTGTCAGTAGCATACTGGATAAGGATAAAATAATCATCATCGGTATAAATGCGGCTTTAAATCTATGTTAAAGTGGTTAAAACTGCACAAGGAAAAATATTTTCAAAAGCTTTAAAGAAGTTTCCGTGCAAATTTTTTCGAAGAATCTTAAGCTGGTAAACTTAATATTGCAGGCCTTCTTCGAACTGTCATTTCGTCCATGGTATGTGTCTTTAAGGCTAGCAGTTGGTACCTAATTTCTAGTAAAAACCATGGGAAACGACTAATGTAATATAGTAATGTAGTAGTAGTAGTGTAATATAGTAGTAGTAGTGTATTATATATAATACCACTAGCAGGGTCCGCGGTTTCACCCGCGTACGTAACATTCCCGTGGGTCTACAGAGATAAATCATAGCGTATATGTTATTCTGATGTATAAGCTATGTTATTTTAAAGTTTCATTAAAATCCATCCAGTAGTTTTTGCGTGAAAGGGCAACAAACATACATACATTTTTACAAACCTTCGCGTTTATAATATTATTGTGATACTAGTATGATAAAGCGTTTGAGTGAGCACCCCTAAATTAGTCCCGACTATAGATATATTCATATCCTCCATTAAAACAGTATTAGAATTATTCACAGACGAGCGGGCGTCTCATTTTCACCAGGGGATGAACGTGCACGAGGGGACGTTTCATGCATATGCATGATTGACAAATATTTGACTGTAATTGAAATGTTCGCATGATTTGTCATACAAATTGTTTCTATCCCCAACGTAGTGGCATGAAGTCCATCTAAATGAAAATTGATACTTTATAACTTTTAGCATAAGATGCCATATTTTTTTATAGCATAGTAGGGCAAACGAGCAGTCGAAGCCTTTTGACGACTATCGACGCTCATGTACATCTAAACAACCAGAGATTATGTAGATGCGTTGCCCTTTTTTTTTCCCTATCCCCCCAATGGGCCATCGGAAACTCACAAACCGCACGAAACGCGACAGAATAGCTGTTACTTTACGCCGGTATTATGTGAACGAGAGGTACCACCCCGGTCACTACCTCTTATAAAATTTTAAAAAGATTATGATAAAACATATCTAAGTGCCACTGATAGAAAATCACCTTTCAATTAAAAATCCATGCAAATCGTTTCACCTGTTTGAGAACTACGATGCATGAGATATACGTTCTGTAGTGTGCGTTATAATTCTCGGTAATCGCATATTGTTAAATCAGCTATATTCGTGGCGTGGCGAGGTAACTCCTGCGAGACTCAGTCGTCTGCCCATCACCTACCTAAGTTAACGTGTAATAAAGTTTTGAAGCATTAGGGCCTTCGGGCCATTAGCATAGATCCATCCGATAAAGTGATTCAGCGCATCCAGTATTTAATTTGAAGACCCCCAGCCTTTGTTCACTAAAGTTCAAACTAATAATACCCTTCTTTTCGCGAGGTTAAAAATGAAGTTCTTCAAAATGTGTCCCAAATTAAATAATTCCCATCTGTATGGACACAGTTTAATTACGGGGATGTTCAGGGTTTTAGCTGCGGGTCCGTGCTGGTGCATTAATTACTGTAAATGCTACACTAGAGATCGTTCAATGAACGTCAAATGTGCGGGAAACATACGTTAATATACACTTTTTTACGGTTCCATCCCTCAAAATGACACAAACACTGAGAACCGCTGTCCGGCTGTTTGGCTGTCTGGGTGTCTGGCTGTCTGGGTGTCTGGGTGTCTAGCTGTCTGGCTGTCTGGGTGTCTGGGTGTCTGGGTGTCTGGGTGTCTGGGTGTCTAGCTGTCTGACTGTCTGGCTGTCTGGGTGTCTGGCTGTCTGGCTGTCTGGGTGTCTGGCTGTCTGGGTGTCTGGCTGTCCGGCTGTTCGGCTGTCGGGCTGTTCGGCTGTTCGGCTGTTCGGCTGTTCGGCTGTTCGGCTGTTCGGCTGTTCGGCTGTTCAGCTGTTCGGCTATCTGGCTGTCTGGCTGTCCGGCTGTCCAGCTGTCCGTCTGTCCGTCTATCTATCTGTTTGCCTGTATGTTGTATTTATATGTTTTTTTGTTAAACCAAAACCTGTATGGTACTTCCCAGTAACATAGAATCTATAAAGTCAGACACCAGGTCTCACAGGCTAAGGCTTGTCTCCTTTTTTATATACGGTGTATGCGGATCACCCGGTGTCAAGTTGTTAATGCAGCCGTTCAAGGTCCTTTAGGTCCTTAAAGTCAAGCGCGATTTTAATTAAGTTTTTATTAAATTTACAGCGCCGCCCATGAAAATAAAAGTGTTTATAATGGATTAGCTCAAATTACTAATTCATGCGGCGCCTTTTCTGCTCCAAATCTGTTTGACGAATAAAACAAGCAGGTAGGTGTGACCATATCACGTCTCAGGGTAGGAAACACATAAATAAGTGGTGGTGATCCAACCCGACGCCAGAAGGCCGTGTAGTCGCAGACTGCACGGTTGGCGGGGGGCAACCCCCCACTTTTATAAACCAAAAGTGAGCCAAATGGGCTCATACTAATCCGATGTAGCACTAGGGCCTTCGATCCGTTAGCATAGATACATCCGAAAAAAAGAGTGGTGTTATCATATCACGTCTCAAGATAGGCAACACATAAATGAGTTGCCTGGGCTAGTTCCAGGTAAACTAGTTTATGTTCATGGGTGAGGCTGACCACTTACCATTACATATCCAAATATCATGATATAGCGGGTGTCTATGGATGCCGCATATCACTTACCTACCACCAGCTGAAACGACTGTCCGTTTGTCTCTCTTATATAATAATAAAAAATAAAAAAACCTGTAGGTACCGTATACATAATAATTTTTAAATATTATCCATCAAAGAGATTTCTATACTCGTTTTTATTTCGATACTTGTGTACCCTGGCTGCCGAACATTTGTATCCTGGCCAATAAAAAGTGACGGCCGCAAATGATTAATGGATACAGGCCAGTTTAGTCCGAAGATAAGGGTGATGATAGATTTGTTGCTGTGCAAAAACTCCATTGTATCGAGAATTAATGTTCTTAGATAGTAAGCTAATAGGCGAGAAGATACTGCGTAATTATCTTCAGTTCTGCCTAGTGATAGGAGTATAATAGACTACAAGGAATTTGACTATTTGTGATCCTTTTTAATAATGATAATATCTATGGACGCTTTTACACCACGTCAATCTGGTCCCGTGGTAAGTTCACATAGAAGTTGTGTTACGGTACGGTTGTACCAGACAACGGAAATATTATATTTAATACTTTTTATAATATACATATATTAAAGATGTTTATTATATAATACACATATTTAATATACATCCATGACCCAGGAATACAGAAAATGTTTTTGTTCCCTGGCGGGATTCGGACCCGCAACCTCCGGCTTGAGCGCCAACGCGCTTACCATTGAGCCACAGAGGTCGTGAAGTCAATAAAATTATAGATCCGAAAGTAGCACCTTGGGCGAAGCAAATTGAACCGAGGGGGCTGCTATTTGTACCCCTCTTATAAGAAAAGGGGACAAGGGGCGAGGATAGGAACCTCACCTCATTGCACTGTCCCGACGTTGGGAGGGGTTGTTCTGTGGATCTGTGATGCGGTACATCCCCTCTGTGGAGGTGGCGTCATTCCCTTGAGGGAGTGACTAGCCGTCGAGTTGCCCTGTTGCTCAACAGATCCGGGGCACCTCGCCAAAGGCGGCATTGGTGGCACTCGCCGGGTTATAGTGGATAGAGCTGCATCCACCTTACCATCTTTCAGGCGCAGCGAGTCCCACATACCTGCCTGGGGAGTCCCCTCTCCACCGCCGGATGCTTAAGAGTATTTCCCGTCGGAACTTGTTAAAAAAGGTTCCCCTAAAACCAAACTCGATAATTGCGTTAACCAATACACAAACAATATTTTGAATTCTGCCGACAGTTACATAACCGAGCTTAAACACTTCAGTTTTACTGTATTGAGTTTCCAATTCCTAGCGATTTGAATTGGACAGGTATGTAACCCACATATATGTCACGTGACGCATTCCAGCTGCAAGCTCGCTGCTCCAATTTCATACTGTCACACACGCATGCTATTTCTGTATATAAAAAATTATCTTAAATAGCCTATACCTGAGATTATGCAGCCATTTTTAACCGACTTCAAAAAAAGAGGAGGTTTTTTTTTTGTATGTATGTGACACGATTACTCCGCCGTTTGTGAATGGATTTCGATGGTTATTTTTTGTTTGAAAGCTGGTGTTTCCGTTGATGTACCCTACCTACCTTGGCTGACACCGACTCCAAAAGTAACTATAATGACGTGGTAAACGCAAAATTGGTACATTAGTAGAAAATTAAGTTGATTATAAGTTGTAAGCACGAAAATTCAAGAAACACATTTATTTTATTACTTTTTAGTTTAGTATTTTTGAAGTCGGTTTAATTTTTTTGTAATATGTTTTTATTATATTAGGGCGATCATTATATTCTCATTCTAAAGTTCTTAGAGGAAATCCAAGCGTTTCAAATTATTTGAGGCAAAAACAACTGAAGAGTGAAAGCCATTTTTTGTGGTCGGAGATTTGTACTTACACCGCGTCCTCGTCTGCATTGATTCCATCCTCCTGTTTTTTCTTCCGTCACCTTTGATGTGTTTTATACGTAAGGGAAGGACAGGTTTACTGGTGGGCGGTTAGGCACATACATGCCTGGCCTAGTTCCAGTTAACTAGGTCATGTTCATGGGCGACGTCGACTACTTACCAACAGCTGACACGTCTGCCAGATTGCCTGTCAAATTAACATAAAAAAGGTGTAGGTAAAATTGATTTTTCATCCGATATGATATATGTTGCGCGACTCACGTATTTCACATAGTAAAGCGTGTGGCACGCATATGCATGAATAAAGCACTTCAGACCTTTTATAGGTAATTTTTCAATTTTCGTACTTTATTTTTCTTTCATTTCCTAGTAAAAGAGTTGCTGTAAAACAGCTTCCAAAGAATGAAATTGACAGTCAAATCAGAGTAGGAAATAAAATACATTTTGATGTTTTTAGTTTGAAGTTGTTAACATTTACATACATAAGATATTGTCATTGTTAAAATAAAAACCCCATCAAAATAATTGTTTCGTATTTTTACAACGCATTTAACTTTGATTTTTTATTCCCATTTTTGTTATAGAAAAAGGAGAAAATATAAGTCAGTTCACAGTCGTGATCACCGAAATTCACATCATTATCATAAAGCCATTACGGATGGACATCGTCATAATATTGACGGCCTCAATGGCTCAATTGTTAGTGAGTTGGCGCTAGAGCCGGGGGTAGCGGGTTCGAATCCCGCCTTGGATCAAAAAGTTTTCTGTGTCCTTAGATCATGGAACCTTAGAAATTTGTGTATTATATAGTAAAAATCGTAAATATATATTGCATAGTATAAAAGTATTAAATATATTTCCATTGTCTGGTTCACAAGTTCTTCGAGAACTTACCACGGGACCAGATTGATATGGTGTAAAAGCGTCCATAAATAATATTAAATTATCTATATACAGCGAAGTGATAAATAACACACCAGTTGATGTATTTATTTATATTAGAAAATGTAATCTATTTCTCGGTTGATCAACCATCAACGATGCACCGCCGGGGATAACTCTTTCTATGCCCATTGCCCAACAATTATCTGAATAATTAGTTTTATATTTTACCGCCACGCCAAAACACAGCTAGCATGTTGTCTCGATAAATATATTTAAATAATAGGATAATATTTTAGAAATGTCATATATTTTGTGATCGTAATAGGATCTGAATGCACGTTCCGGTACAATCTAAAGTGTGTATAAATCTAGGAAACGGACGGAAAGTATGTTTTAAAATATAATATTCATTCTTCTAATAAATCTATATTTTAAAGTTATATGTTACATACATTTTAAAAATAATGTTAGATGGTACAGTAAACTGATGTTTTTTATTGATAATAGGAACACAAACAGCACTGCAAATTACAACATTCAATATTTTAATATTCAGAAGATCTGTGAACTAAAGTTACCAATATCATGCGAAGATTGAGCTCGGTGAAGTGGCAGTGGACTGGTCACACACCCAGGAGAACGGAGGGCCGATGGGGCAATAAGGTTCAAGAGTGGATGTCGCGTTTAAGCAGACGAAGTGTTGGTCGGCCATTAATCAGGTGGGAACAGTCTTCCCACCTGATTAATTGGATGGGATAATGAGACGTCCGTGTTGGATGTGAGTTGCAAGGGATCGGCCGTCTTGGCGTTTATGGAGGAGGATGTTCAGTAGTCAATGAATTTACAGCTTTTGTTATTACTTTTAAAAGGTCATGGTCCATGGTCCTCTTCATCTTCATAATCATCAGCCTTTCCCCGTCCACTGCTGAACTGGACCCCTTCAATGGACCTCCTACTACTATTTCTAGACTCTTAATTTGAATTCTCATCTCAATCAAAATCAAAAATTTTATTCAAAATAGTATCAACAAAGTATCTTTTTGAACGTCAATTGAGTCTACTACCGGTTCCAAGGCAAGCCCACTGAGAAGAACCGGCGAAACAAACTCAGTGGAACTAATCTTTTCAAATAATTTATAACAAATTTTACATGTTATTATTCTGAAATGCCTGGGAGGAACACCCTATTCCCAAGGTGTGGTATCTTCTATAAAATCTTTTACTCTATAATATCCTTTACCACACAAACGCTCTTTGACAACTTTTTTGATTTTTTTTAAGGAGAGCTTTTGAACGTTTTCTGGGATCCTATTGTAAAAGCCTTATACAGTTGCCTTTAAAAGAATTGCTTACTTTCGAAAGTCTAATCATTGGTGCATGTAACCTGTGTCTATTACGTGTATTCCTACTATGAATATCACTTTTCTTACAAAATTCATTTATGTTTTTCCGGACATACAGTAAATTTTCTAAGATGTATTGAGAGGCGACAGTCAGAATTCCTATTTCTTTAATTTTTTCTCTCAAAGATGAATAGGGAGGCAACTTGTAAATTGCACGAATAGCCCGCTTCTGCTGCACAAAAATAATGTTTATGTCGGCCGCATTTCCCCATAAAATTATGCCATAAGACATAATGCTATGAAAGTAGCTAAAATATACTATTCGCGCTGTATCTACATCAGTAAACTGTCTTATTTTTCTCACTGCATATGCTGCTGAACTGAGTCTATTCGCCAATTTAGCTATGTGGGGACCCCACTGCAGCTTAAGATCTAGAGTTATTCCTAGGAAAACTGTGGAGTCCACCAATTCCAAGTTTTCACTGTCTAAGAGTACATTGGTTTGCAGTTGCTTAACATTTGGCAAAGAAAATTTTATGCATTTAGTTTTTTTACTACTATAATTTTGGTCCCTAACTACAAACTAGCAAGCAAGACTAAGATCTAGCTATAAACTTTCTGGTCTTAAAAAGCCTTTACCATTTGGCTTGCGTTAATATAATATTATATTTTGTGAGACATTATTAAATAGTTGCACTGAGTTTATTTCGCCGGTTCTTCTGAGTGGACTGAGCGTTGGAACCGGTAGTAGAATTAATTTGAAGTCCAATAAGACTTTCATGTAGCCTTTTTTTACTTTCTTAAAATTTATAATCCCTAACAACAAGCCTATCAGCAAGGCTAAGAGGATGTGGGTCTGTCTAGTGTTACTATTCCTATAAAGTATTATTCTACCGACCAGTACAACTTTATCGAAATCGGTTGAACCAATTAAAAGTTTTTGAAATTCCTGGCTTCTATTTATTTATTTTTCAGATTTTTTTTAAGTTTGCTGAAGCGAAACTCCGTAACTACTGATCCAATTAAAATATTTTTTTTAGAATGACTTCAATCCAATTGAAGCAAAAGTGTGGGCAGTTACAACTTTTATTTCATGGCGCTCGATATTTTGAAATTTGGAAAATGATCGAAATAGGCGTTCTTGTTTTATTTATTGATTCATCAAACAACATATTATACCCATTTAAATACTTAAAAAAATGGGCAATTATAAAGCGGTAACTGGAAAGCGGTAATTCGAAGAGGATTTAGCACCATTGACCACATCCAAACCATAAGGCAAGTTGTACAGAAGACCCACGAGTACTACCAGTCACTGTGTCTTGCCGGACATTGAGAAAGCTTTTGACTCGATTGAAACCTGGGCTGTACTAGAAGTTCTGCAGCGATGTCTGGTCGATTGGCGATACGTTGAAGTATTGAGAGGATTATACGACGCCGCCTTTATATCCGTTCTGATTCCGGGAGGTCAAACAAGACCAATCCAACTACACCAATGAGTGGGGATGTTATTTCCCCACCATGGTTCAAGCCTTGTCGTGGCGTTAGGGATCAGTACCCTAGGGTGTGCCCAGCATCTTAGGCGAAGCTAATTGTGCCGAGGGAGGTGCTCTTTGTACCCGTCTTATAAGAAGAGGGGACAAAAGAGCAGGGGGCAAGGGGTGAGGATGGGAACCTCACCCCATTGTAATGTCCCGACGTTGGAAGGGGTTGTTCTGTGGTGCGGGACAACCCCTCTGTGGAGTTGGCGTCGGTCCCTTGCGGGACTGACTAGCCGTCGAGGTGCCCTGTTTGTTTTCTAGATCCGGGGCACCTCACCAAAGACGGCATTGGTGGCACACGGCAACGGACAGCGGACAACGGGTAACGGGTAACAGGTAACGGATAGCGGATAATGGATAACGGACAACGGAGAGCGAATAACGGATAACGGTCAACGGGCAACGGGTAACGGATAAAATAACGGGTAACGGATTACGGACAACGGACAACGGACAACGGACAACGGACAACGGACAACGGACAACGGACAACGGACAACGGACAACGGACAACGGACAACGGACAACGGACAACGGACAACGGACAACGGACAACGGACAACGGACAACGGACAACGGACAACGGACAACGGACAACGGACAACGGACAACGGACAACGGACAACGGACAACGAACAACGGACAACGGACAACGGACAACGGACAACCGACAACGGACAACTATTTGCTATTTGCTATTTGCTATTTGCTATTTGCTAATTGCTATTTGCTATTTGCAATTGCTATTTGCTATTTGCTATTTGCTATTTGCTATTTGCTATTTGCTATTTGCTATTTGCTATTTGCTATTTGCTATTTGCTATTTGCTATTTGCTATTTGCTATTTGCTATTTGCTATTTGCTATTTGCTATTTGCTATTTGCTATTTGCTATTTGCTATTTGCTGTTATCAGATAGCGGACAACAGACAACGGATAACGGATAATGGATAACGGATAACGGATTTGCTATTTGCTATTTATAATAATACAATAATATCTATGGACGCGCTGACCCATAGAGGTCGTCGAAATATTATTTTTTATTTGTTCAAATTTACGTTCAAAAAGATACTGTATTAGTACTATTTTGAATTAAAAAAAAATGATTTTGATTTTGTTCCGGCTAATCTCTGAAACGGCTGGGCCAATTTCGACGGGACTTACTCTAACTAATATAGTCATCTGTCTGTTTTATCTGATGATATAAGGAGTAATATATAGATAGGCTACGAAATAATCATCATCAACCCGAACACGGGTGTAAATCTAAACTAACGCCGGTGAATCTGCGGGCAGCAGCTAGTTTTATTATGAATAAGACACGCGCGGTTCCCACGCGATTCTGAAATCGCGCGACTGTCACTGTATCTGAGCGAGTCCTTACTTATTGTCTTGAGCAAAATAAAATAAAAAATGCACTTAGCGCATTTAAAATAATTGCCATCTATCAATGTTTCAAAATTGCATACGTACTTAGGTTTTGAAACGCCAAGCACGTCTTAAAAATCCACGATGATTTTATTGCAAAATAACCATCTAAGTGTTATACTTATGCAGACGTGCTCGTCACCCACCACTTACCTAATACAGAATGTACTTAAAAATATTGATTGTCTGTAAAGTCGGTTTACAGACGATAGTTTTACATGGTAACGTCAAAGAAGAAGAATATACTTTATTGTGCATATAAATAAAAATTACTTAAAATAACCTTAAATAATAATTTACAAAATAATATTATGCACGAAGGCGGTATTATCACTAAGAAAGTGATTTCTCTCAGACTCAACCTTAGAGAAGAGGTGAATTTAAAATAATAGTTGAGTAGGTCATCAAAAAAGTAAAACAAAAATTAAAAAAAAAAAGAAATTAAAACAAAGAGAATCCTACAATCTAAACAATATAATAAATAATATAGATAAAAATATTATAAATAAATAAATAAAGAAACGTTGATGAAAAATTTATTACCTTTTTTGCCGCTGCTTTGAGATAAACAGTTAATTGAAGTGAACAAAATGAAATTAGACTGAAAATAATGGAGGAAATCAATAACATCTTATTAAATTGTAGAAATAAACACAAAAACACAAAACACGTCGCGTATTAACATTTGTTATAAATAATGGTCACCAAGCCAACGCTCGTTTGACAGCGGAACGGGAAGCTTTTTCGTGCGCGCTGCCGGTGTTCATCAATTTATAAGACGTTATCACGTCTACAGTTTCAACAGCGATTTTTTTTAAATCTTTTATTTTTTTAGAAAGCTTAGTACACAGCGATAATATTCACGTGAATTCAAAATCATAAATTTTTGGCTATATACATTGTGATTGTAAGCTAAGTGTGAAGTTTTAAAATCGCAATGCCATACGAACCAACGTGACCAATAAAATTACAATCGGCTAATAAATTTTGTAAATGTGCCAACTTGAAATAAGGAGCGATTGCTTAAAAATGGAACGAACTCGTTAAAGCTTTGTAGTCATGAAGTACAGCTCTTAAGCTCTTAAATCTTCAACAATAGTGTTAGGCTTTTACAAAGGCTAGGTCTTTATCGTGGTGCACTAAGGTAGCACGATTTAGGCCATATGTGTAATGAGAATGTTTTCATATAGTAGTTATAGTAAATGGTAGTTTTTAGCATGTCATGAAGAACATATTTGTGTCGTTATTTATAAAATTATCATTATGTTTAGTAAGAGTCATTTTGCTTTGCAGTCGAATTGGGCCGGAAAGACAGCTGTGCTGTCGCATTTCGTGCGGTTTGTGAGTTTTCGGTGGCCCATTGGGAGATTCCATATTCATGGGATGATTGGGTTCAGTAGTAATTATCATTAAAAGTTGTACGTCCCTGATTAACTCTCAACAAAAAATATTCCTGGTATATAGTTCCTAACTACTAATATAATGTAAAAATGATAGTAAACAGTATTAAGAAAATATAATAATAATAGAACTAAAACACGCTTTACAATAAAACAAGAAATCCGGATTCAAATGTTCGAACTTTGTTGTTTGCCAGTTTGCCAACTATTATATATTTACTATATATTTACTATATATTTACTATATATTTACTATATATTTACTATATATTTACTATATATTTACTATATATTTACTATATATTTACTATATATTTTTTCCAACTAACATTAAAAAAATCTTACAAACATTGACTGTTTATTGGATTATAAAAAATGTTCCTATGGCTTATTTTATACTGGACAGATGCTAAAATATTTTAATCTTTGATTTCGATGGCGAATAAAACATTTACTATACTGATTTTAAAACAAGAGAAATACCAAAAGGTATTTTTAAAACGGTCTTTCAAATTTCATGTTTATTTCGATCGAAGCTTTTATATACAACGCCGGTGATCAGTTTTTACTTTGAAGTGTATTAAATTCTATACTTATCTAATTAAAAACAAAATATAGATATTTAAGACTTTGAAGTGTATATTTTTCAATACATTCATTATGATAGGCTTGCGTTTGGCCATTGTCTTACCTGATGGAAAGTGACATCGTGGTCGACGGTGAAGCACGCTTGACTAGAAGGACCTTTTTATGTTAGTTGGATAGGCAAACTGGCAGACATGCCACGTCAGGGTAAGTGGTCGACGTCGCCAGACCAGGCAACACATTTATGTGTTGCCTATCCTGAGACATAAGATGTTAAGTCTATTACACTGCCTGTCTTGCCTTTCTCTCCGAAACACAGCAAAGCTGTTTCACGAGAGATACAAGCAAGACAGTGGTAGCCGTTAACTCTTGTTCTTAATATACGAACAACCTTCCATCATCCCGAATCCCAACTGCGTTGTTTTGTGCAGAACCTTCTGGACACAACAGCCCTTAGTTCTGCTATATATTTTTTGACCACTGACGCTGTAAATGTATACTTCTTCATCATTATGATCGCCAACCATTATTTTTAATTGCTAAGATCAATGTTTTTTTTTCAGTTGCTTTATCTACACGATAACCGAAACGCTAGAAAGTCCCGGGACCATTTTAGGATGCTATATCTATACAGATAAATAAAATTGAAGTGTCTGTTTGTAATATTAAAATAACCGCTTTTTACTAAAGGCATATGAATGTATACCAAAATAGCATTTTTTACAATTTTTGTCTGTCTATCCGTCTGACTGTTTGTTCCGGCTAATCTCTGAAAGGGCTGGGCCGATTTTGGTGGTACTTTCACTGACAGATAGCTGATGTTATAAGGAATAACTTAGGCTATAAATATAATTATCACCAAGCCGTATACGGCTGTAAATCTATGTTAACGCGGGTGACGCTGCGGGCAACAACTAGTATGTTGATAGGCAAAAGAGCAGACTATTTATTTTAATAGATGGTAGGTGGTCAACGTCGCCGATAAACATACCCGAGTTTACTTGGCACTTGCACAATGCACAGGCAAGTCATTCATGGGTTGATTTTAGACTGCGTATCAGTAATTACACTGCCTGAGCGTGTATTTTATTCAGAAACTCTCCACCCTTGTTGAAACTCCATCGACTATTGCTTCCAGGCCGTATATTATTTTATGGTATTTCAGAATATACGTGAGGTTTATTTTAACACCTTGGGAGGTTACTTTGGTAATAGTGGGTGTGGTGTTTATGTTGTGAAGGTAACGGTTTATCAGGGATAAAGGTAAGGTGATTGTGGATACATGGCCTTAGACAAGCAAAGGTGCGAGTCATAAGCGGTAGGCGATATGCTATTTAAATTTAGAACTACAAGCCAAAATTATATTGGTGCCAATATATTGAGCCTCTATATATATTGAGCCACTTCACACAAAGTTGATCTTACTGTACCAGACTCAGGAGACATATTGTTATGATTACATGCATAGCATACTAGAATTACTAGAGGAAATTCTATTTATTCTGTCTTTTTAAAGGAATACAACCACAGTTCTTGTGACAGAAGTCCAGGTGTCGGTAATCATACGAGCTATTCTCTTTTTATACAGATGATACACTCAAGAGTATACAAGCCGTAAGAAATACGTTGAATTTAAGTTGTTTCTAGCTTAATTCAATATTTTTCTAAACTTAGGCTCGGCGCAAACGGGCGACCAACCACAGTCGGCGACAGCCGCTATTCATACATTTTATGACAATCCATTCAATATATACGTGATTCAAACAGACAAATAACTTTTGTATTAATAATACTAGGAAGCAGTAAATTCGAACCCGCTGCCGCCTATGACCTGTACCACAAGGCCTGTGTACAACCGTAAATATTGAATGAGCTTCTTACCTCGGTAGAGCGCAGCTGGTCTGTAAGTTTCCGGACGCACGCGGTGCCCAACAATACCGCGCTGCTGAAATAATAAACATCATCATTATCAGCCTTTTTCATCCATTGTGACGACCTCTGTGGCTCAGTGGTAAGCGCGCTGGCGCTCAAGCCGGAGGTTGCGGGTCCCGCCAGGGAACAAAAATATTTTCTGTGTTTCTGGGTCAATGATGTGTATTAAATATGTGTATTATATAATAAAAATCTTAAATATATTATGTATAGTATAAAAGTATTAAATATATTTCCGTTGTCTGGTACCCGTCACACAAGTTCTTTGTGAACTTACCACGGGACCAGATTGACGTGGTGTAAAAGCTTCCATAGATATTATTATTTTTCTTACATAGGCCTCTTTTATTGAACGCCAAGACGGCAAATTCTCAGCGCATCCAACCAAGAGCTGCTGCAGAGATCATCTCATCTGATAGGAGATCGACTGACTCCCCGTCTTCCAGAACGTGGCCTCCACTCAAGGGCTCTAAACATAATTCTATATTGGATATTCTGTTCTTTTTCTCTAGGATCCAATGTATAATTTACTCGCGAATTTCCGCCCCAAATATTATAGAGCAGATACGATTATAATGATGACAAATCTAAGGAGTTTGTTTGTTTGTTTCGTAACTACTAGTTGGATTTGATTATAGGTATGCACTAGCTGTTGCCCGCAGCTTCACCCGCGTTAACTTTGATCGACAGCCGTACGCGTATTAATGATGATTATTTTTATAGCCTAAGTTACTCCCTATAGAATCAGCTATCTTCCGGTGAAAGTTCCGTCAAAATCGGCCCAGCCGTTTCAGAGATTAGCCTGGAACAGACAGACAGACAAAAATTGTAAAAAAGGCTATTTTGGTATATTATGTACCGTGCATACAACCATATGCATATTTTAATAAAAAGCACTTATTTTAATATTACAAACAGACACTTCAATTTTATTTATCTGTATAGATTTGAAAGCCTAATTGTCAAAGAAGGTTATATTTAAAGGGAAGTGGTTTTCTTTTGGAGCGAGTGAAACCGCGTGTAGCAGTTATATTATATAAGTTTAAATCGAGTGTTCTGTAGAACGTAGTTAAAGTTTATTTAAAATACACCGTGAAGCAATAATTTTTGTTGCACGTTCCACGGCGCAATGTATTGGTAAAGTTAAAAGCGAACATTCGTAGCGTGCTATCGGCAAACTTATATTGGAGATCACTATCTAAATCTAAAATAACTTATTGTTATGTTTGTTCGTTCAAGCCTTTATTATTACAAAGACTTTATTATATAGGGCTAAACAGTGGGCTAAACTAACAAACTATATATTATAATATAGCAATACGTTTATATGCCTTATAGGGGCAACCGAGCAGTCGGGAGTCTTATGGTGACTACCGACGCCCAAAGACATCCGCACAACCAAAAATTATGCAGATGCGTTGCCCTCGAAAGTTGAGGGCCTAGACTTTTTTTTGGCTTATCAAGATGAAAAGGTCTTGACTCTTGAAGCCATCATCAGATATATAAACCTCTTCATATTTAATTTGGTACATCTAAGCATAGCTTTTACTTCGAAATTGTCGAAATACTTCGAAAAAATAATAATCGAAAAACCTCCCAATGGTAAACATCTATTACTAATTTTATGTATTTCATTTTCATCATTATAAAATTCGACGACGCCGTTTCCATTAAATGAAGCCCCTAAAATACATTGTTTTGAAAAATATCACTTCCGGACGTTCCTCTCACTTCCCCCGAACTCCCATTACCTAATTGTTAATCACCAGCGATGACATCCTGATGGAGATGCCAAATTAATTTCTTTTACCCCGGACATACCCGGACTTACCCGAACTTACCCGGACGTACCCGAACTTGCCCGGACTTACCCCCGACCACCCGACGAAATAACCGTTTCTCTTTAAGTGTCAATTTTCATTGTCTCTCAAATTTTGTTAGGTTTTTATGAGTTTACATTTTATGATTGGCAGCTGCAGGGTGCAGACTTTCGTTAAATTAAATTAGATGTATTATTTTCATATTATTACACGCTTTTTATTACCTGTATGTTTGTATGTACAACTATAATTTATATCTTTGCAACGCATCAAAGAAGTTATAATAAAATCAAATAAGCGATTTATTTTAGAATTTTAAACAGCTTCACCTAGACAGGGGCGGATGGGGCATTTGAGGGGCTGGGCTACCTGGGGTATAATTTAATAACTAATTGTAATTTTTAATTCCTAACTAATTTATATATAGTAACGACAAACTAAGATGTTAATCTCAGGATTGCCAAAATTGATTAAATTTTAATTAAAGGTATATTTCATATTGTTTTGAACAGCATCAAACTTGGGGCCCTTTATATTCTCGGGGCCCTGGGCTGTAGCCCTCTGTGATCCCTCTATATCTAAAAGTCCCTCTGCTTTAAAAATGTACAGTTTCTAAGCTGTTAACATTTCGATGTGAAAGCGAGGACGTACAAACTTAAACTAGTATTGGTTTGGAGAAACTTCCAAATGTATTTTAAAAGAAATACAGCGAGAATTTTTACATATAAAGTATTGTGCAAGTCTAAGTGAATAAGTCGACGATATGTGGAACTTACTGGACTTTTAAAAGTCGATCTCCGTACAGTGGCCGGTCCTTGTTGGACGCGAGTGGCGAGGGATCGGTCGTCTTGGCGTTCCTTGATAACGGCCTATGTTCAGCAGTGGACTGATAGGGACTGATGATGATGATATAAACATATTTTAGATTAGTGACTAAATTACTGAACTGATGGTCAGTCACATCATCATATAAACGATTCTTGCGTTGTCTATTTTCAAACACTTGATGTTTTCAGTGAAAATATTTAATTAGTAACATCAATTTTTCTAATACAGCAAAGCTGCATTATAGAAATAAAAAGTCTGGTCTAGCATAAAAATCTGGTATAAAAATTGGTCTAGCTATTTGGAAAGGAGTTTTGAAAATCTGGATATAATCTACCTTTGTGAATTTCATCAACAATACCCTGAAGAATAGAAATCAATGAATTTAAACGTACGGGTGAGTATAGCTATAATTGAAAATAAATTATTAAAACTATTTTAAGCGAGATTACCAAAATTAGTTACGTTTGTCATTTTTATATCATTCGCCCTATATTTTGGAAATGATGACGACTAGTTCATGAGTAATAAAAATAACCATGCCAATAAAAAAAAAATATCATAATACTTCTAGGCACACAAAAGTTCTCAAATTGACAATACCAATAATGGCATTCATTCGAGGAAGTATCCCCAAGATGAGAGTTATTTGTATTGCACTCCTCGCCCCCTGGGATAGCGTTCGAGGGGATTTAGCGAACATGGGAATTCTTCGAGGAAATATCCTTTTGTTTATCGTACAAACGATTGTCTTTATACTAGCCACTCCATTTTATTATTAGGCAAATATTAAATTGAATGATAAAAATTTTGTTATGATATTAAGGATTCCCCCAAATATTTGCCCATAATTGTAAGGCACTTTATGAACGTAGTTCGTAGGCAAATATAAAATTATGAAAGTGGCTCTACATAACTGTTTAAATTAAAGACAGTATTACCATAACAGAGATCGAATTTGTCTCAAAGCATTGCAAGTATTAGCGAATTTCAACCAGATATATAAATAACATAACATAATATAGCCATGTGCCGTTACCCTTCAGTCAACTAAAGACATAGTTGCTAAAACCACATCAATGCAATATAACCAGAGGACATTATACAATGAAAGTCATCCTAAGAATGCTCTCCTTTGACCAAATATCTGTCTATCTAAATATCTATACATCTATCTAAATAATAATGTTTTATTATGAACCTGTCTATTAAATAAATGCCTATTTAATATTGCTATGACAGTCCACTGTCCTTCTTTTTCTTTCCATTTCTTTTTCCATAGAAAAAGAAACATTATTTTGAGTTATACGTATTATTTATTATTATATTATACAAGTGAACAATAATATAAAGTATAAACTCATGATTAAAACTATAACAACGAGAGAAGCTACGACGTGCTTGTGCCGCGCTCCCGTCGGCCAAGGCTGACACTTATTCATCTTACATAAAATAAAACTCCCATGATTTCTGTAAGAAGCTCACGTGGTTGGCCACAGTTGCTTACATCCAATTATATGGAGTAGGGAGAATAGTTGCCTATCTTACCAACGCAGGCGAAGTAAAGAAATAACTAGTTGTTTCATTTAGACAGTTTCATTCTATTTGTTCAATTTCACTAACATTGTTTTCCAAGTTCAGACATCCGAAAAACTATCAAAATCGATCGTAATCCAATTCCAAAAGACAAAATCAATCTCCGAGACAGAAATTGTCTCGTCCTCTCTCCACACCGGTCTCACATATTTGTTTCGCCAATTCCCCGGATTGCTCGTAAACTTTACGACGTCAAAGCCTTGTTTTATTTAAGGATTCGCGTCGAAAAAAAATGGCTTGAAATAGTCATGCAACAATTGCTAGTAGAACTAAGAAGTTGTGTCTAGAGATAGGTTTTGCATCCCAGATTTTGAATTGTGAATTATATCCAAGATCATTCATCATCATCATCATCATCATCATCAGTCCACTGCTGAACATAATATTACGCTCAAGACAATTCTTCTTCTTCTTCGCTTCGCACTGCTGAGGATTGTGACCACATATGATCTTCCACTGAACATGGTCATGGGTCAAGTGGACTACCAGATGCAGATTGCTACCCACTTTAATCTTCACAGAATGGGACCAACTCAAGAGAAGAAAGATAAAAAATTATGAAAAATCAGTGTGCTTAAACCTAAGCTTAGCCGAACAAAGCTTAAATAATCGGTGTACATACATAAGAAAAAATACCAATCGAATTGATAACCTCCTCCTTTTCGTTGAAGTCAGATAAAAATTATTGCCATACGTAAAAGGTCTTTAAAAAATTGAAACTCTTGTTTAAATATTGCCAGTTCATCATAATATTTGCCAGCAATTGCTTCTAAAAAATATATATATATATATATTAATTTCTGTAAACTATATTAAACGTTAGGAATGTACGTTTTGGAAATGTATCATATCATTACTTATTTTATTATAATGGTTGAAATCCTAATAAAAATTAAATTCATTGGCTTTATTTGAAAAAAAAAAAATGTTTACGCTTTGTAATACACGTTGTTTACAAAAACATCACACAGCCTTAACCTGCATCCTAAAATAAAAAGCTAAAAATAGAAACCATTTTATTATCTAGGGGTCAAAACACCCGGCTTTTAGCGGGATGAAATTCCACGTGAGGTAACGCACCATGCGCAATAAAATGGTCTTGGTGTTTTACGGTTTAATAAATATAAGTGGCTTTATTAAGATTATGATAGAAACATACTCCAGTAAAATGCTTTATTTGCTTTCAAAAATGTTTTCCAGAAAATTAGTGATGAAATCTGTTTGTCGACAAACATATTTTATCTATTTACAACTTTTGAGTGTGCTTAATTTCATAATATATTTTATTGATTAGTAGCTTATAATATAATAATATCAACCCTTATATACCCCACTGCTGGACATGGGTCTCGTCCTAGAAAACAGGCGAGGAGTGTTTTAGGCCATAGTTCAACGATGCGCTGGCCCAATGCGGGTTGGTGAACTTTACACACCATCATAGACTTTTAATCTCATCGGGCATGCAGGTTTCCTCACGACATTTCCTTCACCGGTGAGCAAGCGATGGTCTCATGTTCAGGGGCACGTAGAAATTTAGAAAATCCCCATTTCTAGGCATCACAGGGGTCAGGATCGAACCTGGACCTCTCAGCTCTCACTCTAAGAGGCCGAGCCCATACCAACTAGGCCATCGTCGGTCACGTAGTGTTGTAGTTGTGGAGTCGGGGTGCAGTCCGCCTTATTGTACTAGTAGCATAGACGTGACATTTTTTAGCAAAGCAGTCTAAAAAGCCTGCAGGCTGGGATGTGCTTAGGCATCATGTTTGGGAAGCATTGGTGAATTCCGTCCGAATTCAAAAAAAGTATATAAGGTGTCTGTGTAATGTAAATGTAAATGTAAATCGGGATAGTTGCAAGCCCTTGTTTGCACAACACAAAATATTGCCTCTTCCTAGCCTTTATATATTTGCAGTTTGCAAATTTGTTCACAATAACATAGATTCCTTTTTTACAAATAAAATCAGACTCGACCACTAGGAGTTGCAGAGATAAGTATAAGCTGATAATACCTCACCAGCGAATAAATTTATATAGTAAAAATGCTTATTGTATGGCCATTTCCATATACAATAAATTACGATTAAATTTAAAGAATCTTTGTGGGAAAAAGTTTCAAAATGACTTATTTAAATTACTTTTGAGCAAAATGTACTATTCAATAAATGAATATTTACTTGATAATGAAATTAATTAGAGAATATCTAACTGTAATATAAAATTGTATGATGATGATGATATTTAACTTTATGTTCTTTTCTGTTGATGTTACCAATGAATTATTGACTTTGCATGTTATTATATTTTAATCTATTATTATTATTAAAAAAAAATGACTTATCAAATATTGTTTGCACACTGACATATAGAATATGAGAACCTGTGAAATATGAAAACCTATGTACACAATATTCTGGCAAATAAATAATTATTCTATTCTGTTCTATTCTAAGTTCCTCCGGAGATCCCAGAGCTTCTCACTTTATGCGGAGGTAGGCCACCGGGGGTTTTTAGTGGATAAAAATCTCCACATACCCTAGGCTCTTCCCCTAAGAGTCTGGATGATCTTTTTGAAGATTTTCCCCCTCGTGAATAAAGTGTTGTAGTTGTAGCGGTAGGTAGCACTTAAAAATCTAAAATCCATTTTATATTGAAAATGAAGCTTAATTGTAATAATTCTGTCCTAAGCACCTTATAAACTAAATTTTGAAAAGTCTTTTAAAGAATTTAGTTAAGTGTTCAAAAGAAACGTTCGAGTAGTACACATGAAAATTTATGTGATGTCCAGATCAAGATTGAACTTACATCACTGTAATAAATAACATTCCGTAGCTCGAATCAATCGAGCTGTTATGTCCAAGCATCCACATAACTTACTAAAATATTTGTTTGTATTTGAATTGACTCAATAACAAATCGATAATCACAAAAATGTTTCTTTTAAAGCATTTCGTTAAAAATATTAAACTTCTCAAAGGCTTTTCACAAAGAAATAAATAAGGTATTATTACTATATGCGACGTAGCCATTCTACGAAATTGCTGGCTGCAATTTCACAAGAGAAAGAAATCTTTTCTTTGTAAATACAATTACATTAAGAAATGTACGTCAACAAACTGAGGGGTTTCATCTCTTAAATTCTATTATCAAGTAATACTTGCGTTTTATTTACACTGTGAATATCGTCGTTAGACAGATGGTATATGGCTGAAGAATTATTGACTATTTACAACAGACAGACGTTCAAGAGAAACAAAGACAAACGTTCAAGAAGGTTAACAACAATCCCGGAATATCTGAGATGGGAAGCCAGTGGCTTGCTTATTGCTTCTGCAATATAAATTTGGTATGGTCCAAAATTATGGTCATAGTATAGTACTTTTTTTTTTTGTGCCGGGAAATGTGGGGAGCTCCTCAGACGGGTATGTGGGACTTACTGTGCCCGAAAGATGGTAAGGTGGACGCAGCTCTACCCACTAAAATCCGGCAGGTGCCACCAATGCCGCCTTTAGAGAGGTGCCCCGGATCTGTTGAGCAACAGGGCACCTAGACGGTTAGTCAGTCCCCCAAGGAACCGACGTCACCTCCAGATAGACGGCGGAGGTGGTGTCCGCACAGCCCAGCCCCTCCCAATGTCGTTCCCACTGCTCTTTTGTCTTATAAGAGCAGAACAAAAGGCAGGTCCATAGAAATATTAAGAACAGGGCAGGTCCCTCGGTTCAATTGGTTTGGTGATTTGGCAAGATGCTGGGTTCACCTTAGGCTACTAAGCCCCATTGCCATGACAAGACTTGAACCATGGTAGCTATAGGACAGTAGATACTTTCACCAAGTAGGTACGCATGAACGTAGGCTTGACACATTAAGGTTACACAAGTCGCTCATCTTTCCATACAAACGCAGAACAGTAATTACTACAATGTTTGACGTTGACCATGATAAACTAAGTATAATTTAAATTGATCTCGTCGTTATCTATGCGTGTATGTATCTAAAATCGTAAAAAAATATACATTTAAAAAATACAAGCTTCTAAACTTTCGTATTTCAACACTGATTTTAGCCGAACTTTGGGCGTAAATAAATAGTATACCGAGCACGAAAGCTCAAAAATAAAGCCCGTACAGATATAGTTTAGTTATTCAAAAGATAAAATAAATTATTTTGAAAAGATACACTAATTAGTTTTTCTATAATAACTTTTTTGCTAAAATGACATTTTCGGAATGAATCATTGTGCATTTCAGTGCACGCATGTTCGCGCCTTATGTCAGGTGAGATAGCAATAATTTTGTTAGAGTTCGCGGCATCGACTAGTTCAACCTTAAGGACCATTCCCTGGTGAAACTAAAGGCTTCTAGAATCAAAACTCGTCTGTTATCGTTTTAGTGTAAGCGTTAAAAAGGAGAGCCTTTTAGTCCTAATCATTAGTCTCAACTTTGACCATGGTCCAAAAAGACCAGTTACCATGTGAAACACGAATTCAAACGCGGTAATTAATCTTGCGTGTCCATCCTTGTCTCTGGAGCACCGTAAATCTTCCCTTAAATCAAGTCACGCATACTAATACAGTTTTGGTGCCCGGTAATAGAATTACACTAATTACCGATACATGATTCTGAATTTGGTCTTGGATTTTCGATCCTAAGTGTGTTGGGTATGTATGTGTGAATGTGTGTGTGTGTGTGTGTGTGTGTGTGTATGTGTATATGTGTGTGTGTGTTAGAGAGCGTGTATGCTCAAAATCAATTCTATAAAAAACGTAATTATATCCCGAAAACGTATCATTAAAAACACATTATGAGGCAAAATGTATGATACAATAAACCACGATCAATATGTTATTTTAAGCAGAAATCCGTTCATAACTTTGATAAAGAAAATTCCGTGATATCCAGCCGTAAGCGATGTTTACTGTGCGGCAGGAATCAGTTAATCGGAGTTTATGTGGTTTTGAGTAAACAGAAATTGCCATCGATTAAGGATAACAATTTTATGATAGTCTTTTGGATTTTTATATATTTTTTTTGGTACCGTGTTTAAAAACTTAAAGCCTTTGTAAATTGTTTTGGTTTGAATTTTTGAAGTTCTAGGTACACGTAGGGACTGCATATTTCAATTTGAAACTGTATTTTAGTTTCATTGTATTTTATTGTTTCTGTTCAAGTCTTGCGTATGATACGATTATTATGATATGATTAAAAATACATGATTAGGTATGTACTACTAGCTGTTGTCTGCAGCTTCACCCGCGTTAATTTAGTCAACTTAACTACTGTTAGTCACAGTGTGATGTTATATTATAGCCTATAGCCTTCCTCTATAAATGGGATATCTAACACTGAAATAATTTTTCAAATCGGACCAGTAGCTCCTGAGATTAGCGCGTTCAAACAAACAAACTCTTTAGCTTTATAATATTAGTATAGATCATTGTTATATTTAATACATATTTTATCTTTTTTACTAGCCTTTAATTTACTTACTATAATATAATTGATGACCTCTGTGGCTCAATGGTTAGTGCGTTGGCGCTCATCCGGAGGTAGCGGGTTTAAATCCCGCTTGGGAAAAAAAGTTTTCTGTCCTGGGTCATGAATGTGTTTTACAATATATGTGTAAGTATATAATAAAAATCTGATATATATGTATAGTGTAAAAGTATTAAATATATTTCCGTTGTCTGGTACCCGTAACAAAGTACTTCGCGAACTTACCACGGGACCAAATTGACGTGTAAAAAACGTTCATACATATCATTATTATTATTATAAATTTAATTTACTTGTTACTGTACCAAGTATTGCACTGATATATGTATCTTTAAATATAGCCTACAGACTTGTAGTTAATATACCTACATACTAATGTCATCTAAAACGGGACTCCATTTTAATAATATATTTTAGTTTTTTTTAATATATTTTTTAAGGTTTTTAGTTTTAGGTTCTTTGTACACTACTATCAAGTCTTTATATAAGTATAATCTCACTTTAGCTTTAACCATATTATATTTGAATCATATACACATAACCTTTAAAAATAATTTCGTCATCAACTGTCATTTTAATACAGACTAAATAATATACGTCAGTTTTTGTGGCCTCAGTTATGTATATTTCGAAAAATTTCAAGTACCTTTTACGGTTTTAAAGATATAGTGACCCCTCTGACAGACGGACAGATCCAAGTCTGAAATGGTTCATTCCCTTTAGATATGGAACCCTTAAAAGCATGTGTGCTTTCAATCAAACCCAAGTTATCAAGTGTTTTTGAAAACAGTATCACATGTGTATAGACCTATAATCCTTAAGGTTTGTCGTCGGCTCATAAAGTCGTAGTTGATCAGAATAAAAGTTGATGTGTACCCTTTTGCCTCCATCATAGTCTAGATAACATAACGTTCGTGCAAAGCTTTTGCGTTTGCATTTCAACAATTTATTAGGGAGCTTTATGTTACTTAAAAGCAAATCGGTCACAAGAGCTTTTATAAGTCATGAGATTTTTTTCATATTTAACCTTTCCCGATACATTTTGGGAGTGAAAAGCTTCCTTGCATCCTTCTGACGATTTCCTACATAGAATCTGACTGTATTTTATTATTGGGCTTAATTCCTTGGAATTTAAATTTTGAATTAAAAGCTCATAGTCTGAAATAGGTTCACTTCTCCTAGGAACTAGACCTAAGGGGAAGGTATTGATGAACGTGATTCACTTCCATCGGCTGGTCAAAGGACCTTAGACTGGCAAAATAAACTTTTACTTACTATAATATAATATATCTACACTAATATTATAAAACTGAAGAGTTTGTTTGTTTGGTTTTTTTTTATGTTAGTTGGATAGGCAAACTGGCAAACGTCCACCACCTGATGTTAAGTGGTCGACTTCGCCCATGAACATAAACTAGTAGACCTGGAACGAGCCCAGGCAACTCATTTATGTGTTGCCTATCCTGAGACATAAGATGTTAAGTCTCGGTGCCAGTAATTACACTGCCTGTCTTGCCCTTCTCTCCGAAACACAGCAACGCTGTTTCACGGGAGAAATAAGCAAGATGGTGGTACCCATGCAGCCGGGAGCGCGGCACAGCGCTTCCCTCCTGCCGGTGTTTGTTGTTAATGCGCAAATCTTATAAACTACTCGTTCCAATAAAAAAATCGGTTGTCTGTAAAGTCGGTTTACTGACGATAGTTGAACGTGACAACGTCATAAGAAAATGGAACGCCTCAGAGCGAGGTAACGCCGCATACGTCATCGCATATGTCATGTTTTTTCGTTCTTGCAGCCGGCTCCACCGAATTATAAGACGTTGTCACGTCAAAAAATATTTTTGTGTTGAATAGTCCGTTTATCGAGGAGGGCTGTATAACATCCAGCTACGATTAATAGGAACGGAGAATAAATGAAAAATGTGGCAAAAACCGGAAAAAAATATTTATTTGGAGACCTTTCGTTACGTGCACTCCGTAAACGTTAAAGTTACGTAATAATTATGTATGATGGATTTGTACCCCTTTAAAAGCTCTAAGAAAAGTCCGGGACAACATAATAATATGTCTATATTTTAAAGTTACTTCACTGTGATATATTTTATGGTTACCAAATTTATTGTAAAATAATTTATAATTTGCGAAGGAGTTTTTATAAACATGATATTAATCGTTATTCAAATAAATATAATAAATAATGAGGATTTAATTTTGAACAAAATTGCCTTTGAAATTGTGTGATTTCAAGGAATATCTTAGGAATATCTTAATAAATACTCTACCGATTTTAAAAACTTTTTCATCATTAAAATTTTACGTGTACACTGACTGACAGGCTATAGAAATAATCGCAGCTATACTCCGGAGTCTGCCGGAGTATAGCCGCATATGGAGCAATTTGGACGGATGCCCTCACCGCTAGGAAGAAGACCCCCGCCGCCGTGCGGAGTATGCAGCGGGTCATAGCTGTGAGGGTGGTCAGGGGCTACGGTACGGTCTATTGGGTGGCGGCCACTGCCCTGGCTGGAGATCCGCGTGGGAGCTCGTGGCGTTAGTGCATGCTGAGGTGCGCCTCTTCTGTTCACAGAGGAGGTCACTCTTTAGCGAGTCGCCCACGTGGGAGGAGCACTAACGCGTGTTAAGGCTGGGGCAACAGTGGTTGCTGCGAAGGTGAGGAGAGGTCCGGGGACAGTCACCATACCACCGAGTGACCGAGGCACTGTGTCCAGTCCTGGTGGCGTGGATGCGCCGCTGGAAGAAACCACTCACCTTCCGCCTGACGCAGGTGCTTACCGGACACGGTTGTTTCGGTACATGTGTCGGATGGCCAGGAGGGAGCCGACGGCAGCATGCCACGAGTGTGGCGTTGCGGACTCGGCGGATAGATGGCCGTACGGCGTCACGACCTCGTGGCAGTGCTTGGAGGGGACCTGTTGCTCTTGAGTGTGGTGCGCTGGATGTTTGAGAGAGATGAGGCCGGCTTACGGACGCTGGGATGAGCACCGGGAATCCCATAGATCCCAGGGGGCGACCGATCCCCACGGGGATTTCCACTGTGACAAAAAGACTATAGAAATAATCTTCATCAATCAGGATACGGTTGTAAATCTAAGTTAACGTAGGCGAAGCTGCGGGCAACAGCTAGCTGAAATGTAAACACCAACACCACAAAGTAATTCACCCATTCCACATGACAATTACGGAAAATGATTCAACATAAATACATTTTTACAAATGAAAATAAATAGGATATTTCCAATAAACCGCCATATTGTGAGCGGCCATTTTGAAAACGGCCATATTTAAATTCGCCATACATTACACGATAAAGGGAATTTCTGAACGTGAAAAAATGTTTCAATTGTTTGTCATTACATTGTTTGATGCGTGAGATGAATGCATAATAAATATTCTTAAATTCTCTTTATTAAGAAATGCTTAGTTAAACAGCATTTTACATAAACAACCGCTGGGTAGAATCCTGGTTCGCATTCCGCTTAAGGTATTTAAAAAAAATATTTTTTTGCATTTAGCCTACCATAACTTTTTACGGATTTTATCGCGGCTTATTAAGATGTTTAAACGTGCCGGAGAAATCACAACACCATGGTCACGGAAGAACAGAGGCCTTAGACAAAGTAACATTAGAAAAACGATAACGAAGTTCGGAAAGAATAAAATGTATAGAATTGACATAAGCCGTCGTCAATTATGTCACTCGTTATCGTTATCGCAAGGTAGACAATGTTAAAATTCGTAACAAAATCATAAACTGTCAATTGGTTATCGAACACTTATGTCAAACTTATGTTATTTTATTATTGATATTGATTCGTTATCCGTGGGCGTGGGCCATGGAGGGCAACATTTTCACAATTTTTATGAGTTATTATAGTGTGTATGAGGTCTATTTACATAGAAATTAATTTTAATTTTTTGGTCCGATTTGACACTTCTTGTCGAACTTTGTTGACACTTGACAGTTGTTGTCGTTGCACTGTCACGATCTTTCATTGATCATTGGCTAGAAAATTATTATCGTTATCTCAAAGACGATAACGAATTTCGGCTACAAAGCGATGTCACTTTGTCTACAGGCCCAGGTTCTTTAACTTTGTTTTAACTTTTAAGTTGTTTGTCTAGTACTTTCATAGTTTACGTCTTCTTTGTGTGTTTTAAAAGAAACACATACGAAAACTCAAAACACTATAATATATACCTAGTATATAATATAAATAACTACTCTGAAGACATCACCAGGTCCAGAAACTCAAAATCTATACAAAAATCTGGGATATAATTATCCCATAATTCTTGAGTGTGTGACCAGCCCACTGTCATTTCAACGAGCTTATTCTTTGCGTGATATCGGTAACTTTTGTTCTCTGTCTGATGTCTTCGTTTCGATTCCTTTCCGCCAAATCTACCAAAGTAACACCCAGCGTAGAACGTTCCATAGCACGTTGAACTACGGAAAACTTAAACGGCTAAGGTTCAAGATTAGAGACCGCATTTAGGTAGACGAAGTGTTGGTTAAGAATTAACCAGGTGGGAAGACCGTGCTATGGCCGGTCCGTGTTGAATACGAGTAAAAAGGGATCGGTCGTCTTGGCGTTCATTTAAGGAGGCCTATGTTCAGCAGTGGTCGGATAAAGGCCGATGATGATAATGATGATGATAACACATTTTATCTCCTTTCCTTTATTAAGTATTTTTCTCCATCAGTCTGTCGGAAAATTAAGGCAAAGCATCGCCGTAGTGTCCGAGGGCGTCTGTAATCACAATCTCGTAAGCCGATGCTTTTTTATCGCTTTATATAATGAAAAATATAAAACATTTATTTCATACGTTCACGATATTACTGATGAGGATACCTTTTACCTTTTCATTAAATACGTGATACCAGAGATTCCAAGTCGAGCTCACTGAGAAGAACCTCTGAAACAAACTTGATAAACGTAGATTTTTTTTCTTTTGAGCCGGCAAATCCTCTGAGGCATCCCGCGGGACAGGGGGAACTCCCCAGGCGGGAATGTGGGACTCACTACGCCTCAAAGATAAGCTGGTAATAAAAGCTGGTAAGTGGACGCAGCTCTACCCACTAAAACGCGGCGAGTGCCACCAATGTCGCCTTTGGTGAGGTTTCCTGTATCTGTTTAGCAACAGGGCACCTCGACGGCTAGTCAGTCCCACTAGGGACCGACGCTACCTCTACAGAGAGGCTGTTCCGCACTATACTACCACCCCACCCAACGTCGGAACAGTGCAATAGGGTGAGGTTCCCATCCTCGCCCCTTGTCCCCCATGCTCATTTATCCCCTCTTCATATAAGAGGGGTACCAAGAGCAGCTCCCTCGGTTCATTATAATATAATATGTCACAGATTAAAGATACAGTTAGCACTTTCTGCGTAGATAGGACTGACCAAAATATTGATGTATCATAGGGTAGTTTCGAATAACTTTGTAATGATAGGACGTATGACACCTCAGTCCTCCCGCGACCATGGTTGCTGTAAAGTATTCGAAACGTCGGGCTTGTAAAAATCCTAATAAACCGCGATAAAATCCGTAAAAATTGTTTTATTATAATGAGTGAAATCCCTCGGTTCAATTTGCATCGCCGAAGGTACTGGGTTCACCTGAGGCTACTAAGCCACCGCACCGCCACGACAATGCTTAAATCGTGGTCTACTAAGAGGTAGTGCCATGCTGCTATGTAGCCAACTTAGACCGGCACGACCGGGGTGGTACCTCTCGCTCACATACACCCGCGTCAATTGACAGTGTATGCTGTCGCGATTCGTGTGGTTAGCGAGTTTCCGGTGGCCCATTGGAGGGGATAGGGAAAAGGAGGGCAACACATCTGAATAATATCTGGTTGCGCAGATGTGTATGGGCGTCAGTAGTCTAATGCTTAGACTGCTCGTTTGCCCTCCTATGATATAAAAAATATGAAGTGAGGATGATAAAATTAAACTGACCTACATATTAATAAGTAAGAATACCACCAAATCATAAGATACCAATACAATTGATAATGAATACTTAGGCATATTACCGGTGGGAGGGTTGCATTGTGACGCTCTCCCGGTTACCTCGGTACCACCATCTTGCGTGTTTCTCCCGTCAAACAGCTTTGTTTTGGAGAGAAGGGTTAGACAAGCAGTGTAATTACTGGAACCGAGACTTAACATCTTATGTCTCAGGATAGGAAACACATAGATGAGTTGCCTGGGCTCGTTCCAGGTAAACTAGTTTATGTTTATGGGCGACGTCGACCACTTACCATCAGGTGACTCATCTGCCCGTTTGTCTATCCAAGTTGGATTGCCACATAAAAAAAGTATCCCTATAGATAAATAAAAAGGTCGGTACTTTCGTCTGTATTTTGTAGATCCCTTGGTAAGCTATATTTTTATCTCCCAGAACATGTTTGGATGATTTAAAATTTTTGGTTGTAGGTAAAACTATCCTAAAATTGATTTTAGTATTTCAAATGCTTATTTAACACTAATGAAAGAAGTGTTCTTTCATTAGTGTTAAATAAGTTTTAAATTTTTAAATTTTTAAAAATTTTAAACGTAGCCTCAATTACTTAGATAAAAATTACGAATAGATTCATCTTCACCATCATCAGCCTCTATCCGTCCACGGCTGAACATAGGCCTCCTTCAATGAACGCCAAGACAGATCCCTTGCTACTCGCATCCTAATATTATTAAACGACTCTCAACTAAAAATTCACAAAAACAAACCCCCAAAAAATGTTCTAACAGGCCCATTATTTCAAATTTTACTCGTCAATTGTGTGCGCTGTGGTTCACCGTGAATTCAAACATCGCTAACCCGTATTGAGAAGATTAAAGACGAACTATTCCCTAATTCCGTTCCCACACGATTTTGAGATGTAGTTGCCGATTTATCGTATTTTAAAACAAAATTCTTAAAGGGTATTTTAAATCATAAAAATATTATGTATTTTTAACCGACTTCAAAAAAAGAGGAGGTTCTCAATTCGTCTGTATGTTTTTTTTAAAGTTCTGATTTTATGCATGTGTAATGTAATGACTGCATACGAAGATGACCTCCGTGAAATGCTCGATTCTAGTTCAATACGAGTGATGGGAAACGGCCGTTGTGACGTTCATTGAAGGAGGCGTATGCCCAACATTGGACTTGCTTAAATAGGAACAATTATGTCCGAAAAAGGTTGATCAATCATATTGATTGGGACAATGACTACAAACATATTTTTTTTATATCATAGGAGGGCAAACGAGCAGTCGAAGCCGTGGCGACTATCTACGGATGTGTATGGGTATACACATCCGTAAAACCAAAGATTATGCAGATGCGTTGCCCTCCTTTTTCCTATCGCCCCAAAGGGCCACCAGAAACTCACAAACCGCACAAAACGCAACAGCTAGCTGTCACTTGACGCCGGTTTTATTGCGCGAGGGGTACCACCCCGGTCGTGCCGACCCAATTCGGCTGCAAAACAGCATGGAACTACCTCTTACCATATTTCGCATTTAAATTAGCATTTTTATAAATACATACTTATTTGAATAAAATTTTAATGCTATTTTATTATAGTATAGTGTTGTAGCAGTTAAGTATTTATTATACATCCTAAAAAAGCTTAAATTTCGTCTATAGTGTGTTATGCCCCAATCAATAAAATAGAATCCAACTCCTAAGCAAATACAGACAAAATAAACAAGTGGATTCACTTAATTAGAGGTAGGCAGAGACATATCGCAGCTCCCGCGTGTTTATTTTATACCCGTTACGGTTAACATATACTTACACGTAATGTGTAGTATACACATACTCATATGTATATTTATACACGTATAGCACACTTACACATATAATACATACATACTACACATGCACTATAAATATACTACACATATAAGATTTATTAAACTTTTATATTCATACATAGTTTTTTTGTTTTAAAATAAAACGACCTAAATTTTTGTCAGCCTTTTTTAATTTAACATTTTTTATTGACTTTTATTATTTAATAAATTTTAAGAAGTTCTTTTATACCTACAAAATAAAGATGTGACGAATATTGATAATATCTGTAGCTATAGAGCAGTAGAGAAGGTGAACCCAGCACTTTGGGAGAAGCCAAGTGAACCGAGGGGACTGCTCTTTGTACCCCTCTTATAATAAGAGGGGACAAAAGAGCAGGAGGACGCAAGGATGGGAACCTCACCCCATTGTACTGTCTCGACGATGGGAGGGGTTGTTCTGTGGTGCGGGACAATCCGTCTATGGAGGTGGCGTCGGTCCCTTGCGGGACTGACTAGTCGTCGAGGTGCCCCGTTTCCTCAACAGAGACGAGGCATCTCACCAAAGGCGGAATTGGTAGAACTCACCGGGTTTTAGTGGGTAGAGCTGCGTCCAACTTACCACTTTTCAGGCGCAGCGAGTCCCACATATCCGCCTGGGTAGTCCACCCTTCCCAGCGGGATGCCACAGAGCATTTCCCGGCGTAATAGAAAAAAAAGGTTACGTAAGTATTAAATAGTATACGCTTAAAAATAAATAAAACTTTTCACTATACCATTTAGCTCGGTCAATAAACGTTAAATCCGATCTTTTCATTACATCGAATCTCCGATACTAAGTGAAATCAAGAGAAAACGGGAATTAAGGCTCGATTTAGATAAAGAAGTATTTCAATGGCGTGAGATTTCAAGTATACATGAGGTATTGGTTTTGTATTTTCTCTTTTGATTGATCTTTCAGTGATACAGGTAAATAGCTTAAAAACTATGAACCGACCACAAAAAACGTAACTCCTGTTTGTCGGCACTTAAAGTGTAGCCTATTACTCGAATCATAATAATAGTCCAGGATCCAGGGTTCAATTTTTGCACTTGATTACTATCAAGCTAATTTTCCGCGTAGCTTTATTTTGATAAGACGCTCAACAATTTCCGGTGTGAAAATTCTCGATTGTAGTAGCTAACAGAGATAGCAAGAATAAAATATATCGATTAGATGATTCTATAAAAATATTACTAACTGGTTTTTTGTTAAATCAAAGAGTTCTTTCAACATGGACCCAATGTTGGAAGGACTCTTTGATCAAACCATAAAGAAAGAAAGAAAGAAAATATACTTTATTGTGTACATAAAATAGGTAAACTTACAATATCGTGGAGATTACAGAAAAATAATTGTACACAAAAGGCGGCCTTATCGCTAAGGTAGCGATTTCTAACAGACAACCTTAAGGTGAAGGAGATTTAAAGTAGATATAGGGTCGTTATGAAAAGAAAACATCAGAAAATAACAATAATAATTAAAAAAAACAAAAAAAATTGAAATATGTATACATTTAAATACATGTATACTATATAATTCAAACACAAATAAATATGTACATTATTACATAATATTATAAATAAACATACTTAAATTGATACTTATTATATATACATGTACATATATACAACTATAAACTAATATATATTATATTATTGTGTATTTATAAATACATAAATAAATACATACTCATCTAAACAATTACAATGAGATATAATTCTATTTTTGCACACCAAATTGATTTTAGAAACAGATTCAGTGATGTTGTTGATCAGTTATTTCAAAATATGATTTTTTGAGTAATGCCTTAAATCCGTTGAGCGTTTTAGCCTTCCTAATATTTTCCGGCAAGGCGTTCCACTGTATGATAGACTTCACTGTATAGGAACAATTATAGAATGCGGAATGATGAATTGGTATTTTTAGTGTGAGAATATCATTCGAGCGTAACGCCTTTTCGGATCTACGTACAATAAATTTCTCCCTAAGGTACTCTGGTGCCTTGGGATTGTGAAGCACGTGGTACAGGAGCGATAGCATTCTTGTATTCCGGCGAAAACGGATTGGCAACCACTTGAGCTTAGCACGATATTCAGAGATGTGATCATATTTCCGCGAAGAAAATATGAATCTTATGGCTAAATTTTGGAGTCTCTCAAGTTTATTTAATTGTTGCTCGGTGAGATCAGGATAGCACGCGTCGGCATAATCGAGAGTAGAAAGAAAGAGTGATTCAGCGAGCGCAACTTTGGTAGAAATAGGGAGCATGTATTGAAGTCTTCTTAAGAATGCCAAGTTGCAAAACACTTCCTACTTACTTCTTTAATTTGAGTGGTCCATGACATATTCTCATCCAAGAATACTCCAAGGTTCTTTACACATTTACTAAAAGGAATAACTGTGTTGTTCATGAGCACCGGCGGGAGGGACACCCAGTCTATCCTCGAATGAAGAACCCGGCTACCTATTATTATAACTTGTGATTTCGTTGGATTTAGTTTTAAGCCGTGGCATCGACTCCAGTCGGAAACTGCAGCCACATCTTTGTTCATAATAGTGATAGCCTCAGGTAATCCCCTGAGTTCAGCTTGGGTGTAGATCTGCAAATCATCTGCATACAGATGGTAGAGAGAAGATATATTCTTTGTGATGGTGTTTATAAAAATAGCAAAAAGGAGAGGAGATAATACGCCACCTTGTGGGACTCCGACAGGTAAGTCAGACCATGAAGATAGTTCCATTGCCATCTTTATTCTCTGCCGACGTCCCTGCAGATAACTGCGAAACCAGCCAATCACCGTTGAAGATATGTTAAGAGAGAACATGATGCTGAGAAGTATGTCATGGTCAACCGTATTAAAGGCATTACTAAAGTCCAGTAATGACAAAATAGTGAGCCTTTTGCTGTCCATACCATGTCTGATGTCATCGGTGACTTTAACAAGGGCAGTGGTAGTACTATGTCCTGTTCTAAATCCAGACTGAAATGGATTAAGCAGTTCATTTATAGTCAAATAAGCTGTGAGTTGAGTCTGGATTAGGCGTTCAAAGACTTTAGAAAGGAAAGGAAGGATAGATATGGGTCGAAAGTCATTAATGGTGACAGAATTGGTTTTTTTAGGTATAGGAATAACATAGGCGTCCTTCCACACACTAGGAAAGATGCCCGAATCTATAGAATAATTAAAGATGTGAGTAAGAACAGGTAAAATTAGATCAAGTACAGGAATTAACATCTTACGACTAATGTTATCAGTACCAACAGCATCAGACGATATGGCTAATATATTCTTCTTAACATCACAATCAGTAAATTGGCTAAGAAGAAACGGTGAATGCTTAGGAGTTGGAAGTTTTGAAAGATAATAATTTAACGTTTGAGCCTTAGTATTGGCTTCGAAGTTTAAACAAGGAGAAGCTAAATGTTGGTTAAGTTTGTCTGTAGAAATGTTAGGATTTGAGTAATTTGGTATTTTGCCAACTCCAAGTGATTTTAGAAATTTCCACACTTTACCTGGGTTGCCGTTCTCAACCGATTTGTGAATGTGACGTCTTTGCGCATCTCTACACATCGTATTACAGCGATTCCGTATGTTAATGTATCTCGCCCGGTGCTCATCATTGTTCGTCTTCCTGTATCTCGCCTTAGCCTTATGCTTTTTTTGTATCAATTGTCTCAGTTCGTCAGTTAACCACGGAGCAGGAAGATGTTTAATTTTTACAGGTCTTACTGGTGCATGTTTGTCGTATAAACCTGTGAGTAAGTTATTAAATATTTCAATTTTAGTATCAATGTTAGCTTCAGTGTAAATTATAGACCAGTTCAATCCACGCGCGTCATCGTGTAAATCATCTAAATTCATTCTTCCAAAGTTGCGCTGCATTACAACTCTTGGTTTTTGCTTAGGAGGATGTAAATTATAAGAAAGATATAATAGGTCATGATACGAGAATGCATCTGCCGAACACTGTCCAAATTTAACAATAAACTCTGGGGCAGAAACCATCATGAGATCGAGAAGTGAGGGTGCGCAATCAGGAAAAAAGTGGGTGGGATTTGTTTGTAATAAATGCATATTGCACGCATCTAGTATAGATCTAAGCTTCTCAGATCTCTTATCCTGCTTAATCATGCATGTATTAAAGTCGCCCAGTATGATATTGTGACGATAGAAAGGAGTGTATGTTTCTAAAAGATGTTCGAAAGAATTGAAATAGTCTACGTGTAGTGAAGGGCTGTAAAAAACGCCTAGTAGAATTTTAGTATGTGCTAAAGCGACCTCAATTAAAATATGTTCGGCAGCATCAACAGCCCCCGCCTGTTGATGCTGTGGTGACAAACTAATCACAGAGAAAGGAAATTAATAAAAATAAATTTTGTAGGACAAATATTTTTTCGAATAATTTAAATAATTATCTTCAGATTTCATACCACGCAGACGAGACTGCGGCACAGCGAAATCCTTCCACCGGTAAACCTACCTATTTTTTTCATTTACCATTTGTTCATTTACCAATTGTCGAATGAGTCTATAGACGGGCCTCCCTAGTTCTTCAGCCTGATTGATCCTGCATGGACCTAGCGTCTTCCCGTGGTCTTCATCGGACCAAATGATGGAAATGCACTTGTGAGGGCCTTCTATTACGGAATCACCACTCTAGGACCTTCACGTCCCGTCGGCCATCAATTCTTCTAGAAATAAACCATCCTACCATTACCATTACTTTTTATTGTTATAGCAGCTATAATAATACTTCTACAAAGGTTTAAAATTCAAAACAGTTCAATAAGATACAAAAGTACCTAAAGTAATAAGTAAGTAATAATCTTTATTTTCATAATCAGTATACAATGTAATATAACAGTGGCAGGAGCCTCCGTTTAAGTATAGGAATACCTGTATTAGGAGCCTCCGCTCTTCCTTAAACATAATAATAATACTTTTTTTTTATTTTTTTTATGTTAGTTGGATAGGCAAACTGGCAAACGTACCACCTGATGGTAAGTGGTCAACGTCGCCCATGAACATAAACTAGTTTACCTGGAACGAGCCCATGCAACTCATCTATGTGTTGCCTATCCTGAGACATAAGATGTTTAGTCTCGGTGCCAGTAATTACACTGCCTGTCTTGCCCTTCTCTCCGAAACACAGCAAAGCTGTTTCACGGGAGAAACAAGCAAGATGGTGGTACCCATGCAGCCGGGAGCGCGGCACAGCGCTTCTCTCCCACCGGTCATTACATTTACATGGTATACATAAGTAGACATGAATCTCAAGCATATTAGTTTAGACATTAGAAATTAAGTTCTGTGTATTCGTGTAAGTGCGTGCCTGTGTGTGTGTGTGTGTGTGTGTGTTTAGTAATTAGTGTATATATATATTAAAAAGTGAGGTTTGTAACTTTAAGTAAGGTGGATGGACGAATTGAGTCTTAATAATATTGGCCCATTGGGTACAGAACCCCAAAATCTTACAAAAGTGAACTTAAAAAGGTTTTGTCGTGGTCATTTTGTAACTTGCATTGCTCATTGTTTGTTCTGTCTCGCAAATTTCCCAGCGGATCTGTCGGACGATTCATATAGAAAATTGTACCAGAATACTCACGCTTCGAAAGCTTGCAAATTCCTAAACTACATTCTGAAGTTATATCCCGTTTGGAGTTCGCGTTTTATAGTTTTGTATATCCTTTTGAAAAAGGTAGAATTAAGTTTATCTTAAGCTTGGGAATTATCTTCTTTTATTGTGAGAAATAAATCTTAGCGTTTCTGTTTAAGAGTATTTTTATCGCTGGAGTTTTAGCGTCATTATGACGGTTTGTAAAATGGTCTCGAGTTAAGATTAATACAAACTGGTGCCCGCAGCTTCGCCCGCGTTAACTTTGGTTTAGAGGATGCATTGGAAAATTGGCGTCAGTAATTCCAATTTATTTCAGTAATTCCAAAACGAATGAAAATATAAGTTCGTAATGATAAAAACCTTATTTTGTTAGTTTTCAATACATGATTTTTATGATGAATGATGAATAACTTGTGTGATGAATGATGAATAAAATGTGTAAGAACATTTTTTTTTAATAATATTATCTATGGACGCTTTTACACCACATCAATCTGGTCCCGTGGTAAGTTCTCGAAGAATTTGTATTACGGGTACCAGACAACGAAATATATTTAATAATTTTATACTATACATATTATATTTAAGATTTTGATTATATAATACACATATTTAATACACATATGGATGTGTATTAACAAAAAAATCCGACTTCCTGGGTCATGGGAACCAGGAACTCAGAAAACTTTTTCTTCCCTGACGGGATTCGAACCCGCAACCTTCAGCTTGAGAGCCATCGCGCTAACCACTGAGCCACAGAGGTAGTCAAGAAGAACATATTCTTATAGTTACTACAATTTCGAAAAAAATGTGTTTAATTTAATGATATTAAACACATTTGTCTCACACATGTACCTACGCCGATTACCATTGCCTGTACACCAACACCTTACATGATATTCGTAGACAATGCCTTAAAATAGCCTCCGGGAATATGTGGAAACTTAGAAAATATAATGTTTTCAACAGTTTTACGGAGACAATTTAATTTTCAGGTTATTAAAAAACACATACAAACAACATGCATCGCTAAAACCAGGCACATTTGAAGGTAACAAGGTTTTCAGTGAAATCCCCCCGTCCATTAGTCTGAAGGTGATGCCATTCAATTATCACGCTGTCTGCTCCCGCTGCCTGCGGCCTGGAATGTGATTCCGAGGCAGAGATTATCCGCTAGCCTCCAACACATGAGAAAATGTATTTACCAACTAAATGAAAAAAAATCAAGAATTGACTACGTAAAAAAATAGTTTTTTTTATAAAAGAGGGGGCAAACGGACAATCGGTTCATCTGATGGTAAGTGACTCATTGATCAAAATTGTTAAAAAAGCAGATACTACGGTAGAACATTCGAGATTATTTTTAGACTTGGATAGGCAAACTGACTGACTTGACCTGATGATAAACGGTCAGCGTCACCCATAAACATAATTCAATCAGACAGTTAATGGGTTGTCTATCTTAAGACATACGTTTGTCTGTCTACCCTTCCCTCAGCAACTCAGGAAAGGGTTTTTTTTATGGGAAAGACAAGTAGGATGCTGCTACCTATGCAGATGAGAGCGGCATAGCGAATCCTTCGTACTGGTAAATGAAGGAATCATTGAATAAATAAATAATTAAATAAAATTTATTTCGGGATTAACAAATGCCCATAGAGTGTTATTTACAATAGCTATCTAAATTAAAATTATGGTTAGATCTGATGTCTTTGACCAAATGTACACGAGTCCAGTGCTGCATCTGTCTTCACCAGATTGTAGGAGCTTTTTTTTTTTTTTTACGCCGGGAAATGCTCTGACGCATCCCGCCTGGGGAGTGGATCTACCCAGGCGGGTATGTGGGACTCGCTACGCCCGAAAGATGGTAAGCGGACGCAGCTCTACTCACTAAAACCCGGCGAGTGCCACCAGTGCCGCCTTGGTGAGGTGCCCCGGATCTGTTAAGCTAACAGGGCACCTCGACGGCTAGTCAGTCCCACAAGGGACCGACGCCACCTCCACAGAAGGGTTTTACGCACCACAGAACAACCCCTCCCAACGTCGGGACAGTACAATGGGGTGAGGTTCCCATCCTCGCCCCTTGCCCCCTGCTCTTTTGTCCCCTCTTCTTATAAGAGGGGTACAAAGAGCCCCCTCGGCTCAATTAGCTTTGCCCAAGGTGCCGACTCACCCTAGGCTACTGAGCCCCACCGCCACGACAAGGCCTGAACCATGGTGGGGAGACTGTTGGAGCTGCGCCGCACTCGGTGAATGTGCTGTGCGTTGTCTTATAATACCCGACAGACTGTCGACGCCAGCTTCGGCCAGCATCCCCGACACACTGCAAGGGCAACGCAGTCCCATCAGCACTCTAAAAGCGTTGTTATATTGAGTTTGTAGGGCTCCTTATGCGGCTTGAATGAAAAGCATCCAAAGTCTGCGCATGTACTGAGAGTTACAAAAGGTTTATAAAAACTTATTTGATTGATTTAAGCAACAACATTCACACGGATAAAGCGACCACAATACAAACCTCATTGTCCGCGGAATATTTTTCATGCAAATTCACGGACCCCATGAGCCTTATGGTAATACGGTCAAATGCATTCAAAACATTTTATTATGTACATATTTTGATATAAATCGATTTTAGGACTCCGAGAGTACCTTTTACTTCCATAAGGTAGGAAAAACGGAAGATAGAGTATTTGTAAGAGAATTTGAAAATTAATATTGAGATTATTTTACTACCGCTTTCATCACTGCACTACATTTTTTTATGTTAGTTGTACTATAACGGTCAGTGAACCACATGATAATAAGTGGTCAACGTCGCCCGTGAACCTGAACAGTTAAGCTGCGCCTAGCCCAGGAAACTCGTTCATGTGTTGCCTATCCCGAAACGTAAGATTGTAAGTCTCACGCCCGAATACTTAAACGAATCTCAAATTTACAACGTACTTAAACTCGTGTTGTCCCTCTTTTTTTCTTTGAATCTGACACGTCGTAGCATGAGTTTAAGTACGTCTTACATTTGAGATTCGTTTGAGTATTCGGGTGTCAGTGTCAGTACACTGCCCATCCTGACCTTATTTCCGAAACATAGAAACGTTCACGGTAGAAACAGGGTACCACACGCTTACAGACGGGAACGGGTCACAACTGTATCTCTCCCACCCGTATATCAGAAATAGCAAGGAGACATTTCTTCTCTTCTGTTCTTTCTCTTATATCTTTTACAATTATGAGGTATTCTTTTTTTTTTTTTTATGTTAGTTGGATAGGCAAACTGGCAAACGTACCACCTGATGTTAAGTGGTCGACGTCGCCCATGAACATAAACTAGTAGACCTGGAACGAGCCCAGCCAACTCATTTATGTGTTCAGTAAGTATATCCAAAATCGAAGGATACTATTTCAGGTTTACTAAAAAAGTATGCGTGTAATCCTTACACGCGTTGAAGTTAAACTTCATAAAAATCCACCCTCTGGTCGCGCATAAAGAAGCTTTACAAAAATGTACCAAAGCGTCATCTGTACTTCTATACTTATATAATTGATTTCGTTCCGATTTAGTTTGTTAGTGTGAATATTTTTTTGAGCGCGTTCATGAAAAATATTTTTTTTAAAGGAGCATCATCATCTTCAACAATCATTGAGAAAGTCTATCATAGACGGTATGCTATTTAAAAAGAACATTAGTCTATTAAACTGTACCTTTAGGATGAATATGTTGTTTATATATATATTAGGAAACTATATTATAGCTATTTTTACCATTGATCTGTTACCTCACATACTGTCAATTGTTACTTATTGTTACGAACCACTTGCAGCAGCAGTCGAATGTAACGGCGTTTACCTATCTACCATTATACTTTGTGAAAGGCGTTACTCTTCTTTTTTTTTCTCTTTAACGCCGGGAAATGCTCTGAGGCATCCCGCGGGGGAGTGGGTCTCTCCACGCGGGTATGTGAGACTCGCTGCGCCCGAAAGCTGGTAAGTCGACGCAGCTCTACCCACTAAAACCCGGCGAGTGCCACCAATTCCGCCTTTGGTGAGATGCCCCAGATCTATTAAGTAAACAGGGCACCTCGACAGTTAGTCAGTCCCCCAAGGGACCGACGCCACCTCCACCGAGGGGTTGTCCCGCACAACATAACAACCCCTCCCAACGTCGGGACAGTACAATGGGGTGAGGTTCCCGTCCTCGCCCCTTGCTCTCTGCTCTTTTGTCCCTTCTTATAACAGGGGTACAAAGAGCCCCCTGGGCTCAATTATCTTCGCCCAAGGTGCAGCGGCTCACCTTAGGCTACTGAGCCCCACCGCCACGTCAAGGCCTGAACCATGGTGGGGAAAGGCGTTACTCGGCTGAAATATAATATTGTGATCGAAAAGATTCAATTGTTTTAATCTGTCATTCCTGCTGAGAGTCGTTTTATAATATACGTTGTTTGCACTTATTCAAATCAAAAATCTATTTATAAAACAAAGGCTATTTTCCGTTATGTAACCCCAACAGCCTCTAAAATTATTCGGCATCAGGTCGCTAACAGCCATTATTGTGGCAGCGTTTTATTCGGGGTATAAAAACTCCACGCGTCGAAACATTAATATGTATGAAAATCAAATCTTTATTTGAATATATAAGTTATATTATATACACTAATAAAGCGGAAAAGTAACGCAGTCATTCCTGGAACTAGTTGGATTTCTTGCGTCGGATAGCCAAGTAGATAAGGTTAGGTTAGGTGAAGGTTTGTTCCCCACCATGGTTCAGGACTTGACGCGGTGTTGGGGCTCAGTAGCCTAGGGTGAGCCCAGCACCTTGGGTGAAGCTAATTGAGCTGAGGGAGCTCTTTGTACCACTCTTATAAGAAGAGGAGACAAAAGAGCAGGAGGCAAGGGGCGAGGACGGGAACCTCACCCCATTGTACTGTTTTTGTTTATTGTGTAGTTAAAAACTATATCTTCTTCTGACGTCTATACTGTCATTATCTGAAAATTGTTATATAGCTAACATAATGGTGTTGTTTTATTTTCCGGACAGTGTGCGCTCACATCGTAAAAATTTACTCTCGTATAACTTAAAAAATTAACACTTTTACATCAAAAACACGCACGCGATAATAATTAATTATCGAATCAAGTAAAACACGTCTTGAAAACATTAAGTCGCAAAAACACAAATTAAAAACTGTATAATTCTGACGTCTATACTGTCATTATATGAAAATTGTTCTATAACTAACTTCATCATGAAGGTTTTTTACGTGACTGTGTCGTACGCATCGTAAAAATTTACTCTCATCATTTTTCCCTAACGCGCCTAAAGAAGTATAACTTCAAAAATAATCCTTGTAGATCACGAGATAAAGAAGAACATATAAATTATTTGTATTTAAGGAGAAAAAATGTTAATTCTTCTTCTAAATGCAATAAAAAATAAGCTTAAAAGAATTTAAAATTTCTTTTTTGCGTGCAGTACCATATGTGTATGACGCAGTATATGACGTCACAGATACTTCGATACCAGCTTCTAAGCGTCCTCCACGTTATGTGCTCCCTGGGATGTGTTAACATTATTTACTGGGTACTGGCCTTTTCACACGCCATTTGCCGCATAAACAGTTGAAAAGTAACAGTGGCAGGAGGTAGTGCATAAAATTTTACGACAACGATTATTATCGTAGGATCAGCAGGAAAAAAACATTCACGTTTGACAAAAAAAAAGTTTTTGTGAAAATGTGAAAGAGATGCCACATGCCTTTCTGCGTGGATACTGCCATGGTGATTTTAAATTTCTTCCGTCAAACAGCAGAAGAAAGACAAAATCTGTTTGCAGACCAGATCTGCAAAGACACAAGTGGTGAACATCGCATATGAATGCGAGTTCACCGGATATATTGTATAATTACATATACATATTTAACAATACTCGCTACATTGTCTTGAATCGCAAAAAAGAGACCAACCATACACCACCCCTCCCGCTCAATTTACGTAGGATTGTCAAGGCGTTAGCTGTCTTAAACAACTATCAAAGAAAAACACGATTATCTAACATTTATATTAAAATCATAAATTTTAACATTTTACGTTTAAGCCCCCATTAACTGGTATTTTTCGCTGACCCTACAATACCCTGTTAATCCCTTCTGCTGACTACAATAAATTCGGCGTTGGACCGAATGAAACAAATGCCCGATGGTCTATTTATTTTATGCGTTCCACACGAATGATTTCTGGTGCAAGTTAATTTATCCATTACATTAATGGGCAAGACGCTTTCATATTGGAAAAATAAATTTTCCCTTATCGAATTTGTCAAAGTAGTCGCCAAATTGCTTTCGCGATTTAGAATTCTGGGCGCGTTGCAAATTTTGCGAAATTATCTCGCGCCGTATTGCGAATTTGTAGTATTTTATTTTGTGGCATAATAACGCATAAATATGTATTTTAAAGCTTTCAGTCTATACTTATTTTGTTTAAGAACATAATATCTCTTATGTACTCTATTACAATCTTAAGAAGGGAATCTTATATTGAGCCGCCTTGGAATCATTTCTGTATAGCTAATATAGAAATATAACAATATTCTAATTGTGTTAAGCCAAGACACATCCCCGCCAAGATTCAAGCCTCGACGTGGCGGTGGGGCTCAGTAGCTTAAGGTGAACCCAGCACCTTAGGTAAAGCAAATTGAACCGAGGGAGCTGCTCTTTATACCCCTATTATAAGAAGAGGGGACAAAAGAGCAGGGTACACAATATACGAGAGCGGCACTGAAAATTTCGGGAATCAAGGAAGTGACACAATATTACTATTTAAAAATGTATTTATTGCTTTTCGAAGTATTCTCCGCGAAATTTGACACATTTTTCCTTACGATGGAACCAATCATTGAAGCAACCATTTGGAAGATGGGGTCTCCAAAATGGCCGTTTTGTAGGCGTCCACAGCTTCTTCAGGCAATGAAAATCTCTGACCACGCAATTTATTCTTTATTTTAGGGAAAGTATAGAAATCATTAGGGCTTAGGTCGGGGCTGTACGGCGGATGGTCTAATAATTATATGTTTTCTTGCTCTAAAAACTCTTTTGTTCTGTGCGCGGTGTGAGAACTCGCATTGTCGTGATGGAGGATAATGCGGCGGTTGCAGTTCTCTTTAAGGAGTTCAGAAATGACCTGTGGAAAACAAATGCTAGCATACCATTCTGCATTAACCGTTCTTTGTCCCTCAAGAGGAATAGTCGCAACATGGCCAGTTTTGGAGACAAACGTGGCCACCATTTTTTTTGCAACACTCCGTGAACGAACAATTTTTGTTGGCTTTTTCGTGCCAAACTCGTGGGTTCGTACGCATATATCCAGGATTCGTCACCTGATACAATGTTGTATACAGCATTTGAGGATCCTGCGTGGAATCTTTCGAGAGTTCTGACGCACCAAGTAACGCGAGCCGCTTTTTGCTCTTCACAGAGCAAATGCGGTATCCATCGGGAAAACAATTTTTTTACACCTAATTGTTCATGCAAGATTATTTGTATTTGACTCATGCTAATGTCTAAAGTTGCCTGATTTTCGTGGTATGTCACATGTCGATCTTCCTCAATCAGCTTTAAAAGTTCTTTCAGTTTTAGATAGCCCATTTATAGAGGAAGGCTATAAGCTATATATCATCACGCTGTGACTAACAGTAATTAAGTTGAGTAAGTTAACGCAGGCCAAGCTGCGGGCAACAGCTTAGCAAATAAATTGGACTGAAATGAAGTTCTATCAAAATAAACTTGAATAGTTAATTTTTATTGTGTACATATTGAACTTAATAGTTAATTTTACGTTCAATTAAATCTTTATTACAATTATTTAATTATCATGAACTGTACACAAAGCTCATTTTAATTAAACTTATTAAAACGATTTATAGTTTTTACCAAGAGATGATAAAATTAAAGAAGCTATTAATTAGTGATAAACTAAAAAGCCCTACACAGCTTCTGTTATCCTATTACACCCAGGCTATAAACATCTAATTCTTCCTGCGCACCTCTGTATACCTATCTCGCTCTAACCTATACCCGCGTCCCTATCTACACGAGTTCGAATTCGGAGCACTCAAAGCTCGGCTCCCAGTTTTGCCTGTGAGCTCGTCGCGTGTGGACGTGCTAACTGTTTGTGTTTGTCAACAATTCGGGCGTGTTTTTACCGGGCATGTTAATTAATAATTAATGAAAACGCGTTACTGACTATCCTGGTGTTTAGACGTGGGATGTGCCAGTGTTGGTGAGTGCATTACAGGTGTATACTAATTGTAGCTATGTAGGTATTTTTACAATAATGACCTATACGTACTTCTAAAAAAAAAATTTATACCCATATGTAGAGTATATATATATTTTTACAAAGTAAAATATAGAGATAGTATCTCTATGTTACACTATACATAAACGACGCACCTGTCTACGCTCTACAAATCTAATGTACCTTAACGTGTTTAATGAATAGTACCTGGATGACCGAGCTTTGCTCGGTATTTTTTTTTTTTTAATAAAATGACATTTTCTAAAAATGATTCCTAGCTAGATCGATTTATCGCCCCCGAAGCCCCCTGTATACTAAATTTCATGAAAATCGATGGTGCCGATTCCGAGATTCCAATTTTATATATATATATATATATACAAGAATTGCTCATTTAAAGATATAAGATAAAATATATATTAAAATCCACGGTACAGTGCGTCGTATAAATTTAGTAAATAAATATTATAATTTTTTTGACTCTACCAAAAAACCGCGATAAAATCTGTAATTTTTTTTTATAATATAATAAGTGAAATTCGCGTAAACATTAGGAAACAATATGTCTACCAAAAAAGTTCATATATTTAATTAATTAATTACCTATATCAAATATGTATAAATATAGTTAATATAGTTGTTTTATGTGTAATATATATTTTTCATGTTCTCTTTATATTTTTAACTCTTTATGTCTTACATGGGTATTCGTGTAAACGTATCTCGCATATTAATAATTTCAGTTCATATAGAGTTTCGTTTTCGAATATATTTGAAAAGGTATACTTACATTATTTTTATCAATAAAAAACACAGACTTGATTTTAGCGAAATCTTTATCGAAATCTATAGTACTTAATAATAAAAAGAGGCAATGTGATTTGCACTGTATGGATATAATGTCTCGATGTAATGGATAGGTAGATGAGCCTATAACTCCTGATGGTAAGTGATGACTTAGGCTCATTAGCCTTGCCCATATATTTTACAGTCTTATTACTGAAAAGTATACATACAATCAGAAATAATAATTTTCGTATTTAATATAAGATCATAAAACCAATTAGTCAACGTATTTCCCACGGCGATTGTACTTCAACTTCAAACACATATTTAACTAAGTTAACCCGGATAACTGGGGCATGAATTTCATCATCCTTCACCTGACGTAGCGGCTACAGTTTCCGTAGACATTGTGCTACGACTCCCCGTGCTACGGCGCTACGAATTTCCCGTTTGCCGCCTAGCCTCCATTTTCTGAACTAGTGAACTAAAAAGAGGTTTTTTCCGTGTCTTTGTGTGTTCATTTTGCTGGCTTCTGGTTTCACACGTTCTTTGTTCTTTTTAACGTACTTCATACGCGTCTTTTAATTTACAAGAGTATACAATACTTTTATTTACAATATATTTACATATTAGTATTCTGCTATAAAATTGAAACGCTATGATATGAATAAAAAAAAATCAAAATCATTTTTTTTTATTCAAAATAGTACTAATACAGTATCTTTTTGAACGTCAATTGAATCTACCACCGGTTCCAAGGTAAGCCCACTGAGAAGAACCGGCGAAACAAACTCAGTGGAAAACAATATGTTTAATATGGAATACAATTAATACTCTTGTTATGTTACCATTTTGAATTTGTATAAAAAAGACATGTTGAAGATTATTTATATAATGTAAAATAATAATGTTACAATTGAGATTATCGTATATATATCGTATTGTATGGAGCTTCATATTATGCTACATACCACTACGTATAGATATTCATAATTAATATGATTAACTCATATTTTTTAGTTTTCATAATGTTTTAATTTACTGACCAAGCTATTTTGATAAACAAGACAAAGGAATATAAAATCTGTTTAAAAGAATTTTAATTAAAATATGTTACAGAAAAATAACTCTAACGTCAGCAACAATTACCGGCATTAATAAGATGGCGCTCAATTACCGCTCCGTATCACATTTACATTTTAATTATCTCTTGATACTATTGCACTTTTGTGTTTGACTGTACATTCATAATTCTATTTTTGATATTTGATTTTTGATACAACAGTAGAAAGAAAAGAGTTTTATTTTGCTTCTCAGTCGATATACGTCGAATGCTGAACACAGATTCCACTAAAGACCTCCAACCCATCAGGGTTGGTCCTCCATTTGGCTGCCTGCATCCAGATGTATTTATCTGTATATAAACCTTATATTATTATTAATATAAAAAAATCGGTTGTCTGTAAAGTCGGTTTACTGACGATAGTTGAACGTGACAACTTCATTAGAAAATGGATCGCCTCACCGCGAGGTAACGCCGCATGCGTTATGTTTTTTCGTTCTTGCAGCCGGCCCAATTATAAGACGTTGTCACGTCAAAAGGTATACTAATGAATATCTTTGTACCAGTGTTTGTTATCATTATTTCACTATGTATGTTTTTCAGTGTACATAATAAATAAATAAATAAATAAAGTTGTCTACGAATTCCCATCGCTCCATAAAAAAGTTGAGAAAATTGTTTCATGATGGATGGCTATACCTATAGAAACGTCTGTCTAGTTTTATATTTGTCTGTTTTATATATAGTTTTCTCCTACATCCGAATTGATATAAAATAATAAATAATAATAATATGTTGGGACAACTCACACACGGCCAACTAATCCCAAAGTAGGCAGAGCCTGTTCTTATGGTAACCAGACAACTGATACATACTTATATATTTCTAAATACATACATATACATAACATACATATAGATAAACTACACCCAGACACAGAAAAAATGATAATGCTCATCACACAAACATTTGTCCTGGGTGGGGATCGAACCCACGACCTTCTGCTTCAGCAGTCAGGGTCACTAACCACTAGACCAACAGGCCAGTCATATACAGGCTTGTTTTGCTGTTGTGTTACAGCTGTCATTCCAATGGAGCTACATTTTTTAGTAAAAACATGTATCAAATCCGTAGTAAAATTGATTAACAAAATCCAATCCACAATTACTTTTTACATACAATATTTGGTATGTAAAAAACCGAGCCTTGCAATACATCACGAACGCCCGAGGGACAGCACTAACTCGCGTCAGTCACAGAACAATGATTGACCGCATGTAAACCGATCGAGTTGTGTAGGTACCGGTACCACTACCATAAGTTTTGTTACAAGCGTAAATGACGTAACTATAGTAGTTACGTAAAACGCAACACGAATAGAAATCTAAGGTATGATATAGTTTTATATTCGTGTTGCGTTTTACGTAACTACTATAGTTATGTCATTTACGCTTGTAACAAAACTCATGGTAGAGGTACATATCGATATTAAATAGTTACCTTCGTTGAGTGATGTACACTGACACAAAGTTTAATGTTAATCGCCCGTAAACATGACCATATTTTTCTATTATGTATCCTGCAAAGAATGAAGAGTGGAAAAAACTTAGAGATTTTTAAGACTTCATCATCATCTACCGTCCACACCTGAATATAGGCCTCTTTATCTTTCTTTATCTTTATCTTTCTTTATCTTTATCTTTCTTTATCTTTATCTTTCTTTATCTTTATCTTTCTTTATCTTTATCTTTCTTTATCTTTATCTTGGCTTTCACGCAAGATTAAAATCCATTTTTACTATTCAAAATAGTACCTATAAAGTATCATTTTTATTATCAATTGAATCTATCACCGGTTCTAAGGTAAGCCTGAGAAGAACCGGCGAAACAAACTCAGTGGAATTCAAATAATTATACCAATATTCTATAACAATTAATTTATTTTGTTAAACTTAGTCATTGTTTCCCGTTAAATACAAACTGATAGGTTTTGAGTAGCAGAAGGAAAGAACAGACATTATTAATGACACCGTGACCAGTGAGCATGCGTCTCACAGTGCTTGAATTCTAAAGCTAGCATAATATGCGTTATTTGTGGGCTGATGCATGAATTACTTGGGCATAGCTTACTAAAAACTAATCTCCAGTGAACTATTCTATATATAACGTTGACCGCTTGCCATCGGGTCGATTGTATGTCACATTTATATTCTTCTATCTTCTGGACCTTAAAACTTGGATACCTATATACAGGAGTCATCCTCTCCTACAAACATTAAAAACAATAGAATTGTCTGAAAATACATAACAATGCAAAAAGCTGCAATTCTAAACACTTGTTGGATTGTCGGAAATTTTTACAAGAAGATTCACTAAACGTTAACAATTATTCGCTTGGCTTAGGCCCGTGGACTTTAATCAATACTAGAGATTTTTTAAATATCCGAGAATAACGAAATAATAACACTAAATAATATCAACGCTTATATTATGTTCTTTGGCTGGGTATGGGTCTCTTCTCCCAAATCAGGCGAGGAGGGTGTCGGGCCATCGTTCCATTGCGCTGGCCCAATGTGGTTTGGTGGACTTCACACACATTCAGAGACTTGATGTAATTGGACACGCAGGTTTCCTCACGATGTTTTCCTTCACCGGTGAGCAAGCGATGGCGTATGTTTAGATGCACGTAGAAATTTAGAAAAAACCCAAAGGACCACGTAGGTCAGAATCGAACCCGAACCAGGAGGCCTAGCCAATATCCACTAAACCATCGTCTCGAAATGATACTAAATTAAAGTAAAATATTTATTATTAAAGGTTTTTGTTCTGAGCCCCATCGTTTGAATACCAAAGCTCATGAAAGCCTTTTGCTTCTAAAGAAAGAATCATTTATCTATTTAATTCATACATGTATTATGATGATTCATATAACTTATAATACATTTATAATGACGAGTCATATTGGATAAATGAATAAGGAGAATTATAATACAATACATTAATGAAACAATATTAACAAAGGAAAATGCACAATAGGTAACCTTATCGTTATCAAGCGACCTGAGGATAAAAGAAATAATGGAGGATTGGTTAGGTACTAACTAAAGATTAATGGTTATATACCGGGTGTATTTGGAACGCTTGCAAAAACGAAGAGGTATGATAGTGTTGGCATAGCCTGACATGATACAAGTGAAAAAACGCGTTTTTTTTTGGTAGCCTTTTTTTGTATTTTTTACAGATTATTGATATTGTTACAGAAATTTTATGATAATGCTTTAAAATAATCGTTAAAAAAAAACGGCAATGTAATTGGTTTATGGTTCACGCCGACCACGGACTGCATCAGCTGACAGTTCGCGTGTATACATACATTGCGGGTTTGCAAAATGTATAAGTCCTAAAATTTTCTTAAAAAAATGTTTCTGGTTATATGAATTATTTAATATAATAAATAGTATATTATTAGGGTTAAATCTTTGCGAGCGTTCAAAATACACCCGGTATACCGTACTTATCTTCTTTGCAATATCCAAAATATATGTAGAGCAATGAACTGGTGCAATATTATCAATAGCTTTTAGGCACTATACAGTGCGACGCGGACAAATATATTAAAGTATATAATTATAAAGCGCGTTCAGTACGACGCAGAGCTCTTCACGACGCGAGCACTCCGCGTCGCACAGAATGCGTTTTATATGTTTTAAATATTACATTAGCGGCGGACAGACAAATTAAAGCAGCAGGAACTTTAAATTTATTTTATTCATCATTAAGAATTATCAAAAGTATCACAGTCGAGCACACAACACCAACTTAAGAGAATGCCTTGAGGCTAGTCAATATCATCAGGTGAGCTTCATAACCGATTGATTTTGAAGGCATCAGGCACTTAAGATGATTGATCCGCTTAGCATTTATCATGGTCAATTTTATGAGTGTTTTTATAAGCTATAAAATATGGTAGGGACTAAAACACTACCCTATGAAATGCTAAAAGAACTTCAAGTCCCAAATTCATGCTTTCAGCAATAAAACAATCATAGCTGCTGCTAAATTTAGTAGCATTTTGAAGCTTTAAATGAAGTTAGAAAATTCTTATCGAAAATGTAATCTCAGTTTTGTGGTAAGCGTTTTCTTAAGCTCCACTTCATCACAAAAAAAAAAGTAAAAAGCAGAATACAAACTGTATATGAAAATATTGCGTTAATCTTTTAGAGAACAAAGAGAAACATTCCGCCCGTTGTTGTACGCAAAAATTTATGTCCTTTGAAATATTTTTTTCAATTGAGCAAAAAAAAGTTTAAGCCCGCTTTCCATTAGCTTCTGGTTTGTGATTCATATGTAGCACTTGCGAATTATATTTATGTCGGAGCCTTATGTAATGGTGTAGAATTTGCATTCAATGTTTTGAAACTACTAGAACTAAATATGATAGTTAAGATAGTTTATGTAGGTTACATATTAAATATTAATTTGCTAAGTAAAAGAATTTACTAATTCCCTTCAATAAACGGACTAGCTGCGCCCGAGAGCTGCTAAGTGGACGCAGCTCCACCCACTAAAACTCGGCGAGTGCCACTAATGCCGCCTTTAGTGAGGGGCCCCGGATCTGTTGAGCAACCAGGGCGCCTCGACGGCTAGTCAGTCCCTCAAGGGACTGACGCCACTTCCACAGAGAGGCTGTCCCGCACCACAGAACGAACTCTCCCAACGTCGGGAAAGTACAATGGGGTGAGGTTCCCATCCTCGCCCTTACCCCTGCTCTTTTTAAAAGAGGGATACAAAGAGCACCCTCGGCTCAATTAGCTTCGCCCAAGGTGCTAGGCTCACCCTTTTTTTTTTATCGCAGGGAAATGCTTTTTACGCATGTTTTTTTTTATGTTAGTTGGATAGGCAAACTGGCAAACGTGCCACCTGATGGAAAGTGGTCGACGTCGCCCATGAACATAAACTAGTTTACATGGAACGAGCCCAGGCAACTTATTTATGTGTTTCCTATCCTGAGACATAAGATGTTAAGTCTCGGTGCCAGTAATTACACTGCCTGTCTTGCCCTTCTCTCCAAAACACAGCAAAGCTGTTTCACGGGAGAAACATGCAAGATGGTGGTACCCATGCAGCCGGGAGCGCGCCACAGCGCTTCCCTCCCACCGGCATGTAGCCAGGATCTCGGGTAGATCCTGACCCTATGTGGGACTCGCTCCTGGGAGTGCCCTACCCGTAAACTAAAACCACTGCGAGCGCCTTCAGCCGCTTTAATTTGAGGGTCCCGGATAGGCATTCAACAGGATCACCTCAGCGACAGGGTGGCCCCGGCGAAGGCCAGACTACTCCTCTTAAGGGGAGACTGCCCGGCTGCTGAGGCAGTCCCCGCGACGTCGTGTCATACTGGGCCTAGGTTCCCATCCTGAACCCGAAACGAGCACAGGTGCTAGGCTCACCCTAGGCTACTGAGCCCCACCGCCACGTCAAGGCCTGAACCATGGTGGGGATCGTCTTCCCATCTGGTTAATGGCCGGTTAGTTGGGTATCTCAGCTATAAAAAATGCGTAGCTAATGTGTGGTGCTAACTTGTTCTTCCTTTCACTATCATCACTAGCAAATCCTAAGATAAACTGATTTAATAATTATAAAAGTTTTACTGTGTTACTAATTTTAAAAATAAATAAAATCACTGTAAGAAATATTAAATATTTTTGATGAATCTTTGGAAATAACTATGTCTGTCGTCCTTGGACCATGGTTGCTATATCCAAAACATGAAAAGGATAATATCTTAATACAGCGATGAAATCAGTAATAAATAATTATTATGAATTGACTTGAGACAAAGTTAATTATAAACTATTTTATTACATTATCTAAATTTGATTCACTATACGGTAATACTCCCAGTTGTAAACCGCACGGCTTGGAAAAGGACACCGTCCCTCGGGTTCATACACGTCACGCTCGGAGAGCCGTAAAATGTGGACTCAGGGTTGCCAACTCAGAAATATACCCCAAAAGGCAATACCAAAACCTTCAAGTTGTCATCATCCAGCTGGTAATCTTATTACTTACGGAAACTAATGTATTTTGACGTTTGTATTTCTGACACCTCAATATATCGGTGATTTAAACATTTAGTTTTCACACCACAATCATTTTAAGATCATTAATGTTATCAGCTTATTGACAAAACAACGCCATTGTAATCTTAATATAGCTACCCCGATATTGTGATAAAATTCGTTTTATTACAATACTTTGATTTCCCTTTTTATACTTATTGAAAAATTGAAATAATTTTGTAACTAAGCTAAATATAATTTAAAATTTCCTATGAGATGAAATTATAAAAAAATGCCAAAAAAATATTTCGTACAATCTCCCTAAATTAAGGTAAAGCATTTAACTTGGCAACACTGCCTGCTCAGAATTGAAAGTGACTACGGCTGTAAAACGTAGTATAAAGTGCTTTACATCAAGTCGAGATGCGAGTTTGTGACTATTTATTACACTTTCAAGACTTGTCTTATTTTTTACGGAACCTAAACCGTTGTAAAATTTTGAAACATGGCGGGAATCTTGACATTGATAGTTCTTGTTAATGTTTTTTTTTTCTCTTCTTTTGAAGTCTCAAAGAGCATTCGTTTTTCCAAAAAAATGTCAAATAGGGATATTAACAAATCTTAGCAAGACTTAGCTTAAATCTTTATGTAGCTAGATTACTAGCCCTCTTATACATATTATTTAAAATTTCAATACAGTTTCGATGCAAGAAAAATAAATGAAAAAATTCCATAATGGCAGAATTCGTTTTATTGAATTCGTAAAAACGAATGAAATCTAATTTAAGTTTTACCAAGACTAATCTTTGTTTGTATAATACAATTATTCTCTAGCATTGTTTCTCAGAAAATCAGTCGGGTACATGAAGGCTGTGGCAAGGCATCACGTCTGAGACGTACATTACATACAAATACTGCTGTGTGAAGTCTTCATTTATTTACTGCACAATACAGCTTCTGCAGAAATTTATTAGCTACTTCACGACTTCGCCCACGTAGACTTACCTTAAAAAGCTAAGTAGAATAAAGTGCTTTACAATTTCTCGGATTTATGGAACACTTTAAATTCTCATTAGATGTTACTATTAAAATCGGTTATACTATTTTCAGGGCTAATACTAAAAGTTTTAGTATAAGTTTGAGTATAATTTTTTCGTTAATATTCCAAAATAACATTTACAAGGACTGGTATTTTAGTGAAGTTATTTTATACTCATTAAGAAGAGAATTATAGTGAACGTGACACGCTTAAGGTTAAAAAATGAGTTGATTATTATTTTAATTAATATTATCTGTTTTTCAATATTTGGTATTATTATTATATTTATGTACTGTTTCTCTAATTGGCCGCTTTAATGGTGTTGAAATAAAAATTATAAATATGTAGCAAGTATTTAATTAAAGGCTAAAAAGTAGAATAAAATCGGTTGTCTGTAAAGTCGGTTTACTGACGATAGTTGAACGTGACAACATCATAAGAAAATGGAACGCTTCAGAGCGAGGTAACGCCGCATACGTCATGTTTTTTCGTTCTTGCAGCCGGCTCCGTCGAATTATAAGACATTGTCACGTCAAAAAAATCGGTTGTCTGTAAAGTCGGTTTACTGACAATAGTTAAACGTGACAACGTCATAAGAAAATGGAACGCCTAACGCTGCATGCGTCATGTTTTTTCGTTCGTGCAGCCGGCTCCATCGAATTATAAGACGTTGTCACGTCAAAAATATGATTCAAAAAAATTCTAATTGAAAAATGAATCGTCGATATTGTACAATTTAGTAAAAACTCTATCGGACATGAAATTGCCAATTACGAAAATAATTGAACATCATTAAAAATTAGTGCGATCTTCAAAAGAAATTCATAGAAATATTTCTAGTGCTCTACTCGCTATTAGTAGGAATAACGACGCGAGCTGTTAGTGCTTCAAAAATTGTAGCAGTAGTCGAGTGCATTGTTCGTGAACGAAGTGAGGATTCCTAAGGCAGCAAGCACTTTCAGTTTAGATTTGAGTGTTTAAAATGCGTTTAATAACTCTTGGGTTCTCTGGCGTACAGTTAAAAAGAATAGAATAGTAATAGAGCTATATGTAAGAAATTTAGCAATAAGGAAACTTCTAGAACTGTACTGCTAGAAATTGAGTTCGGGCTAGGCCCATCACTCGTTCGCACCACTGCTACTCTTATGTAGCCAGGATCTGCAGCGATGTAATGTATCTCCATTGGGAATTCAACAATGAGGGTATAAGTAATATATAACAGTAAGGGTAATAGTCCCCACCACGGTTCAAGCCTTGTCGTGGCGGTGGGGCTCAGTAGTCTAGGATGAGCCCAGCACCTTGGGCGAAGCTAATTGAGCCGAGGGGGCTCTTTGTACCCCTCTTATAAGAAGAGGGGACAAAAGAGCAGGGGCAAGGGGTGAGGATGGGAACCTCACCCCATTGTACTGTCCCGACGTTGGGAGCGGTCGTTCTGTGGTGCGGGGCAACCCCTCTGTGGAGGTGGCGTCGGTCCCTTGCGGGACTGACTAGCCGTCGAGGTGCCCTGTTGGCTTAAAAGATCCGGGGCACCTCACCAAGGCGGCATTGGGTAAATAAAAATAAAAAAAGGGTAATAGTAAGAGGTAGCGCCATGCTGCATTGCAGCCAAACTGGGCCGACACGATCGGGGTGGTACCTCTTGCTCACATAACACCAGCGTCAACAAGTGACAGTTATGCTGTCGCATTTCGTGCGGTTTGTGAGTTTCCGGTGCCCCATTGGAGAGTATAGGGAAAAGGAGGGCGCTGCATCTGCGTGGCCTTGGTTGTGCGGATGTGTATGGGCGTCGGCGCCGTGAGGTAAACCAAAAGTTATGTAGAAGGGCAACGCTTCTACATAACTTTTGGTTGTGCGGATGTCTCTGGGCGTCGTTAGTCACCATAAGGCTCCGACTGCTCGGTTGCCTCCTTGTGACATAAAAATAATAATAATTAAAACAGGCATCATCAACAGCTTATACATTATATAAGTCCATATACTAGATATAAATGCGTTTTACTAATAAAAACTGTCAATGTCGTTTGGTAATGATATTATATTTATTTATCTGCGTATATTCATGATAAAAACCTTCCGAAGAACGTATTGACTTAATATTTTTAGGTGACATACTTCGTGTAATAAATACCGTTATTTTGGCTTTTATTAAAACCACCAGTGGAAAGAAGACGTTTGATAATTACTACGACGGTGATATGACGATACCGATCACGATCATCAGGATAATGATAATAGCGTTAACGATCACAATTATTATAATGATGATCATAATGCCCATGAAGATCACAATTACGATAATGACGATCACGTTCTTAATCTCGATCACAATGAAAACATTGCCGTTGACGATACACTCATTTCGAAAATAAAAGCGTAAATCAGGGCAACGCACATAAAGAGGCTGACCTATTTCAGATTTATTTCTGCGAAGTATCGGAGATGTCTTGGCTTGGTGCCGTTTTTACGATAAATCCCTACTAATGACGAACAAATACGAGGCGGGTCATAATTAAAACTTTTTTCTGGCGTTGACAAAATGGCTGACTTTATAATGGTTGGAACTTTTTGCTAATTTTCTTTTTCAGATGAGTAGATGCGATAATGATCTTTTAGTTTTTAGGAGCTTATCGATAAAGATATACAGATATATTACTAAATGAATGTAGGTACAGTAGTACCATCGTCATCACTTTCCATCAGGTGAGACAGTGGCCAAACGCAAGCCTATCAATCATAAAAAAAACTACATTCATTTTTTAAAGTTGACTATAATATGAAAGATTGAATAAAGCTATTGTTAACCGACATCAAAAAAAGAGGAGGTTCTCAATTCGTCTGTATGTTTTTTTTTGTATGTATGTGACAAGATTACTCCGCCGTTTGAGCATGGATTTCGATGATTACTTTTTTGTTTGAAAGCTGGTGTTTTCAATTTAGTCCCATATTAATTTTATTAAGATCTGAAAAGCAGTTTTTTAGTTATTCCCAATAATGCCGATTTGGTTGATTTCTTCTACCTCGATGACGTGCTCATTTTATTACTTGTCGATGTAACAATTGTATAGGACTGCTGAACATAGGCCTCATTCAATGAACGCCAAGATGACGAATTTCGTAATCACTAAAAATTAAGAAATAACAGCATTTTACAAAAAATTAAAACCGACTTCAAAAATACTAAACTAAAAAGTAATAAAATAACTGTGTTTCTTTAATTTTCGTGCTTACAACTTATATTCAATTTTCTTCTAATGTATAAACTTTGCGTTTACCACGTCACTTTTGGAGTCGGTGTCGTATTTGTTGCTGTACCTTACCTACCTACCTTGGCTAGCATCTGACGGGCAAGTCCCCATCCACCAATGGTTTTGGCTGTTGATGACTATTCATTAACCGACTTCAACAAAAAGGAGGAGGTTCTCAACTCGGCCGGTATTTTTTTTATGTATGTACACCGATTTCTCCGTCAATTGTGGACCGATTTTCAAAATTCTTTTTTTGTTTGAAAGGGTATACTTGCCATTTGGTCCCATGATAAGGAAACCAGGATCTGATGATGGCATCCTAGAGAAATCGAGGGAAACTTTCGAAATGTGTAGGAATGACTAGTGTGCTTAATATTTTTTTAAATAAGCATTTTAAAGCACTACAATTTAATGAAGGTCTAGAGTCGATCTGATGCTGGAGCTGGGAGACAGTCGAGGGAACTCCTCGACGATTTACTTCAGTAACCTTGTGTTTGGGCTTGATTAATTTGTATTGATGAGAACTTTACACCTAGATGGGTTGTGACTGTGATTGGGGGTCTGATGATGAAGACGAAGCTCAGTTAAGGGAACTCCTAAATAGTTTAAAGTAGCTACCTTGTAATTGGACTTAAATAATTTATACTGATAGAACTTTGCACCCTTATGGGTGATACGTGCCATTACCGTTATGATGATGGAGACTATAGACAGTCGAGGGAACTCCTCGACGATTTACAGATTTTTTTGGGCTTACTTCATACGGTTCAATATGCCAAAATGTCTATCTCTGTATGCCTTTTTTTAATGAATCACTAAAAATTTTTAAATAAAAATTATAACCGACTTCAAAAAATAAAGTAACTAAAATGTAATAAAATAATCGCGTATACAATCTTTGCGTTTACCACGTCATTATTGTTACTTTTGGGGTCGGTGTCAGCCAAGGTAGATAGGTACGTATTTGTTGCTGTAGGTACCTATTTAACTTAGCTGACACCGACTCCAAAAGTAACAATGATGACGTGGTAAACGCAAAGATTGTACACGCGATTATTTTATAACATTTTAGTTACTTTATTTTTTGAAGTCGGTTATAATTTTTATTTAAAAAATTTTTTTATATCATCATCATCAAATTAGGCGAATTAGTGGAGTAACACTAAAAGTAAGTGTCCGCATGTCCGCACCGTACAGATCGCACTTTAGTGTCACTTTCTATATAAATGGTGTAGCGGGTGTCAGTGGATGTCGCTATCACTTACCATCAGGTAACCACTTACCAAAAAAACCTACGATCCGTTTGATGAGATGCCTGCGATGCATCCGATGCGTACACGTGGATGCTTACTTTTATTATAATATATATTAAGAATTTAAATGCTACAGGAAATGTTCATCTGTTCACAACAAAACAGCTAATCAGATTTCGGCAAATTCTAAACTGGCAAACGTGCCACCTGATGGTAAGTGGCCGACGTCGCCCATGAACATAAACTAGTATACCTGGAACGAGCCCAGGCAACTCATCTATGTGTTGCCTATCCAGAGACATAAGATGTTAAGTCTCGGTTCCAGTAATTACTCTACCTGTCTTGCCCTTCTCTCCGAAACACATCAAAGCTATTTCACGGGTGAAACAAGCACAGGATACAACACCTATCGTTTATTTTATACAGTTTTATATTGCGAAAAATTCTACACCGCGCAAAATTGAAATGTGCACAATATATTTCACAAAAGCACATTTATTAATAACTACATGTTAGCTTGTTATTTCTAGGTCACAACGACGTCCTCAGAAATAGATCGAACGCGTATTGTTTCAAGTATCACTTTGTTTTATCATTTCATCATTAACATCATTATGATCATCAACATATCAATCATTATCATTACGTGTTCTATCACACACATCACAGTATCACAGCGGTTCTAAAGTAGGCTTCACTTTAAAGAATTTATATAATAAATATCTTCAACATAATAATTATTAGTATTTTTTTATAATAATATCTATGGACGCTTTTACACCACGTTAATCTGGTCCCGTGGTAAGTTCTCGAAGAATTTGTGTTACCGGTACCAGACAACGGAATATATTTAATACTTTTATACTATACATATTATATGTAAGATTTTTATTATATAATACAAATATTTTATACATATCCATGATCCATCAACGCAGAAAACTGTTTTATTCCCTGGCGGGATTTGAACCCGCTACCTCCGGCTTGAACGCTAATGCGCTTACCATTGAGCCATAGGTGTCATCATTTTTTTCGTCGTCATTATTATTATCATTTTTATACACAGTGTTGCTAGAAAAGGCTTTTTAAAAAATATTTGTGTATTTCCAAGTACCATTACACGGTACATCCTACGCTGTTATTATATTGAGAATGACAGACATTTTCCGAGTAATGTTTATTAGTCATTATTTCATGATTGTGGTGGAAAATATGTTTAATAAATTATTATTAACTTATTAGTCACTGATAGTACCAGGTCTAGCAGTAGTTGGGTGAAGTGGCTCCTCTTCGGCTCTATGTAAAACTTTAAGAGGGTGAAGCTACGGGCAAAAACTAGTAGTAAATAACATATAAAATAAGAATAATATCTAGACAAGCTTTTACGTATGAAAGGATATTATAGAATTACATGTTCTTTTTCACGTACATCTCTCAATTTGAATATTCAATAAGAGGATTTGTAACTTTCATATTTTTTCACAAATGATAGACACTCGCAAGGGATTATTGAATCGGATTTCGCTGTTATTATATTATTATTATATATTATGTTATGATCACTATATTACATTAATAATAATATCAAGACAAGCTTTAACGTATGAAAGGATATTATGGAATTACAAATAAAGAGAATGTTCTTTTTCTCGTACATCTCTCAATTTGAATATTCAATAAGAGGATTTGTAACTTTCATATTTTTTCACAAATGATAGACACTCGCAAGGGATTATTGTGACTGTTTTATGGTCCCTGAAAGAGAGCAATTGTAAATCATAGACAACCTTTCATAACATACAGACATAAAATGCAGATGGTGATAAAGGTCATGACTCAACAAACCCGATAACTTATTTTTTCGTTAGAAATATTAGTGTGGTGTTGTCGACATTTTTGTCATTAGAAAAGAGCTAAATTCCATTACAAATGACCAAATTTGGAAAATACTGAAGCCTTATGAAGCTAATGTTGCTATAGAACTGTAAAGAAAGTTGGAACTCTGCTATAGAACTGTAAAGAAAGTTGGAACTCGTGATCATAAGACCATAGAGCGACCACAAGGTTGTTGCTTTCTTCAGAGGAGGCCTTTCTATCCACTTCTTAGCTTTAATATTTATGGTGGGTGTACACTGAATATTTAATTGTAAATTAATTAGGAAATAATTTTGCGCAACCTTGATGAATTAGTTGACCTACGAATACAGTAATTGGTTTTTGGAAAGGAAATTACTACGTAATGGCGAGATTTAAGATAATTAAGAAGCCGTTGTCGCAAATATTGTTGTACTAAAGACGAAAGTCGGGACAAGTTTACCGGTGGGAGGTATGCGCTGTGATGTGCTCCCGGCTGCATGGGTACCACCATCTTGCTTGTTTCTCCCGTTAAACAGCCATGCTGTGTTTTGGAGAGAAGGGCAAGACAGGCAGTGTAATTACTGGCACCGAGACTTAACATCTTATGTCTCAGGATAGGCAACACATAAGTTGCCTGGGCTAGTTCTAGGTAAACTAGTTTATGTTCATGGGCGACGTCAACCACTTACCATCAGGTGCCACGTCTGCCAGTTTGTCTATCCAAATAAAATAAAACAGTCTAACTAATGTGGTATTCAGAATCGTCGCCTGAAGGTCTTAAAATTGTCCGTGTCTTTTAGATACTACTTACTGAAATAGTTGGTATCCCACCTAATAAAAGATTTTTTCCAAAAAATACTTATCAGCTATGAACTCAATGGTTGAGGCCTATGTTTATTTGTTTGATTTTTGTATGTGCTAATCTCCGGAACTACATTTAGTAATAAAAAGTAAATTTAGTAATAAAAACTGATAAATTATATGACAATTCACATTCCAGGGATTTATTTATTTATTGCCCGAGTGAAACTTCTAGAAACAGTTAGCGTAAAGATAAAATGTTATTCTTGTTCAAATATATTAAACAACATGAAATCTAATCACAGATTGTAATTTGCCCGAGAGAATACGATGTAAACAAAATGTAAATAAATTGCTTCTACAATATCAATCCCGAGTCGCTCTCAGAACTTCCATGATAATTGAACCTGGCATTGAAGTGAATAGAAATAAGAAGCTTATATATTTTAATGTTCTTGAATATTGTTTTGACCGAACAATTAAATAATGACGAACAAGAGACGGGTGGAATTATGCGCTTTGTTTTCCTGTCTGCTTGGATTTTTTTTATAGAAAAAAAATATAGCAAACGGACAGACGTTTCACCTGGTGGTAAGTGATATGTGACATCTATAGACACCCGCTATATCATTAGCGGGGCGTTGCAAGCCTTTCAAATGAGTATGCTCTTTTCTTGAAGGTCCCTAAGTCGTATCGGTTCAGAAATACCGTAATGGCAGCTAGTTCCATATAGTGGTAGTGCGAGGCAGGAAGTGTCGTAAAAATCGAATTGTTGTGGATTTCCGTACACCGAGATGGTGTGAGTGAAATTCGATTTTTTTTTACGCGATGTCCGGTGGTAGAATTCTGCTGCAGGATTGGCTACCCTGCTTATTATCTCATTGTTGTCGTACAGGTTTTCTGAAGAAAGGACAGGAATTAATATTCAGTATTAGATTTATCAATCAGAATATTATAACAAATTTTCGGAGTATATTCTAAGTAATGCTAATTGAAAGTCACATTCAAAGTCTCACAAAGGCTTGAAACATAACGGACACATAAATATTAAATTGGTGACGCCATATTGGATTGTTTAATGCGTAATGAAGTATTAATAATGAAATATGACTTAAGGTGATAGCACACTCTGTAGACACGACGGTCGATACAAGCAGAGAAGCGTGGAGGGTATTAAGCTCAAAATTCATACTTAAATGAACATAGTATTAAGTATCAAAAGATTCATCTCCAATGATACAATGTATTTCTGATAAATTAATCAGACTGCATTTGTAAGAGTTTAATCATAGTGTTATTCCTTGTTTTCGTTAATTTTATGGATGCCAGCAAGAGCATAGAACGAGTTATGGAATATTTATCAAAATACTCCTTTAGTAAGGTACCACATTTCTTAGGGCCATCAAGGGTACAACCCTTTGATTAAATACATTCATCTTCAAAGTTTGTGGTACTATAATATTATACACTAAACTTTGATTTAATTATGTCTTTATAAGAATTCCCCATTGCCGGCTATAGACACATACGAAAAAAACAAAAACTGTAATTTTATCATCGTAATTATTTTATACGTACAGCTTGGCAAAAAAGAGTATGATGTGGTGACAGGTGGAACTAAATATTTTACTAAATGGAAACCTATGATGTTGACAATACGTGGCCGACAAATATTTTTTTAATTTTTGATTTTTTGTAAAGCTTAGTGTTTTACATTTATTTTTAACGATTTAATTAAATTATCTTGCTGATTTTCATTATTATGGTGAGACCTAAGTGAAAGTGGCGCCCTCATTTTTTCAATATTCTTTTTTGCCAAGCTGTATATTGTATTAGCAGAATTGAAAGTAGTATTGGATTGGTGTGTACAGACCTTTAAGAATTCAATGTCAGGCATGTCGCTCGGAAATTAATTTGGTAATACCTCTTTGTATAGAATTCTTAGCTTTTGTATTTAAATGGCATCGATCTTTATCAGCACGAAGTCTACAATATATTAGGGGAATAAATTACAAGATTAAGCCCGTAATAAGTGTACTTATAATAATACATTTTCTAATTTAATGTAAATTTTGAAAAGAAAAACAATTAAGAGTTTAATAGAATCAGGCGTTACTTTGCGGAAATCCATTATGTAAGATTTTTATAATTTAATTAACAATAATCCCGCAAAACACGCAGTCTTTACTGCAAATGTGTGAGTGCACGCATATGTATGCATATAGCACCGCCCTCCTTTCCCACACTACATATGCGTACACTCGCAAATACCACCACCCCACATGCACCACAACCACAGTTAAAGACCACCACCACACAATCTACGCACGTTTCGCCCCGACACCGAGGCATCCTCAGGATGTAGACTCTACGAAAGAAAATAAAATGATTTATAAAAATTAATAAGATTATATAAAAACTAAAAAATGGTCGTCGGAAAAAGCATACTAAAAAAGCAATTCCTCGTTTAAAATTGTCCAAAAACAATTGTTCATAAATGGTCACGTTATTGATAGGTGATGTGGTCCATTTGTTAAAAATATCAGTAAGCTTCACCTGCAGTTTGCCTTTCATCACTACCATAAAAAAGCTTTTTTTTTTCTTTAACGACGGGAAATGCTCTGAGGCATCCCGCGGGGGAGTGGGTCTTCCCACGCGGGTATGTGGGACTCGCTGCGCCCGACAGCTGGTAAATGGACGCAGCTCTACCCACTAAAACCCGGCGAGTACCACCAATGCCGCCTTTGGTGAGGTGCCCCGAATCTAGAAAACATACAGGGCACCTCGACGGCTAGTCAGTCCCGCAAGGGACCGACGCCAACTCCACAGAGGGGTTGTCCCGCACCACAGAACAACCCCTTCCAACGTCGGGACATTACAATGGGGTGAGGTTCTCATCCTCACCCCTGCTCTTGTGTCCCCTATTCTTATAAGAGGGGTACAAAGAGCCCCCTCGGCCCAATTAGCTTCGCCCAAGGTGCACCGCTCACCCTGGGTTACTGAGCCCCACCGCCACGACAAGGCCTGAACCATGGTGGGGATGATGATGATGACTAAAACGATTTCCAATCAAATCAAAATATCTATATTTCGATAACATTTGAAACACGTCTAATGAAAAAGTCAATAAAAGTAAGTAAATTGCTCGTTTTGAATGGCAGGCACTTAAGAATTTAGGGGTTGCTCTTTTGTCAAAATTATAGCACGATATATTATGCATCAGGATTTTATAATGTAATATCTTAAATAATAAAATTATGAGCCCTTTATTCAGCATTTCTATATAAAAAATATAGCAATTAAAGTACTTCTAACCCCCTCTAGCAAACTCCGTCAGTTGTCATCTCTCCCACCGTCTCGGGTGTGCGCGGAATAAGAATTTCTCCCATTGTACATCGCAAATAACAAAAGAATATTTAAAGATTTTTTCCTTTGAATTTGCAACGACGACATTTGCTTATGGGTACTGTTGTTGTGTTTCCACTTATTGTAATACTTTTAAGGATAACACTACATCATTCTTGTCATCAAAATTATGGACATCATTTCTTGCAAGTACAAACAATTTTAGGTGTCTTAGTTGATCTTTCTTTTTTTAATATATTTATAGATATTTTAACTTTTTCGATTATATTTACACATATATTAAGAGGTAGTGTGATGCTGCTTTGCATCCGAATTGGGCTGGACGACCGGGGTGGAACCTCTTACTCACATAATACCGGCGTCAAGTGACAGCTATGCTGTCGTGTTTGGTGCGGTTTTTGAGATTCAAGTGGCCAATTGGGAGGGGGGAGGGGAAAAAAGGGCAATGTATCTGCATAATCTGTGGTTGTAAACGCAATTAATAGTTATAAATCCTACTAATATTATAAATGTGAACCTTTAATTTTATTATTATTTTAATTTTATTATATTTATTTTATTTTATTATTATTTTAATTTTATAATTATTTAATTGAAAACTACTTAACCGATCATCATGAAACTTTGTACACTTATTCGTGGAGGTATTAGAAGTAACATAGGATACTTTTTATGAAAAAAACTAAAATCTTATCTTGTGCGGATGAAGACGTGGATACCAGCTGGTATAGTAATAAATGTAATGCTAATAAAATGCTCCATCTAAAAACAGAGACAATTTAATGATTACAGTCTAAACATACGTTTATGTCCATTTATGTCAATAATAAACTTACAACGATCATAAAACCTTAACTGAACAGCTCAACTCAATATTATGTTCTGTGGAACAATTGTATCACTTTGAAAATTAGAATCGCACGTGAGAGGAATCTTCCGAGAAACCTATCACCCTCTTTGCCTACGTCGACTTCATCTTTTCATTTCATTATAGAGGCCGGTGCTATATTCTTTCAATTCTCTTTATTATTTCCTTCGGGGCTCCCTTATTCCTATTGTGATAGATGTTGCCGGTTACTTTACGTTAATTTCACATCCTATAATGGTGATTATGATAAAAACCTTAATAGAAAATATCCTTTTACAATTTATAGTAATTATCAGCTCCCCGCGATTTAACCGGTGGGAGGGAAGCGCTGTGCCGCGCTCCCGGCTGCATGGGTACCACCATCTTGCTTGTTTCTCCCGTGAAACAGCTTTGCTGTGTTTCGGAGAGAAGGGCAAGACAGGCAGTGTAATTACTGGTACCAAGACTTAACATCTTATGTCTCAGGATAGGCAACACATAGATGAGTTACCTGGGCTCATTCCAGGCAAACTAGTTTATGTTCATGGGCGACGTCGACCACTTAACATCAGGTGGCACGTTTGCCAGTTTGCTTAGCCAAGTAACATAAAAAAAACCCGCGTACTTCTCATATGTAAGTACAGGAACAAATTATAGCCTATATGTTATTCTGATGTCTAAGCTACATTAATTGTAAAGTTTCATTAAAATCCATTCCGGAGTTTTTGCGTGAAAGAGAACCAAACATACATCCGTATTCTTGCAAACTTTCGCGTTTATAATGTTAACAAATGGAATTGTTTGACCGCATAAAACTAAATAAGCCTGCCTCGCGCACTGGATTTCGTAAAAAGTATTTGTTAATCGTATTTGGTAGTAAAAGGGAAGCTTTTGCTCAGGTGTGGGCAATAGTGATGATGATGATGATAGAAAGAAATTAAAGAAAAAAACTTTGCTGGAGTATCCAAAAAAGGACCAGGGTACTATAAATCTTAGGATGTAATCCTATCGGCCAGATGCATTTCAACACCAACATTTCACCGGCTTGGCCCTTCAAACTTGATGTGTTATTTCAAACGATTTTGCACCTCAAAGGGACTGAAATAGACAGGTTCAATGAACCCGCGTCACATATTGGGTTCTGCTTAGGATAAATAATAACTTTGGTGTTCATATTATCAATATTGACTTTAATTACTCATCACCAGCATCATATAATATGTATCATAATATAAATATTTATCTATTTCTGGAAGGCATCTAGAAAAGAACGTCAAGATGACTTAATTTTATATAAAAGCATTTTACAAAAAATTAAAACCGACTTCAAAAATACTAAACTAAAAAGTAATAAAATAACAGTTTCTTTAATGTTTGTGCTTACAACATATTAATGTACAGCAACAAATACGACACCGACTCCAAAAGTAACTATAATGACGTGGTAAACGCAAAGTTTGTACATTAGAATAAGATTAAGTTGATTATATGTTGTAAGCACAAACATTTAAAATGCTTTTATTTCTTAATTTTTAGTGATTCCGAAATTCGTCGTCTTGGCGTTCATTGAAGGAGGCATGTTCAGCAGTGGATGGATAAAGGATGATGATGATGATGATGATGGTGATGATGATGATGATTACGATGACCGCGACATACTATGGTGTGCTACCAAAGCATCCTATACAATTATTACATCGACACGTAATAAAATGATCATATCATCAAGATAAACAAAACCAACCAAATAGACATTATTGGGAATAACTAAAAAACGGCTTGTCAGATCTTAATAAAATTAATATGGGACCAAATTGGAAACTACAGCTTTCAAACAAAAAAATAACCATCGAAATCCATTCACAAACGGCGGAGATATCGTGTCACATACATACAAAAAAAAAAAAAAAAAAAAAACATACAGACGAATTGAGAACCTCCTTTTTTTTTTGAAGTCGGTTAAAAATAGAACATAATTATGAATTATTTTATAAATAAACTTGAACATATTTTTGATTAGAAAGTACATATTTCAATTGCAATAGAATTTCAAGCTTAGATCATTGGTTTGGAATTTACTATTCTAAATTAAAATTCAATTCGCGTTTTGTTTGTGCATTTGAATTCAGATTTGGAATTTCGATTCTAAAATCTCTGATTTCAGTGTTTGAATAATATTTTAATCATGCGCAATACTTTCTGCGTGAATGGTTTAATTTTTGATTAAATTTATTTTGTGTTAAACAATTTAAGGTTAATCTATACTAATTTAATTAATAAATAATTATAAAGCTGAAGAATTTGTTTGTTTGTTTGAATGCGTTAATCTCAGGAACTACTGGTCCGATTTGAAAAATTCTTTCAGTGTTAGATAGCCCATTTATCGAGGAAGGCTATATAACATCACGCTGAGACTTATAGGGGTTGAGTAACGCGGGCGAAGCTGCAGGCAACAGCTAGTTCGAGATAAATAACGCATTTGAAATATCCATTACAAATAATTACAGCGCCACTAAGCTCATTTTAACAAACATATTTTTCATTTCCAATGTCTGTGCTAATGTTTTCACTTTCATTTCGTTTAGCTCGACATTTCGGCATTGTATACAAAACCTGGCTTACGACACTGAGGCATTATATTATGTAATAAAATATGGGTGGGTTCAAAAATTAATTGATAGTATATAATATTTATTAATTTCAAAGAAGGCTACGTAGCATATTTTAATAATTTATTCGTTTGTGTAAATCAGTAAGAGGTAGTGACATGCTGCTTTGCAGTCGAATTTGGCCGTTAGACCGGAGTGATACCACTCGCTTACATAACACCGGCGTCAAGTGACAGCTATGCTGTCGCGTTTCGTCTGGTTTGTGAGTTTCCGGTGGCCCATTGGGGTGAATAGGGAAAAGGAGGGCAACGCATTTGCATGACTTTTGGTTGGCATAAGTCACCATAAGGCTCCGACTGTTCGGTGGCCTCCTTGTGACATAAAAACACACACATTTTTATTAGTAGGTATTTATTTTCCAAGTTGGATGCGAGTGGCAGAGATTCGGATGTCTAAGCGTTCACTGAAAGCCTATGTCTAACGGTGGACAAAAAATATGATGATGATGATGATGATGATGATGATGATGATGATAATGATGATAATGATGATAATGATGCTTCTGTTGATAATTATATTAAATAACTAAATGTTGTTACAGGTGCGTCACTATGAGACATACATAGATCATGATGTGGCTGGCGCTACTGCTGCTGCCCCTGGCGGCGGCAACAGACGACTCGTGTTCGCCGGACAAGACCACGGTGTACCGAACCGTGCTGCACACCTATTGGACCCGGGACAAGTTCCCCAAGCACTATCCCGACTGGCGACCCCCGGCGCAATGGTCGAGAATCTATGGTGAGTTTTTTTTGTGTTAGTTGGATAGGCAGACAGACATTCCACCTGATGGTAAGTGATCTATATCGTGAACATAAACTAGTTGACCTGGAAACTAGCCCAGGCAACTCATTCGTGTGTTGCCTATCCTTTTTTTCTTTAACTCCGGGAAATGCTCTGAGGCATCCCGCGGGGGAATTGGTTTCCCCATGCGGGTATCTGGGACTCGCTGCGCCCGAAAGCTGGTAAGTGGACGTAGCTCTACCAATGCTGCCTTTGGTGAGATGCCCCATATCCGTTGAGCAAGCAGGTCACCTCGACGGCTATTCAGTCACTCAAGGGACCGATGCCACCTCCGCAGAGGGGTTGATCTACACCACACAACAACCCCTCCCAACGTCGGGACATTACAATGTGGTGAAGTACCCGTCCTCGCCCCTTGCCCCCTGCTCTTTTGTCCCCTCTTCTTATAAAAGGGGCACAAAGAGCACCCTCGGTTCAATTCGCTTCGCCGAAGGTGCTGGGCGCTCACCCTAGGCTACTGAGCCCCACCGCCACGAGAAGGCCTAAACCATGGTGAGGAACTTATCGACAAACTGATCTAGTGATATTTATTAAACTTATTGTGCAACTAGTTCCACAACTAATCGAGCAACTGTAAACACGAACAGAACGACTCATTCAGTTGACTTAGAAGTTGAGATATAGAGACATCGAAAGACTTCTTACTTTATAAGTCTTTTTTTATGTTAGTTGGATAGGCAAACTGGCAAACGTACCACCTGATGTTAAGTGGTCGACGTCGCCCATGAACATAAACTAGTTTACCTGGAACGAGCCCAGGCAACTCATTTATGTGTTGCCTATGTTGTTGAGACATAAGATATTAAGTCTCGGTGCCAGTAATTACGCTGCCTGTCTTGCCCTTCTCTCCTAAATACAGCAAAGCAGTTTCATGGGAGAAATAAGCAAGATGGTGGTACCCATGCAGCCGGGAGCGCGGCACAGCGCTTCCCTCCCACCGGTTAATTCTTTAGAATATTTATAAATATAAATAAACACACAGTAATGATAACAACACTAATGATTACGCGAATTTTATTCATTATAATGAAACAATTTTTACGGATTTTAACGCGGTTTATTAAGTTTTTTACTTAGAGAAACGTCGGGCTTGTAAAAATCTTAATAAACCGCTATAGATCCGTAAAAAATGTTTCATTATAATATCAACCCTTTTATATCCCACTGTTGGGCACGTGTCTCCTCCTCGAAATCAGGTGAGAAGGGTGTTGGACCATAGTTCACCGATGCGCTGGCCCAATGTGGTTGGGTGAAGTTCACACACCTTCAAAGACTTTTAAAATCATCAGGCGTGGAGGTTTCCTCACGACGTTTTCTTCACCGATGAGCAAGTGTTTCATGTTCATATGCAGGGAAAATTATAGAAAACCCAATTTCAAGGTATCACAGGGAGTCAGGATCGAACCCGCACCTCTCACTCAAGAGGCCGAGCCGATACCCACTAGAACATCATCGCTCAAAACATAGTATGCATATAACATACATACATTTACACAAAGACAGGAACTATCTAAACGGCCTTATGTAGCTTTGTTTACAAATTAAAATACAAATATTGTGAAACATCCGTAGAATATTATGTAATACCTAAGCCACTGTACACAATATACATCTATACAGATAAATAAAATTGAAGTGTCTGTTTGTAATATTAAAACAACCGCTTTTTATTAAATGCATATTATGGATGTATGTTTATTCCGGCTAATCTCTGAAACGGCTGGGCCGATTTTGATGGGACTTTCACTGACAACTTAGGCTATAAAAATAATCATCATCTACCAGGGTACGGCTATAAATCTAAATTAACGCTGGCGAAGCTACAAGCAACATCTAGTATAGTTTAGACATAGAGCGGGTTTCTCGTCTTAAGATCATTTCTTGTTTTTATTTAAATTCTTAATTTGTTACCTAAATAATAAAGATATTTTGAGTTAAATTTAGTTGTGAACTAATTAATATCAAAATGGAGTTAAGAAAAGAGAGGCTCTAAGGACAGGGCCTTAGCCAGGGCGTAGCTGGGGTGAACATCACATTTGATTGATTGTGACAGCTTGTGTAGGGGTAAGGGACTGGTAACGTACTTGTAAGATCCCAAATTAAATTACAATTTTCACTTGAAATTTTACTCATTTCGTCTGCGAAAATAAATAGATACTATATCCATCCTATACATTATAGTTTATATACTATATTCAAGAGTGAAGTCCGAGTTTAGGCAGACGAAGTATTGTTCGATCACTAACCAGTTGAGGTGAGGTGAAGACGATCTCCAGGCAGTAGGCAAACCATACAACACGGACCAGCCGTGTTGTATGGGAGTGGCAAGGAATCGGTCGTTTTGGCGTTAATTGAAGGAGGCCTATGTTGCTGATGGTGATGATGATGATATCCATGCTACATTAATATTATGAATGGAAAGTAACTTTTTCGTCTGTATGTATACGCGAATCAGATTTGGATATAATTTCTCTGGGAAAATACCTTTATCGTAGGTAAAGAGTAAGTCTATGAATATAGCCCTCATTAGCCACGGCATTGGTTTTTTTTATGTCATAAAAAGGCAACCGAGCAGTCGGAGCCTAATAATGACTACCGATGCCAATAGACATCCGCACAACCAAAAGTTATCCAGATGCGTTGCGCTCCTTTTCCCTATCCCTCCCAATAGGCCACTGGAAACTCACAAACCGCACTAAACGCAGCATAGCCGTCTCTTGACGCCGGTGTTATGTGAGCGAGAGGTACCACCCCGATCGTGCCGGCCCAATTCGGCTGCAAAGCAGCATGGCACTAGCTCTTACTTGATGAGAATGATTTGTTAGTAAATATTTACTATTATTATAATTATAAATATGTTGACAAAGATATCCTATCATAACGAAAGTGCGTGCGTACAAAGTGCACATTTCCGAAGTGCAACTTATTTGGCAAATTTTTAAATCCCGTTTATATTTATACTAATCTAAATCTTAAAATTTCCGAGACTTGCGACGCGACGTACGCTATATCTCACTCTCTGTCTCGATCTTTCTCACTCGCTTGCTCCCTACTCTCACTCCATGGCTATGTGCTTCATTTTGCGTTCGCCCTTTCTCACTCTCTCTCAATCGGTCTCTATCACTCTCTCCCACTTCTTGGACAAAAACGTTGCAAATTTTCGTGACGTTTCATCCGTAAAAATTTTACCCTCATGCGCAAGAAGTTTCAATGCAATAATTATCAACTCGTAAAATAAATCTTCTAACACATTCGTACACATAACGCCCTATTGGAACTAATTTTAAAGAATTCCTTTATTAAAGTTTTTGACATAACGTCAAGAAACTTTGAAACTTTACGGGCCACGTGTTGACAGACTAACCATCCGAGATGGGAAACACAATTAGTCCAACATATTGTCTGTTGTGAGCCAGTCATAAAGTTTACATTCGTTTTATTGTTCACTATACAAAAACAAACAAAGACAAAGTTAAGAGTAATAGTTGAAAATAACAAGAGACAATAATAGTTTAACACTTAACTTTTGTGATTATTACTAGTATAATTACTACTATATTATTATTATTATTATTACTTTATATGATTACTAGCTAGTTATTCATTATACTTATAATAAATTGCAAAAAAATCCATCCATCCAATTCAATGCAAAATTTTATATGGTTATAAAAAGCAATTTTTTTTTCCTTTCAATCCGACTTTTAATTCCTTGAGATTGAGATTAACGCATTTAAACAAATAAACAAACTATTCATGTGTATTAAAATATAAAAAATAGAACGCATTATAGTGAACATTTGTAAATAATAAAAAATGTAGAATGTGCTTCTGATATGTCTGCACAATTTATGACTTACGTGGGAAACATCCGCTACAAAGATTTTTATAAAAATTTCATATTCATCAACGATCACACACAACTAACCTAGTTTCATGATATTTCATTAAAGAAATTTGAATATCATAATATAGTTTCTTTTATTTTTTTATGTTAGTTGGATAGGCAAACTGGCAAACGTGCCACCTGATGGGAAGTGGTCGACGTCGCCCATGAACATAAACTAGTATACCTGAAACGAGCCCAGGCAACTTATTTATGTGTTGCCCATCCTAAGACATAAGATGTTAAGTCTCGGTGCCAGTAATTACACTGCCTGTCTTGCCCTTCTCTCCGAAACACAGCAAAGCTGTTTCACGGGAGAAACAAGCAAGATGGTGGTACCCATGCAGCCGGGAGCGCAGCACAGCGCTTCCCTCCTACCGATTAATAGTATAGGTAATATTTTTGAAGTGTAAACTTCTTTTAGAGACTCGCGACACCGTTAGGAGTCGCTATTTGACGTTTATATGACGTTCTCTCGCGACAGCGCTACGAGACGCTATTTAAAGTTTATATGACGTTTGATTTATTTATATAAGACTATGCAATATTTGTTTACATAACAAATCGTCAAACACACAGAAATTTCAATGTCATGCGGCCATTTTGTGCGCAGTTTAAATTGTATAGGTTGTCATAATCTTTTCATCCTGTATTATAGGTATTTGAATTTAATTGTTTTGTTTTCACTTCTATCGGCAGTCCCTGTGACTGGTTGGGTTTTTCATAAATACTAGGTCACAACCCTGTGTGTGGTTTATATAATTTGAACTTTTTACCATGTTAAGTAACTTAACCACTACTTAACTTACTCTTATATTCGCAAACTTCTATCGAGTGTGGGGTACATATATAAATGTATTATTTAACCAACAATGATACCACGTTAACCTAGCCCCATGATGAGCTCGTAAGAACTTGTGTTAGGGGCAGTAGAGACAAAATAAATTGAGGAAATTTATATGAATACTATACATAGGCTGCACTAAAAGTATCGGGAATGGAATATATTTTCCACTGTTCCTGTCATATTAAAATCTTTTTAATTAAAAAATTCCTTGGTTTTAAAAATCGAATACCATTTATTTATTTAATAAAAGATTCTCGGTCTTGTCACAAGGTCTTGTCAAACTTGTTTAGTCGTTGAGAAAATGGAATTGACTCGAAAAAATTCTAGAGCGATGATTTATTATGACTTTCGAAGTGGTTTAACACAAAAACAATGTGTTGACCGGATGATTTCTGCATTTGTTGATGAAGCCCCATCCAAAACCACAATATATCGCTGGTTTGCTGAATTTCAACGTGGACGTGTCAAGCTCAGTGATGATCCCCGTCAAGGTCGTCCAAAAACTGAAGTCACCCAAAACAACGTTGATGCTGTGCGTAAGCTGATTGAGGAAGATCACCATGTGACATACCGCGAAATTCAGGCAACTTTAGACATTGGCATGAGTCAAATACAAATAATCTTACATGAACAATTAGGTGTAAAAAAGTTGTTTTCCCAATTGATACCGCATTGCTCTGTGAAGAGCAAAAAGCGGCTTGCGTTACTTGGTGAAATTATTCGAATCTCGATAAGGTGAAATAATACAGAACTCTCGAAAGATTCCACGCAGGATCCTCAAATGCTGTATACAACAACGTATCAGGTGACGAATCCTGGATATACGTGTACGAACCCGAAATAAAAAACCAGTCACGAGTTTGGGTGTTAGAAAATGAGTTAAAGCCAACAAAAATTGTTCGTTCACGGAGTGTTGCAAAAAAAATGGTGGCCACGTTTGTCTCCAAAACCGGCCATGTTGCGACTATTCCTCTTGAGGGACAAAGAACGGTTAATGCAGAATGGTATGCTAGCATTTGTTTGCCACAGGTCGTTTCTGAACTCCGTAAAGAGAACTGCAACCGCCGCATCTTCCTCCATCACGACAATGCGAGTTCTCACACCGCGCACAGAACGAAAAGAGTTTTTAGAGCAAGAAAACATAGAATTATTAGACCATCCGCCGTACAGCCCCGACCTTATGATTTCTATGCTGTCCCTAAAATAAAGAATAAATTGCGTGGTCAGAAATTACAAAACGGCCATTTTGGAGACCCCAACTTCCGAATGGAATGGTTGCTTCAATGATTGGTTCCATCGTATGGAAAAATGTGTCAAATTTCGCGGAGAATACTTTGAAAAGCAATAAATACATTTTTAAATAGTAATGTTGTGTCACTTCCTTGATTCTCGAAATTTTCAGTGCCGCCCTCGTACACGTTCATGACTGGGGAAAACATCTGTATTCATCGTACAAATTATCTGCACATGTCGGGATCGAACCCGCGGCCGCGTGCCGCGCCGGCAAAACGGCCGATACCGCGATACTCGGAATCAAACTTAGATCGTTGTACCCCATGCTTACAATTTTAATTTTTGACAGTCTGTCTCTCTCTCTCTGGGCCGATTTTGACGGAACTTTTACTGGCAGATAGCTGATGTTAAAGGAGTATCTGAGGTTATAAAACAATTATTATCAATCCCGGTACGGCTGTAAATCTAAGTTAACATGGGCGAAGCTGCGGCCAATAGATAGTTTTCAATATAACTGAAAAAGATGCATAGTTGAAGATCTTGGAGTCTTAAAATAGAAAGTAATTAACTAACGCCAAGAGACATGAGACATCGTACAGTTTATTTTTACGGAGATATTTCATTAACATGCTGTTTTTCGACTGTACTACGGCCCTACAATCTGGCGAAATGCCAGAACGAAGTTTCAAAATAGATATCGATATAAAGAGGAAATTCTATTCGACCACAACACTATTGTGTTTCAGGAAGTGTTGTCGTGGTGGGACAAAATTTATTTTATCTTAAACATTTTCAGCTTACTACCGCAAATAATTAATTGCTGAAAGATAAAAAGTTTTTATTTTACAACCGTTTTGTAGGTCGCGAGTGACTCAGGTGTTCGGCTATTTCGGGATTCCCCGGCGAAACGTCGCCAGGTATCGAGAACGAAAACGTGACATACCGTCGAGTAGTTATTCCCGCAGCTTATAGTAGTGGTAATAGTAGAGTCAGGCGTAAAATATATCAAATAAACTCAGGCTTGGCGTGGGAAATGCGAAATAAATTTACTACTATTGAACCGAAACAAAACGAAAATATGGCAAATATTCCGGTATAGATTTATTTCGTAAAATCCTTTTATATAATCTTAGGCGCCAAATTCTAGATAGCCGAAAAAATGAGATATGTTTCAATCACGAAATATATAAGAGATTATATTTTACACTATTACGATAAACACTCTCAATAAAAATTTTTAACAGTTCAAATTTAAATTCAAATATCTTTATTTCCTTGGGTACAAATTTGTAATACTTGGAACGCGTTAAGTTAGTGAAAAAATTCGAATCCTGGACCGGGATCGCAAACAGAGCCATCTAGTTTCCAACATATGAGACTCCACAATTTTTTTTTAATTTTTTTTTTGTCAGTTGGATAGGCAAACTGGCAAATGTACCACCTGATGGTAAGTGGTCGACGTCGCCCATGAACATAAACTAGTATGCCTGGAACGAGCCCAGCCAACTCATTTATGTGTTGCCTATCCTGAGACATAAGATGTTAAGTCTCGGTGCCAGTAATTACACTGCCTCTCTTGCCCTTCTCTCCGAAACACAGCAAAAGGGTTTCACGGGAGAAACAAGCAAGATGGTGGTACCCATGCAGCCGGGAGCGCGGCACAGCGCTTCCCTCCCACCGGTAAAAATACGTTGTTCTTTTTCATAAAACAGCAACACTGTGCCCAGCCGTTCGTAAAAAAATGTCGAGTCAGTTATTCAAAACTTTTTACGAATTCACAAAACTTATTTGTTTCTAAACTGTAATAGAATAAGTAACAAAGGCGAAAGTATTTTGTAAATCCCATAAAATGGGATAAAAGCTTTGAGCTTTAGTGAAATCTCTTTAATTACGTCAAAGTTCGCTTTCAAGTTTTATTTCGTAATCTGGTCCGGACATTCGTTGAATACTTTTGAAATTTCGCTCACAGAACATAATTCGGTACAACATTCATTTCGTTGTAATATTTACAACCTTGTTACAATGTTTCGTGTTTTTGGAAACGATTTCCTTTTTGTATGTTTGTAACATACAAAAAGGACACTAAACAACTCTTATCCCTTAGAGGCTTCATGTATTTTTTGTAGATAAATGCTTTTCGCACTTACCACTAGATCTTGGTGAAAACTGGTGGTTTATTAGTTCGGCTTTGATTATGACTGCGTTCTCGTCAGAAACCCTAGCGTACTAACAACGAAGACCATCAGTAAAGTACCTACCGCTCAGATATCATACAAGCCTCATATATTTTACGGTAATTGGGTATGCGAAAGGCATTTCAAGCCACTTGATCGTAAATGATCAGCTTATCCCATCTATACGAACAAGTTCTCTGGAACTAGCCTCAAGCCTCGTTCATGAGCCTATCCTTAGACAAGATGGTAAGTAAGTATCGGTGACAATAGTCAGAGGGGATATCCGCACCACAGAAACGAAGTATTCAAATACTTTATTAGAGAATCACAAACGAATTCGTATAATTAGTGTTTAATAGGATCCTATTTTTTTTTATGTTAGATGGATAGGCAAACTGGCAGACGTGCTACCTGATGGTAAGTGGTCGACGTCGCCCATGAACATAAACTACATAATATAACTACATAATGCTAGCGCATTCCTCCCACCAGTGAATTATTACGTGGATTAAAGTAAAAAAGGTACCAACTTTAATAGTAGTTTGATTTTTTTCTGGTTTGTTTTTCATTTGCTTGTTGTTTGTGTTTTTTAATGAAGTCCAGAATCAACAACAAAACATCGTAATCAGGGTAACATAAAGTGGATGAATAATTAAAGTTAAAAAGCATCATCTTTTCATAGTTGCTCCTGTTAGCATATGCGGGTCGAGCCGCCTGTTGAGCGGTGACAAGATGCGCTAGTTTTTTAGTGGAAATTTATGGAAATATATTTCAAATGTTTCCATGATGAAAAAAATGTAGCAGTTGTATATTATCAAAATTGGACTACCTACGTAGTTTTTTAACAAGATTTTTGGTACCTACAATCATTTGATTAATTTAATATTGGTGGTCTAATTCAGCCCCGTACCTAGTAATAGGTGTTGTATTACGAATCTAGTGGCCATAAAAGAAAAACGCGAAGAAAATTAAAATCTTATTTATATTTATTATAAAATTAAAATCTTATTTATATTTATTATAAAATTCGTACACAATATAGGTATTCCGCTCTTAGATCAATTATTAATTATATTAATTAAATTCAGAATACAAGACCCGAAATCTTTACATATACAAATTCAAATGCTTACAAAGACCATGAATTACAATCATTATAAAATATAGCCAATTTCTCATTCATCCCAAACTCGAAGAGTAATTTCGTCACTTTGGGAGTCGAAAACTGTTAATTGGAGGCATTTACCCTTATAAATCAAGGGGGCTATTACGTCATGTGCCACTTTGATGATATTTTATCGAGTGATTTAAGGAATATCATACGTTAAGTTAGCGATGACGTATAAACGTATAAACGTAACGTATAAACGTATATTATAACGTTAAGATAGCGTATGATAGTACGTATGATTAGAATTTAAAGTTTCTATATTACTAGCTAATTATAATAATAGTACCCCATAACTTCACTTATTATTTATGTTACTTCTAGTGATACCTATAGTTTTCTAATGTTGAAATAATAATTAGCACAAATCTACTAATAATCTTTGCCCGTCATGATACTTAATATTATGACGGGCTCGGTATAAACTCATAGTTTTTCCTTTGGAAAATCTTAAAGTGTCATCTATCGGACTACTATAATATACAGGATATTGCTGACTGTATATTGTTTAACTTAAAACGCAATTCACGGTGCTAGTATACTGGTTGAAGGTATAGTACTGGTGGGAGTGATGCACTGTGCCGCACTCCCGACTGCATTCACCACAATATTGCTTGTTTCTCCCATGAAACAGCTTTGCTGTGTTTCGGAGAAAAGGGCAAGATGGGCAGTGTAATTACTGGCACCAAGACTTAATAACTTATGTCTCAGGATAGGCAGCGAATAAGTTGCCTGGGCTAGTTCCAAGTAAACTAGTTTGTGTTCACGGGCAACGTCGACCACTTACCATCAGGTGGCATGTCTGCCAGTTTGCCTATCTATCATTACCATCATCATGAGCCTCTATCCGTCTACTGATATAATGTTCATATCAGAGGAAAAAATTATCTCCTTTCTTCTTCTTCTTTCAGTGCCTCTTCAATCATGAAGGTTGGCCGTTAGCTTCCTGTACTCATCTCTATCAGCAGCTAGCCGGAACAGCTGTTCGACAGAGGCAATACCGGTCCACTCCCGGATATTCCGGAGCCATGACTTCTTTCTGCGCTCAGCACGTCCCTTTCCGTCCACTTTGCCCATCATTATCAACTGCAGCAGCATGTATCTATCGTTCCTGAGCACGTGGCCGAGATGTTCTATCTTGCGCTTTTTGATAGAAGGCAACATTTTCCGGGACATATGAACGCGCTGAAGCACGGTTTCGTTCCTGACCCTCTCCGTCCAACTAATGCATAACATGCGACGGTAGCACCACATCTCGAATGCCTGTAGGCGTCTCGTAGTGTCCTCTTTCAGGGTCCACGTTTCGCAGATATAGCACATGAGTAGCCTGACTCGGAGCTTTATATTCAGTTGACGACAGCAAAGAACTTTCCTCATTTTATTAAAACAGGTTCGAGCAATTTCTATCCGGGTCTTGATTTCTCGATCAGATTCCCATGCTTCATTTACTCAAGCCCCCAAATACTTGTACTCTCGTACCCGCTCTAGTTGTTTCCCAGCTACAGATACGCTTGAACTCAAACCCGGGTTTCTTGAGACTACCATGAAACTACCATCTCCCTTACCCATATACAATATTAGAGCAGCTACCCTCGGCATCGTGGAAATACGGGGATAAAATACTCGCTGATAATGTAGCTTTTTATTGGTAAAACCATTTTAAGAATCGGTTTAGTAGTTTAAGTGTGAAAGAGTAATAAACAAAATCACATTTGCATTTATAACATTAGAGATGTAAAACCCCATGAAGGAGCCATAATTTATAAATATTCGATAATAAACGTAAATGTGTGCCAACGACAAATTTTTATAAACTCAAAATATCGTAAATTATTTGGCATGGACAATATCATTTCGTTAATGGATCTCATAAGTGCACTTGACTAGATGCCAGCTTGAGTCAGATCTAGTATTATTAGATGCTGTTGCTGAGCATTGATAAAGTATCGCATAACCTATTGATAGGTTGATTTGTCATGGTATATGTTCTGATAAAAGATGAATATGTAGTCGGTTGGCTTAACTGGTGGTAAACGGTCACTAATACCCATAGACGCTCGCTACACTAGAGTGTTGCGACTTGCGTTGCTGTCCTTTCAAATATGACTTCCTTCTTTAAGGTCAAAGAACAGGGCCAACTCATTTATTAGTAAGTGAGTTAAGTTAAAAGTAGCTTTCACTATTTAACCGTCCAATGTCCAATGTAAGTCACCAATAATTATTTCTCAACCACTTACATTATATTCAAAAGACTAGCTGTTGCCTGCAGCTTCGCCCGCGTTACTCAACGCCTATATGTCACAGTGTGATGTTATATAGCCTATAGCCTTCCTCGATAAATGGGCTATCTAGCACTGGAAGAATTTTTCAAATCGGACCAGTAGTTCCTGAGATTAGCGCGTTCAAACAAACAAACAAACTCTTCAGCTTTATAATATTAGTATAGATTAGATTTTTAGTAAGAGGTAGTGCTGCATTGCAGCCGAATTGAGCCGGCACGACCGGAGTGGTACCTCTCGCTCACATAACACCGGCGTCAAGTGACAGCTATACTGTCGCGTTTCGTGCGGTTTGTGAGTTTTGCGGTGGCCCATTGGGAGGGAAAGGGAAAAGGAGGGCGGCGCTTCTGCGTGGCCTTGGTTGTGTGGATGTGTATGGGCGTCGGCGCCGTGAGGCTCCGAATGCTAGTTTGCCCCCTGTTAACATTAAAAAAAATAGAACCGCTGCGTTTAACTCGCTGCCCCTTCTCAGGCTAGTTTTGGAACTGGTGGTAGATGTTCAAATTTCTACTTTCTTGGTATTATTTTAAATTTGAACTTGAATCTGCCTTTCCGGTAAAGAAGCACAAATAACATGCCTAAACAATTGACGCTTCAGAAGGAAGCAACGACCGTGTTTTCAATTGACGTTATGTCGTTGTTAGATTGTCGTTTAGTCTACGACTCTTATAACAAATAACACATAGCAAATACGTAGTGGTACTATATAGTTTGTGACATAACGGGCTTATAATATATACCATCTAAATTGGTTGTAATAGTCCCCTTAATACAGTTATTTCAATTTAGTTAATTAATAATTAATCAATCCTTTATTATAGACGGCCGTCTGGGGACGAAAGTTCCAGTTGCCTGGCAACATTACGTTTAGCTCAGCTATTTAAAGAAAGGGACTGTGAATGGCTGCCTATCCGTTATTTGCTCCAGAAAGTGACTTCTTTTTTGAGTATTTTATTATAACCATAATAAGTATTTATATTCATGCCACAGCCACATTTTTAACGTGTTTAACATATTTTTAGGGTTCTGTTCCTCAAAATGACAATATGGAACCCTTTTAGGATCACCACGATGTCCATCTGTCTGTCTGTTAAACCAACACCTATTTATTACGGATATATATATACCTTCCGTTGAGATAGGACCATGAAATTCGGTAAGAAGCTTGGTCTCACCACAATAGTAAAGTAAAAAAATCTCAAAGCCTTTAATTTGATGATCATCACATTAAAAATGTCGGAACCCTCGATCGCGAGTTTATGCTGGTCTGAGTTTTACTTTATTTATTTTTATTTTATTATTTAGGAAAACCAACAGCTTACAAATGTTATGAAAATAGCATAGGAATAGAAGTAGCGAAGCCAATTACAGGTTTCCACAATTAGTGACTAAATAATAGTACAAACATGCAAACAATTAGGCACTAGCAATAGAACATTAAAAATCAAAGTTAATATTATCTAAATCTAACAAAGTTTATTCTTTTCAAAGAAGTTAAGGTTTAGCTTATCTCTTGCATTCTTGCTATTCAATGTGTGTGGATCAAAGGAGATTTTTTTACATACATTATTAAATTCAATGCTAGCTCGCACCAGGCAGGAGTTACGCCTGTAGTTGGAGTTGTAGCGTGGAATAACTAGTGGCGGATTAAATCGGCGTTGCCTAGTAAGTACATAAAAGTTTATTTTACTAAGAAGATTTTAATTATTGACGTATATAATAAGACGTTGTTAATTATTTTTAGTATAAATATAATATCGGCAAATTGTCGTCGAATAAACAAAGGTTGAATGTGGAATTTCTTGCATAGAGATAGATAATCATTAGAACTGTACGGTATTTTTAGGCGGTAGCATAGAAATCGCATAAAACGCTTTTGAATGTTTTCGATCTGAGTAATATACTTATCATAACAGGGATTCTATATCTGACAGGCGTATTCTAAGTAACTTCTAACATACGTGCAGTATAGTATTTTAAGGGTTTTCACATGTTTGAAGGGGGAGCTTAGTCTCATAATGAGTCCCAAGGCTCTTGAGGCTTTTGCAATAATATTGTCAACGTGAGAATCAAACATGAGCCTAGAATCATGATAGACTCCCAAGTCGCATACAGCGTCTGTTTTTTGGATTTCAAGACCCTTTAGATAGTATGTAGTTGGGATGATATTAGTTTTTCTACTATAGGTGATTAGTTGGCATTTCTTGGGGTTGAGGTCTAAATTATTATCCCCGCAGTATCTATCTAGACTAATCAAGTCCGCCTGAAGTGCATCAGCATCCTTAATCGAGGAAATAGGGTAGAAAATCTTCATGTCATCAGCAAAGTATAGCGAGAAAGAATTTTTGAAGCAAGTATCGATGTCATTGATAAAAATTACAAACAGAAGAGGGCCTAACAAGGAGCCTTGCGGGACGCCACTTGGGACGGGAACCCAACTAGACATATAGTTATTGACAACAACAGCTTGAGAGCGGTTATGAAGATAAGAACAGAACCACCTAGAGAGATCACCCTTGATACCAATGTGATATAGTTTAGTTTTAAGAATATTGTGATCAATACGATCGAACGCCTTACTATAATCAGTGTAGACTACGTCTACTTGTTTATTTTCGTCCATCTTCTGTGTTAAGAAATCATTCAAAAGCACAAGATTTGTAACAGTAGATCTACCTGATAAAAAACCATGTTGTCGTGGACTGAAATCCTTGCTTATTGACGCGTAAACTTGTCTATAAATGATTCGTTCGAAGACCTTGCCAAAGTGCATAATTTGGAAATGGGTCTATAATTTACGATTTCCGTTTTTGCTCCCTTTTTATGTGCGGGAGTGATATAAGCCAATTTCCAAACATTAGGAAATGTGCAATATGAAATAGATTTTGTGAATAACAACTGGTAATGATAAGGTTTCGCAGCATCGAATGAGAAACGTAGCAGATAGATTATCCGGCCCAGGAGATTTGTGTGGATCAAGATGTTTTAAAAGATATTTAACAGATTCAAGGTTGACTTCAATTGAATTTAGATGCGAAGTGGAATCAGTAAAGTTGGAGCATGATGAGGATATAATATTATTATTACTACAATTACATATTTTGTTAAGGAAGGATGATTGAAAATGATCAGAAAATGCTTCGCAAATAGACTCACCCGTTGAAACTGTGTCTCCATTATAAATGAGGTTACTAGGGAGCATATTAGACTTAGTTCTATGCTTAATATAATTCCAAAAATGTTTGGGATTTTTTTCAATAGCTGATTCGGTAGTTTGTAAGTAATTTTGGTAACATTCGGCTTCCAATTTTTTGACACTATCACGTAGTAATTTAAAAGTTAATTGGTCCGATATCCATGCCATATATTTTAATTTTTTTTAATGTATAATGTCATAAACATTTTTTTTGACGTGACAACGTCTTATAATTCGATGGAGTCGGCTGCACGAACGAAAAAAGATGACGTATGCGGCGTTACCTCGCTCGGAGGCGTGTCATTTTCTTATGACGTTGTCACGTTCAACTATCGTCAGTAAACCAACTTTACAGACAACCGATTTTTTTAATTAATGTTTAATTAAAATGTCCAATAAAACCTAAGCATCCATCCATTAAGTTGTCAAACCCAGGAAAAAAAATCCAAGATAACTTCCAATATCCGGTTCCATCTGGAACGAGGACGTCGTTACGGTTTCCTTGGGAAAACGAATTAGCCTACACACATTCATCAACAATACATTCATCATCAATATCTCTTTATAACTACAATACATTGGTAGAAATACCACAGCAAATGAAATAGTTTTAACGATATAAAATCGAGAAAAGTGGGCGGGATGCGCTGTGCTGCGCTCCTGGCTGCATGGGTACAACCATCTTGTTTGTTTCCCGTCAAACAGCTTTGCTGTGTTTCGGAGAGAAGGACAAGACAGGCAGTGTAATTACTGGCACCGAGACTAAACATCTTATGTCTCAGGATAGGCAACACATAGATGAGTTGCCTGGGCTCGTTCCAGATATACTAGTTTATGTTCATGGGCGACGTCGACCACCCACCATCAGGTGGCACGTCTGCCAGTTTTCCTATCCAACTGACATAAAAAAATACAAAAAAGTAAAACAATATAATAGAGGCCCTCTCTGAATGAACATGAAAATACTGATGAAGGACGTTTAGAAAATCATTGTGATAATAATAATGACGTCAGTGATATACGAGTAAAGAGTAGGTATAATCATCACCCCCACCATGGTTCAGGCCTTGACGTGGCGGTGGGGCTCAGTAGCCTAGGGTGAGCCCAGCACCTTGGGCGAAGCTAATTCAGCCAACGGGGCTCTTTGTACCCCTCTTATAAGAAGAGGGGACAAAAGAGCAGAAGGCAAGGGGTGAGGATGGGAACCTCACCCCATTGGTTGTTCCGTGGTGCGGGACAACCCCTCGGTGGAGGTGGCGTCGGTCCCTTGGGAGACAGACTAGCCATCGAGGTGCCCTGTTTGTTTATTAGATCCGGGGCATTTCACCAAAGGCGGCTTTGGTGGCATTCGCCGGGTTTTAGTGGGTAGAGCTGCGTCCACTAACCACTTACCAGCTTCTGGGCGCAGCGAGTCCCACATACTCACGTGGAGAGACACACTCTCCCGCGGGATGCCTCAGAGCATTTCCCGGTGTTAAAGAAAAAAAAAAGTATAACCATCACTTTTTAAATGTAAGTTTATTAAAATATGCGTACTCTTTAGAAGCATTACATAATATATTGTGACATCATAATATTTTCTATCAGTTCGTCTATTTTTCCCAATAAGATGTGAGAACTGATACAAACTTTAAATAAAGTTCATATTAGGATTTAGTCATCGTTGAAATACCAGTCCCGAAATAACGTCAGATGTATTTCACCGTATCTACATAAATTATATTTTTTTGGTAAATAACATCTTGTGATATAATAATTATTGTAACTTTATATTCGCCCAAACGTATTACGACGTGATAGTGCTTGACGAATTTTGGCGAATCGTCAAAGTTGCCATGTATACACATAATATGCAGAGCCCGAATATGAATAACACAAAAAAAAAACATGACATTGCTTAAATTTGAAGTAAAAATTAATAAAACCTTCACAAACTAAATTATCTGTCATGAATGTGTCAGAGCAACCGCCATTTTGTAATGGCGGACGAATAAAAAGCGTATAAATTTTGTGAAAACATTTAATCCACACCTAAAGCGTGAGTAATATTTTGTAACATAGCCAATTGGCAGAATACTGAGTTCAACACACTCCTATCGTGAATGAATCATAAGTTATGTAAACAACATGTCCGTCGTAAGTCCAGTGGATGTATGTGTAATAATTTAATGACCTTTCGCGTGCGATTTAAAAAAAGTAGAGCATTTCAAAGACAAGCTACATTTAATTGCGACGTTCCCGCTAATATTTCACTTGTAAATTCTGAAATGTCTGTTTATAATTTGGCAAATTTTTCCCGTAAAACATTTAATTAGTTATTCTTGGATGAAATTACTTTTTATGTAACATTTAAGTTGTTTATCGTGTATTTTATTATCAGAATATAAAGTGTAATTTTACAAAATTAAAAGAACACATAAAATGGCAATGGAGAGATTACTTCTAAAAATAATTTTCTTTAAATTATGTTAAATTTAAATTAAATAATATTAGTCTCAACTAGTTCTCTATATTCACCCCACTATAGTACAAGCCTTGTCGTGGCGGTGGGGCTCAGTAGCCTCAGGTGAACCCAGCACCTCGAGCGAAGCAAATTGAGCCGAATGAGCTCTGCTCTTTGTACACCTCTTATTCTAAGAGGGGACAAAAGACCAGTAGGCGCGAGGATGGGAAACTCACTCAAACCAACTCCTCTGTGGAGGTGGCGTTTGTCCCTTGGGGACTGACTAGGCGTCGTGCTCCCCTGTGCCTCAACAGATCCGAGCACCACAGTGCTCGGATCTGATGAGGCACAGGCGTTTGGTGATTTGGTGAGCCGAAAGCGGCATTGGTAGCACTTGCTGGGTTTTAGTGGGTAGAGCTGCGTCCATCTTTCGGGCGCAGCGAGTGACATTTTAGAATAATAATAATCTAACGCTCTATTGTAGGCTTTTTGTTTATTTTATCAATGTAAATATCGTACGTCAATATAACTCCTTTCCTTCGGTCATTTATTTACGTAATGTTCATTAAACTAACAAGCTTACCATAAGTCTATTTTGAAAATCTAATGCCCTAGTTTCATGGACATGCAGGTTAAATGTCCCGTATATTATTGATTTTACCAAGAAAATATTACGCAATAGGTAAGAATACAATCGTTATATATAATAAGACAATGGCAGGTGGTCAAAATTACAGTTATTATCTGACATTGGCAAAAATGCAGGTTTCCAAAATTGAAAAGTAGTAAGATAATATTGTTTGGCGCCTTTTCTTTAGAAACGTCAAAATAAATTAAATTCACATTTCAAACTGCACACAGTGCGCCAAAATTTAAAATGTGAAAAGTTAAAAAAATAATTGAAAATAATAAATTGTAACTTACAAAATGATTGGCTATATTTTCTCGCCTCTTAACTTAATAAACCGAACCCCCATGGGGAATTTTCTTGGGCTATAAATCAAATTTATGTAATGAATATTTATTTAGAAGTTCATAATTAAATTTTTAATGATCAATAATTTAGAAGCAACATGTACACAAACCTTCACCAGTAAATTATAACTTTAAGGTGTTGAGGAAATAAAATTAATAATTTTGGGTATTTATGTGGTGATTTTCATTTAGGGATATTCTCTAGTCCTCACGCTTTGTTCTGATAGAACAGGCAAACAGAAAACTCATGTAAAATCATTAAAAAATCTTCGTTTAGGTATTACTAGCTTTTATTTACCGGTGGGAGGGAAGCGCTGTGCCGCGCTGCATGGGTACCACTATCTTGCTTGTTTCTCCCGTGAAACAGTTTTGCTGTGTTTCGGAGAGAAGGGCAAGACAGGCAGTGTAATTACTGGCACCGAGACTTAACATCTTATGTCTTAGGATAATAAATAAATAAATAAAAATAGCCTTTATTCACCGATACCTTACTACTAGAGTACAAATTTAATAAATGACTAAACTAAATTGCTCTTAGGTTTACTTGTGTATGCTCTTCTTTTTATATATATATATATATATATATATATAATAATAATAATAATAATATGTCACACATTATTTGTTTATTTTTTGGGTAATATTTGGGTGTCGGGTTGTCCTAGGACATAGGCCTCCTCCTTGTTGCGCCACTCGAGTCTATCTTGTGTAAGTATTCTCCAACCTTGTGGTAAATCATCCTCCCATCTTTTGATTGGTCTTCCTCTTCTTCTTTTACCGTCTCTTGGGTACCAGACGGTGATTGCTTGAGTCCACTTATCAATTTTTGATCTCATCATATGACCTGTCCAGCACCATTTAAGCGTTTTTACTGTCTGAGTGACATCTGCAACTTTTGTGATTGCTCTTATTTTCGTCAATCTCCATTTGTCGCGTAGTTTCACGTTTAACATACTCCTCTCCATCCTATACTGGCATGTTACTAGCTTCTTGTTATTTTGTTTTGTTAGTGTCCATGTTTGACAACCATATGATAGTATCGGGAGTATGCACATGTAGAAAACTTTTCTTTTTCGGAGATTGGGTAAGCTGGACTTTTCATTACATCTTTAATCGACCAATATCGTGCCCAGCTGTTCGTTATTCTTCGATTTAATTCTTTTGACATCTGCTGTTGTGGTGAGAATAAATATATTCTTCAACATACTCTATTAGTTGGTCTTCTATACATATGTTGTACCTTTTTCCATTCGTCATAACTTTTGTTTTTGACAGATTCATTGTAAGTCCTGCCTTTCTACTTTCTGCCTTCAGTTGTTCCAGCATAATTTCTAATGTTATTGGATCTTCAGCAAATAGAACCAAGTCATCTGCAAAACGTAGGTGAGTAAGTTTACAACCATTTATATTAACTCCAAAATCATTCCAGTCTAATGTCCTGAAAATGCTCTCCAATACTGATGAGAAGAGTTTGGGCGACATCGGGTCTCCTTGTCGTACACCTCTTTGGATTTTAAATTCATCTCCCACGGTCTCAAGCCGTACCTTTGCCGCGCTCCTGGCTGCATGGGTACAATGTCTCAGGGTCCCAATACAATGGAAATGGCAAAACCTTAAAATTAACAATATCTTTTGTTACAGGCGTATCTCACAGTCGACAATACGTGCTGTTTCGGCTGGGACGTCGGGTGTCGGCTCCAGTGCGGCAATTCGCTGAATCTGGCCGAACAGACGCCCTCGGCTCCGGCCCAGGGACCATGGACGTGTTCGGAGCACCAGCCATCACCCAGGGTGCTGGCAGAACGGAGGCGGAGTTCTTTGTAGACGGAAATCATTCTAGAGTAAGCTTTTTAAATTAGTAGGATAAGCTGGTGACGAGCCTGATGTTAAGTGGTCAATGGCGTCCATGAACATAAACGAGTAAACCCAGGGCACATATTAGTAGTTATATAATCTGCATGGTTATTCTTCAAAACTGTGTTTTGCACCCATTTTTTACGAGTGGGAGGGATACGCTGTGCTGCGCTCCTGGCTGCGTGCAAACATGGTTACCACCATCCTGCTTGGCTCTCCCGCCAAACAGCTTTGCTGTGTTTCGGAGAGGAGGGCAAGACAGGCAGTGTAATTAACATCACCGATCACCGGCACCGAGCCTTAACATCTTATGTCTCAGGATAGACAACACATAATTGAGTTGCCTGGGCTCTATCCAGATATACTAGTTTATGTTCATGGGCGACGTCGACCACTTACCATCAGGTGGTACGTCTGTTAGTTTGCCTATCCAAATAACATTAAAAAACACAGCAAAACAGTTTTAAGCCAGATGTTACCGATGCAGAAGTTGGCGTATCTCAAGGGCATCCTTTGCACCCTATTTTTAACCGACTTCAAAAAAAGAGGAGGTTCTCAATTCGTCTGTATGTTTTTTTTTGTATGTATGTGACACGATATCTCCGCCGTTTGTGAATGGATTTCGATGGTTATTTTTTTGTTTAAAGGCTGGTGCTTCCAATTTGGTCCGATATTAATTCTATTAAGATCTGACAAGCCGTTTTTTAGTTATCAATAATGCCTATTTGGTTGGTTCCTTTTACCTCGACGATATGCTGATGTGCTCATTTTATTACTTATCGATGTATCAATTGTATAGGATGCTTTGGTAGCACACCATAGTATGTCGCGGTCATCGTAATCATCATCACCATCATCATCATCATCCTTTATCCGTCCACTGCTGAACATTGGCCTCCTTCAATGAACGCCAAGACGACGAATTTCGGAATCACTAAAAATTAAGAAATAAAATCATTTTACAAAAAATTTAAACCGACTTCAAAAATACTAAACTAAAAAGTAATAAAATAAATGTGTTTCTTTAATTTTTAACCGACTTAAAAAAAAAAGAGGTTCTCAATTCGTCTGTATGTTTTTTTTTTGTTTGTATGTGACACGATATCTCCGCCGTTTGTTAATGGATTTCGATGGTTATTTTTTTGTTTGAAAGCTGGTGTTTCCAATTTGGTCCCATATTAATTTTATTAAGATCTGATAAGCCGTTTTTTAGTTATTCCCAATAATGCCTATTTGGTTGGTTTTGTTTACCTTGATGATATGATTATTTTATTACGTGTCGATGTAACAATTGTATAGGATGCTTTGGTAGCACACCATAGTATGTCGCGGTCATCGTAATCATCATCATCATCATCATCACCATCACCATCATCATCCTTTATCCGTCCACTGCTGAATATGCCTCCTTCAATGACCGCCAAGACGACGAATTTCGGAATCACTAAAGATTAAGAAATAAAAACATTTTACAAAAAGTTAATACCGACTTCAAAAATACTAAACTAAAAAGTAATAAAATAACAGTTTCTTTAATGTTTGTGCTTACAACATATAATCAACTTAATCTTCTACTAATGTACAAACTTTGCGTTTACCACGTCATTATAATTACTTTTGGAGTCGGTGTCGTATTTGTTGCTGTACATTACCTACCTACCTACCTTGGCTGACACCGACTCCAAAAGTAACTATAATGACGTGGTAAACGCAAAGTTTGTACATTAGTAGAAGATTAAGTTGATTATAAGTTGTAAGCACAAAAATTAAAGAAACAGTTATTTTATTACTTTTTAGTTTAGTATTTTTGAAGTCGGTTTTAATTTTTTGTAATTTATAATAACATCTAAGACAATGATAAGAGACCAGGTCCTGGTAGCCAACGTTACCCATGAACATTAATGTACGTAACTCAACCCAGGCTTTGCCTACCATGAGGCAATAATTGCACCACAAGTTCTGCCCTTCTTATCGAAACACTTCAAAATGTATAGTAAAATTATGAAAGATCGTGGAGATTTCCTACCAAGTAGGAACAGTCTGAATCATTGAACGTACTCTAAATAGCCAATCAGATTATTTTTGGCTTACTTCCAGACACTTGTCTCAGTTCTTAATAGTATTTTTCATGATGTAACAGGCGTCTCGTAATAGAGGAGTGATGACCTTACGGTTCGTGGGCTCGTCGATAAACGTCTGGATCATCATCATCATCACCTATCCAGTCCAGTCATCGTTAATATAGTCTTAACCTTTTTTTTTTGCTTTACTGGGGAATGCCCTTATGCCCACTGGGCTCGGGGGCAATGTGGGACTCTGTGCATCCGAAAGGATGGTAAAGTGGACGCAGCTCTACCTACTAAATCCCAGCGATGTTCTCCCGTCGTTTGGCCTGATACGGAAACTGTGGTCGTCCGCACCGGTGACGGTGTGCCTGTAGACTCGCTCCTCTAGAGGCAGGAGGGTAGCTTCCCCTCCTCCTTCTCTGCTTAAAGCACCCTGAACACATTGGTGTGCCTTATAGCTTGGGCATTACGCGCGAAGGATCCTTCGATCAGCCGCGCACAGGTCCCTTGCGGTCCCAAAAGCCCTAACTCCCAGAAGAAACAAGAAAAGTGCTACCACAAACCCAACAGTAGGAATAATCATAAATAATGCAATAACGCTATAAAACTATAATGATAATTTAAAAGCCAATGTCACGATAATGGCGGAATCAAACGCCGTTATCGTTTTCCCGCGAAATCGACATTGGACAGAAATAATGTATGATAATACGTATCCCGAATGTATGCACAATTTAATTGATTAATTATTCAATTACACGAAATCTGTAATGGGACATTTGTGATCTTGTGCGTTTGATTGTAGAGCAGTTGATTTTTTATCATCATGTAATTCTGCCTAGGAATGTATTAGTATATATTAGATGGGTGGTGGGATTTGGTGCCTTGGCGATCATTGAAAGAGGTGTTTCGCAATCGCGATGTTTGCGGATTTTTGTCAAATCTCTCTCTAAATTGTAGATTTTTTTAAGTAGAATAAAACAAACTTATAAAAAGGTTGAATGCGAGTGGCAAGGGATCGGCCGTCTTAGCGTTAATTGAGGGAGGCCTAAGTTCAGCAGTGGACGGATTGTAAGGATGGGTGTTGAGATGAATTAAAAGATGTTGCTGGTTCACTGGTCAACTTTATTATGTGTCAAATACATGAGATATTATAACTTATATACTAATACAACATATTAGTAACTACGTGTGTATCACTACACTACAGGATAGAGGCTGATGATGATGATGATAATGGTGATGATGATAAAAAGGTTTCCTGCATTGGCACCTTATATTATTTAAGGGTTGTGAGGATATACTATCTCGAATCTGATAGAATTTAAAAAATTATGTGACCTGAAATTGTGCAATCACTTACTAATTAGATTTCAGCTGTGGGCTGTAAATAAACTGATGATAATAGCAGAGTCAACGGTCCTTAAAACTAGAGATCACTCAATTTTCCCATCTAATGAGATTTTCTGTAAAAACATTAGAAGTTTCTAGAGCTGATGCAACTGTATAAAATATGACAACAATTAAACCAAATGACCTTGTTTCCTTCCTATCTTTCAAAAACTTTCAAAAGTGTTGCGAAACTTCATTTTAATCCATCCTCAGCGTTTATTCTGCCCTCCTTAGGTAATATTAAATTTATAAAACTGACAGAACTGCTTAACAAAGATTGAGTAAACTCTGTATAGATATAAAAGTTATAAGAAAAACAACGCTGCGCTTAACGATTCTAATGAGAAATCTACATTCGTAATTTGAACGAGCTATTTCGAATTAGTTCTTTTATAATTACTTAAACGTGCAGTTCTGTCTGCTGTTTCAATAAGTATTTAATTTTCAATCTTATTACATTAAAATATACTGATATCCTTATTATTATACAGAAAGCAAATGATATCATCATCATCATCAGCCTCTATCCGTCCACTGCTGAACATAGACCTTTTATTTTTTCTTTAACGCCGGGAAATGTACTGCACCACAGAACAACCCCTCCTAACGTCGGAACAGTGCAATGGGGTCAGGTTCCCTTCCTCGCCCCTTGTCCCCTCTTCTTATGAGAGGGGTACAAAGAGCCCCCTCGGCTTTATTTAGCTTCGCTCAAGATGCTGGGCTCACCCTAGGCTACTGAGCCCCACCGCCACGTCAAGGCCTGAACCATGGTGGAGTACAATCTGTATCTGTTATGTCCCATTGATGTACTGTTCTGTATAATAGGTTTTTACCTATGAAATTGCCGTTCTGCAGTATTAGCCATTTCAAATCAAAATAATTTTTGTTTGGCTTAGAATTCTAATTTCAAATTAATTTTGTTTTAAAAAACATAGAATTCTTTTTCCAAAAGTAGTCATTTGTTTATTGATTAGTGTTACATTTGCATCGCATTTCAATCTTTGTCGTCATCATGGATACGTAAAAAATTCGAGTAATTATGGAATATGAGTACCGTCGTGGCAGCAACGCGGCTCAAGCGGCACGCAATATCAACGACGTTTACGGAGCTAACACTACAAACCAACGCACCACCTGTTATTGGTATGCTCGCTTCCGTTCTAGAAATTTCGACCTGAAAAATGAACCTCGCGGTCGTCCGAAGACTTTGGTCGACAATGACGAATTAAAGGCGATTGTGGAAGTTGTATATCATCACACAATCAACGGCTGAATTAGCAGCAGCTTTCGACGTTAGCGTCAAAACAATATTGGTCCATTTGCGTCAAATTGGCAAGGTAAAAAAGCTTGACAAATGGGTGCCCCACGAACTCAATGATCGCCAGCGCGAAGTACGCGTCGAGACATGCCTTGCACTGCTCAACAGATACACAAATGAAGGAATTTTTAACCGCATTGTTATTTGCGATGAAAAATGGATTCTGTTTGATAACCACAAGCGCTCAGCAAGTTGGTTGGATCCTAGTTTAGCACCTAAACAATGCCCTAAACGAAAACTTACTCTTAGAAAAGTGATGGTCATTGTTTGGTAGTCTAACGCCGGTGTGATACATCACACCTTCTTACCAAACGGGGTAAGCATTACTGCAGATGTGTACTGTGAAGAACTGAACACAATGATGGAGAAGCTGGCACATCTCCAACCAGCATTGGTCAATCGCTCGTCTCCGCTGCTCCTACACGACAACGCGCGACCTCATACTGCACAGCAGACGGTCTCCAAGTTGCAAGAACTGGGGTTGGAACCTCTCCGTTATCCGCCCTACTCACCATACCTTGCACTTATAGACTACTACTTTTTCCAGAATTTGGATAACTTCTTGGCGGGAAAAAATTCAATACCCGAGAGGCAGTACAAAATGTGAAGGAATTGTGGTAATGAAGCAAGTATTAAACATATATTTGTATATTTTATTAATTGGAACTATACACAGCGGCATAAAAGCGAACTACCTTAAGGATGCATTCACAGTCTGTACTTTTAAGCTTATGGTTGCGTTCCATTTCTAACAAAATGCCTTTGAAGAATATGTTGCCTCCTGTCCAGCTGATTTCTTTAAGAATGGGCATCAATAAACCGCCACTGCATTGTCAAAGATGCATGGATTGCATGGGTGATTACTTCGATTAATACAAATAAAAAATACATGAAAAAAAATCGTTTAAATTTTTTCATACATTCATAACGGCAATTTCATAGGTAAAGACCTAATGTGTATGTTTCAATACCTTTAATGTCTCATCGTGGTTGATGATCTCCATCTTTTTATATCAATGTAATTAATAATTTGTATTTATCTGAAAGTCGACTGAAATTCTGTCTCTGTTATGTCTCATGGCCAATTTTATCTTTACTATCTAAAGTAAAGCTAAAGTAGAAGTTGTATCTGGACCAGTTGGATAGTACTATAAAATTACTTCTTATATAACATTAGTTACCTAGCGGTTTCATCGGACTTAAAATAAATTTAAAATAATCATTTTTACAATATAAATTATTGATGAGGGTATAATTAAACTGAAATGCGACTAGTAGTGTCGGAGATTTTAGTATTCAATTCAACATCATCACCAGCCTCTATCCATCGACTGATGCATATAGCCCGTATTTGGTATTCGTTGAAATTATATTTTCTGAAAAATACGGCTGTTTCATCTATAATATTAATTCTAATAAAAATATTTCGACTAAAAATATAGAGAGCACATCAATATTAGAGTATGTATCAAGTATCATACTGTCATTGTCACTGATGGCAGTCTATTGATTGTTTTGACAAACAAAATTTGCATCAGAAATTAGAGTGCTGTTGTCATGTCATGATAGGCACATATAATTGTGATCAATCCATTCGTTTTATTCAAGAGTTGTTTAAAAATTTGTTTCATCGTCATCAGCCTTTATCCATTCGTCCATTTGTAGGTATATAAACATGAAGTTCCGTATACACTGCTACCTACTTGAAAAAAATATAAATATGTAGTTCTATCTCAATGTGAATTTCACTCAATGAAATATTTTTTACGGGCTTTATTGTGGTTTATTAAGTATTTTAAATATAAATATAATATTTTAAACCTAAGAAATGATTACCTTTTTTTTACGCCGGGAAAATATGCTGTGAGGCATCCCGCTGGGAAGGGGACTCCCCAGGCGGGTATGTGGGACTCGCTGCTGAAAGATGGTAAGTGGACTAAAACTCGGCGAGTGCCACCAATGCCGCCTTTGGTGAGGTACCCCGGATCTATTGAGGAAGCATGGCACCTCGACGGCTAGTCAGTCCCTCAAGGGACAGACGCTACCTCCACAAAGGGGTTGTCCCGCACCACAGAACAACCTCTCCCAACGTTGGGACAGTACAATTCGGTGAGGTTCCCACCCTCACCCATTGTACCCCCTGCTCTTTTATACCCTCTTCTTATAAGAGGGATACAAAGAGCAGCGCCATTGGCTCAATTTACTTCGCCGAAGGTGGTCTGGGTCCACCTTAGGTGACTGAGCCCCACCCCCACGACAAGGCTTGAACAAAACAACGGGCATGTAAAAAAAACTTAATAAACTACGATAGAATCCGTAAAGTTGTTTCGTTTTGAAACTGTTTCTGGGTTAATAAAATAACATCATACGGTAAATAACGTCAATGCTACGTTATATACGTAGTAAATAACATCATACAGCAAATAACGTCAATGCAACGTTATATACATGGTAAAAAACATCATACGGTACATAACGTCAATGCTACGTTATATACGTGGTAAATAACGTCAATGCTACGTTATATACACGGTAAATAACATCATACGGTAAATATAAGTAACGTGAGCAATTCTCTGGGCAACAGCTACTCTGGGATAAACGTATCATTTTGAGTATTCCATAAGAAAACTAACAAGCCTAAATACTTCTGAGCCGTACGTCCATCCTATATAGAATCCTTCCAACCATATTATGCCGATTTAAATTTGTGTAAAATATTTTATTTTGGTCATATTTCAAATTTGGAATTACTAAAATTTAGTCTAGACTTGTAGTGCATTTCTAGGGTCCTCTGGGATACTTTAGAGTACTCGTGTAGTATTACTTCGCTTAGTCCAATTTTAACTTTAGTGTTGAAAGCAAATCCTAATGATTTACTTACATTAGTAGTAGATATTAGTTACACTCTACGTTACACTAGTATTTCCTTATATCTATTAGTTACACTAATATACTTACATTAATATATCCCATGTGACATTTTTTTTGTGTCACAAGGAGGTAATCGAGCAGTCGCAGCCTTATGGTGACTATCGACGCCCATAGAAATTCGCACAACCAAAAGTTATGCAAATGAATAGAATAGAATAGAATAGAATAGAAACAACTTTATTCAGATAAACATACATGGCACCGCAGTACAGATGAGTATCCAGCACAAAATATTAAAAAGTAATTAAAAAAAAATAAAAAAAAAAATGTAAACATTTGGTACAAAAATAAAATAAAAATAAGAAACATACAAATCACATACAAAACAAACTTAAAAAATAGTAATAACAGTGTTATCATCTGCAAAGCAGTGCAATGTGGAGCACTGAAGGGATGTAACTCGGCATATGTTGGAGGACACCAACACCGATTTTCAGTCACATCCGGATTGAGAAGGACAGACGGATGGAACGCAGTGACGAGTTAGATAAATACTAATTAAATACTTAAAATGATAACAAGATTAATGGCTCAATAAGAAATATATAAAAAAAGTTATGTATAATATAAATATTAAAATACAATAAGAAGTCAATATATACATACGTTTAATAAATAGAAAGTTTTGAATACAGGTACACAATTAGTCTTGAGGTACTCTGGCATTGCTGCGGAGTTGTGTGCGATTTCTAATGTGCGAAATGCGTTGCCTTCCTTTTCCCTATCCCCTCCAATGGGCCACTGGAAACTCACAGACCGCACGTAACGTGACAGCACTGTCACTTGATGCCGGTGTTATGTGAGCGAGAGCAATGCAGCATGCAGCACTACCTCTTCACAAAAGACATCATCATCATCAGCCTCTATCCGTCCACTGCTGAACATAGGCCTCCCTCAATGAACGACAAGACGACTGATCCCTCGCTACTCGCATACAGAAGACATACATAATTATTATTTTGTATGACATTGTAAACATACAATCCCACTTTCTTTCTTATTTCGTAGTTAGAAATTTTGACACTTCTACCGTCTTCTAGTGAAAATTACACAGACACATGTGATGGTAATATTTACTCATCATTATAATTACCAAAGTGAGTGTTTGGTAATTATAATGATGAGTAAACTCGAATTCAACTCGAATTACACTCGAAAATTCCATCAACAAGGAAACAATCATTATAGCGATGAAAAACACTAGTAAAATACACTTAATTCATTGGTGTAACAAAGTCGAAAAATAACAAGCGAAATATCGTGAGTCAATAATTACAGAACGTCAAACAAATAAAGTAGACGATTCAAATCGAGTAATAAAGGGAGAATTTATAGGAGCATCGGCGTTTTATTACCAGTTGTGACCAATTTTGGTAATTTACCGCTTTATAGCTCGCTTTTTATTCGAGTTGTTTGTATCGATAGGACGAGGTCAGTTAAGAGAGTGCACACGGTTTCCTTGTCTTAGTGATGCGATTGCGTTTTTTGGACTAAATACAAATTTAAAGTGGTAAAGGAGACGGTTCAAAATTGTATGGGACGTTGGTCTACTTTTGTACATGTAATGAGATGAAGGAAAGAAAATATTGAAACAGTTTTGATTTGTTTATATCCATGATCTCAATTTCAGTGGAAGAATAATTTACTGTTTCCAAGATTTGCAACACTACGTGTATAAAAAAATGGCGTATGGCGTATATTACTTGGTGTTTTTCTGTCTAAAGTATTTAATAAACTACCAATTAACATCAAAATTATATCACTTGTTATCATTTAAAGATTACAAAGAAACTAAAACTAAAAAACCTTAAAAAATAATAAAAAGGAGTCCCTTTAGGCAAGGTCCCGAAGATACTGGCAGCGTTCCCCCTTTGAATTGCTAGACTAATTCTTTGTCCGAGGTAGCTGCCAGCTCTTCGGTCTCCTGTGATGTCGACTAACCTTTTTGTTATTTCCTTAAAGAGGCTTAAAGCGCTAGGACCCCACGGACCAAGGGTCTCGACACCGAATGGGACAAAATTATATTCGAAGCCTAGACCCCTGCATTTGCATATTTTAGCTTTTTCAGCCGCTTCACAAGCCGCACCAGCTCTGTTGATGGTTCCATGTAGATGGGAAGGGGCCAGTGTGTCTGAACAGGTTGCATCCCACACCAGCACCCGGCCCATCTTCCATGGAATCAAACTCATACCGTCCGGTCTCTTGCCATCGTCTCTTGCAATACCAGACGGCTCAAGTAGACTTGGCACGTTAACGGTGGCAAGGGACCGGCGTATGATATCGTTGAGTGCAGCATGTCTCGAGAAGCGGCCTGCACTTTTTTGGCATGACAGTCCATGATGTCCTAGCTTGTCGACATCACTGCCACAGGGACATTTATGGGGAGCGCAGACCGGAACCCCAAGCCGTAGACAGGTTGCGATTCGGAGCGTGTCAGGCTCAAGAAAAGTTCCTGTATTTGACGAAGGGTACGCGTGAAGTCAGTAGCCGGCCTCATGCGTACCTACGGCCAAAAGCCTAGTGTTATATGTCAAATGTAAGGAATTATGTCATTGTTCGATATGCATCTGTCATCATTTGGTTTGTCATTTGTCAGAAATGACATTTAGTAAGTAATAATCATACATGAAGTTAGGAAATAAGAGGAGATGCCCCTTTCTTTAAACTTACAGCTGTAAGTGACTGCCTGATCCGCCATCTTAAGTGCCCTTTTCATAATAGTATTCTCTATATAGTTTGTGGTTTTGCTCTCAAAACCCTAGCAATGGTAGCCATGTTAGGTGCCGATAAGAGTTGTAGGTTACACCTTTTTTTCGTAGGTATGCCCAGTCCTTCTACATATATTAAGTCTATGTTATCATCCGTCCGAAGGGCGCCATCTTCATTAAGAATTGCCAACAAGTTAAAAAACTTGAAATATATTTTTATTTTTAGCATGTAAATTACTTTCTTAAACTAATTTATTTTATTTTTAATGAAATCTATGTATTTTTTCTCTATTTATGGTACACTGTACAAGACCAGACCAGAAATGGACCGTCTCCTTTGAGACGCTTTATAACCAGTATTGGATAGTTTTAGTAATTTATAATTTAGTTATAGATTTTTAATCGAGTTAATTGTATTGAATGACCAAGAGATCATCCTAATTTTTAGGGGGCAAAGGTTTCATTATCTTCCTAATTTTGTTTACTGGACCGACAAAACTTAGAAGTGGTAAAATTCAAATCTTTATATTACCAGTTCCGATCCGCTTTTATAATTACTATTATGGTTTATTATTCATGTTGTTTCCCCACCATGGTTCAGGCCTTGACGTGGGCGGTGGGGCTCAGTAGCCTAGGGTAAGCCGCTGGACCTTGGGCTAAGCTAAATGAGCCGAGGGGGCTCTTTGTACCCGTCTTATAAGAAGAGGGGACAAAAGATCAGGGGGCAAGGGGCGAGGACGGGAACCTTACCCCATTGTACTATCCCGACGTTGGGAGGGGTTGTTCTGTGGTACGGGACAGACAGACAGTACGGGTCTGTGGAGGTGGCGTCTGTCCTTATTATTTATTATTTAAGGGAGGGGACAACAGCAAGGCCAGACGGGTGATCAGTCCTCATTAACGGGACCATTTCACCCAATTCCCCAGAAAGGCGTCTGTCCTTAGGGGAATGACTAGCCGTCGAGGTGCCCTGTTTGCTCATTAGATCCGGGGCACCTCACCAAAGGCGGCATTGGTGACACTCGTCGGGTGTTAGTGGGTAGAGTTGCGTCGACTTACCAGCTTTCGGGCGAAGTGAGTCCTACACACCCGCCTGGGGAGACTCACCGCGGGATGCCTCAGAGCATTTCCCGGCGTTAAAGAAAAAAAAATCTTGTTTTTTGTATCAATGCGTCGGTTGGCAATTGAGGGATTGTACTCGGTTTCAATATCTTTAAGCATTTGCTACAAAAAATTGTAAAATTTAAAAAAAATCTTGTATCACCAATTTTTATAATTTTCCCATTATTTTTATAAAATTTTATTAAAAATTTAACCACGTTAATCCCGTTGTATATTTCTAATATATTAAAATTCCGTCAACACTACTGTTCTTGGCCTTAATACCTAGAATCTAATGTCCTTGGTTCGGTGATAAAAAATATGACCTAAAAGTTTTTCCTAGTACACTATCTATTACACCGACCATTAGCGAGAATAGTACAAATTAGGTTAAATACTTGATTGCTTCAGTAGCGTTTATTAATTGAAGCTTCATTTATTTCCACTTAGGTTTCTGTGATGGCGAGGATGGTTCCGTCTCCTGATTGGTTCATCGGTGTGGACAGCTTCGACCTTTGTGTTGATGGAAACTGGATCGACAGTATTACTATTGAGGTAAGCAGTTGCTAGCAAGGAAAGAACAGTCCAGTTACGTATCTATGTTTTTGGTGTGGCAGAAAATCAGTGGAATATTTACATCAAATGTCTTAAATTTAAGTAACAATATTGACAGGTTAGCCTCTTAATAGGCCAATAAGGTTCAAGAGTGGAAGCCGCATTTAAGTAGATGAAGTATTGGTAACCAGGTGGGAAGACGATCTCAGTGCAGTAACCTGTCCCTGTTGGATACGAGTGGCAATGGATCAGTCGTCTTGGCGTTCCTTAAAGGAGGCCTATGTTCAACAGTGGATTATGAGGCCACTTCATGCTAGGTGGCCAGATCGTCCATTAACAAAAATAAATTCTCCCGGGACTAGCTGAGACTACCCACTTATTACGTCCTACCTCTTACCTGGTTACCTTTTGATGATGAAAATTACTTCCTATTCTAGAGAAGATTTTCATTTCAAAGAGGTCTATATCCAGCAATAGACGGTAAAAGGCAATAATCATAGAAGGAAACCTAATTCTTTTTCAAAAATTGATAACTATAACCAAGTTTCAAATACAAAGTCTAATGTTTTGATAACAGGTTGATCCGCTGGATGCGGGCACGGACAATGGGTTCACGTTCACGGCCCCCAACTGGCCCACCGCGCCCCAGGGGGTGGCTTACCGCATCACCTCCAAGTACCCCTCCCACCCCGCCGGCTCCTTCTTCTACCCCCACCTCAGGAGGCTACCCCCGATCGCCACGTTCCAATTCATCAAGGTGGGTACTGTAAAATTAGCTAACATACTGATTACACATTTAAAAGTATTAAAACTAGTTTAAAGTTTCTACTATTTAAAAATATCAAGACTAATAAAAAAAATATATACAAACGAACGAATAATTGAAAGAACGAACATATTATTATATTTGAATAATAAAGGAAAGAATGAGCGAATGAATAAATAAAGACTTTAGAAATATAAGCACAAAGGGTTCTAATCGCTCTTAACAATTTCTGCCACACAACCTTTAGCCCTTTGAGTAAATATAAAGCCATAATTTTGCAAATCATTACGTTGGGTAGCGTTAAGCGCTATGACCTATGAAGACTATCAGAAGTTGTACGTGTGCAAATAAAGTATATTATTATTATTAGTTGTCAAGTGGTAGTGCTATTACGCCAGACGTAAAGTGACAGCTATGGTGTAGCATTTCGTGGGGTTTTTGAGTTTCCTTGTGGCCCTTTAGGGCTTAGGGAAAAGGAGGGCAAAGCATCTTCATAATCTCTGGCTGTGCGGATGTGTATGGGCGCCGATAGTTGCCAAAAAGCTTTGACTGCTCGTTTACTCTCCTATACTATGAAAAATATTAAGATTCAGTCATCCTGTACCTAATAAGTAAATGAAAATACTAATACTAATTCATCATCACAATAATTACCACCACCTCTATCTGTCCACTGTTGAACAAAGGCCTCTTTCATGGAACGCCAAGATGGCCGACCATATTATGCCATAGACTAATACAAAAACTTGTTAATGGTCAACGCCAGAAGCACAAGTTATTGCCGTGTCAGGCATCCCATAGTTGAACTCGAAGCTGATAATCTGATGTCCTCCTATTTCCAAATAGTCTCCCAGGCAGTGAAATATAAGTATACATTTGGAAAATAAGACCAAGGCTTAAAAATATAATAATGAGAGATATATGTGATGAAAATTGTATCAACCCGGCATGATTCGCTCCTATTTCGTACAAGTCTAATTATGAAAGTGCCTTAAGCTTGAACTAGTCGCCGGCGCGAACTTTAAATAAATGAATGCTATCTCACCTGACCTAGTACGCGAACATGTGTGCTAGAATGAAATGCACAATGATTCATTCCTAAAATCTCCTTTTAGCAAAATAGTTATTATAGGAAAACTATTAAGTGTATCTTTCTAAAATAAATTTATTTCAACTTTCGAATAACTAAACTATGTCTTTACGGGCTTTATTTTTGGGCTTTTGTGCTCTATATAGTATTTATTTACGCCCAAAGTTGGGTTAAAATCAGTGTCGAAATAGGAAAGTTTAGAAGCTTGTGTTTTTTAAATGTATAATTTTTTACGGTTTTGGGTGCATACAAACATAGATAATGACGAGATCAATTTATATCATCCTTAGTTTTTGATCGTCAAACATTGTAGTAATTACTGTTCTGCGTTTTTATGGAAAGATGAGCGGCTTGTATAACCTTAAGTAATGTCCCTTATTTTTACATTTTTCTTAAATGAGATTAAAAACAATACAAATGTAATTTTATCTTCAATCTCAGAAATATAGAGAACATATTATATTATGTAAAATCTATTATCAATTCAATCTTTTGCTTGAAATCTGGTGCATTGAATTTTTAAATTATCTTTACTGTGCTACTACTGGCAAGAGATCGGCCTGCTAACACTAACATAAAAAAAAAAAGATCGGCCGTCTTGGCGTTCATTGAGGGAGACCTATGTTCAGCAGTGGACGGATAGAGGCTGATGGTTATGATGATGTTACTACAACAAATCTCATCCATCAAAGAGACATTGAACACTTGTCATTGAGAAAAAACTCTAACTTTAGTAATATTGTTAGTAGGTCTGGTAAAAGTAGGTACTTAGAAATTCCATTTTTTTAGCTCCGCGAGTATGAGCTCTCAGAAGTGTTCCACCGAGATAGCGATGACCGAAAGTACGACGTGCTGCAGTTGGACAAGCTAAACCACAACAGCATAGACGTGCTTGACGGCAACCGAGCGCTCTCCATCGCTGATGAGGTGGAGAGAGAGGAGGCGCCCAGGATTTTCGCGGACGGAGCTCTCACAACACCAGATGGCGCTTATTCGTATTATTCTTTGTAAGTACATTATTATTTCTTACTGAATTAACCAAACCTCATCCTCCGTTTATTTTAGACCGGCGATTAGGCATACCTATTATCACTATATATTTTAGAATTAGTTTATTTTTCCAAGTCCTTTCAGTAATTACGCTAATTTGTCATTTCCAGTTCTAACTGGAAAAGAAAATCCAATATGTGAACACTAAGACCCCTGACTAGATAGAAAATTTATATTAAAATATGCTAATATGCTCGCAAAGCATTTTCTGCATTCTTACATTGTGTTCACAAACCATACAATATACCGTCTGCTTTTAATGGTGGCCACGACATCTTATTTTTAAGATATAGATTCAGCACTCATTTCCACCGTTACAACTTCTGTGTAACCGGGATCGATAGCAGCTGCTGTAACTACTTCTTTTGATACGATCTCAAGGAGCTCGAGGCATACTTTAAAACTGTCCCAAGGCAGTCTCGAAACGAATTTAATTTCAGGATAAGTAGAAATGCAGATTCGAGTGGCAAGGGATCGGTCGTCTTGGCGTTCGTTGAAGGAGAAACATAGTCCATGTTTAACAGTGGACTGATAAAGGCTGATGATGATCATAATGATGATACTCTACAGACCTAATTTATGGCATAAATAGAACGAACAACACGGCGAGTACGACCGAGGAGCCCCGATCAGCGAACGAGCTGCCCACCTCAGGGCCGACGGAAAGCGAGCGTTCCGCCCTGCGCAGCCTGGCGCGGAGGTACCGGGCACGGCGCAGGCGCAAGCTGCGTGGAGACAACGCCGACCCCGCTGAGAGGAGGAAGCGAAAAAGAGCTAGTGAGTATACTTTCACAGAAGGTAGTACATATTCAATTATAAGAGCTTATACGAATCTTATACAAGAGTTAGTAAGTACTATTTTTCAAGAAAAACAAAGTAATATTCACTTATAGCTACTGAGTAATTTTTAACAAGGGTTAGTGGTCTTTGAAGAAAGTTAGTAGGCATTATATTACTGGGGGAGTAAGTATTAAGAATAGCCATTAAGTATTTGTACAGTACCTTTTAATAATAATAATAATATATATGGACGTTTTCACACCACGTCAATCTGGTCCCGTGCTAAGTACTCGAAGAACTTGTTTTACGGGTACCAGACAACGGAAATATATTTAATAATTTTATAATATACATATATTTAAGATTTTTATTATATAATACACATATTTAATACACATCCATTACCCAGGAACACGGAAAATATTTTTGTTCCCTGGCGGGATTCGAACCCGCAGTGGCTTGAGCGCCAACGCGCTGACCTGACTGAACTGAGCCACAGAGGTCGTCAAATTTTTTGTTTGTATGTTTTCATTTAAATGAAGGTGTTAAAGCATTAGAAAGAGGTAGTTTATGAGAGGTTGGCCATCGTAACAGGCCATCACTTAAACCTACATAAGAGGTAATTGTTAGTATTTGACCATAAACATTTTGCCCCATTTTATGTTATTCTTAGCAGGATAAATTCTTTGAAGTAATTACCCGAATACATCAGAATGAAGGTTATTTAAACTTTTTTTTTTATTTAATTGCCAGGATTACTAGATTGCCGCGTGTCAGACTGGGGTGAATGGAGTCCGTGTCGCAATGATGGCAGTTGTGTGGGATCAGCGCTGCGCACGCGCAGGATTATCCGCCGGCAACGCCCCGGGGGGAATCCCTGCCCTCCCACCGCACAGTCCAGGTGGTGTGCTACCAACTGCACCGCGCCACAACAACAGGAAGACTGGCGAAACAATCTCACGTAATTTATATTTTTAATTTAAGAATTTATTCCATGTTTGAAAAAGTTTTTCCTTTTTTAAATATAAAACCTCTACACAATCGCCGATTTTCGTTCGCCTCATGTCTCCGTCCAAATTTTTGTTATCTGTGTCACCTGCCAACCCAAATTTCGATGTAAATTCCTGGCGTGTAAAAAATAATTAAAATTGCTGTATAAATATTTTAAGAGACAACCGTCTATATTCCTTAAAGTTAGACTTATTATATTTGATGCTGTAAAGGAATATGCTTATTTTTCTTTCTTTGAGCACAAAATACCTGTCACCTTATTATTCTGTATTTTCTTAAGGTTATCGTGAGGGAATTACGCCATAAGACTTGAAATGTTATGTAAGTATCGTTCGTTTAGATGTACAAGATTTTCATGTATTGTAAGTATAGCAGATACTTAAACCACCTCATTTGCCTTTTCGAGGTCACTAGTGACTTTATCTTAACAATAGTCCGCATGGTTAGTCAATTAATAGGAGACCGTAAGGATACATATCGCTTGTCTTCATATGTGGCGGTGTAGTCATACCCAAAGATGCAGCTTTTAATAATACGTTAAAGTATCAATGCAGAGAAGTCACATAGTATGCGCAATTTAATTTGGCTAGGCTGAAGTTAGCTGCGAATGACGTCACAAAGATATGCAATGATTCAAACTGTCAAACTACTTTAGTCTGACCAAGTTATAGGGATGTTACCTACTGTAACTCGTCAGTAAATTCACAGGTCTTAGAACTCTTAGAACTGTCAACCGGTAAACGTAGAGTACGTGCTATAAAATGACCGCATTGAAGTTAGCTTCACAAATTTTGAGCATGCATGTCAAGCAGTGACGTCGTGAATATTATTTCAGCTGACTTCAGAGCAGCCAAGTTAAATTAGCGAGTACTAGATACATTAACACTGTCAATTCTTTCATCCTATTTATTTTGTCACTAGGTTGTCATTATAGAATTTTCCAGAACGTTCAATGGTTAAGTGGATCACGTGATGGTTTATTTCCGGGTCTTATAATCTAAGGTTTATTTGAAAGTATCTTCATTAATTTTATTAGTAAATATATGACTTTTTTAATTTCTAAACTTCTTCTATCTGATAGACTTCTCTACATTGAATGTAGTTCAAAATTTACCGTGATATAGCCATTTTGAATATAGATTTTCAGCGGTGAAAAGGGACTGATGATAGTGAAAAGTGGTTAAAATGATGTTGATAGTGATGTTATAAATTAGAATAGTCATTTGAAATAGAAAAAAAATCATGGGTTTGGTTATACGGAAAATGGAATTTTAACTAAGTTAAATTAAGTCTGTATCTAGATTAAGTCGATATATCAAAGCCTTCTGTGAAGATAACATTTATTGATTTATATGAAATAATACTAACATTTTACTTGCTACATAGATATATGTTCTGTAGACTCTAACTTATAAAGATTCTAGTATTTCACGTTTCTGCCAAAGACTAACTAACCAAAAGACGTAACAAATTTTTTAATACCTATAATATGAAATTTTCCAGAGGAGTGGAAGATGAATTAATTCAGAAATATTTTGTGTTACTTAGAAATCTATGGGTTAGTTTTTATCTTGATTTTCTGAATTTTAAAGATTTTATGACTTGCTGAAGCTTAGCTGTAATAGATTTATCATTTTTGTATTGTAATTATCCAACTTAGGTATTACTTATATGCCAAAGAAATACGTTTTTCGACAAATTTTGTTTGTATAAAACACTAATTTTCGTCCGTTTCGGTAATCGATAACAAATACTTTAATATAAGAGTGCAAATATTATTTGCATAGATATTTTATTTTAAGAGACTGTTAAGTAAATACATGTATGACATAAAGTTAATCATAATAATTAAAGAAATGACCTTTGGTAAATCCGTTTTTGCACCTGGTATGTATAGGTATCCTAACTCTACTGAGTAGCACACCTACTTCACCTACTTTTCAAGAAGATCAGAGTAGGACCAGGAAAAATGTATCACAAAGGACATTGTGTGTCTACACTATTTATTTTAAATTAATGAAAAAAGTACTAAAAAGGTACTTACTCTCAACAATTAGCGAGCCCAATGTTTCATTTAAATGACATTTTTTTCTGGTACCAAAAATATTTTTATTTTTTCTGGCATGTAAAAAAAAAATATATTAAAAAATATTTATCTAATTTTCGATGCTTAGCATAAATCTTGAATTGTTTAAAGTAAAGAACTTCAAACATATTTTAGAAAACTAATTTATCTATTGGTGTTTCTTTTTAGATTTACAAATATGAAATAAATCAAATGTAAAATAGCACAGGATGTTAACCTTAGCGTAATATTTAATGAGTACGTGTATTTTGTACAATGTAAATTATTCTGATTTAAATAATAAAACAAAAAAAACAAATTTGTTTTTTATTCAATATTTTTCTTTATTCTATGTGTGATAGGAAAAAAAATGAAAATATATATTTTTTGTTGTTTTAATATTGGAGCACAAACATATTGACATCTGTAAGAGGTAGTGCCATGCTGCTTTGCGGCCGAATTAACTGCCAACACTCTCACTCGCATAACACTGGCGACAAATGACAGCTATGCTGTCGCGTTTCGTGCGGTTTGTGAGTTTCCGGTGGCCCATTGGGGGGATAGGGTACAGGAGGGCAACGCATATACATAACTTTTGGTTATGCGGATGTCTATAATAGGCGTCGGTAGTCACCATAAGGCTCCGACGGCTCGGTTACCTTCTTGTGGCATAAAAAAAAACTGAAAGCCGCAATCGCACCTGGAAGGCCCTCCGGTGTAACAATGTAGCTACAAGTTTTAGATATTACGTACCAAAAGTATATAATAACATATTATAATACAAAAAATATCAATGTTGAAACGCTTTACCGCTGGGAGAGATGAGCTGTGCCGTGCTCCCGGCTGCATGAGTACCTTATTCTTTGCGTGAAACAGCTTTGCTTTGTTTCGGATAGCACGGCAAGACAGGCAGCGTAATTGGGGCAAAATACTATTCGATGCCCAATCCGAACATAAAATTTTCGTTTTTTAAAATCAAAATATTTATAAATAATATTTGTAAATAATAATGATTTTCTATACTTTGGTCTATAATATGCAACCCTCTGCAGCGATAGTTTTAATGAATTAACTTTACTTATGGCTAATAATATAACAAGGTGTCGAAAAATTAAACAACTGCGTTACTGTTTTATAAATTTAAGATTCTGTATTAAAATTCTACAATGAGACTCACTAACATGTCAGTTTTAAAATGTAACGCTTATATTAACCTTCTATAACGTTAAATCATAGAAATAATCAGTTTAATACAATATTCTTATTACTTTAGATTACTGCGTCACCAAATTGGAATTTTAAAACTTGAATTTTTCTATTTGTGACAAAATAAAACTTAATATTAATGCGAATTCACGACAATATCTTCCACTTTTGATGAATAATACGTATGTATTAAATTATTGCAATTTTAATAATTAGATGCCTATGTATTACTGAAAATACCATAATAAATCAGAGGGACACAAAAGTAACGAAGTAGTAAGCGTAGTAACATAGTAGTATTATCTTACATCAATATTTTGTATTGTCTATAGAGATTTAGTAATAATGATAAAAACGTAAGCCCTTACGACTCGACATAACATAAAGTAACTCAAATAACTTCAAAGACAGCAAAATTCAGCTTAAAATAACGTTTAACCACGTAAATGTATATTCTGTTAGGAACTAATGAACATCAGAAAATCAACTTTATAAAGTAATGAGGAACTTTCGAATTGGTCTTATTTCTCAATAACGCTTAATGGCTTATCATATTATTCAAAGTACACCCTTTTACCTTTCACGACAATTTTCGGATTAGAAAATATATTTTCTAAGATGTTATCGTAAGGTTTGTAAGAAATATCAGTCTCTACGCTTTAAACCTTTTGGTGAAGAGGCAGTGCCATGCTGTTTTGCAGCGAATTGGGCCGGCACGACCAGGGTGGTACCTCTCGCTCACATAACATCAGCGTCAAGTAACAGCTATGCTGTCGCGTTTCGTGTGGTTTGTGAGTTTCCGGTGGCCCATTGGGGGTATAGGGAAAAGGAGGGTAACGCATTTGCATAACTTTTGGTTGTGCGAATATCAATGGGCGTCGGTAGTCACCGTAAGGCTCCTACTGCTCGGTTGCCTCCTTGTGACATAAAAAAAATCCTTTTAGCAGTTTGATTTACTGTCTTGTAAAACACAATTTTTCCTTGTTCATCAACTTCACTTTTAGCAACATCTAGGTAAGTACAATGTTTGTTTTCAACTGAAAACACTTTTACTAAAACAAGGACACCTTTAGATACGTTCGAAGGATGAAAGTTTTCCTTATCAATTTCATCCCAAGATGAAATTGGATGCGAAAATGGTCCAAACCATTTTCGCATCCAATCTATCCAAAAGAATGTATTCTGCAAGGGTGGAAATGATGGGAGCAGGAACTGGCTGATATGTTTTTGAAAACTCGGTGAAACTGAGTTCCTGGTCGTAGGCTGGACGGAAGCGTAGTGTCCATAATTCGTTGAGCAATCTTTTGACGTTCTCGTCGTTTCTTATTCACAATTTTCCATTTAGCTTATCACTTCTGTGTTCATGCTTTGTCATGTCTTTCCCATTTTTTTTATTTGCATGGTACCTTTCAAGGCGTTTTTTTAGCTCCAGCATGCTTAACAGAGTCAAGCTTTAATTTGAGCCTATAGCGAAGTTGATTTTCTGTGTTCGTTAACGCCATTATGGCAGATGCCTTTTCTGAGAAAAGGATATACATTTAATGAGTATTTCGGTTTTAATAACGTATTACTAACATAAAACATTCATTAAAAAACAACTGCGTTACTGATGCAACAACTGCGTTACTTTCCCAAGTAACGCAGTGTAACAGTTACGCAGTTGTAAATATTTGACTATTTGGTAAATTATCACTAAATAAAAAAACACAATTCAAATATTCTAACACTGACAGAACCTATACACGATAACCTGCACACAACAATAATAATAATGTAAATATTGTCAGTATATACCTTTCGGCAGCGGTAACTCAGCAGCCACGTAATAAATACACGCACCACTTTCAACGACTCACGCGACTGATTCGGCTAGCCTACTCTCCCCGCGCAGTTGCTATTATTCGTTGTAAAGAGTTAAAACAAGTCGAAGCAAATGAAGTATGAAAATATGTAAAACACTCAATTTAAGGTTTATTTTCATATAGTAACGCAAGGTAGTTAAGATTATATTCTTTGTTGAGGACACAGACAAAATCAGTCTTTATTGCATTAAATGATTAACGTAAAAAATGTCTATTGGAATTGTAGTAAGGTTTACAACTTAAATTTTTAATAGAGTTATTCCGATAAATGCCGTCTAAGGAAATATTGTGAGAAATTGCTCAGTATAGCTTGAGTGTCGCGCTCCGGGACAGCAGTATTTTGTATGAGAAGCTACTGCGTTACTAAAAATGACAACGTTGTTACCGTAATTTTCAATTAATTATCATATTTTTGTGGGCAAATCTTATTCTTTGTACTAAATTATAATGTGATATTTCGAAGTTAGTATAGTTTTTCAGACTTTTGTATTGATTTCCCATAAAATCTAATATTCATTCTAAGAGACCGATTTTTGGGCATCGAAAAGTATTTTGGCCCAATTACTTGCATCGAGACTTAACATCTCATATATCTCAGGATAGGCAACACATAAATGAGTTTCCTGGTCTCGTTCCAGGTAACCTAGTTAATGTTCATGGGTGACGCTGACCTCTTACTATCTTATGGCTTGTCTGTACGTTTGCCTCTCAAACTATCATGAAAAATAAAAAATAAAACAGTTCTAGTATTCACATAAAATAATATAAATCTATACACTATTTAATGGTAGCCAATAAGTATAATTATGCATATAGTATATTGAGAAATATGTTGATAATTATGATGATATATTCATCATCACCTTCTTCTTCTATGCGTCCACTGCTGAGCATAGGCATCCTTCAATGAACGCCAAAACGGCGGACCCTTCTCCAACATTATCATTTTCAATCAATTATTAATCTCTTCCTCGTTTGGAACCGATCTGCGGCAATTCGGTGACGTCTTGGTTGTGTCGGAAATGTTTACGAAGGTCCCACCGCAGATCGTCAGGAGAACGTTAATTAGTCAAGTTATTTAATATTCGTTATAACTTGCAGGCTTTGAACTCATTACACCTGTGACACGACGTCCTTAATACTATTGTATGTTAAACTACTTAACTGTTATTTACACCTGTATCTGCATCCGAGTTATATTGACAGAAACTAAACTTAACTTTAGAATACGTCTGTTCTGTTAGCGAACTTAATGCAGTTACGAGTTCTAGTTTTAACTTAATCTTTCTGGACGTTTGCGATGTAACGAACTGATGGGATTATAGTTATTTTCATCATGATGATATTTTTATGTCATTAGGAGGCAACCGAGCAGTGGGAGCCTTATGGTACCAACGCCCATTCACATCCGCACAACCAGGGGTTACGCAGATGCGTTGCCCTCCTTTTCCCAATAGACTGGAATCTAAAAAATCGCACGAAACGCGACATAGCTGTCACTTGATGCCGGTGTTATGTGAGCGAGAGGTACCACCCCGGCTGGTCGGTCTAATTCAGCTGCAATGCAGCATGGCACTACCTCTTAAATGATAGAATTACTTCAGGATATTCTTATTTAAGGGCAGGTTCTAATTCCATATATGATTTTAAGTTAACATGGTTATTTTCATTACGAAAATTATTTAAAACGGGATATTTACCATGTTTTTCATTTTTAAATAAAAATGAAAAATCATAAAATTTTTAAATAAAAAGGAATTAGATTTTTCATTTTTAAATAAAAATGAAAAATCTAATTCCATTCTAATTCGATATGAAGATCAATTCTAGTTTGATTCGAGTGGCGGGCAAGTATCTTTTATTCCATCGAAGAGGCATATATCAATTAAGTCATCCTCTCTAAGGCTTCCAACCATAAGTTATCTTAATATCACTTAATGCTGTTTAGACCACACAGGCTATCGACATCGGTGCCACACAGAATTCACTACCGAAAACTTCACTATATATTTATTTATATTATGTTAGATGGATAAGCAAACTGACAAACGTACCACCTGATGTTAAGTGGTCGACGTCGCCCATGAACATAAACTAGTATATCTGGAACCAGCCCAGGCAACTCATTTATGTGTCACCTATCCTGAGACATAAGATGTTAAGTGCCAGAAATTACACTGCCTGTCTTGCCCTTCTCTCCGAAACACAGCAAAGCTGTTTCACGGGAGAAATAAGCAAGATGGTGGTACCCATGCAGCCGGGAGTGCGGCACAGCGCTTCCCTCCCACCGGTATATTCTATATTCATCATCATCATCATCATCATCAGCCTTTATCTGTCGACTGTCTGTTATGTTACACAAATCAGGAAAATTTATCAAGAAGTCATTTCTGTAACAACTATGTGTGCACTGTGAATTGTGGTACCAGGCTCACAGCAACAATGTCGTTTTGTTCGAAATAATACTAGGCAGGATCCGGCTCGTAATTGTGTTGCTGAGCTAGCGTTTATAATGTTATCCATATAAAATATATAATAGTCATGGGAATACAAGTACAAATCATAATATTTTTGCAGAATAGAGGAAATACAAACTTTACACAGATAGACTGATTCTAATAAAAACTTTCAAAGTAAGCCTCCACTAACTCCCCTCAAAGTGCTTCAAGTCTTAATTTCCCTTATAAAATGTAACAATTCGACACACTTCTGGCTAAAGGAGGTACTTTTAGAGACCTACTTTTAAACAAAATCATGACCTACTAAAACAGGTCGGGTTATAATATTTCCGGTGCTTGGGAATTTCGAGTGGTTAATTAGAATGTTGCAATTAAAACTGTAGGGCCCTCTTTGGTTCTTTCTTATCTCTCGCTTTCACGGAAAGAGGGTTTTTGTGAGAAAAGTTCGCTGCCTTTTCGTGATTTTAGAAGAACTAGAGTGTTAAAGGTATGAATGTAAACGTTCAAAACCTATTGTGTACGGTGAGACCGTTAAAAGAGTTTTAATATAATAATAACATAATATAATTGACGACATATGTGACTCAATGGTTAGTGCCTTGGCGCCCAAGCCGTAGGTAGCGGATTCGAATCCCGCCAGGGTACAAAAAGTTTTCTATGTTCCGGGGTCATGGATGTGTATCTTTATATATAAAAATCAATGCCACTTTTCGTTTTAATTTTATAACTCAAGAACGGGCTCACCAATACCAACCAAATGTTTAGGCTTTGTTCGGACTATTTAGTATATGGTTTATGTGAAGTTTGCACAAAATCGGTCGAGCGAGGAATTTCATGGCTTACATTACTACTCTATTCGGTTATATGCTCGATGTTCATAGGCGACGTTCTCTACTTACAATTGCTTAATACTGACATATAACAATATTGCATTTTATTTATTATCCTCTAGTTGATAACTAAACTATGCAAGTACCTATAGCCTAACCAGAAAAATAAAAACCCTCGCCATATTGCGGAAATTTTCGGAACTAATTTCTGTATGGACTATACTATGTGTTACCGTATGAAAGATATAGTGGCGACATCACGCAGGGTTTATATATTTCTGGTCAGGCTATAATTACTTTTCACGTCAGACTATCTTAGTCATAAAGGACCAAAGAAATGTAACATGAAGTAATCAAATGTCTCTTCACTTTGGGTCACGTATACATTCGATTCGAACATTCTCGAATACAAATCTTAGTACGGTTACATAGAGTTAGTATTGGTGGGGCGAATTTTGGAGCAACTTTTGCCCTATTTAACGCGTTACGCAGATAGAATCTTTAATTTCCTCCGCTTCTGACTTCCAAAGGCCAGTATTAAGATCCAAATTATCATACGAACAGGTTAATAGGATTTCAGAGCTTCAAACTTTTTTCAAGTAAAATCTATAATAAAGAATAAAGTTTTAAAATAGTGCATAAATAGATTTTGATTTAAAATATCTATTGGAGCGCATTGGAAGCAAAATTGACTCGAATCTCATGACGACAAAATATGTCACGACGCACGCTGCCATTTCTTTGTCTTATTTCATATTTTGTTATGCCTGGTATCACCCTGGTATCACCCTGGTATCACCCTGGTATCACCCTGGTATCACCCTGGTATCACCCTGGTATCACCCTGGTATCACCCTGGTATACTCGGCAACAGTGTCAGTTTGTGCAGTTTTATCGGCCATGTGTACGTAAAATTGTCTTAGCTTTTTCTGGTACACACCATCGATAAAACTTCACGACTGCAGCCTTTTTTTTTTTAAGGCCGCGAAATGCTCTGAGGCATCCCGCGGGGGAGTGGGTCTCCCCACTCCTCCGGTATGTGGGACTCGCTGCGCCCGAAAGCTGGTGTGTGGCCGCAGCTCTACCTACTAAAACACGGTGAGTGCCACCAATGCCGCCTTTGGTGAGGTGCCCCAGATATAATGAGCACCTCGACGGCTAGTAAGTCCCCTAAGGGACCTACGCCACCTCCACAGAGGGGTTGTCCCGCAGCACAGAACAACCCCTCCCAACGTCGGGACAGGGTGAGGTTCCCGTCCTCGCCCCTGCTCTTTTGTCCCCTCTTCTTATAAGAGGGATTCAAAGAGCCCCCTCGGCTCTATTAGCTTCGCCCAAGGTACTGGGCTCACCCTAGGCTACTGAGCCCCACCGCCACGTTAAGGCCTGAACCATGGTGGGGCACGACTGCAGTTTTCGCAGTCAAATCACTACGATATAATATATCGTCGTGTATACAGGGCATTATAGATTTTTATTAATTACGAATTTAAATATTAACATGAGTCATATTTTCCTGTAACCATGAACAATATTTGAAATTATTGATATTACATCGCATTTGCTTCTTACGAAAAACGGTCTAAATAGACGCACAGACGTATTGTTTGTTGGTCAGAACGAACACGCAGGACAAATTAAAAATTACTGAAAAACATCAACATATTGTGTAAACAAAGATATTAACGACACCAATACTAGAGATATAATATTATTATTTTATTTTTTATGTTAGTTGGATAGGCAAACTGGCAAACGTGCCACCTGATGGTAAGTGGTCGATGTCACCCATGAACATAAAATAGTATACCTGGAACGAGCCCAGGCAACTCATTTATGTGTTGCCTATCCTGAGACATAAGATGTTAAGTCTCGGTGCCAGTAATTACACTGCCTGTCTTGCCCTTCTCTCCGAAACACAGCAAAGCTGTTTCACGGGAGAAACAAGCAAGATGGTGGTACCCATGCAGCCGGGAGCGCGGCACAGCGCTTCCCTCCCACCGGTATTTATTAATAATAACAATAATATCTATGGACGCTTTCACACCACGTCAATCTGGTCCCGTGGTAAATTCTCGAAGAACTTATTTTTCGGGTACCAGACAACGGAAATATATTTAATACTTGTATACTATACATAATATATTTAAGATTTTTATTATATACTACACATATTTAATACACACCCATGACCCAGGAACTCAGAAAATATTTTAGGTTCCCTGGCGGGATTCGAACCCGCAACCTCCGGCTTGAGCGCCAACGCGCTTACCACTGAGCCACAGAGGTCGTCAAAAGACATGTTATTTAAAACTTCACTAAAAACATGGTGTTCTCGTAACCTATAACTATGCTTGCTGTAAAGTATCCGATATATCGGGCATGTAAAAATCTTAATCAACCGCGATAAAATCCGTAAAAAAATTTCCACTATGATTCACAACAAAATGTAATATTTTAACAATTTTATTCTAAAGTGACTTGTAAACGGAAACGTCAAGAGAAGAGTCTAATTATATGCATTTTAATGAGACGCTTCAGCCAAATTCAGTAAAGCCAAATATTTTGGCTTTTGTTTCTTGTACTTAATTTACATAAAGGGTCTGTATGTTCCAAATAACACTACTTTTGTGACAGTTCATCTGTCCATCTGTACTTCTCAAAGTAGAAGCAAGTACCGATATAAAGTACTAAAATGTTTTATTATAATGAATCATAGCGCAAATATTAGAAAAGAATATACTTAATCTGAATAGTATTTATTAAACTACTAATATGTAGTACCACGCCGTAAGGTAAGTCCATGCTTTGGAGCCGAATTGGGCTGGCACGACCGAGGTGGTACCTCTCACATAACACCGGTGTAAAGTAATAGCTGTGCTGTCGCGCTTCGTGCGGTTTGTGAGTTTCTGGTGGCCCATTGGAGCGTTAGGGAAGAAGAGGGCAATGCATCTGCCTAATTTAAGTCGATAGTCGCCAAAAGGCTTCGACTGCTCGTTTGCCTTCCTTCTACGTGATATCGTCCACAAACCAAACTCTTAGGTCGATGGTGCTTCTCTATCACTTGTTCCGCGCTCTTGCTTGCACGCTCGGCTCATGCGGAAGGTGACACTTTTTCGTGCGTGCAGCCAGCGGTCATTGATTTATAAGACGTTTTCACGTATTTTTTTCCGAAATATGCATATTATCTAGTTTTAATATTATGTTACGGAACCCTATTAACCCTTTATAACTCGCACTTGAAGGGTATAATTTATAGCCGGTAATGGACGGGTCATTTGTATTTTTCAATTAATCGCCTTAACAGAGCTTATCGACGATAATATACGGCTCCAGTTGAAATTGTTGTGACTTTCATAATTAAATAGATCGTTTTGCTTGTATTAATTTAATATTTATATGTCATGGACTGTATATTTCCTTTATAATGATCAAGAGGGTCTATAATATATAGTCATTTATATAATCAACATCGGATGCCACCTTCATATTACAGTTTGGAAGTCAGTGAGCAGAACTTCTTGTCTACAGTCGTATCTTGAATAAGATAGATTCGCATATTGTTTTCAAATGTTTACAAGAAATTCACTCATTTTAATAAAACAACTTCACGGAGTCTTCCCGTGCATGGTTGTTGTAAAGTATCTGAAACATCGGGGGTTGTTTCATTATAAAGATAGATTCGAACAATTATTGTTTTGAATTATCATGATGATCGATCTCCCCACCATGGTTCAAGCCTTGTCGTGGTAGTGAGGCTCAGTAGCCTAAGGGGACCCAGCACTTTGAGCGAAGCAAATTGAACCGAGGGAGTTGCTCTTTGTACCTCTCTTATAAGAAGAGGGGACAAAAGAGCAGGAGGGGACAAAGGACGAGGATGGGAACCTCACCCTATTGCACTGACCCGACGTTGGAAGTGGTTATTCTGTGGTGCGGGACATCCCATCTGTGGAGGTGGTGTCGTGTCCCTTGTAGCTCAACAGATCCGGGGCACCTTACCAAAGGCAGCATTGGTGGCACTCGCCGGGTTTTAATAGGCAGAGCTGCGTCCACCTTACCATCTTTCGGGCGCAGCGAGTCCCACGTACCCGCCTTGGGAGTCCCCCCTTTCAAAAGAAAAAAATATAATGTGATCTGTCAATCTGTGATTCACCGTTACTTGAAAATTTCTACAACACAATAATATGGCACATTGGATATATGTTAGTAAGAGGTAGTTCCATGCTGTTTTGCAGCCGAATTGGTCCGGCGCGACCGGGTGGTATCTATATAATATAATTCAATTCAAATCAAACCAATACCGTTTCACCGGAAACTAGGGCTAGTAACTGAACCTTTTGATGGTCACCACCTTCGACCAACAATACTCGATTGATCGAAGATCGCTACACTCAGAAAACAGGTTGGTTGTAATAAATAAGACTAGCAATGACTTAGATGATCAATATTTCAATATATTTGGTTTTGTTTGTTTGTCTAATTTGGTTTCTTGTTCTAAATTATAAGGACTTAAATATGTAAGTAAATCATAATATAAATTATCTCGCATACGCTTATAATAAAAAAATCGGTTGTCTGTAAAGTCGGTTTACTGACGATAGTTGAACGTGACAACGTCATAAGAAAATGGAACGCCTCAGAGCGTGGTAACGCCGCATGCGTCATGTCTTGACGTGACAACGTCTTATAATTCGATGGAGCCGGCTGCACGAACGAAAAAAATTGACGCATGCGGCGTTACCTCGCTATGGGCGTTCCATTTTCTTATGACGTTTTCACCTCAAAAACACATTCCAAGCCAATGGTATAAATAAAATTCTGCACTCCAAAATAGAAAATGTATTTCAACTTTAAATAAGAAAATATAAATAAAATCTAAATAAACCGTTAAATAGGTCAAACCACTCGAATAATGTTAAATAACAGCATATTTATATAAAACATTTGGAACATATTTTAATACAAACATTTCAAAGTGACTTTAATATTATGTTCATACGAGAAATAAAGTAAATCCAAAATAAAAATATTAGTTCATTAGTTATAGTTATTATTAGTTCACGTCTCGAAAAGATCTGGGTTTAAACCCATTTTTTGGTTTCGCTGGGGTATGCGTTTAGGCATACTACCGGTTCCGGGGGGTGGGGGTTATGTGGGACTCTCTGCGCCCGAGAAGATGATAAGGTGGACGCAGACTCTACCCACTTAGCCCCAGCGGTGTTCTCGTCGTAGTCTGGGTTACCTGGCGCGAGGGCTGTGGAAGTTCGCACCGGGCCACAACGGCGTGCCATCCGGCACTCTTCTCTGGAGGCGGGGAGTTGCATCCCCTCCTCTTTCTCCGCTTAAGGCACACTGAACATATAAGGGTGCCTTATGGTTCAGAACTTACGCGCGCGCGGCGGATCCCCTGATCCCTCACGGGAGACCCAATAAACAATTACCTTATCAAACCAAAATCCTTACCTGATTTTGAGGAGTTCTGACTCACTATTTGTATGCTTTTTCAAAATAAATCCAAAAATGGTGGAAGTTTAGCGGTAAATCTGCGAGATAAGGGCGCACTCAGACGGCGCGCGGCGGGCGGTCCGACCGGAACCGCTTCCGTTCGTCGGACATTATTCATACAGCGCAACAAAACTTCCGTCGCCGAGATACATGACGAAACTTCAAAGAAATCGCCTTATTTGGTAAGGTAGCCATAGTCTACTTGTGTCTGTGGACTAATTAATAATTATGTACGTATTAACTTTTAATTATTTTACGTTAGTGGCATAGGCCATCTAGCAAACGAGCCACACGATGGTAAGTGGTCAACGTCGCCCATATTCATAAAGAAGCTAGTAAGAGGCAGTGTCATGCTGCTTTGCACGACCGAGGTACCTCTCGCTCACATAGCACCGGCGTCAAGTTTCGTACGGTTTGTGAGTTTTCGGTGGCCCATTGGATAGTCAAAAGGAGGGCAATGCATCAGCTTAAACATTGATTGTCCAGATGTCTATGGGCGTCGGTAGTTACCGGCTCCGACTGCTACTCAGTTGCCTCCTTATAACATAAATATAAAAAACAACCTAACCTAGGACTAGCCCAGGCAACTCATTCATGTGTTGCCTATCCTGAGACATAAGTTGTTAAGTCTCTGTGCCACACACAGCAAAGCTGTTTGACGGGTGAAACAAGCAAAATGATGTTGGAAAACTTTCGTTAAAATAGAGATAAAGGCTACACAATTATTAATTAGCGAGGGCTGCGTGTACTCAGAATGTAACACATTACTCTAACTCATAACATCATTAGATACTACTAAAAATTCAATTTTTCGCATAATCATTATCACAACATATCCCTAGCTTACCCCACCATGGCTCAGGCCTTGACGTGGCGGTGGGGCTGAGTAGCCTAGGGTAAACTTGGGCGAAGCTAATTGAGCCGAGGGGGCTCTTTGTACCCCTCTTATAAGAAGAGGGGACAGAAGAGTAGGGGGCAAGGGGTGAGGATGGGAACCTCACCCCATTGTACTGTCCCGACGTTGGGAGGGGTTATTCTGTGGTGACAACCTCTCTGTAGAGGTAGCGTAGGTCCCTTGCAGGACTGACTAGCCGTCGAGGTGCCCTGTCAGCTTAACAGATCCGGGGCACCTCACCAAAGACGGCACTGGTGGCACTCGCCGGGTTTTAGTGGGTAGAGCTGCGTCTACTTACCATCTTTCGGGCGCAGTGAGTCCCATATACCCGCCTTGGGAGACCCACTCCCCAGCCGGGATGCCTCATAGCATTTCCCGGCGTAAAATGAAGAAAATTCCTAGCTTAAATACACAACCAACTAACATAGAAATATTAGTTACATAAGAGTACACGCAGCATTAGCACCCGAAACAATTCATTTGGAAAAAAATATACTGCATTTATTATGGTTCTTATAAATTACGTTGTAAAATGGTATTTTGAGTAACAAAATATTAATAACACATAACGAAATATGATATGATCTCAGATAAGAGCAAGAAAAGAGCATACTCATATCTAAAAGGCCGGCAACGCACCTGCTGATGCTTTGGTATAGCGGGTGTCTGTGGATGTCGCTATTCACTTACCATCAGGTGAACCGACTGTCCGTTTGCCCCCTCTTCTATAAAAAAAAGATAACCTAATACTATAGCTGTCTACACTTATTATCTCCTATGTGTCCATAAGGTTCTTTTCACGGTTAACTAAAAGTCTACCAAAAATATATAATAAAGTCCAATCATAGTTATTTTAGAAAATCATCAGAGATATTATATTATATTTTTATATCCACATTTTTTAATAATTTAAACTATTACTTATATTAATTAAAATAATATTTGTCCGCGAAAAATCCAAACGTGGTCACCCCAATTCATTATCAATATCCATTAAATGCATCGGCTAATTTATGAGACTCGACGGATCGGCGGAAGTCTTTTGTCTACGGAAATCAGATTTTAATTTACAAAATCACGAATCTTTTGTCGTAAAATTTGTAAAGATCATAAAATATTAATCAGCTTCGGCCATTGAATGCTCCCGGTGTTTAGTCAGTTTATTATTAATTTGATTATTAATCTAAATATATAGGATACTATAATCGTAGTCACGATATCTTCTATAATCAATATAGCTAAGATGATAAGTTTGTTACATGTTAGGTAACAAGGCTTATTTTTTTTATAGCAAAGGAGAGCAAACGAGCAGTCAAAGCTTTAGACTACCGACGCCCATACACATCTGCACAATCAGAGATTATGCAGATGTGTTGCCCTCCTTTTCCCTATACCCCCAATGAGCTACCAGAAACTTAAAGACTGCACGAAACACGGCAGCATAGTTGTCACTTGACACTGGTGTTAAGTGAGCGAGGTACCTACCGCCCGGTCGTGCCGGCCCAAGTCGGTTGTATAGCATGGCACTACCACTTTTCTATTAATTTATATAATGAAAACTAACGAAAACGTTTTGAAAACACTTTTTCAAAACGTTTCAACAAGTTAGTTTCGGACGTGAACTAGCAGATGTGCCACCAGCAGATGGTAAGTGATCAAAGTCGCCTATAAATATAGGCGACTTTGATCGCTTCACATCACAGAACGAGCTCAATTCATTAATTCACAATTACTGGAGTGATAAGAAAAACTATCATAGCTGTTGATATTTTTTTTACTTTACGTTTGGAGTTAAAAAAAATATCACTTTCCTGTAAAGAAAAACAGCAATTTTTAAGGTAAATAAATCAGGTGGTTATTCCATTTGAAATTATGAAAAAAAAAGAATCTCTCAAAGCGACCGTTCTGAAGTGATAAAATAATGTTACATAACGCGTAGTTCAAACAACACCCCCCCCCCCCCCGTTCCTGTAACGCATCGTAACGCTTACAAGACATCCCTTCCCCAAATTATCTACGTAATACTTGAACGCTCCCTGGCCTAATCCAAGCCTTGATTGTAAGTGACAGTACCTGCAACTACTTTCTGTCTGTTTTTGATGAAATTTGACTAAAATAATTATTATCATCATTTATGATACTATTGCTAAAGGAGCCGCTTAGCGGCGCGAGCTTATAGTTGTTAAATTTAAACTTCCATCTAATCTTCGAACCTATCATAACTTGAGATTCATCGCTTAGTGCTTAGCATAATATTCTGATCTATACCAGGGTATTAGTGGAATAAATTAGCACATATCTTAGACGCTGGGCTTAGGATTTTGATCATAACATGTCCATATAGGATACATGTGACTAGAATTTGATGACATGTGCGGTTTGATGGATTTATCAAAACATAAAAAACGAACTTTTGAAGTGATACGTAATAAAACATTATGGGAGTCAAATTTTTACGATGCTCGCGTAAGTATTATCTATCTTTCTAAGACATTAAAATTAAGGATTCCATCATTTTAGGACAACAAAATGTAAAATTTGTTATAGAGCATTCAAAACATTAGCTGAGTTTGTTTCGCCGGTTTTTCTCAATGGGCTCGCTTTGGAACCGGTGGTAGATTCAATTGACATTCAAAAAGATACTTTGTTGATTCTATTTTAAATAATAATAATAATATCTATGGACGCTTTCACACCACGTCAATCTGGTCCCGTGGTAAGTTCTCGAAGAACTTGTGTTACGGGTACCAGACAACGGAAATATATTTAATACTTTTATACTATACATATATTTAAGACTTTTATTATATAATACACATATTTAATACACATCCATGACCCAGGAACAAAGAAAATATTTTTGTTCGCGGCGGGCTTCGAACCCGCAACCTCCGGCTTGTCACGCTTACCACTGTGCCACAGAGGTCGTCAAATAAAAAATAAATAAATTTGAAGATATAATATTGGAGGTTCCTTCAAAACTCCCAAACAAACGTTAAGCCCATTATATTGGTTATAACTCCCCTGACTTCCAATTGCGTGCATTTGCGGAAAAAAATACTTTTGTAAACACACCGTGAGTGAGCGCTACTAATTTTAATGTTTTAATATAAATTGTAACCGGAGAGCGATATTTGATATTTCTGATACGTTTAATTAATATCGAGTAAGCGATCCCTTCCTTTGGAACCCACATCAAAGCCGTCTGGGGGAAGGGTATTAGCATATACGCGAAGTCTATACAGACGTATATCTTGAATTCATTTTCTTTATCTATTTGAAGACTATTAGTTTATCTTACAATGGTTACAGGTTTTTTGTTAGCTGGATAAGTGGAGTGGTAGATGAGTAAGATGAGGGTGAGTGGTCATCGTCACCCATGAACATAGGCGAGTTTACGTGGGACCAGCCCAGTTAACTCGATGCGCCTCCAGTGACGCCCCTGTGCTCGTGTCGGGCTTCAGGATGGGAACCTGGGCCCAGTATAGCACGACGTCACGAGGACTGCTTAGTAGCGGTCGGGTAGTCCCTCCTTCCGAGGAGTAGTGTGGCCTTCGCTGGGGCCAGCCTGTCGCTGATGTGATCCTGTTGCCTGTAGATCCGGGACCCTCAAAAATCGACTAAAGACGCTCGCCCAGTTAACTCATTTTTGCCTATCCTGAGACGTAAGATTTTTTATTTATTTATTTATTTATTTATTTATAAGACAACTTGTTACAAAGACAAATAAATACATTTTTCATCTGAATACCTAAAAAGACTGGGAAGCAGTCTGTACATCAGGCATCAGCGCTCCTCGTTCGAAAGATTATCCATCTTGCTAAGGCATGGAAAAAATAAGAAGATGGTTGTACATATATTCGTATAACTGTGGTACAATGTAATATACGTTGTACCACAGTTATACGCAGAGGTATCCTTGTGGTCTTATTAAAATATGTTATTAGTGACGTTTTCTAAATCAAAACCGAGCATAACCCTTCACCGCTTCAAGACAGTAATCCACGTAGACATGACTAATTAAAATATTGATAAAATACGGGTGTGAAGTAATACTTACGTTATAATCTGTCAAATTTCGATATTAATATTCTCCCCTACTTTACACCACTAAGAATAAAAAATGGAAAACGTTAAAATGAATGATTTCTTCATGCTTAAAATTGACTAATATTATCTACATACCATACTTGATTTTCTCTCCTTAAACTTCCCCAAAGTGCTTCATTAGCTACAAAATAAGTATTCTCTCGTAGGTACTATATTAAAACATACCTATCACAATATTTATAAAATATAAATATTATTTCTCTTGATATAACATTATATTACTGATTCCACTACCAGTTTTATCATCAATAAAGCATTTTAAATGTCATCATCTTTATCATCTATGCGTCCACTGCTGAAAATAGGTCTCCCCAATGAACGCCAAGATGGCCGATCTCTTGCCACTCGCATCCTAAATAGACCGGCCACCGCACGAAAATCGTCTTTGATATAACATTATAAGCCGATATCACTTCTAAGCCTATACAAGCTGTTCTCGAGGGTCACGACGAACCGTCTCACTAAAAAGCTTGATGAATTCTAGCCACCAGAGCAGGCTGGATTCCTGGAAATCCTCTTCGATTTAGCACCATAGACCACATCCACACTATATGGTAAGTTGTACAGAAGACCCATGAGTAAAACCAGCTCACAGTGGCTGCCTTTGTGGATTATGAGAAAACCTTTGTCTCGGTTGAAACCTGGGTTGAAACGATCGCTCCAGAAGCGGTCCTAATCTTCGACAGGTAGCTTCTCTTGAGCTTCTCCACAAAAACAAAATGTCATATAAAATAATTATTAAACCTCATAAATCCTATTTGTCATAAGCACATAAGCACACCTTTAATGATTTCACAAACTAAGACATTAATGTCTTGTAGCTATATATTTGATGCAGCGTCATTTTATAACTGGTAAGGAGCCTCCAGTAATTAGTGCCGACTCTCTAGTTACTGTTAATTGCACTTCGAGTTACGACAATAGCGAGGAATAAAGTCGTATAAGAGATCTTTGACCCATCATCATCATAATCATCGCACCTTACCATGTTGTGTGGTATTATAAATGACATGCGGTATAGTCAGGGTAAGTTTTATGTTTATGAACAACCAGTAGCGCCCCACGGTTTCACCCGCGTTTCATTCCCATGGACGTACAGAGATAAATTATAGCCTTTATGTTATTCTGATGTGTAAACTATATTATTGTAAACTTTAATTAAAATCTTATAATAATTTTCACTTTTTCCACTTTTATTTTATAAAAGTGGAAAAAGTGAAAATAGAGTTTTAGGATTATTATAAAACATGAATTTCCACCAAGAACCGTCAGTACAATTAATCAGTTATATTAATTAAAATCCATTCAGTAGTTTTTGTGTGAAAGAGTAACAACATACATCCATACATTTTTACAAACTTTTGCGTTTATAATATTAGTACGACTAATAGGATGTTAACCTCATATCGTGTATACCGGGGCTAAGCATCTCTATAGACACGGTGGCTTGTCATCCGTCTCATCCCATATCCTTATTCCAATAAATCCTAAGATGGCCAATATCATTTCGCATTAAACTACCACTGGCCACTGCGTCGCCGTCTCATCTAGTTAGAAAACGGCCTCTTAAGTCTTTTTACTTCAATCTTAATATTCTATGCTTTTTTTTTGTTTCCGCAGGGGAATGCTCTTATACATACCACCGGGCCCGGAGGAGCCCGGGGGTTATGTGGGACTCTCTGCGCCCGAAAATATGATAAAGTGGGCGCAGACTCTACCCACTAAACCCCAGCTCCTTGTCGTCTGGGTGACCCAGCGAGGGAGCTGTGGACGTCCTCACCAGGCCACAACTCTCAGGGCACTCTTCTCTGGAGGCGGGGGATGGCGTCCCCTCCTCCTTCTCCGCTTAAGGCACCCTGAACACATAAGGGTTTATCTATAATTTAATTTATGTCGTATTCGTAAATACGAACTTGTTTTTCAAAAATTCGTTAATAGGTGACGGTGATCACTTTTCTATGCTTTTATACTAATATTAGGAAAAAGATTTCATTTTTGTTGGTTTGTTATGAATTAACTCAAAAACTTCTCTACCGATTACAGTATAATTACCGAATACCGATGGCACTCGTCGGGTTGTAGTGGGTAGAGCTGCGTTCACTTACCATCTCCCACTCTCCCACACTCCCCCTGGGGAGTCCCCCCTCCCCACGGGATGCCTACGAGTATTTCCCGGCGTAAAAGAAGAAAATATATAGAAATAATCGTCATCAATCAGTATACGATTGTAAATCTAAGTTAACGTCCACCCGACGATGACGCGGCACAGTCCCGCCACTGAAACACAACCGAAGCCAGGAGGCCGTGTGGTCGATGACCGCACGGTAGGCAGGGGGCAACCCCCCACTTTTTAAATCAAAAGTGAGCCGAATGGGCTCACACTAATCCGATGAAGCATTAGGGCCTTCGGGCCATTAGCATAGATCCTCCGAAAAAAAAAAAAAAAAAAAAATTAACGCAGGCGAAGCTGCGAGCAACAGCTAGTATAAGAATACAATAAATGTTTACATAATTTTAAGTTTATTCGTACTTTGTACGAAGTACTGATATATTTATTACACCGCGTTGAGTAACAAATGCGCCCTTAATAAGAGTCTATTTAAATTTCGTCGGGTCTCAACAAAAAGAAATCACGATTTATGTGAAGGTAAGCGGGCTTACACACGGTAACGTTTGGTCGCTCATTAAATACGGCTTAGTGCTTACCAATTTTGTGAATTTAATTAATCATGGATGTATATTTATGTATGCAATTTAATTTAATCTTATCTAATCTATTAAGTTAATTGGTATATTTTGTGATTAATTAAATTTTATTAAATATATACGACGACCTCTGTGGCTCAGTGGTTAGCGTGTTGGCGCTCAAGCCGGAGGTAGCGGGTTCAAATCCCGACAGGGAACAATATGTTTATTGTGTTCCTGGGTCAGGGATGTGTATTAAATATGTGTATTATATAATGAAAATCTTAAATATATTTATAACACTAAAGTATTAAATAAATATATTTCCCCTGCCTGGTATCCGTAACACAAGTTCCTCGAGAATTTACCACGTGACCACATTAATGTGGTGTTAAAGCGTCCATAGATAAAAAAAAGAAAAAAATATGAATTATTCCTATTGATCATTTAAAAAAATAATAATTACGTTACATATTTAAATATTTCTTTAAATATTTACAACCTGCCCATATCATATTTTTATTAGTAAAATACAAATCAAAACATAATTAAAAATGTAGTATCGAATAAATAAATCTCTCATAAAAATGTAGAGCCAATAAATTAGATAATGCTATTATAATAATTAGATATTTATAAATGAAGATGTGTAATTTAATATAACGATGTACATTTTAACAAGAACTTATAATTATTTTCATACTTTACAATTATTCTGCTTCTTTAAATTTTCTTTACAATTTGCGTCTCTGAAAGATGAGAGACCACTTTTCAAAATCAGTAATAATAAAATAATCACTAATCGTATAAATAACGATTGAAGGTCTCTCAGTGCCTGTATGCTTATCATTTCTATGTATTTTACTTTACAAATCAAAACTATCAATCACAATATATGAAAGTTTTAGCGAACATCATCTACATATAATTATTTTCATGAAAAATTATCATCCAACAACTTTAATCTTTAATCGTGCCTTTATCACTTTTATAACAACAATCGTATTTAAAAGCCCTGAGTAAATCGCTGCTAAAACAGCTGCGTTTTCAAAACCGTCGCAGCGTTTCTAGAAGCTCGTGTTGACAAGATCGTGTTCATTATCATTTGTATTCAGAGTTACACCTGGAGTGTCAGACAAGATTTACGTCGCTCGAACAACTGCAAGGCTTTTGTATGGAAATGTGACGGTTCGCGAATTTTTGACGGATGTTCCCAGTAAGGACGTAGGAATTCATGTTATTTGTTAATGTGAATTAATAGCGTTCTGTAGGCCACTTTTGTGTTCAAAGGTTCGGTTTTCCTTCAAGATGGGTCCTACTAGGAGAGGTTGGGGTCATACGGGGGGGGGAGCTTGGCATTGGCAGCAGTGGATGGAAAAGGGTGATAATAATGACAATGATACACATTATGTTAATTCACGTCAAATCAATAGTTAGAATTAGGTTAGAATATATTATTTTCGATTTTTATGTGGTCAGAAATGTTATTTTATCTAATCTATACTAATATTATAAAGCTGAAGAGTTTGTTTGTTTGAACGCGCTAATCTCAGGAACTACAGGACCGATTTGAAAAATTATTTCAGTGTGTAGCCCATTTATCGAGGAAGTCTATAAGCTATATAACATAACAATATGACTAACAGTAATTAGGTAAGTTGAGTAAGTTAACGCGAGCAATGCTGCGGGCATCAGCTAGTATATCATATTATGAATAACACACACACACACGCGCGCACACACACACACACACACACAAACACACACACAAACACACACACACAAACACACACACACAAACACACACACACACGCGCGCGCACACACACACACACACACACAAACACAAACACACACACACACACGCACACACACACACACATCACATAAAACATTTGCTGTATAGGAGCCCCCCTTAAATATAAGTTTTATTTACATTATTTATTTTTAAAGCTAATATACATATAACTAAATATTCTGAATGTGATTATTTAAAGCGTCTGCTGCGGTTATTTAAACTGAGCAAAAACCGGCAAACAATCACGTGATGTGTGGGGCCACGCTTAAATTTGATTTTATTCTATTTTTAGTATTTGTTGTTACAGCAACAGATACACATCTTTATTATCAGCCATCCTAGCCATCTGTGAAAATGTAAACTGTGTTAGACAGTCACGGTTCATGAGATACAGCCTGGTGACAGACGGACGGACAGCGGACTCTTAATAATAAGGTTGTCGTTTACTCCTTCCATAATTAAAAAAATAAATTCCTTCTTTTCTTACATTCCTTCTATTTCAGAAAATTGAGAAGTTTATTATAAAAAAAAATAAAGCTCTAAGCAATCTCCAGTAGTATTATATTTCAGGTCAACAACGATGATGGCGATGTTAGTAAGCTCAGGAAAGCTCAATATGGTAAAAGTTCAAAATCTCCTAAAAATAGCTACTTTTATAACATAATGCCAGTACAATACGAAGAAAAAGGGGAGATACAACACAAAATAAATAAATTATAAATACATTTTGTACACATAACCAGACGACCTCTGTTCCTCAATGGTTAGCGCGTTGGCCCTGAAGCCGGAGGTATCCGTGTTTCTGGGTCATGCATGTGTATATAATAAAAATCTTAAATATATGTATAGTATAAAAGTATTAAATATATTTCCGTTGTCTGGTACCCGTAACACAAGTTCTTCGAGAACTTACCACGGGACCAGATTGACGTAGTGTAAAAAGCGTCCATAGATATAATTATTATTATAACAGTAGACAAACAAAATATATACTTATTTGTATACTATATGCCTATCCTTATTACTAATATTTTACAGACTAAAACTAACATAGTTTAACTTTTACCTAAACCCCTTATAATTTCAATAAAAATTCTACCCGAAGCTTCAAACATTTTCATTAGTTGCTTATCAGAATAGGCGACGAGACAGGACTTTACATAAGTCTCGTTGACCAGTAATTGCACCTGTCCTGCCCAGGTTGCTGCACAGCAAAGCTGATTCATGGAAGAAATAAGCTGGATTGTTACCTATGCACACGGCACAAACACACCCTCTATAATATCATCATAATCAGACTCTATTCGTTTACTGATAGACATAAGCCTCCTTCATTTAACGCCAAGACGGCCGATCTTTTCACTGAAGGTCCCCCGTCTGTGAAAACAAATCATCATCATCATAATCATCATTATTGACCTCTATCCGTCCACAGCTCAATATAGGCCTCATTCCAGGAACGCCAAGACGGCTGATCTTTCCACCCGCATCAACAAAGCTGCACGAGATCGGCGTCTCATAATTTTGGGTTTTCAAACTTTTATTTTAACACACATATCAGAGCATAACTTTTAGAACAGGATTATATCAAAGACATGTCACGTAGGGGTATAAGACGTGTTCATTATGACTTCTTTTCACTAAATTGCACCTGAGATCCTTAGTATACAAAATACAGCCTTGTTGCTTTATGTTTGAGATCGTTTTGGAGTATGGAGTGTGCTAGTTGTGGATTATGACAGGATTCAAAGACCCTTTTATGTGGAGACTGAATAGATACTTGTAACATATTAAGTTTAGGACTCTCGGTATTTTGTTTGTGGGTGTGTATCATCATCAGGCCGTTGTCAACTTTAATAATAATATACAGAATGTCCAAAACTCAACGTCAAACGGGAACCGGCAATAGGTTATACCAGTTGTGGGAAAAATAATAAAAAATCCGTGTCACTTAGTAATGTTGGAAATTGACACTCTATACTACATTCTTAGGTTCTGTCGTCATAAATTTCAAATTATTAAGTATTGGAACGTAGTTCCTTATTGCGCGTTGCGAAAGGGGGCTAGACGGAAAAAATTCAGACGAAAAGTTGTAACGACACTTTTTACTATTGTAAGCCGTGCGGCGTGCGCGTATTTCTCTGTATGTTTCTCTCTCACAATAACATACACACACACATAAATAAATAAATATATATATATATATATATATATATATATATATATATATATATATATATATATATATATATATATTTTTTTTTTTTTTGGAAGGAATCTAGCAAGTTACTTTTATAAAAAATATGTGTGTGTGTACACGTGTTAGAAGTTATATTCCTTAAAGAAAAATATATAGTACAATTTCATTACACTGTAACCTTTTTGCTTATTGTGTAGTTAAAAACTATATCTTCTTCTGACGTCTATACTGTCATAATCTGAAAATTGTTATATAGCTAACATAATGGGGTTGGTTTATTTTCCTGACAGTGTGCGCTCGCTTCGTAAAAATTTACTCTCGTATAACTTCAAAAATTAACACTTTTACGTCAAAAACTCGATAATAATTAATTATCTAATCAAGTAAAACACGTCTTGAAAACATGAAGTCACAAAAACACAAATTAAAACTATATCTTCTTCTGACGTCTATACTGTCATTATGTGAAAATTGTTCTATAGCTAGCTTCATGGTGTAGGTTTTTTTCGTGACGGTGTGCGCGCGCATCGTAAAAATTTACTCTCATAATTTTTCCCTAACGCGCCTGAAGAAGTATAACTTCAAAAATGGCCCATTTAATCAAGACTTCAAAATGGCGCAATACAAGTTGCTGATACGCAACCAATAAATCGATTTAAAAAATTCTTTCACCAATAGCAAGCTACATTATCAGCGTGTAACGTGTGCTATATATTATTTTATTTTATAATCGGGGAACAGCAAGTACTCAATAAATTAACCGCTTTCACAAACAATTCTCAGTACACCTTAAATCATAATTATTATAATTAACGTGCTGATGACGAATGATAATGATAATGAATAGCCCACACAGAGTTGATAATTTGAGGACTAAATTTAAATTATGGTATACGGAATACTGGCAATATGAGTGGAGGCCGCGTTTAGGTAGACGAAGTGTTGGTCGACCATAAACCAGGTGGGAAGACGATTGATCCCCCGCCACTCGAATCCAATACGGACCGGCCACTGCACGGAGATCGTCTTCCCACCTGGTTAAGTGCAGACAAACACTTCGCTTAAAAAAAACTTTTCTTTGATTGTTTTTCCAGTAGTACATAATATCTATCTGCTTGCTAAAACTTGACAAGTTTGACGAGAAATAAGCGGCTGAATGCATTGGTTTTAGTTTACGGCTAGGGCATTCCCAGGTGCGAGTCCCACATAGGGTCAGGATCTACCCGAGATCCTGGCTACATACGTGAAAAGCATTTCCCTGCGATAACAAAAAAAAAATGTGTCTATATACTTATAGCCTAAGTATATAGACACAAGGATAGTTAGTTTCGTATTTATAACATCAGTCTATATAAATGTTTATTTATTTATTACGGAAACAAACAATTACATCAAAGTTATAAGTAGGTATGTAAAATTATTTTAAATAAAAACCACTAAAGTTCACAATTTGAACAAACATTAAGGCAAACTTGACAAAAAATAAGCCAAAAGGAATAAACATGAAAAAAGGTGGAAGGAAAACGACGCCGGTCGACATAAAATATATAAACACTATCATAGTTCTTACACTAAAGGTATTCCACTGTCACGTTGAGCAAGGCAATTAAAAGGACATAAATTAACGAAATCCAATACAAATGAAGAAATAAGAGCATTCATCAGTGAGATCGCAACTGAACCGAGTGAGCGCAAAATTAATCCATACCATAGCGGCCCTGCAGTAGTGATGTGCGTCGTGGTTTCAATACCGGCCAAATATTTAACATGGCCGCCACGTCAATTTTATGGGAATTCATTTACTGAATAAACGCCTATCCTAGGTTTTAGCCTAGGACATTTCCGAAATACAGTAAAGCTATTTGACGGAAGAAACAAACAGGATGGTGGTATCCACGCAGACGTAAGCTCGACATAAGTGCAGCCCTCCTGCGGTGACTTATTATATTATTATATTATCTATTACACTATAGCGTCTTTCTTTTATGTAAAAAAATATTTTTATGCAAAAAATATAAAATCAATGTTACTACATCTACGTATATATAAAGAGAAGGTTTTAGTTTAATTTACTTAACAATACATTTGTGATTTGCGGAATCTGATATCATGGTAATATTATATACCTGGTATCGTTAGTCCCATCCCTATTCATAACGAATGCTCATTTAAACGAAAGTGATAAATAGGCCTGTATGAATTTGGCGCGATCGAGGAGGGGATTCTCCCATTAATGAATATATTATGTGAATCTTTACCTGCAAGACTGAGTTGCCAATTTATTCATGGAAATTGGTTTCCTGGTAATTAATCCTATATAGAATTCTAGAGTCGAGATGGAAATATATGTTCACTGAGTAGATGGGATGTTTTATTTCGGTGGCTAGACCTAGCTTGATCTGCCGTCCTGACGTTCCTTGAACTGGCCTATATTCAGCATCGGACGAAAAAAACTAGATAATGATGATTAACGGATTTTTATATGACTGGCCTGTAGATCTAGTGATTAGTGAACTGACTGCTAAACCAGAAGGTCGTGGGTTCGATCCCCACCCAGGATAAATGTTTGTGTGATGAGCATGATCATTTGTTCTGTGTCTGGGTGTAATTTATATATAATACTAGCTGTTGCCCGCAGCTTTGTCTGCGTTAGCAGGGGGTGGACCACCCTTAAAATTTAGGGGGATGAAAAATAGATGTCGTCTGATGCTCCACCCTAGCGGATATTCACACAAAATTTCCCGAAAATCGGTCCAGCCGTTACGAAGGAGTTGAGTGACATACACACGCACACAAGAAATATATATATAAAGATAATATGTACCTATGTATGAAATATATAAGTATGTATCAGTTGTCTGGTCATAAGAACAGGCTTCGCCTAGTTTCGGATCAGATGGCCGTGTGCGAGTTGTCCCAACATATTATTTTTGTTATTATTATATTACTTTTCAATATTAAATTCCTATACTAAAATATATGACCAATAAAAGGATAAAAATTATTGTTAAAAAATAATTTAATGAAAGAGGACTTCGGCACGCAACGGATACACGTTATGATGATGATGATGAAATTTTTCATTGGAGTTTCTCAAGCTTTTGATATGCTTTTAAAAATTTATTAATATTGTTATGTTATTATAATAATAAGTCAGCACGATTTTTGGATGAGTTCTGCATGTTCGATACAAAAATAAATCAACTAATTTTTTTTTTGAGATTTTGAAACAAAAAATTGTTAGAAATTTCGTTCTAGTAGCCAACTAAAACAAAATTTCAAACAAATGATTTTTTATTTCATAAATGTAATCCCGCAGTTACTATCATCATTATCACCCGCTAACCATCCAGTATCCACTGCTGGACGCGTATCAATAAACGCCAATACAAATCCTATCGCATTCATTTTGGCCAATATTATGAATGACCCAAAATTAATAATCGTAACAGTACCATAGATATAAAGGTAATAATCGTAACAGTGCCATCGATATAAAATTGATAATCGTAACAGTACCATCGATACAAAATTAATAATCGTAACAGTGCCATCGATATCAAATTGATAATCGTAACAGTACCATCGATACAAAAATAATAATCGTAACAGTACCATCGATATAAAATTAATAATCGTAACAGTACCATCGATATAAAATCGATCTAGTCTAGACTCATCTCTCACGTACAGCGTCTGTTGATGGATATCCCAATATCAAGAGTTGCTGACGGCAGACCGACGCCATATTACAAATGATGTTTATACATGACTAGCGGTCCGTTCCGGCTTCGCACGGGTAAATATTTATAGCCTATATTACTCGCTGATAATGTGACTTTCTATAGGTGGAAGAATTTTACAAATCATTCAATGCGAACAAACAAATAAAAAATCAAATATTTCTTCTTCATTTTTTTATGTCATAACGAGGCAAGCGAGTAGTCGGTAATGGTGACTACCGACGCCCATAGATATCCGCACAACCAAAAGTTAAGCAGATGCGTTGCCCTCCCTTTCCTCATCCCCCCAATGGGCCACCAGAAACTCACAAACCGCACGAAACGCAACAACATTACTGTCACTTGACGCCGGTGTTACGTGAGCGTGAGGTACCACCCCAGTCGTGCCAGCCAACTTAAGTATATATATTATAATATTAGTATACATATTGATGGAATCGTATAACATGTAGAACGTGTATTATACTGCGTAAACTAAACAAACAATAAACAACATATCTTATAGGACATCTAGCGGATGCGACAGGCTTAGTCCTCAAGTATAGAACATTTTGCTGTGGATCGAATTGTAAATTATTCAGAAATTCAATTGAACATAAACAGAAAATTTCATCAAAATTACTCCAGCCATTAGTGACAGTGACACACACACGCACAGAAAAATTGTAAACATTTGATCCGATGATCAGATCTTATGATTTATTAATTTTTATCTTGAGCAAAGCATTAACAACCAAAATATCGAGCTAAAGTGAAAAAGTTGGGAAATATTCAAATACTAATAGATAACCATGCCGCGGCCGTTGTAGTGTATCTTGACAAACTATGGTGTGTGCAGCATACTACACAAGTTGGTTTAGTCGTTTACGCATGAATTACTTACAAACTAACTAACTTTCATATTTATTAACAACATTCATCATTTTGCTAGGGGAACATTAATTCCCCCACCATGGTTCAGGCCTTGTCGTGGCGGTGGGGCTCAGTAACCTAGGGTGAGCGGTGCACCTTGGGCGAAGCTAATTGGGCCGAGGGGGCTCTTTGTACCCCTCTTATAAGAAGAGGAGACAGAAGAGCAGGGGGCAAGGGGTGAGGATGGGAACCTCACCCCATTGTACTGTCCCGACGTTGGGAGGGGTTGTTCTGTGGCGCGGGACAACCCCTCTTTGGAGGTGGCGTCGGTCCCTTGCGGGACTGACTAGCCGTCGAGGTGCTCTGTTTGTTTTCTAGATCCAGGGCACCTCACCAAAGGCAGTATTGGTGGCACTCGCCGGGTTTTAGTGGGTAAAGCTGCGTCCACCTTACCATCTTTCGGGCGCAGCGAGTCCCATATACCCGTCGAGACCCTCTCCCCGCGGGATGTCTAAGAGCATTTCCTGCCGGAAAAGAAAAAAAAAGGGAACTTAAAATGAATTATTACCAACAAATACCGAACTTATTCCTAGCGACGGGAGGAATAAATTCTGTGCCGAGTTCTACAGGATAGTGTGAGTACCAAAGTATTCATATTGCAACTTCTTATACTTGATTCGAAAATTGCGTCAAAAGAAAAGGTGACAAAGGCATTTGACGAATATTTTCGGGACCTCAGAAAATATTTTTTTGAGGCAAAATTACAAAAAAAGTAGGAGGTGCATTAAACTTAACGATGAATTTGTCAAAAAATAAAAATGTTTTTTGTTTGATAATTTTTTTTTTGATTAGGCCACGAACTTATGGATACACCCTATAATATAATAATATCAGCCCTTACATGTCTCACTGCTGGGCACGGTCTCCTCCTCGAAATTAGGCGAGGAGGGTGTTGGGCCATAGTTCACCGATGCACTGGCCCAATGCGGGTTGGTGAACTTCTCACCCCTTCAAAGACTTTTAATTTCAGGCATGCAGGTTTCCTCGCGATGTTTCCCTTCATCAGTGAGCAAACGATAGTCTTATGTTCCGGTGCACCTAGAAATTATAGAAATATCCCATTTCAAGGAAACACAAGGGTTGGGATCGAACTTGGACCTCTCACTTAAGAGGCCGAGCCCACGCACTAGACCATCGTTGCTCAAACTAAGTGATATAGGCAATAAAAGAAATGGTATTGATTGGAATTGAAAAAATTAAACTATTAAAAACAGGAATATTGACCATTATTTTCAATTTTATAACTTGAAGCTCTTTTTACATACGTACATACAACAACATACCATTTTCACGAGACAAGTCACGTTTATTAATATTGTAGACGGCCATTTTGGTTTAAAAATATTAAAAGCGTTAATGTATAAATTTGATAAAAAAATATCAGGTAAAACAAAAACAATCATTCATCATACATTTAGGCCAAACGGTAGCGTAACTTACGCCATAAAAACTTTAGAAATAAATAACAAGAAATAACTCGAACATTTCACCAAAAGAAAAACAGGTATTGTGATTTTGATAAACTAGTAGATGTAATAATGTTAGGGTACCGTAGCCGAAAGATATTATTGTTAAAACCCTATTATTGGGCCCCTACTATACAATGGTTCTACCGTCTGTCTGTTTAATATATATTAGGTAGATGCCTGAAATTTTCTGTTTGCGTTTATGTAGCAATAGCTATAGTATATACTGGCGGACGTGCCACCTGATGGTAAGTGGTCGACGTCACCCATGAAAATAAACTAGTTTACCTGGAACTAGCCCAGGAAACTAGTTATTCCGGTTTCCCTTTTGAGTGAACCGGCCGGTCGCGGGGTGTGTTCTGTGTTAGAAAGATCCGAGAGAGAAAGACCTTTCAAGCGGCTGAAGGCAACTCGCAGTGGTTTTAGTGGGGCATACCGGCGCTGGGGGGGGGGGGAGTCTCACATATCACCGGGGACGCCCCATTCCTGGGTAAATGGGCAAAGCATTTCCACTGCGTCAAAAAAAAACCTGTCCTAAGATATAAGATGCTAAGTCTCTGTACGAGTAATTATATCGTCTATTCTACCCTTCTTTCCAAAACACAGCAAAGATGTTTCTCGAAAATAATAAACCCTTACCCATACAAACGGGTACGCGACTAACGCGTGATCCTTCCACCTGTAAAACTTTATTTAATTATTGTTACTGAGTTGCCGGGGCTAGTTTCAGGCGCTAAACACTTACCATTAAGTGGCTCATCAGCTTATCCAGCTAACACTTAAACAATTAAAAATAAATAAGGACCATACAAGAAAAGTGCCATGATCATAAATATTTTTTTACAATTATATATTGCTAGATGCGGTACCGTCCTTTTCCCTATCCCCACCAATGGAGCATCGGAAACTCACAAACCGCACGAAACGTAACAGCATAGCTGTCACTTGACGCTGATATTATGTGATCAACGCATCTGCATACCTTTTGGTTATGCGAATGTCAATGGGCATCGGTAGTCACCATAAGGCTCCGATTGCTCGGTTGCCTCCTTATGACATGAAAAAAATTGCAAGATAATATATCTGTCCTCCAACTCGCACATGTCCGGTTATCAAACTAAACTAGTGAGGTAGTCGAAGGTAACCACTAGTCCGTAACTCACACATAACGAGAAAAGTTTGGAAAAATATTCATAAATCGTCCCTGCTACGTATTGGAGCGTGCATGTTGTGGTCACGAGTGGATGTGGTATAAAATCTAGATTAGAACTACCACTTGGACATAAAACTTACGACTGACTAACGATTAGCTTGGTTGTTGAGACATTCACCGTCGTAGCAGATAAAAAAGAACAGATTATCAATGAACTAAGTAAAACGTATACACTAGTTAGGGTCTTTATAATTTTATTTTAATTCGTCAACTTTTCACAATATGGTAGAGTAACCATTCATATGGTAGAGTAACGTATAAACAATAATTTTGATACTACTTAATATGTCTCTTTAAATGAGAAAAATATTCTGAAGCCATAATATTATATTTTTAACAATAATACACATAATCAGCATTGTTTTTTTAATTATCTTCCAAAGGGTTCGTCTTTGTTTAATTTTAAAAAAAGCGAAGACAAACATTAGGAAGATACCTATAAAAATAAAGCTTTGATTGTTTAAATAGAATTTTCTATTCCCAATAACATTTGCAGCGAACTAATTGTCAGCGGGCAACAGATGGCGTTACTGGCTTATTAGGCCGGCGGTTTTGAGGCCGAGACAGAAAACGTCGTAGACTAGCTGTGGCTTAAGTTCGACGCCAGAAGGTCTAGACTAAGACTGCATATACATTGGTATTTGGCGTAATAATACAAATATAAAAAATACAGCCTTAGTGTTTAAATGCTCCAAACATCGTCGTTTTAATACACGCCGACTCATAAAGTAATATTAGCTGTTATTTGTTTTCAACAACCAGTGTACTATATTATGTTCAATAATCTTTGCAATTAAAACAGTTATAAATATAAACTCATACAATATATTTAACAAACAAATCTTCATCAATCTTGAAGTAGCTAGAAAAAAATACCTATTGTAGTTTCTTTCAAACATAATTTAATTATATAACGCAGAGTCTAGATGATAATACATCAACGTAATACTTTATTATTGATCTACATTGACTATATTCCCTGGACAGCATGAAATGTTCATAGCAAATTACAATATCTACGTCATAATAATAAGTAATTTAATTTGTTACATTTCGGACGTGCCACCTGATGGTAAGTGGTCGACGTCACCCATGAAAATAAACTAGTTTACCTGGAACTAGCCCAGGAAACTAGTTATTCCGGTTTCCCTTTTGAGTGAACCGGCCGGTCGCGGGGTGTGTTCTGTGTTAGAAAGATCCGAGAGAGAAAGACCTTTCAAGCGGCTGAAGGCAACTCGCAGTGGTTTTAGTGGGGCATACCGGCGCTGGGGGGGGGGGAGGGAGTCTCACATATCACCGGGGACGCCCCATTCCTGGGTGAATGGGCAAAGCATTTCCACTGCGTCAAAAAAAAACCTGTCCTAAGATATAAGATGCTAAGTCTCTTTGCCTGTAATTATATCGTCTATTCTACCCTTCTTTCCAAAACACAGCAAAGATGTTTCTCGAAAATAATAAACCCTTACCCATACAAACGGGTACGCGACAAACGCGTGATCCTTCCACCTGTAAAACTTTATTTAATTATTGTTACTGAGTTGCCGGGGCTAGTTTCAGGCGCTAAACACTTACCATTAAGTGGCTCATCAGCTTATCCAGCTAACACTTAAACAATTAAAAATAAATAAGGACCATACAAGAAAAGTGCCATGATCATAAATATTTTTTTACAATTATATATTGCTAGATGCGGTACCGTCCTTTTCCCTATCCCCACCAATGGACCATCGGAAACTCACAAACCGCACGAAACGTAACAGCATAGCTGTCACTTGACGCTGATATTATGTGATCAACGCATCTGCATACCTTTTGGTTATGCGAATGTCAATGGGCATCGGTAGTCACCATAAGGCTCCGATTGCTCGGTTGCCTCCTTATGACATGAAAAAAATTGCAAGATAATATATCTGTCCTCCAACTCGCACATGTCCGGTTATCAAACTAAACTAGTGAGGTAGTCGAAGGTAACCACTAGTCCGTAACTCACACATAACGAGAAAAGTTTGGAAAAATATTCATAAATCGTCCCTGCTACGTATTGGAGCGTGCATGTTGTGGTCACGAGTGGATGTGGTATAAAATCTAGATTAGAACTACCACTTGGACATAAAACTTACGACTGACTAACGATTAGCTTGGTTGTTGAGACATTCACCGTCGTAGCAGATAAAAAATAACAGATTATCAATGAACTAAGTAAAACGTATACACTAGTTAGGGTCTTTATAATTTTATTTTAATTCGTCAACTTTTCACAATATGGTAGAGTAACCATTCATATGGTAGAGTAACGTATAAACAATAATTTTGATACTACTTAATATGTCTCTTTAAATGAGAAAAATATTCTGAAGCCATAATATTATATTTTTAACAATAATACACATAATCAGCATTGTTTTTTTAATTATCTTCCAAAGGGTTCGTCTTTGTTTAATTTTAAAAAAAGCGAAGACAAACATTAGGAAGATACCTATAAAAATAAAGCTTTGATTGTTTAAATAGAATTTTCTATTCCCAATAACATTTGCAGCGAACTAATTGTCAGCGGGCAACAGATGGCGTTACTGGCTTATTAGGCCGGCGGTTTTGAGGCCGAGACAGAAAACGTCGTAGACTAGCTGTGGCTTAAGTTCGACGCCAGAAGGTCTAGACTAAGACTGCATATACATTGGTATTTGGCGTAATAATACAAATATAAAAAATACAGCCTTAGTGTTTAAATGCTCCAAACATCGTCGTTTTAATACACGCCGACTCATAAAGTAATATTAGCTGTTATTTGTTTTCAACAACCAGTGTACTATATTATGTTCAATAATCTTTGCAATTAAAACAGTTATAAATATAAACTCATACAATATATTTAACAAACAAATCAATAACATCAATCTTGAAGTAGCTAGAAAAAAATACCTATTGTAGTTTCTTTCAAACATAATTTAATTATAAAACGCAGAGTCTAGATGATAATACATCAACGTAATACTTTATTATTGATCTACATTGACTATATTCCCTGGACAGCATGAAATGTTCATAGCAAATTACAATATCTACGTCATAATAATAAGTAATTTAATTTGTTACATTTCAATCTGTCAGACTGTCAACTATGAAATACACAAAGATAGTATTTTTTATGTTCCTTGGGGAGGCAGACAAGCAACAGGTAATCAGCAACGCTAATAAACAAACATCCTGAGACATAAGATGGTAAGTCTCTGTGCCAGTAATTACACTGCCTGTGCCCTTCTTTCCGAACGAACATGACAGTAAAGCTGTTTCACGGAAGAAATAAGTGTTCTTTCCAAAACACGGTAAAGCTGTTTCACGGAAGAAATAAGTATTTTTTCCAAATCACGGTAAAGCTGTATCACGGAAGAAATAAACATGATGATGCAGATGGAAACGCAGTTCCTACATCCCTCCCCCTGGTAAAATGTGTGATTACTACCAGTTTGTCAACGGTGAAAGACAGCTTATGTCCATAATGGTGACCACTTTTTGGAAGCTTTTTGTACTAATTAATAGGCAAAAAATAATGGTCTAATTTATTAATAAATAGATTATAAACCCATGACTATAAGCTCAAGTGGGCTTTCAATTACTATACCTTAATACTATCGATAGAAGATGTTTAATGCCTGTACATCTACCATTAGTTTTGTGACAAACGTAAATAACGTAACTATCCCGCCTTATTTTTGTATCTTAGCCAAGGTTGAAAACATGCGATACAAGAAATGAGGTTTGTTTTCACGTTTGTCTACCGCTGGATTGTACAAATGTGTGCTTTCACCCTGAAAAGTTGTATGAAAAAGTGTATAAAACAGTATTTTTCCTGAACTGACATATTTATTAGAATCACTCGCTGAAAGAAAACATCAAAGAAAACCTGCATATTATGTGATAAAATAAAAGGTAATTATGGATTTGTAGTCGAGCGACGATGGTCCAATGGGTATGGGCCCGTCTTTTTGAGTGAGAGGCCGGGTTCGATCCTGGGTACCTTGAAATAGATTTTTCTAAATTTCTCCGTGCACCTGAACATGAGACCATCGCTAGCTGGTGAAAGAAAATATCGTGAGGAAACCTACATGCCTGATAAAATTAGAAGTCTTTGAAGGTGGGCGAAATTCACTTACCCACATTGGGTCAGCGCATCGGTGAACTATGGCCCAACACCCTCCTCGCCTGATTTTAAGGAGGAGACCCGTACCCAGCAGTGGGACATATATTGATTGATATTATTATTAAGTCCATGCAGCCATAGCCTAGAATCACTTGATTCAAATATGGAACAGCCGAAAATGTTCCAATTAATAACGATACAGATCAATTTACAGAGTATATAATATTAATATTGTGGCTTAACATTCACGTTAACGGCTGCTAATGGCACGTATAGGTCGATATATTTAATGGCCGTACCTTCGAATTGCGGTACACTGTCCGCTCCGTTATTAAGCTATCCCGTATTTGGATAGGGATGATTGTTGTGTCTATTAATAAAATATCGATGTTTAACAGTAGATTGTTAAAGGAGAGTTTTTGTAAAAGATTTTTCGAAGACTGCTTTTTCTGCATAATGTATGTTCTGAAAAGAACTCTTATCGGTGGAGATGCTAGTTATTTCTTTCGTGAATGCTGTATATCGTAAAAGGCAGGACCTGCAGCGTCCCGGTGAGGGTCGTACACAGCTCCCTCGCCGGGTTACCCAGACGACAAGGAGAATACCCCTGGGGTTTATTGGGCACAGATTCTCACAATACCACCGGGCTCCCCCGGACCCGGTTTTATGCATATTAAGAGCATTCCCCAACGGGAACAAAAAAATTGGCAGCGTAATTACTATGATCAAGACTTCTTACGTCTTATGTCTCAGGATAAGGAACACATGAGTTGTCTGGGTTATTCCTAGGAAAAGGTGTTTATGATCATGGGCGACGCTTACCATCAGGTACCTTACCGGTGGGAGGGAAGCGCTGTGCCGCGCCCCCGGCTGCATGGGTACCACCATCTTGCTTGTTTCTCCCGTGAAACAGCTTTGCTGTGTTTCGGAGAAAAGGGCATGACAGAGAGTGTAATTACTGGCACCGAGACTTAACATCTAATGTCTTAGGATAGGCCACACATAGATTAGTTACGTGGACTCGTTCCAGGAAAACTAGTTTATGTTTATGGGCGACGTCGACCACTTACCATCAGGTGGCATGTTTGCCAGTTTGCCTATCCAACTAACATAAAAATAAAAAAAAAAATAAAAAAAAAAATAAAAAAAAATTGCTCGTCTGTCCGTTGGCTTATCTAGAACTAATAAAAGCAGGACATGATGCTGTAATTACTGGCACCAAAACTTAAATTTCGGCTTAAAGAAATCATGGATGAGTCATGAAGCTGACACAGTAAGGATCAGATCACAAAACTCTGTTTACTACCTGGGTGATATTTGATCACTTATAATCAGGATTATTAGTGATTACCAGGTGGGAAGACGATCTCCGTGCGGTGTCCGGTCCGTTGGATGTGAGTGGAGAGGGATCGGTCGTCTTGACGTTCATTGAGGGAGACCCATGTTCAGCAGTGGACGGATAGAGGCTGGTGATGATGATGAATCAGGATTATGTCTGACCAAAATTATGAAGACTATCTATCATATGATGTCCCACATCTCTGATATAATGGAATAAAATAAATTGTTAACCTTAAAATTTTCCAATATTAATAACACAATTAACTTCAAAAATATATTTGACATCCCAAAAAAACAAACAAAAATTTAGCATTAGTCACGTACTCAACGGCACTTCCTCCGGCGCCGATACCGGCGGCGTCTGCAGCAGCATGGTCGACGTCTTCGTCTACGGATGCATCTCCTACGCCGTCTTCTACACCTACTCCTTTGTCTGATGCCACAATTCTCCCGGGGTGACCAGTTCAGGTAATGGGATCCTTTTTTCTCCAAAAATCCAAGAGCGGCCCCCTTCTCCAGCAATGTTTCTACAAATTCGTTGATCTCCTTAAATCCCTTCGCTGAACGATTTGATTGATTAAGATGTTGTATGATGTCGCTAGTCGTAGCTCCATCTTTCTTCTCCTGAAGGTACTTGATGATACGTCTTTCGGGACCCAGTCTTTCAAAGTCTGGAAACTTTTCTTGTGTCATAATGTAACGTTTCAATTTTGTCTACTAAAAAGAATACGAAAATTTATTTTGTCAAACGCGCCTCCATCTTTAGCCAAACTAGAATTGAATGACAATCAATCAAATTTTCAAGCATTCTTTATTTGATTTATTTCAACTTCTTAATATCGCTCTTTGTCATTATAAGTTTTGCAAGCAGGTTGTATGTCTATAATAACTAACATATTTTTAGTGTACGACTTTATATTTTAGTCATTGTAAAATAAACACTATTTTTCATATTTTTATATAATATATACAAAGAATAATTTAAAAAAAATTGCTGTGTAAAATAAAATAATTAAGTTAATTTAAGTTGCCCAGCTTAAAACTAAGACTAATTAATGCTACTTGGATACGTTTGTTATTTGATAAATAATATTTTATCTTCTTCTTAGCGTGTCGATCGATGGCTGCCTTAATTTAATAATAATACTCTTTATTTTAGTACAATATTTTAAAATCTTAATTAATATAAGCTAAAGATATTAATATAAGCAATATAATACATTTTGAATACTTTGCGCGAATTTCATCTACAGCAATAAAACGATTTTATATACCCGACATAATGGAAAAAATAATTTATATATTTGTTACTCTAGATCCCGCATAAAAAACAGTCGGATTTGCATAAAACTAATATAAAGAACAGGGAAGTAGTTAATTTTCTCGACCCACATAAGGTATGATATATTTTTGCCGCTAGTAGGTTCTAGCAGGGACCTTTTATCACGCAGAAAGATTCAACAACGAAAACAACAGTATCCGATTGTTAGTTCAGCTGGCCTAGCATGCGCACACGACAAAATTTTGTCTGCCCCTTTTCTCGTGTTATCTCTGTCTACAGTAGCTAACATGTGTTTTGAATATTAAGGACAAGATAAAGTAATTTAAACTTAAATAAATTTGTCTACTATAATTATATAATTTCGGTATACGAAAGAGTGTCCTCGTAGTAGCACTCTTCGTATTACGTGGTATTACCGTAACTGGTAATCGAGAAAATACTCGATGTAAACATTATCTCTCTCTCTCTCTCTCTCTCTCTCTCTCTCTCTCTCTCTCTCTCTCTCTCTCTCTCTATTTCTAGTCAAGAGATATCTCGTTGTACGCATGCAGCAGGCGGTGGCTTTTGCGGAAAATAGTAGTAAGGTTCTGCCAACAGACCAACGTTGTGTGTGAGTACCCAACAAGGTGGTTTGACACTGCATCTGACCTATCTCCATAATATAAGTTCTGAAGTTTGAGTTCTTCGGAGCTTCATTATCACCTTTTCCATCCTTCCAAATTTGACTTTCCTCCGTCAATCGTTAATCTCCTTTTCAGAGATGATTATTAATGGACCAAAATAGCCATAGTTTTATTTGTATAAGCAGGATGATAATACAGCAGGTGAATATTCTAGGTCCATATTTTCACGAGTTCGGATCTGATATAGTGGAAAACCATTCTAACGGGTCTCAATTGCAGAAAAAATTAAGAATTGGGAGACAGGAGTTCAAAAAAATAATAATTTCAAGCGAAACCTGGTACCAGTTTCTATTTCATATCGACACCATGACCCTTCCCTTTGGCAGCTCAGTAACAACTGTTCTCATTAACTGCGCTGCAACATGCTCATGCCGTCAGCTATTATGGAGCCATGATAAAAACAGTTATTCCACTAAAGCCATATTTAATTAATAACCATCGGCATTCCCTGGAATTGGTTGTAATTGCCCTTGTATATAAAATATCCGAAATGTCCTTACTAAAGTAAAATATAATATTCACGGTTCTAGGGTTTTCGTGGTTTTATTAAATAATTAGAAGAATAGAAGAAGATGTTTTATGTTAGAAAGGGAAACTGGCAGACGACCCATCTGATCGTAGGAGGTAGTGCCATGCTGCTTTGTAGCCAAATTGACCAGAACGACCGGGACGGTACCTCTCGTTCACATAACACCGGCTTCAAGTGACAGCTATGTCACTGTCGTGTTTCGTGTGGTTTGTGAGTTTCCAGTGGCCCATAGGGAAAAAGAGGGCAACGCATCTGCATAACTTTTGGTTGTGCTGATGTCTATGGGGGTCGGTAGGCTCTGATTGCTCGGCTGCTCCTTATAGCATAAAAAATGGTCAGCGTCGACCATGAACAAGTTCACATTGTACAAGCCCAGGCAGGTCATCAATATGTTGCCTATCCTGAGACCTGAGTTGGTAAGAATCAGTGGCAGTTGATTGAGGTTAATGATAGTAGGAATGATGATAAAGGTACTTGTCTAATTCGGTTAGCGACCCCGAGGAAATTCCAATTACAAAACATCTCACCGTCCATGGAAATGAGAATCAAGTGTCAATTTAATTAAATCCTTTGTCGTCGCGAAAATATTCGGGTTCAGCGAACCTCCTTTAATTAATTGATTGTTATCAAATCGCTCCTCAACAGGTCGCTGTAACATAAATAGTTGTTTACTTCACTCAGCTTTACTTAATTCCGCTTCGTTAAATTATATAAATGTCTCTTCCTCACTTCTTCCTTGCACTCTGTTTATGTTTCTAGCTTCGCTTTCGCTCTCCTTTATCAGCTAAAATACTGCTCCACTTTGCTTTTTTTCGTTTATTAATTATAATTTATAAAGTAGCTTACATTAATTTAAAAAACTGGTTGTTGTAAAGTATTAAAAAACTGTCCTACTTCATTAGTTTAGCTTGATAAGCTAATGTAAAAAACTGCTCTACTTAACTATGCTCTACTTTGTAATATATATAATAATAATATCAACCCTTATATATCCCACTGCTGGGTCTCCTCGAAATCATATGCGCTGGCCCAATGCGGGTTGGTGAACTTCACACAACATCGAAGACTTTTAACCTTATCGGGCAGGCCCGGTTTCCTCATTATGTTTCCTTCACCGGTGGGCAAGCGATGGTCTCATGTTCAGATGCATGTATAAATTTATAAAAACCCATTTCTAGGCATCATGGATTCGGGATCGAACTAGGAACCTCTTGGCACGACCTAGCGACTTGAAATTTGGTAGGAATATTACTTTTGGCATATAGAGGTCAGAAATTCCTCCCCCTCCCCCTTAGACAGAACGAAGTCTGTACGTGCAGCTAGTCTATTATAAAAATTACTGCGGTTGTCTTGCTTTCCCAAACTATGCAAACAATAATGTCTAATTATCATTTTTTTTTATTTAAACTTTTCCATGCGCGTCATTTTGGTACATCACATCAATGTTTGAAAAACATACGTATCAAATAAACTGCAATTAAAAATTTTGGAATCGTATGCCTTAGGGGGTGAAATAAGAAATGAAATTTTGTATTCAAACTTTCCACATTTCGAGCACAGCTGCGGGGATAGTCAGTTTTATATAAAATCTATTGGTTTTACATTTTCATGCTTCTGTAGTTTCCTGACACCAACATTTTTGCATTACATTGCAAAAAAACTACTCAATTTTGTTCGCGGGAAAGCTTGGCTGAATATCTTATTAAAATTCAGCACATTTTATGAACCTTTATAACAAGGTAGGAGGAACTATATCTCACCATATATCAAAATCCTTTTTCTATAATTCACAACAAATTCTTTTTTTTCTATAAGAAGATTTCTTTTGCTAGTATCTTTGACTGTATAGTATGTACAACGTATTATTTTATAATTAACACAATGAGGAACATAACTGGAAATGGAACATCATCGTCTTCGGACCTACATAATGCATAGTTTTACAAACCACTGGCAGCACCAGCCGAATGTGACGCCGTTTACCTATCTAAATGCATCGATTAAAGTTATTGGAATTAAGACTTCCGGTGGCGCCAAAAGGAAGATAATATAGATAAATAATTAAAGTTTAACAATAATAAATCTAGATATACGTGATTAATAGTTGTAATAATTAATAAGTATTATTATATATGATATTATGGCGATACTTATAATAATTAAAATAAAAGTTTTTATGGCATGGCACATGTAAAAATATAAAAAATATATGTGCCATGTAATTGTATATTAGATTAAGTATGTGTATTGTGTAACAGCGTATACATTATAGATGCTTATTCCTTAATAAATTTCTATTCTTTTCTATTATATTCTATTCTAATTAGATTTGGTATAAAAGGAGGCCGATGGCGGTCTTGTGATGCAATCTACCAGTACCTATACTTTGTAAAGAGCGTTACTCTGCCGAAATATATTGTGATCGAGAAGATTAAATTGGTTTAATCGGACGTTCTTGCTGAGTCGTTACAATAGATGTTGCATGAGCTTAAAAAAATTAAAGATTTACGTACATACAGTTATCTTTATCCATATAATACAAATAATCTGCAATACTCTAACTCCCGTTTGTGACCTTAGACTTGTAGACCAACTTTCCTCAAAGCAATTTTAATATCTTATGCTCTAATCTTGCATCCCTACAAGGCATAGAAGTTGCTAGGGCTTTACAATTTTGATTTAAAATTTACATAAAGCCATATTTACATATTTTTATAAAACATATATTTACAATTATGTGCACATGTCGGGAGTAAACCGTCCTAAAAGCATTTGCAATACTTCACGCTCTATTTTACGTAAAATTATCCAATTGGACATTTTCAAAATGGCCGCCTCTGATATGAATGAAACGGCGTCACGGCCAGTTACACTGTATCGGAATACGAATTAAAATGATAATTCGCAACATTAACAATCATTCAGTGGAATACCAGGAACACTGGATAATTTGATGCGTTATCGCGTATAGTATTTTGCAATTATTTCGTCCGTAATAACTCTTGTAACATCTATTCTAGTTGTTGCCTGCAGCTTCGCCCTCGTTACTCAACTCCTATAAGTCACAGCGTGATGTTATATGGCCTATAGCCGTCCTCTATAAATGGGCTATCTAATACTGAAATAATTTTTCAAATCGGACCAGTAGTTCCTGAGATTAGCGCGTTCAAACAAACAAACAAACTCTTCAGCTTTATAATATTAGTATAGATAAGGTTTTCCTTTAAAACCTTTATTTTTGAGGGAAATAAGATAGGACAAAGCTGATGAAATGGGGGAGTTAATTGAACAGGAGCCTTAAAAGAACATCGTAAAGATTTCAAAAATCGATCTAGCTGAGGATTTTTTTAACAGACTTTACCAAAAAAGTTAATCATGTGCACAATTTAATTAACGATCCCTCACCGTAATCTAATTACCGAGCCCTTCAAAAACCTCCTCGACCTAACCCCAAGGGCTCTCAGATACTAGACGTGTGCCCACAATTTGCACGTTAGACCCTTAAGGACTCTTCTGCGGCGCGACTCATGTGCGATTACAGAATTATGTTGCTAGCTGTTGCCCGCAGCTTTGTAAAACTTACTATTTGTGTGTATTATTTAAATGTTTAATCATCATCTTCAGCCTCTATTCGTCCACTGCTGAACATAGGCCCTTTTTTTTTTCTTTACCGCCGGGAAATGCTCTGAGGCATCCCGTGGGGGAATGGGTCTCCCCACGCGGGTATGTGGGACTCGCTGTGCCCGACAGCTGGTAAATGGACGTAGCTCTACCCACTAAAACCCGGCGAGTGCCACCAATGCCGCCTTTGGTGAGGTGCCCCGGATCTAGAAAACAAACAGGGCACCTCGACGGCTAGTCAGACCGACGCCACCTCCACAGAGGGGTTGTCCCGCACCACAGAACAACCCCTCCCAACATAGAGACAGTACAATGGGGTGAGGTTCCCATCCTCACCCCTTGCCCCCCTGCCTTCTTCTTATAAGAGGGGTACAAAGAGCCCCCTCGGCCCAATTAGCTTCGCCCAAGGTGCACCGCTCACCCTAGGTTACTGAGCCCCACCGCCACGACAAGGCCTGAACCATGGTGGGGAACATAGGCCTCCCTCAATGAACGCCAAGATGGCCGATCCCTTGCCACTCGCATCCAACACAGAGCGGCCACTGCACGGAAATCGTCTTCCTAGCCGACCAACACTTCGTCTATCTAAAATGTTTACTAGAATAAAAATTACCAGACAGTAACTGGCTTTGATAATTATTATTATGATATATTTTATGAATAAATGCATTTGAGTATCATGTCTGCTTGCCACGATACCAGCTTGTTTAACCTAACAGGTAAATTTATTGAGGAAACCACACCATGAGAGTAAGTCGTTTGCTATAAAGCTTATAGTTATTAACAATACTTGTAAAATAATTAAAAAATTCGGAAGAGTTTCTTTCTCCATACTTTCACTTTACGACTGTTTGTAGATTAAACTTGACGTTCCTTAAGATACTCCGTAAGTGATATATTTAATAAAAATATTTAAATTTGTTTTATGGAAAGAAAGGCAGAATAGATAGTGTGGAGATACTAGGGCAGGACGTAAGGTGACTACTCGGTGAAGTCTTAGACAGCTCGTAAGCAAAGATACGTAAAACTACTAGCTGCTCTATTGAAAAATGTATCTAGAAAATTCCTTTTCAAAATCTCTAATAGCCGGCCTGTAGCATGTCACTCGGAGGGGTCATAACATTGATACCCCCTGTAAAACCGCCGTCGAAGTGGCCAATAGTCTAGCCCAGGAGGATAATTTCTGAAAACCGCTTTATGTGTCCTACATTTTTAACGTACTACGTTTTTGTGAGTAAAAAATAATAAATATTGTATTTAGATGAGTTAATTTTTTACCCGCGACGGTACAGAGACGGTATATATTATGCGTTAAGGGCGAGAGGCAGTTTGTATATGCAAACCTATTTTGTCATTTATCTCCAGAACTACTAGTCCAATTTTAATGCGGTTTTCAATTATGGGTTCGGATTTGATTGGTGCATGTTATTAGATCGTCGTTACGTTGATAATTCACCAGAGGACGCCGCAGTTAACATTTGTTCGTACAAACCAATGATGTAATTTTTCTCCAAAACTACTATTCTGATTTTGATGCGGTTTTCAATTAAGTGTTTGGATTTGATTGGTGAAACCCACTTTTTTTTTTTCTATCTTAATTGGATGGGCACATAGGCACACACGCTACCCGATGATGAGTGTTCATGGTCTACATGGGCATATAGGAGTTCATCTGAGCAGACAACTTATGCCCCTGTAGCCCATCCTGAGACGTAAGATGGTAAATATCTGTACCAGTAATCACACTGTCTGTCCACTCATCCTTCTAAAACACAGCAAAGAAATGGTACAGAATCATGGGACCATTGCGGATTATGGACTTTCACAGTCATACGCGGCAGTATTAATTATACTTTTTAGCGTTTTCTTACACCGAGAATATGCGCCATTTAAAGGTTTCTCATAATACGAGCCTGCATAATGTATACCCTCATTAGGGCTGACTTTGGACGGAACAAATAGAACCTCCTTCGTTTCCTAATTGGGCCCATTGAACCGGAGCCCTCCCACGTGACCTGCATGAAAGGCAATCTGGAACACGGGGAAGACGATAAGCTTTTGTATTGGTCTTTGCTCAAATGACGTGAGATTGATGGGAGTGTGATATAAGTTATGGTCATTATTACCATATTTTTTGATGACGCACGTTAATGCTTTCACATGATCTAGATTTACCCCAAGTAAGGCTCCTGTGAGCGGCGATGGCCTAGTGGGTATGGGCTCGGCCTCTTGAGAGCCGAGAGGTCCGGGTTCGATCCTGACCCCACCCCCCCTGTGATGCCTAGAAATGGGTTTTTCTAAATCTCTACCTGCATCTGATCATCGCTTGCTCACCGGTGAAGGAAACATCGTGAGGAAACCTGCATGCCTGATGAGATTAAAAGTCTTGGAAGTTGTATGAAGTTCACCAACCCGCATTGGGCCAGCGCATTGGTGAACTATGCCCAAAACCCTCCTCGCCTGATTTCGAGGAGGAAACCCCTGCCCAGCAGTGGGACATATAAGGGTTGATATTATATTAAGGCTCCTGGACCTATGTGATGACTCGCACATGGGAATGCACTACCCCACTAAACCACCTGCGGTGCTTTCCGGCGGCTCTTGGATCTCGGATCTCGGATCTCGGAGGAGGGTCTCGGATCTGCAGGCAACAGGAGCACTCATTATTACCCTTCCTCCCAATGGGCCGCCGGAAGCTCAAAAACCGCACGAAACGCGACAGCATAGCTGTCACTTTACGCCGGTATTATGTGAGCGAGAATTACCACCCCGGTCGTGCCGGCCCAATTCAGGCGCAGAGATGCGGGTTATTGATCATGAAGTCGACCGTCACAAGCATTTGAAACTTGGGACATTCTTGTTATTTAGTTATAAATGTTGCCAGTGTAGGATAAACATCATTTAGGGTTACGTAGTCAAAATGAAAAATTGCTCGTGATATTCTTTTATCCATCATTGTCAATTTAGAAAAAAAAATACAATTACGCTTGAGTAAATGTAGTAGTTAAAAGAAATAAGAAGTTCTGTAAATATTATATAAGATGAGTCTTTGCGCATCTAAGTTGTTAAAAAGTGTCTTAAAATACTTCATTATCATAATCATCAACCTCTATCCGTCCACTCTCCGTCCGGCTCCTGTACAAAGATCGTCTTCCCACCTGGTAAATTGCCAATCCGCCTGCTCAGCGTAGCAATTATAAGCATATAGAGGATATTATGGACAAATAGATTGTAGGCATAAGAAAAAGTACTTATCGATATAGAATTACAAAAGACGCAATTACTTCTACACCATGTCACCTGAAGTATCGGTATGACTTTTTTTTTTTTTTTTTTTTTTCGGATGGATCTATGCTAATGGCCCGAAGGCCCTAATGCTTCAACGGATTTGTGTGAGCCCATTCGGCTCACTTTTGATTGGGGGGTTGCCCCCCGCCTACCGTGCAGTCTGCGACCACACGGCCTCCTGGCGTTGGTTGTGTGTCAGTGGCGGGACTGTGCCGCGTCACCGTCGGGTGGAGTGGAGCCCCAGGCGGTCTACCCCTACCGGGTGGGCTCATTGGCGTGAGGACCCGGCAGATGGCGCCAGCGATACTGGGGCCCACTCCGCCGGTCGGAGTTGCAGCGTCCGCCACAGGAGGTCTTGATGAGGGTTGTTGGGCGGGGCCCCCCTCGACACCCCGCGGTGGGCATCGCCTATCTGACGCGTTAATGTTTTTTAACTTTTTGTTAGAACTAAACGAACCCAATACGGTCGACGAGTTGAACTCGGTTCTATTAATCTGAGGGCCGGCCCTCTCCTCGCCCTCAAGTGGGGGAGGTGGGTCGCGCACGATACCCGTATAATCAGACGGTAGCGAAGTGCTACCGTTGTTATCGCGGTCTGGGTTGATGTCGACTCGTGTTGGGTTCGAGCCTAAATTATCGCGATCGATCCGGATCGATTGGATATCGATGTGTAGGGAACGACGTCGCTCCGGGCCCCGGGGCCCAGGCGGTGTGCGTGTGTGTCTAACCCCGGATGTTGTGTTGCGGAGTGATTGTTGTAGTTCGCGTCGCGCTTTTGCGTCGCGCATTAGCAGCTGCGAAATTTCGTCAGCTGGATCAGTTATTATGTTCTTAGGTAGCCTACGCCTATCAGGAGCTAAGCTATCTGGGGTGTAGTTCGCCGCGCTCACGATGAGCGGGTTCGGGTGGAGGACTGCCTTTTCAAAGTGACGTTCTGACATCGCTTTGAAGTGGCCCTTGATCGAGTCTAACCTGAGGTCTCTATGCAGGTCGATGTTTCTTACGTACCACGGGCAACCGGTTGCCATGCGTAAGAATTTGTTTTGTACTTTTTGTAACGCATACAGTCGTTTCTGTGTCACATGCCCGAATGCAACACAGGAATACGACAGTATGGGTCTGATGCATGCCTTATACAGCGTTAGCTTGTGCCTGAGGGGCATCTTGCTATTTTTATTAATCATGTAGTATAGACGGCTCATCACGTATTTGGCCTTCTTAACTACTGATTTTATATGTGGTCTAAACGACATCGACCTATCGAGGGTGACCCCCAGGTATTTGACCTGCCCTACTCTAGGGATTTCTGTATTGTTTAATTTAATTGGCGCCATTGTCCGACGCCGCTGTCTGAGTGTGGCCCTTCTTCGCGTGAATTGAATGGCGTTACTTTTTTCTGGGTTTATCTCTATTCTCCATTTAGCGAACCACTCACCTAGTTCGGTGACGGATCGCTGAAGGAAGACAGAGGCCCTGGCAGCTGACGGGTGGGTCACGTACAGTGCAGTGTCGTCGGCGAATAGTGCCAATTTCGTATTCCGATTTCTCGGAATATCTGAAGTATATAGATTGTATAGGGTCGGGGATAGTACCGATCCCTGAGGTACACCGGCCCTCAGGGGCCTCCGAGAGGACAGCGTGCCCTCAACCCTATATCTGAAATGCCGGTCAGTCAGGTAGTCGCGGATGATGATGACTAGTCTGTCCGGTATTCCCATCTGGTATAGTTTATAAATTAGACCATCGTGCCAGATTCTGTCGAATGCCTTGGCGACATCGAAGAAGACTGCACACGTGTCTCGTAGGTTTTTCCTTTGGAAACCTCTGAGTATGTCCTCCGTCATGCGGTGGACCTGCCTCGGGCAGCAGTGGTTTCCTCTAAAGGCGAATTGCTCATCTATGAAAAGATTCTTTTCGCCGATAACGGTTTTCAGCCGCTTCAGCAGAATCCTTTCGTAGATTTTCCCTAGTGAGCTTAACAGACTTATTGGACGATAGCTAGTAGGATCCGAGCGCGGTTTCCCGGGCTTCGGTATACCTATGACTGTAGCTTCTTTCCATAAGTCGGGGAATCTACAGCCCTTTAAGAGGGCGTTTATAATGTTAACCAGGAGGATAACTAGGGCGGGCGGTAGTATTTTTAACACCTTGTTCGAAATCCCGTCCGGCCCGGGGGCCTTCTTGGAGTGGAGGCATTTGATGATGTCCTGGACCTCTTCTACATCCGCCGGGAGGATTGGTTCCCCCTCCGGCGGCGCAGAGGCCCTTCTCGCTACCTCCCTAGTTACCTCCTCTATGTGGGGGCCTACGTGGGGGGCGGTCGGTATGTTGCTCGGAGTGCACTGACTCTCGAGTGTATCGGCTAAACATTCCGCTTTGTCGGCATCCTCTAGTGCAGGCGCGCGATTTAATATTTTCAGCGGAGGCATGGATGTCTCCGCTTTGTTCTTTAAAGTTCTGGCTAGTGGCCAGTAGGCTACGTGGGACGGAGAGATTTCGCTCAGGAGGCGATCCCATCTTTCTGTTTTAAATTCTATTACCCGGGCTTTGACCTGGCGTTCGAGGTCACGGAGGTTCCGACGATATTCGTCCGTCCGGTAGCGAGCGTATGTACGCTTAGCGGCATTTTTGTCGCGTATTAGTTCTTTCAGGTCCACCGGGAACTCCCAGCGACCGTCATTGGCCGTTGAGATCTCCCTGGAGGACTTTTCAATAGTCGCTACCAGATGGTCGGTAAGGTCGGAGCATGCTGATATAGCAGCCTGAGGACTATCTATAATATCTGGGATATTATCGAGATGACTCGATTGAAGTGATTTTAAATTATCGTTTAACAATTTAAAGTCGATGATTTTTTTCTTATTTGTGATTGTATTGTTTGCCGGGTCACCCAGTTGTAGCAAAACCGGTCTGTGGTCTGAGTTAAGCTCATGTATTGTATCTATGGAATGAACCTGAAGGGTAACATTCCGTAGAATGGCTATGTCTAGGATTGATGGGCTCGCGTACGTTTCGCTGTTTGCGAATTGATAGCGCGTCGGCTCATACGGGGCGACGATAGTTTGCAAAGAACTCCAGACATACTATATTAATTATTATAATATCAAGCCTTATATATCCCACCCTCGGGTCTCCTCCTCGAAATCAGGTGGGGAGGGTGCTGGGCCATAGTTCACCGATGCGCTGCGCACAGACTTTTAATCTCATTGGGCATGCATGTTTCCTCACGATGTTTCCTTCACCGGTGATCAAGCGATGGTCTCATGTTCAGGTGCACGTAGAAATTTATAAAAACCCATTTCTAGGCATCACAGGGATCAGGATCGAACTCTGACCTCGCGGCTCTCAAGAGGTGAGCCCATACCCACTAGGCCATCGTCGCTCACTTCGAAAAGTATGTAAAAACTGACCCAGTCTACATGGGTGAACTGTAACTGATAAGCCAATCTATACAGATAAATAAAATTGGAGTGTCTGTTTGTAATATTAAAATAACAGCTTTTTATTAAATGCATATGGATGTACACGGTACATATACTAAAATATCATTTTTTACAATTTTTGTCTGTCTGTCTATCAGTCTGTTTGTTCCGGTTAATCTCGGAAACGGCTCAGGTGCATATAGTAAAACCCATGCCATGGCACCGGTAAAATTAGAACCCGGAACTCACTCATACCCACTAGTCCATCGTCAAACGCTTTTTAATTAAATTCTGTAAATATGCAGTTTGGTCAAACAGATGGTGTTTTGGGCATTACATAATATGACACTATTGTCTGTTGCAAGACGACCTCTGCTTGGCTACTAGTATTTTTGTATAAAGTTTAAACCTTTAATGCTAGTACAGTCCTTACAGATACTTTTTGCTAAAAAAATATTATTTTTAAGAAACTCGATTTGCCTCGACTCGCGCTTGACCGAATCTTCAAAATCATCCATTCGTTTTAGTAGAGTTAAGAAGTTACCTCGTTATAACTTATGTTATTCGCCTCGCTGCCTGTCTTTATAAATCACGATTAAATAACAGATTGTGCATATTTTGAGAGCAAAAAAACAACAAAAACGAGTATTTTTATGGGACATAAATAGCAAGGTTGGTAATAGATATAATACTAAAGCCTTATTTATATTTATACTTTCGTGTATACATAAAATAGCTAGCTTAACAGCTTTAGGCTTTTTTCAGGCATTTTATGCTTAACTTGGTTTAGTATCGAATGGTCTACTAAAGGTTATTTAGCTTTATGTCATGTGTTTGACATTTTGCCATTTAGACTCTTTGTTGTTGAATGTTTTTGCATGTCACTCTCAAACTCCATAATTTATTTTATGCAAAATAAGCCATATAACGGCATCTATCTGGCAGCCAGCAAGCCAGAGCCAGAATAAGAGTCTGATCCTTGTTGAAGAAGCGGCAAGTCGCAATGTGGCCTTTGCTGACAGATCTGAGAACGAAGCACCTACAGGTGGTACAACTCACACCGAAGGCATCCACCGTGATTTTTTGTCGTCTAAAACTCTACATTCAATCTAAAAATCTAGCTTTACCATGTCCCACAAAAATGCCAGGTCCAGGGCTGGTGGTAGATATGAATGCATTTACGCCAAAGAAAAATAATGATCAGAGCTTCCATATCTAATGACCATTATGTTACGTATATTATCTTCTCAGTAGCCATTGTTAATATAATTAAAATACTTTTCACATACTTTTCAGTACAAACGATTACTCTCATATATATTTAACATATTCCTTGTCTTTATATCTTTCCTTTGTACTTGCTTAATATTATTACATCGTACTGCCTGAGGCAGAGCTATCCTCACCGACGATCGTCACTCAAGAGAGCCTCACCATTCCCTACCACAGATTTTATAAAAGTTCGCCCCGCCATGCGCCACCAACGAACTTACAACTACCTACATTCTTAAAATTATTACAATATTTATTTATAAATTATTGAAAATCATGACACATTTTTACAACCAAAAAAATACCTCAGTAACAGTAAATACTTCATGATGATGATTTTTGATTGAGGTATGTTCAGCAGTGGACGGATAGAGGCTGATGATGATGGTGAAGAAGAAGAAGATGATGATGATTTTTAATTGGTAACCCAATCCGGCCGTATCTAATAAATAAAATATAGTATTGTACATTGTATAAATGTTTGAGTTGATTTAGGACTACAATAATAGTGGTACAGCTTAATTAAGGGAGAGGAGTGAAATATCGTATTTCTGTATCGGTTTTGGGGTTGCGTGCCCTATAGTAGATCCATTATAGTTAGTATAAATTATTTGCTTTACGTTTAATTATGTTTGAGGCTTCTTTTAACAGAATATGAAACTAAGTTGTTGTTGTAAGAGCTTTACCTACTAACTCTAAACAAAAAAGTTTTTTTGCACTGACAAAAAACATAATGAAACAACTTTTACGGATTTTATCGCACTGCATTAAGCTTACATGCTTAACGTTTCGAATACTTTACAGCAATATCTTACCAATATTAGTAAACTTTCGCTTTTATAAAATTAGTAAGATGTTAATCAAATTTTCTGCCAATAGCGAATTCTTTGTAACTCCCCCTTGAAGTATCATGACACGTAATCAGCACATAATCTACCTTTCGAATTTTATTGTGGCTTTTCTATTTCCATTAAAAATTAATACTTTCAAATCAGGCTTGTTATTCACTTAATTCAACCACAAAAAACCATATTTCCTTGGGGAACTTTAAAATTAGCTTAATGCTTGTTAACTCTTAATCTAAGTGCACTTAGCTGATTGCGGTCCCTAGTGTAAAATTCACAAACTACATTCCCTTACAAATGCTGTAATTCCATAAAAGCCTACTCACGAGAGGGTGCATCCGTAATGTACACGTGTCACTATGTCATGCTCGGGATAAACGCAATTTAATAGAGGGAGCGCGAGTTACGTTTGTCTCGCTCTTTATTTCTGGAATGAACACTTTTTTGTTTTATATGCGAATCATAAAGTACATGTGCTTCGTTTTATATAGTTCAGGTTTTAGTAAAAGTACATTTCATCACTTAAAATGGTGTCATAATAATAATCATCATCATCATTCATTCGTCTACCTAAACGCGGCCTCCACTCTGGAACCTTATTGGCTCATTGGCCATCCAATCTCTTAGCATGGTGTATCTTTCCTCAAATAAAAATATGTTCCTAGTTTAAGTTTAGTTAAAAAAAAAAAAAAAAAAAAAAATCATAGGCGATTCTAGTGCGACCTCATTGATGGGCAGCCATCTTGGCGTTCATAAAATGACCTAAGCCCAGCTCCGTCCAATGACGAAAAAAAAATACTCGCGATGTACCAATGTAAATGACATGCAAAGACATGAAACCCTCCATTGCACGGGCATAAGATAAGACAACAGATTTTTTTTATGTTTTTCTGTTGGATAAGCAAACTGTCGGATGTGCCACTTGATGGTATGTTGTCAACGTCACCCAAGTGGGAAGGTGGACGCAGCTCTACGCACTAAAACCCGGCGAGTGCAATCAATGACAAGGGACAGTACAATGGGGTGAGGTTTTCATCCTCGCCCCTTGTTCTTTTGCCCCCTCTTCTTATAAGAAGAGTACAAAGAGCAGCTCCCTCGGCCCAATTTGCTTCGCCCAAGGTGATGGGCATACCCTATGTTACTGAGCTTCACCGCCACGATAAGGTTTAAACCATGGTGGGGCTCCTGTGGGGGTCCTGGCTAGTTAAGTAGGCAAGTGGCTAGGCAAGTAGCCAGACTTATTTATGCCTATTCTGTAAGATCTCATAGAACATAACATCAAAATGGCAATAAAAGACCAAAACGCGGGCGTGGACGTGGCTTATTACAATATCAGGGCCTCGTACGTCGAAAAAAAATCTATTTCAAATTTACAAAAAAATACCGCAAATTACAATACATTTTTTTTACAAAAAAGGGCACGGGCACATATGATCTTGGTAGCAACTCCACTGCCTGTAATACCTTTCTCTCTCAAAGAATTCAATTTCATAGGAGAAATATGGCGGTCGTTCCGATGCAGGTGGGTGCTCCCACCAATGCGTGGACAACATCGAGCAGAAACCGGATAGAGTAGTAAGGTGAGCCATAAAATTTCGAAAATGATCAGTGATTTGTCACTGATGTAATAGCAATTACACCAACCAGTGATCTGTATGTACGTGCCAATGCGCGCAGCGTCACAGCACTTTGGCGGAATTAGTTTTCATATAAAACACATTCCGCCAAATTAATAATAATAACATTACCGCTCTTCGCATTCCGGTTATAATATGCTCGGTGCACCCAAAGTGATGTACATGACTTACGTCCTACTTACGGTATATGCTACACACTATATTACATGATGCATGATAATTATCAATTATAGTGTCCAGGGCATGGACTTACGCGAGCTGATTAATGCGTCAGGGATTAATAGATAATTAATATACTAACATTGATGTATCTGAGAATTTGGTTTATAGATTCTTAAGATGGGGTTTAATATTATGATGAAAGAACCACCTGGGGAGGACATCCACTCCCCCGCGGGATGCCTCAGAGCATTTCACGGCGTTAAATGAAAAAAAAGAAATAAAAGGGGCTCTGGTATAATAACAGCCTGAAATTGAATGTCAAGGCATTTGTAAGCAATATAGAAGACTTAAATTTACTCTCGTTGTTAGTGCTCACAGTAAGTCCTTACAATCTTAGGGACTGGGTCTATTTATACAACGACGTCACGCGCAACTGATTGACGACGTCGACTACGACTTTTACTTTTTTAATTCTCTATTTGAAACCCCAAAAGTATATTGCAAATAAATATATGTCCAATTTGTGTACGTTTTGAGGAAATGCTTGAATTAATCAAATGATTCCCTGGGGGACATCTGGGCACCAAATTACATTTGCTTTCGTTCGCGAAGGTACTCGAATACGAATCCAAATAAGGAAATCAAATTGAATTTGAAAATTTTGGATTTCTTTTGCATTTTGGGAACAGCTGATGAATTGTTAATGGTATGGATTGTGGTTTTGCATTTTCATCAAGTGAGAAAAGATATATAACGAGGTTCCTGGCACCAGCGACTGCAGCTATGGAGAAGAGGAGGCCAAGTAGACACTGTAATTACTGGCACTAAGAGTTCTTATGTCTTAGGGTAGGCAATGCATGAGATACCGCCTGACGGTGCGTACCTGTGTCAGGTGGCCAGAAGGTAGACGACGCCAGCCTGCTACGAGTGCGCTGCTGGAAATTTCGGCCCAGCACACACTTTAGAGGTGTGCGATAGATAGGCCGCACAGCGTCACGATTCTTAGCAGTGCTTGGAGCGAACCTCTCGAGTGTGATGCGCTGCATTATCTAGAGTGATAAGGCCTGGAAGGCGGTGGCCTCCTTCTGAGGAACCGTCATTTCGTAGGAGGCCGCGGAGCGCGACAGAGAGGACGAGATCGACATAGGACGAATGTGCGGAGGAGGTGCGCATCTCCCGCTTCCCATCTAATCGCACTAGGGGTAAGGTTGGGTACCTGCCCCGGTAGATCTGCGCAGACGCCAAAATCTTTCGGTTTTGGATTCGACGGGGGATGCTTTAGGTTGTTGGAGTTCCCCCATAGTAGGAGGAAGCCCGGTCAGCCCTTTTGAGGGAACCGGCCGGTCACGGGGTGTACTGTGTTAGTTAGATCGAAAACACACTCCCCTTCAAAGCTGAAGGCAACTCGCAGTGGTTTTAGTTTAGTTTAGTAAGGTATGTAAGCGAGGAACGCTGGGAGTCCCACATATATCATAAATGCGTAAAGCATTTCCACTGCGACGGCAAAATGACAACGCATAAGTTGCCCTAACAAGGCTTGGAAAAACTTGTTTATGTTTATGGGTGACCCTGACTACTTAGCAGGTGGTTCACCAGTTTGCCTATCCAACATAATAGTGCTTTGCCCAGGTAGAATGAAATCAAAATAGTTCACCGGTGGGAGGGAAGCGCTGTGCCGCGCTCCCGGCTGCATGGGTACCACCATCTTGCTTGTTTCTCCCGTGAAACAGCTTTGCTGTGTTTTGGAGTGAAGGACAAGACAGGCAGTGTAATTACTGGCACCGAGACTTAACATCTTGTGTATCAGGATAGACAACACATAGATGAGTTGCCTATAAATGAGTTGCCTGGACTCGCTCCAGGTAAACTAGTTTATGTTCATGGGCGACGTCGACCACTTACTATCAGGTGGCACGTTTGCCAGTTTGCCTATCCAACTAACATAAAAATAGTCAAAGTCGATATAAAAGCATATCTCCACATCTCCCCAAGACCTAATTACGTATACAATGGAGTCTACAACAATTAGCTCCTTCACACAACCGTAATGAAGTACTTATTAGGTATTAAGCTTGTTAGCACCAAATTACTCTTCTTAATAAAAGCTTTGACTAATGAATGACTTGCGTATCAATGTCTTGACTAAATTAATTTTGAATTTTTTTAAGTAAAAAGTATAATGTCACTCTTGTTAACTTGGTAACTCAAATGTTATCATCATTTATTGAAAGTTTGAATTATTCTCAAACTTTCTATTTTATGTTCTAATTTTGCTAACTAGGTATACTGTTGAGATAGCAGATCTATTCCATGAAAGCGTAAAAGTCAAGTTCAGGAAATTACATGCATATTTTGACATAATATATTTCGTTCCTAAAAGTTCCTAAAAATTCCTTAAAATTAAATAAATAAATAAATGCCTCCAAAAATACCTTTGCGATCATATGAAAGCCTTCTGCCAAACAATTTCAAATTATTTACATCAATTTACAATGGGCCAGTTGCTATGTCTTAAAGGCGCGGCTCCACCGCGGCGCACGCAGAGTCTACGCACATTAAAATATCCATTGCTAGAAAATTTCAATTAATGCGTAGCGTTTATTGAAATGCAGGGTTGCAGACTGCAGTGGAAACAGTCAAATTCATTTTTTTATGTTAGTTGGATAGGCAAACTGGCAAACGTACCACCTGATGGTAAGTGGTCGACGTCGGCCATGAACATAAACTAGTATACCTGGAACGAGCCCAGGCAACTTATTTATGTGTTGCCTATCCTGAGACAGAAGATGTTCAGTCTCGGTGCCAGTAATTACACTGCCTGTCTTGCCCTTCTCTCCGAAACACAGCAAAGCTGTTTCACGGGAAAAACAAGCAAGATGATGGTACCCATGCCGCCGGGAGCGCGGCACAGCGCTTCTTTCCCACCGGTAAATTTCCTTGCAAAGTGAAACTTGACAAACGTGCGTAGCCTCTACCTGCGCGGCGGTGGAGACTCGCCCTAATACCCACGTTTGATTTCAAACATTCCGTGTCCACCAGTAGGATGTATTAGATCAGTTCACAGATGACCTATGTGTTCATACCTACGTCTGATTTACAAGACTCGTGCAATTGCAACCACTGCTATCAAAGATGATATGCCTAGCTATGTCTGTCTAATTTCATCATTATCAACCTCTTTCATTTAACGGCCAGTGTCTTTAAGAGCAGTCGAAAAAGTACAACCTCTTATCTCCTTTCTCCAGTACAAATCAAGTCAGTGCATTCAAGTCCATTGAAGCGTTTAATGAATAAAGGTTTCCGAATCACTGTCCCCCAAACAGGAGGTCATTTTTCATCATAAAATCAGAAAGCCTTGGGGGATTTCTTTATTGTGATCAACAAAATGAAAGATTCCCTTTACGCTTAACCGTTAACGTCAAAGTGAGCTTTATGGCGGACATGAAATTGGTACAATAACTAAATTTAAGAGTCAGCTAGCGGAGGGTACCAATGCCGCAAAGTGCAGATTTGTATTGTGTACTAGCTGACCCGGCAGACTTCGTACTGCCTCAATCGATCAATAAAAGACCTAAACTTTTGTATTAAAATAATCTTAAAACAAACAAAAGGAATCCGTATTTAATAAAAAAGCATTTTTTGAATGAAGCAAGAAGTTTTATTATTATTTTCGACACATCATGTTGCTTACTTACATAACAGAGTTTTTCTGATTTTTTTATGGTTATATTGGCTATTTATATATGGTTATATGGCTATTTATGGTTTAAATTTGATATTGACAGACACACACTGTTATGATACAGTCTGTTAATCAATTTAAAGCTTTCTCATAAACTATATTTTTTGTTTTGAACATGTTTACTAAATTGTTATTCTGATGAAGAAACATTTGTAATTCTTGGACAATGGTTCTCTTCACTTCCACATCTGAATTGCCCATAAAATAAATTTGTAAAAATTGATGATCTGCATCAGGAAGTGGTAACAGTGCCCCCAGTAAGTGATAAATTTGTCCTTGTATCTGTATTTTTTTTAAATTTGTCCATTAATTATTTCTGATATTATATATAAGTACAAACTTGAATATTATAAAAAATATTCTGGTATATCACCTTCAAAGTGGGCATTAAATTGTCCGGTATAATATGTGTAGCGCCACATTTGGCGTTGTCTGGAAACAGCTGTTATATTTCTGAATGTTGGCTAAGAAGTGCTTAGAATCATTTCCAATGCCAGAAACTAAAGAGCGTAAAAAGGATGTGGTGGTGGGACCAATTATGGGAATTTTACTTTGCCTCCAGCACAACATAATCCAGTAGATTTACCGGTGTATTTTAACGCCTTAAAATATTTACAAATTATTTTCATTTCCCCAATTATTGTTACCGATTTGTCGGCACAATAATCAATTGCCGGATCATAGTGGAATGCAGCTCGTTCAAGAATCACAGGAGCACTGCGTCTGCGGATTCGCTCAATTTCATTACGTCGTGCTTGCTGTTGTTGTGTTTGATGTGCACGAACTCGTTGCATTCTAAGCCTATCTACTTCATTGTCACTCACTGAATAACGCAATTCTGACAGAGCAATACGACTATTTTCTTGATCTCTCTGGTCATTAGTGCGGTTAGCACGTGAGGTAGTTCTTCGCACACTTGATTGACTGCGACAACCTAAGTCAGTTCGTCTTCTCCTCGGCATCGTAAATTGTAATTAATCAAAGTGAGAAAATTTCTCGCTCACTTAGCAGTAAGGTGTCACTATCACAAAATACCAACCAAATAAGAGCACATTACTTTGAATGTCACTATCACAAAGGATCACCAAAGTAAAGAAAGTTTTCGTGCGCGTAGCGGTAATCGTCACTCACAAAGATAGAAGGATGCACTCATAGATATCGTAACACAATAATTTAATAATAATAGAAAATCATTACTACTAATGATCACATTTTGTGACGTATTCAATTTGGTCACGATATTATCCATAGACTGATAATTTCACTTTTGTTGAGTTTCGGAACGCGACAATAGATCCTTCAACGTGCACTCAAAGACTGAATTAGAACTTTATGCAGTGGTAATAAATTGCAAATTGACTCTTTGACGTTAGTAACATACCTACGTTGCTTAGACAACAGTGTAATCTATAATTACAACTTATAATTTAATATGACCTTTATTGAGTAGCAATAAAGTTCAAATTGACTTTACATTTTATTTAGAAAACGTTTGTATGGGAAAAAGAAAAGGGCTGCTTTTAGGGTTTTCCCGGCCATTATTCGAATTTTTCTCACCTTTTAAACCTTCCCTAGACCTCCACGAACATTTCAAGACCAAGATAAGATAAATCCGTTCAGCCGTTCTCGAGTTTTAGCGAGACTAACGAACAGCAATTGATTTTTATATATATAGACATAGGTGTATGTATTTATGTATGTAGTTATACAGGGGTATTGTATATATAGATATTTCCCATTTTCACCCGCATTCATTTTAACAAAAACGTTTCTCTATCGTGGTTCAAGAGGCAGGACACGAAAGAAACTCAATTTATCTATTCTATCATTATTTTTATAATTATATTCTACTAGCTGTTGCCCGCAGCTTCGCCCGCGTTAACTTTTAAAATTTGAGGGGTTGACCTTATCACTTAGGGGTGTGAAAAATAGATAGTAGCCGATTCTCAGACCTACTGAATACGCATATAAAATTTGGTAAAAATCGGTAAAGCCGTTTCGGAGGAGTACGGTAACTAACATTGTGACATGGAAATTTTATATATAAGATAAGATAATTATTCTCTGCGGTCTGCGGGAGGCGCATCTGCGTGGCCTGGTTTGTGTGGATGTGTACATGAGCGTTGACGCCGACTGCTCGTTTGCCCCCTGATCGCATAAAAAAAAACTTATAAACTCATTAAAATCAATTTTGTAGTTTTCATGTGGTAAAGTAGCATCAAATAATAACATCCATACATACAAACTTTCGCTTTATAGTATATAATACCATAATAGCAAATTGAAAAATACGCAAGTACAACCAAACTTTATAGCATTGTAAACACGGGGTCGAAGAAATTCGAATGCCATGGGTTTTGGGGGTAAAACCCCCAGGTTGGGGGTTTGGGGGTTTGCGGTCACGAAGTCAATAAACCCTTCTGGCAAATGTTTACGTGTTCGCTTCAGTGTTCTTTAAATACTCGGTCCGGTAGGGTTAGGAAACGTTGGGCCTTGTGAGGCACTTGGAATTGTTTTGTTATTTTAATCAGAGGTGCTTTATTGAGTCAGCGGTCTTACTGAGCATAAACCAATGGAGTTAATTATTATAGGTCATAATTATATATTGTAGATATTCACCGTGTTTCACTTTTTTCCTCACTTAGCTCGATAATTCGGCGATGTCTACGAATGGAAACATCGTGAGGAAACCTACATGCCTGATGAATGAATGAATTAAAAGTCTTTTAAGATGTGTGAAGTTCACCAACCTGCATTGGGCCAGCGAATCGGTGAACCATGGCCCAACAAGCTCCTGACTTCGAGGAGGAGACCAGTGCCCAGTGGTGGGAGATAAGAGTTGAAATTATATGTAAATACATATATACACCTTGACCCGGTGTAGACATCCATATATTCATACAAATTATCTGCACCTGACGGGATTCATGAAGTGTCCAGTAGCTTGAACACTTGACCAGGTGGCTGTCGGATTTTTCGGTGGGAGGGAAGCACTGTGCCATGCTCCTGGCTGCATGGGTACCACCATCTTGCTTGTTTCTCCCGTGAAACAGCTTTGCTGTGTTTCGGAGAGAAGGGCAAAACAGGCAGTATAATTACTGGCACCGAGACTTAACATCTTATGTCTCAGGATAGGCAACACATAAATGAGTTGCCTGGGCTAGTTCCAGGTATACTAGTTTACGTTTATGGGTGACGTCGACCACTTACCATCAGGTAGCACGTTTGCCAGTTTGCCTATCCAAATAACATAAAAAAGATATACTTACATAAGTTGCCTATTCTGAGGATAATCCGTTTTTGTTCTAGTAATTACACTCCAAAGCATATTTAGTCAACAGTTTCGAGGAAACGACATCCCCCTGTCGTACTCCTCGATGCATGTTTGTTTGCTTGTTGACTTGTTGGTGGCAGTGGGCTGGTCACACAATGAGGTGAATGGATAGCCGACGGGTCAATAAGGTGCAAGATTGGAGGCCGCGTTTAGGTAGACGAAGTGTTGGTCGGTCATTAACCATGTTGGATGCGAGTGGCAAGAGATCGGCCGTCTTGGCGTTCATTGAGGGAGTCCTTTATTTAGCAGTGCACGCATAGGCTGATGATCATGATGATGAATTTCAGTCTACGTCTTGTCCATCATTCCGATGGTGACACGCGTGTACCCAATGCTGCATTCCCCAATAAATATACGTAAAAATTTGCGAAACCGAAAGCCCATATTAGTAAGATTACTAGTAAATATACTCACCACATTACTAAGAAGCTCTCATTAGTAGAATTACTCGGAAACCCCAAACAATCATTGTCCAATTGGGATTCCAAACACGGAACCCGCCGGTAGTGCTCGATTGACATACAATATTAAAACACATTTTCTGTCGGTCGCAATGACCGTGCATGTAAATTGTACATCACCGGGGCATGAATGGACGTCTGCACCATGAATTACTTTCACATTCAAAGAATTTGTTGATGACTTCATCATTATCAGCGAATAATCGTCCACTGCTAGATCTGTAAACTCCTGCAACTTTTCAAATATAATAATGACGTAGATAATAATAATACCTCTGTGTGTGTAAATGTGTTTGTAAAGTGAATGAATGAAATAAAATAAAATAATGAGATTTAAATTATTATGTACGATTATAATTACATTACCATATCAATGTAAAAAACCCGGCCAAGTGCTAGTCGGACTCTCGCACGAAGGGTTCCGTACCATTACATAATATACAACATTAGATACTTTAACAAAAAATATAACCATATTTATGAAATTAAATGTTTTTTTTATGTTTGAGTTGATTGAATGAAAGGTAAATTGCGGTTTACGATTTATGACGTATTAAAAAAAAACTACTTATTAGATCTCGCTCAAACCAATTTATGGTAATATACATCATATATATTTTTTTAGTTTTATCATTCTCTTATTTTAGAAGTTACAGAGGGGGGGGGGGGGACACACATTTTTACACTTTGGAAGTGTCTCTCGCGCAAACTGTTTAGTTTAGAAAAAAATGGTACTAGAAACATCAATATCATTTTAAAGACCTATCCATAAATACCCCACACGTATTGGTTTGATGAAAAAAAAATATTTTGAGTTTCAGTTCTAAGTATGGGGACCCCCAAAATTGATTGTTTTTTTTTCAACTTTTGTATCAAAATCTTAATGCGGTTCACAGAATACATCTACTTACCAAGTTTCAACAGTATAGTTCTTATAATTTCTAGCAGTGACATACGACGGACAGACAGACAGACAGACACACAGCCAGACAGACATGACGAATCGATAAGGGTTTCGTTTTTTGTCATTTGGCTACGGAACCCTAATGAATCACTTATACATGGTATTTAATTATTTTATACGTATTACTTTCATATATGGTGTGTATATTTAGTCAACGCACTTGAATATTGCAGCTCAAAAGCTCATTATAATGAAATAATTTTACGGATTTTATCGCGGTTTATTAAGATTTTTACAAGCCCGACGTTTCGCAACCATGGTCACGGGAGGACTGAGGTGTCATAAACATTAGAAAACAATAGCTTTCGTTTATTTGACTTCTAGTTTTGATCATGGTCTATTTATATCCAAAATATTACATTACAGAAAGGTGTCAATGATAATCTTTCATATTTTTTTTAGTGTCCATACCATGAATTTTGTATAAGATTAGTATTTAGTATATAAATAATATACAGGCTATGTGTAATATTTATAGCTTGACCAGAAAAATAAAAACCCTCGGAATATTGCGGAAAATTTCAGAACTAATTTCTGTATGGACGATACTATGTGTTGACAAAGGTACAGTGGCGACACCACGTAGGGTTTATATATTTCTGGTCAGGCTATACATGAATTATTTTATTTCCAGAAAACACACTGAAAAAATTTCAACTATAATTTCCAACGAAATTTCCGTCACATAATGCGTATAGGGGGCCCCTCGTTTGGGAGCATTGTCTGCGGATTTCCCCCGTCCTCCTCTGACTGAGCCCATCGTAATGAGTGAAATTATGAATTTTCCCTGAATGCCCCGCGTAACTACCCTCTTGGGGCCCTTTCGCTTCTTTATACCTTTGAAGTCGGGACTTATGAAGTTGAACAAGTCCAGTTTTAATTGTACTGAGAATTACTGAGATCATCAACTTTGAACAAAAATTAAATCAATCGAGAAACAGTTAGAACAATTATTTAAGACTGGCCTGTTAGTCTAGTGGTTAGTGACCCTGACTGCTAAACCAGAAGGTCGTGGGTTCGATTCCTACCCAGGACAAATGTTTGTGTGATGAGCGTGGTCAATTGTTCTGTGTCTGGGTGTAATTTATCTATAATATGTATGTATTTAGAAATATTATAAGTAAGTCGATTCTACTCTTTCTACTGACCGATTGGTTGAAAATATTGCATGTGACTTCATGAGAATTCATGAGAGTGTTGGGTTCAAATTTCATCAAGCAAGAAAAAGTTTTAAAGAATCACTATATTAGTTAACCATATAATTGTATCATCGTCATCATCCTCTATCCGTTCACTGTTGAACATATCCCTCAATGAACGCCAAAACGATATATACGTATAAGACTTTTGAATTAAAGAGGAAAGTTGAATAAATAACAGTAGCGAACGAAAATATGATCGAAATGGGCATAAAAAATTGGTTGTCTGTAAAGTTGATTTACAGACGATAGTTAAACGTGACAAGGTCTAACAAAACTCAAGCTTACAATGAGAGTAAACGACAATGCGCGTTACAGGATATTTTCGTGCATGCAGCCGGCGTTCATCGATTTATTAGACGTTGTCACATATTGATTTCTAATGTTTACGCGAAATTCACTCATTATGACGTTGTCACGTCAATAATAACTTGGCGATCACGTCACTTGGTAGATGTGAATCATCCATGGTAATATTAAAATTGTAGCGAAAATTAGGCGAAAATCTATAATGAAATATTCAGCTATTTGGGGTCACGGCATTCGAGTCGATTTAACTGCATAGGCACGCAGAAATGATTCATAACAAAAATGTTCAATAGAAACTGAGGACTTAATAAAGGTCTATAATTATATAATTTCTTCAAAAAACGGGCTCATGTTAGGTAGATCATGATGATAAAAATGATTATAATGATTATTTCTTCTCCCCCCTCCCGCACGCATCCCCACACGCTGACATGAACACTACCTGTCAGTTCAATGTTACAAGCTTACGAACTGAATTTTAGGAGCCGACATTTTGTGCATTGTATGATTTTGAAAACATGTCTTCTATTTTAATAATAATAAATTAATAACAATAATAATAAAATAATACAGTTAAAATTATATAATAATTTATAGATGAATTATGTGTGGTATGCGCTGGTCGACTCTCTCAACTCACTTAGTTTTCCTGCCAATCAGCTAGCTGTATACTACCTTATGACCAATTGTAAAAATGCAACACACACACACCACCACCACAGCAATGTCAGTGAAGAAAAATCTGACTCCATTTTTTTTAATACTTATCTCAAATGTTCTCAGCACACCGATTATAAAATTTCCCGTTTTTTATCATCATAAAAGCTTAAAGCTTTAAAGGTATTTGGCCTCCTAAGTAAAAAGACACCTCAAGGGGTCGATGGAAGCCCCCATTGTCTCGTAAAGCGTTTGTTGGCAACTTGTCGCGGGATTACCCCCAATCATAGTCGAGTATGATTATGACTTTGTAAAAACCCCCCAGACTGAGAGTTCTTCAGAAGCGCCATTCACTAAAGGGTGATCTGTGATCGCCAAAACAAATATGAAAGGTTTTTCCGCTTTTTAAATCTTTTTACGTCTTACGTCTTTTGAATGCTGCGCGCATTCAAATTTAGGTTTTTTTTTCTGATCGCTGTCGTTTACTTCAATCATAATCACGAAAAGGACAAAGTTATTTCGAGTAAAAATATTTACCCATGTTCCATAATCAAGATTAAACGTTTTTATGACTTAAAAAAGTATCAATGACCGAAGGAAGCACTGGCTATACAGCGATGGACGTTCTGTTAAAAAACTCTCTTGAGAGAACTTGGAAATGAAAAACTCTTTTGAGAGAACTTGGAAAAAAATGTGAATACAGTTGTATTATGACAGTTCTCGTCTGCGCAATGTGCGACGCAATCATATTGATGTAATCATGAAGATTTACACTTGTCCTCTTTTGTGCTTCTCTTTCTTACCTTACGCATTCATTCTTCAAACAACTTTACTTCAGGCAGGTCATATCAGATAAAGTAAGGTTAGTTACCCAAACCAACAAGAGATAAATCCAAAAATTGCCTGTTCCGGATGAAGTTTGTATTCATGGGAGATGTTGACCGCTTATTTGACACGTGGCTTTATTACGACAAAAAATACTAGTTCGCAAGCGTATTTCTAATATAAAATCTATCTATAAGAGTGTATGGTATATGGTACCTACACATTTTTTTCTTTAACGCCGGGAAATGCTCCGAGGCATCCCGCTGGGGAGTGGGTTTCCCCAGGCGGGTATGTGGGACTCGCTGCGCCCGAAAGGTGGTAAGGTGGACGCAGCTATACCCACTAAAACCCGGCCCTCAAGAGACCGACGCCAGCTCTACAGAGGGGTTGTCCCGCAGCACAGAACAACCCCTCCCAACGTCGGGACAGTGCAACGGGGCGAGGTTCCCATCCTCGCCCCTTGTCCCCCTGCTCTTTTATCCCCTCTTCTTATAAGAGGGGTACAAATAGCACCTTCCTCGGCTCAATTAGCGTCGCCCAAGGTGCTGGGCACACCCTCGGGTACTGAGCCCCACAACCACGACAAGGCTTGAACCATGGTGAAGGTGTATGGTACACTAAAATATATTCTTATATGAAGTCACAAACTCATTATAAAACATTTAATTTAATCAGCGTACAACGTCGACTTGCACAAAAACTTCGTCATTCCTTCACGCGAAATTACGTTTGGGGAAGCCCCCTTTTTTCCAAAAGAAAATTTCGAAGGGCCGGATTACATTGAGCGGTAAGAATATTAAAAAACTTTCCCTGTCCAACTTGGATTGTCTTTTTTGAAGCCTCCTTAAGGGTTTTTGTTTATCCGAGTTAGCGTCTCTATCGTCCGAAATTTCACAATGTTCTCGGCCAATGTTTGTGTTAGGTTTTTAAAATGGGAACAAAAATAAAATCGAAAAAGTTGCTTGAAACATTTAAGTTGTGCATATACAAGAAGTATATTTAATATTATAGGATACGCATATAAAGCTACCTTCACCGAGATGTTTATTTGATGAAACGTATTTTATATTTAATTTAATACGTCAATAAATATATTGCATATGGGTTGCCTAACAAATTTTAGTCCAGGGTATAATTAGAAGAAAAAAAAATTTAACATTTCACCGGTTTGATTATTAGATAAATTCTATACCAATCGAAAGTATGAAGCCTATAGAACATGCGAACGTTAGGTTGCCTATTCTTTTCCGGTCACAACTATCGGGTAGCCAAGTATAAACAGGTAAATCTATAACGGACCGGAAAAGAATAGGCAAGAGGGTAAAGAAGTGACACAAGATTCATATTTGTAGATAAAATATTCAATTGTATCTAAAATATAATTGTTTATTACGTTACATATGTATTTGGATTTTTCTAAAACGAATAATGGAAAAAGTGTGAAAATAATGATTTCCTTCGTCAATAATCAAAATCATTGTGTTAATCTGATTAGCGCCAGCAGTCTTCGTTATTGGCTGTCTCTCATACCCCTCTATTGAAGGGTATGAGAAGAAGACCAGCATAAAACGATGTTAGAAAATACAATGGGTGATAATGATGTTGGATGACTTCGGGTTCACCAAACACCAAGACGGCACATCTACTTCTGTCATCCTAGTACAATAAAAAAAAACATTGCAGTACTTTCTTGTGTTAGTTGGATAGGCAAACTAGCAGACCTGCCACCTGATGGTAAGTTGTCAACGTCACCCACGAATTTACCTGAAACTAGCCCAGACAACTCATTTGACAAAGTCAGTAACACCTGGCACACCACAAAATACAGTAAAGCTGTTTCACGGGAGAAACATGCAAGATGGTGGTACCCATGCAGCCGGGAGCACAGCGCATCCCTCCCACCTTACAAAGTAGCTTATTGAACGTCAATTGAATCTACCATCAACAAACATGAACCTACAATGTCAGATCGCTCTGCATCTACCACGGAGTGTTAGATGCAGAGAGACTAATACCTGCAGCAGAATTCCACCATCATCGCGACAATCGCGTAAATGCTCCAAATTTCAACCTCACCATCTCGATGTTCGGAAATCCACAACAACTCGATTTTTACGGGATTTCTTGCCTCACACGATGAATATACGGAATCAGCTGCCACCGGTGTTTCCGAACCGATACGTTGGGACATATAGGAGCATACTCACATTTGAAAGGCCGGCAACGCACCTGTTAACCCTTTGGTGTAGCGGGTGTCAATGAATGTCGCTTTCACTTACTATCAGGTGAACCGACTATCCGTTTGCCCCCTCTTCTATAAAAAAAATGTCCTACATTTATTCACCAAAACTAACCCATATAAACCGATCTATTATAAGGCCGATTTGGTTAATTACTTCACTGAAACCATTATTTGCCAAATTGAAACGAAAATACGATGCAAGTGCTTTTAATGCAGCGACCGGTGTGCAGTTAATTCATCATAAATTATTAATACGAACCGAGCTCTGCGTAAAGCAAATAAACAAGCTATTTGGCTTGTTTGATTTTAGATAAACGGTTATATAGGTTGAGTTATGATTTTTTATAATATATTATATGGTATGGGGAAGGGGTCAAACGCTCCCCACCATGGTTCAGGGCCTGACGTGGCGGTGGGACTCAGTAGCCTAGGGTGAGCTCAGCACCTTGGGCGAAGCAAATTGAACTTAGGGGGCTGATCTTTGTTCCCTTCTTATAAGAAGAGGAGATAAAAGAGCAGGGGGACAAGAGGCGAGGATGGGAATCACCCCATTGTATCCTGGCGTTGGGATGGGTTGTTCTGTGGTGCACCTCTGTGGAGGTGGCGATGGTCGCATAAGGGACAGACTAGCCGTCGAGGTGCCCTGTTTGCTCAACAGATTCGGGGCACCTCACCAAAGAAAGAAAGAAAAAGAACTTTATTGACACATATACGAGACAACAACAAATAGTTTAAATCTATAGAATAATAAACACTAATATGATCTTACTATTCCTATATATATATATATTATATCCTCAGGAATATGCTAAAATGGTTCGGTTCGGCATATGCCCGAAATATTAAGCGCGAAAAGATTCCCATGGTATAAATGGTATCTGACACCGGTTTTCAACCAAACCACAGGTAGAGTGCGTCACTGATGTTAGTTGCCTACTTATAATGAACTATAAAATTTAAATAGAGAATTAAAATAATAATAAATAAATAAAAAATGCAACCCAAAATAAGACAGAAACTATGCAACCACCACCGTAGACATATATCTATACACAATTATACCACCACAACAGACATAAACACGTATTATATTTATATATAGGGTCAGGAATATTTATACTAAATGTAAGAAAAAAGAAAATAAAAACGAATATAATGTAAGAAAGGCGATATTGGTAGCACTCGCCGAGTTTTAGTGGGTAGAGCTGCATCTACCTTACCACCTTTCGGGCGCAGTGAGTCCCACATACCCGCCAGGGGAGACCCACTCCCCGCGGGATACCTCAGAGCATTTCCCGGCGTCAAACCAACCCGACGCCAGGAGGCCGTGTGGTCGCAGACTGCACGGTTGGCGGGGGCAAACCCCCACTTTTATAAACCAAAAGTGAGCCAAATGGGCTCACACTAATCCGATGTAGCATTAGGGCCTTCGGGCCGTTAGCATAGATCCATTCGAAAAAAAAAAGAAAAAAAAATCCCTGCGTAAAAAAGGGTCAAATGCTTTGAACTTTTTGAAGTTAAAATTTAGCCAATGACACCCGAAACATAATAATCGATTGACTATATTGAGTTTGCCATTTTTAACTTATTACTTGACTATTTTTAACCGACTTAATTATATAAATACCAATAAATTAATTAATATATACAAGCGCAACTCTTAAAGCTACCTCTTAACCTACCTTAATTGTTAGAAAAATATAAAGCATGTTTTAAAAAGTTTTCAAACTCAAAGTTAGCCTTGTAGTTTTTAACTCCATTTGACTAAGAATTAAACTTGTTAAGTTGCCAGTCCATATAAGTTTCAACTTGTCTATTGCTTGTTAACACGAAACTTAATATGGGAGGCAATTCAGGCCCCACTGCAGTATTAAGCCGACTCGCTTTTCATGTCGCAAAATAACGTATTAGATATTTTGCGGAGCTGAAAATAATTGTGCTCCCAGTTAAGTCTTTATCTAGAAGTGGAATCGGTAGAGTGTTCTGATATCTGAATCTATGGACGCTTTCACACTACGTCAATCTGGTCCCGTGGTAAGTTCTCGAAGAACTTGTGTTACGGGTACCAGACAACGGAAATATATTTAATACATTCTATACTATACATATATTTAAGATTTTAGATTATATATATTTATATATTTAAGATTATATAATACATATATTTTAATACACATCCATGACCCAGGAACACAGAAAATATTTTTTGTTCCCTGGCGGGATTCGAACCCGCAACCTCCGGCTTGAGCGCCAACACGCTTACCACTGAGCCACAGAGGTCGTCAACGTTTTTAGAACTGTATGTTTATTATGAATACTTTTATCATCATCAGAGCCTTATTTTTCATGAGCATGGCACTTTCTGGTGTTTATATGTTATTTCGGTAAGCAATTTTTGGTTTTTCTGATAACAGATATGTCGATGGTATAAGTTCTATGCACCCTCTACAGAGCTTATACCATGGGAGATAGAACGCTAGCGAGGCTTGGGCATTGTGCTACTACTGGTAGAAGACATCCTTGTTCATTGGTTAACCACACCTAGGTGACCACTATCAGCATAGAAGAGTGTCGTGCTTTAGAAAATATCATGTACAGTAGTGGACTTATACCACAGTATAAGTATGTAACCAGTATGGCAATTACCAACAAATGCTTAAAACGGCACACTCACACAAACATGCACATCGACGACTGGTTACATACTTATACCACAGTATAAGTATGTAACCAGTATGGCAATTACCAACAAATGCTTAAAACGGCACACTCACACAAACATGCACATCGACGACTGGTTGCATACTTATACCACAGTATAAGTATGTAACCAGTATGGCAATTACCAACAAATGCTTAAAACGGCACACTCACACAAATATGCACATCGACGACTGGTTACATACTTATACCACAGTATAAGTATGTAACCAGTATGGCAATTACCAACAAATGCTTAAAACGGCACACTCACACAAATATGCACATCGACGACTGGTTACATACTTATACCACAGTATAAGTATGTAACCAGTATGGCAATTACCAACAAATGCTTAAAACAGCACACTCACACAAATATGCACATCGACGACTGGTTACATACTTATACCACAGTATAAGTATGTAACCAGTATGGCAATTACCAACAAATGCTTAAAACGGCACACTCACACAAATATGCACATCGACGACTGGTTACATACTTATACCACAGTATAAGTATGTAACCAGTATGGCAATTACCAACAAATGCTTAAAACGGCACACTCACACAAATATGCACATCGACGACTGGTTACATACTTATACCACAGTATAAGTATGCAACCAGTATGGCAATTACCAACAAATGCTTAAAACGGCACACTCACACAAATATGCACATCGACGACTGGTTACATACTTATACCACAGTATAAGTATGTAACCAGTATGGCAATTACCAACAAATGCTTTAAACGGCACACTCACACAAATATGCACATCGACGACTGGTTACATACTTATACCACAGTGTAAGTATGTAACCAGTATGGCAATTACCAACAAATGCTTAAAACGGCACAATCACACAAATATGCATATCGACGACTGGTTACATACTATTTTTTTTCTTTTACCTCGGGAAATGCTCTGAGGCATCCCGATAGGGAAGGGGGACTCCGCAGGTGGGTATGTGGGACTAGCTGCGCCCGAAAGATGGTACGATGGACGCAGTTTTAGCCACTAAAATACGGCGAGTGCCACCAATGCTGCATTTGGTGAGGTGCCGGATCTATTGAGCAAACAGGGCACCTAGACAGCCCTGGCGACGGAGTTAGTTCCTCAAGGGATCGACACCACCTCCACAGAGGGGTTGTCCTCCACCCCAGAACAATCACTCCCAACGTCGGAACGGTACAATGGGGTGAGGTTCCCATCCTCGCCCCGAGATTCCTATCCTCGCCTCTTGCACCACTGCTCTTATAAGAGGTCCTCTCTTCTTATAAGAGGGGTACAAAGAGCAGCTCCCTCGGTTCAATTTGCTTCGCCCAAGGTGCACCGCTCACCCTAGGTTACTGAGCCCCACCGCCACGACAAGGCCTGAACCATGGGATGGGGAATGCATACTCATACTGTGCTTATATGTTGATGATTTTTATAAGTAATAATAATATCTATGAACGCCTTAGACCACATCAATCTGGTCCCGTGGTAAGTTCTCGAAGAACTTGTGCTACGGACCAGGCAACGGAAATATATTTAATACTTTTATACTATACATATATTTAAGATATTTATTATATAATACACAATGTCTTGCTATTGAATCTTAATATGATGATGATCATTAATTAAGATTAGATAGTGTAATGTCGAAGATTAAGGACCTTTTGAATAAATATGACGTAGTCAAGTTTATTGTTACTACAACTTTGTGTGAAGTTTATAACCCACGTAGCGTTAATGAAAGCCTCACACTGTTCGGGTTATATGTCATGAAACTAGCAGACTAAAGTGTATAATATAATTTAGTTTGTTAAATTAGGAGGAAAAGTTATATATAGTATATTTAAGGTATTATTTATTTATTTATTTATTCAATTTAATATTTGTTGCACTTACAGCTTAAAACCAACGCGTACAACAAAACAGAAAAATAATATTATAATAAATATTAAATACACATCGAATACACAAACACATAGGTAATTACAATACAAAATACGCGGTTTAAACTAATAATAATAGTCACATAAACACATATAAACACATATAAACACATATATCACATATAATATTATGTTACCTTTTCAATGTTCTTGTCAAATGTTAGAAGGTGATGGTTGTTATACTAGATGATAAAAAAATGTCTTGTATATTAGATCCCTGAAAACGAAAATGGCTAAGGCGTTTATTGAAGTGAAAGATATAGATGAAGTAGATAATGATATGAAGTTTAGTTATACATTTGGTTAAATGTAGCAATGCAGTAAATAGGTTGATATTTGTGTTTTTTTTTATTGAAGAGGGGGCAAACGGACAGTGGTAACTAATAATAATAATGCAACATTGGCCCCACGTTGGGCGGCAATGTTGCATTGGGCACCAAGTGTTTAATTATATAAGAGAGATTAAAATATACGTTGGGCGCCAATGTAATGTTTCAAGTGTATGTAAGAGTGATGAATAAAAATAGTTGAATACTTTTTACGTGTTTATTATCATCATCATCAGCCTTTATCCGTCCACTGCTGAACATAGGCCTCCCTCAATGAACGCCAAGATGGCCGATCCCTTGCCATTCGCATCACGCATTATCAAGAGTGTTTTAATTTATAAAATAAAAATATGACAAGCCGACTATTACCAAAAGAGGTTGAGGAAATTGGAAAAAAAAAATATTTTAAGTAGGTGTGGGTCCGAAAAATTACTTATACATTTCTAGCATATGCGAGGAGTTGACTACATTAACAAAGGGTCACTTATCCGGGGTGTGGTGTCGTGGAACGTGCCGAAGAACTGCGCCAGGATCAGAGAGGCCCAGCAACTGGTCAGGAACAGTGTGGTGGTCAGTGGCAATAGGCCAGGTTAGAGGGCCAGATTGTGGGCCAGGCCAGTGGGCCAGGTAGTGGTCCAGGCCAGTGGGCCAGGTAGTGGTCCCAGTAGTGAGCACCAGTGAGATAGTAGTGAGGTCCCCGCCAGATCTTCAGAAGTGGTCAACAGAGCCACGTGGCACCCGCCACCGCCACGGTGAGGACCCTGGAACGACCACACAAAGGTGTGAGCCTTTCCACAGTCAACCTCCAAGGTCCAGGGATTAACTGGGAAATGGCCCGTAAAAATACATGACACTTGGCAATGCACTTATAAGAGTTTTTCTTTTTTTATACAAAGTTTAGTTTACTATACACTCGATCACAAGATAATGCAACAAAGAATTTAAAACAATATATTATAGAACTTTATAATAATATCTAACAACAGTTCGGATCATCAACAAAGAGAATTTATATTTTTCTAATAAAGTAATGATTTTAATTTAAGATAGCTATTACACAAAACAAGGCTATTCTAAATATCAGAAAAGGACTAATCCATCAAGGACTAACCCACTACAATTAACAATTTTACGTGCACACCGTTTGCTGGTCAGGAGCGGAAAGGACCACGGACCGACAGGAGCCGCCCGCCGACATCTCACGCCCCTCGTCCCCCTCGCGACCAGAATGTTCCTTGCATCGTCAGACCTTATGGCCTCCCCACCATGGTTCAAGCCTTGTCGTGGCGGTGGGGCTCAGTAGCCTAGGGTGAGCCCAGCACCTTGGGCGAAGCCAATTGAGCCTAGGCGGCTCTTTGTACCCCTCTTATAAGAAGAGGGGACAAAAGAGCAGGGGGCAAGGAGTGAGGATGGGAACCTCACCCCATTGTACTGTCCTGACGTTGGGAGGGGTGGTTCTGTGGTGCGGGACAACCCCTCTGTGGAGGTGGCGTCGGTCCCTTGCGGGGCTGACTAGCCGTCGAGGTGCCCTGTTAGCTTAACAGATCCGGGGCACCTCACCATGGCGGCACTGGTAGCACTCGCCGGGTTTTAGTGGGTAGAGCTGCGTCCACTTACCAGCTTTCGGGCGTATCTAGCTCCACATACCCGCGTGGAGAGACCCACTCCCTCGTGGGATGCCTCAGAGCATTTCCCGGCGTTAAAGAAAAAAAAACATACCTGTCCTATTGTTAAAGTATTTGCCACTGTTGAACCATATCATGCTCATATAAATGAAACTTGAAAGGTATATTTGTAGCGCCACAAAGAGTATTTAGTCTGCGTTTGAGAGACGCGGCCGAGGCATGAATAAACAGAGACACCTTTGTAGCTGGGACTCCGAACTTGAATAGGAAATCTTGTATCCACTTATTCGCATGCATCCAAATCGATTTTAAAGCCTGACGTAGTGTTTCAAGGGGTAACGTAATGAGGAGAATTTCGAGTGGAAAGTGTGGGATGTGTGTAGATAGATAGGTAGTAGGTATCGATCGGGAATCGAGTTTTAGTCGGATAGGAAAAAAATAGGTAGTAGTAATAAATAAATCAAATGTAGAACAGCGACATTTTCAGTTACAGAAAGAGTAGAAAAGTAATAATAAATAAATCAAATGCAAAGAGTGATAGCTATAATAATAATAATATATCTATGGACGCTTTCACACCGCGTCAATCTGGTCCCGTGGTAAGTTCTCGAAGAACTTGTGTTACGAGTACCAGACAATGGAAATATATTTAATATTTTATACTATACACATATTTAAGATTTTTATTATATAATACACATATTTAATACACATCCGTGACCCAGGAACACAGAAAACATTTTCGTTCCCTGGCGGGATTTGAAGCCGCAACCTCCAGCTTGAGCGCCAACGCACTTACCACTGAGCCACAGAGGTCGTCAAGAGTGATAGCTATACAATTCGAATACTATCTGAGTATTAAGTTGTAGTCGTTCCTCGAGTCCTGTTGTCTGTCACCAGCTCGTTCAGGGCTCGTGGCTATGTAATAACAGCCGCACGGATCGATCCATCAGGTTAAGTCACGCATGCCGGGGTTGGTCCCTGGATGGGTGACCATCGTTACATACTGAGACTCGTCCGTGCCTCGGAAAGCACATTAAGTCTCTGGTCCCGGCTGTCATTCGTGGATCTTTGAGTCATTACCGGTCGTCAGAAGCCCGAAATTCTGATGACCAGTGTTACAACGGAGTATCGTATTACCCAGCTACTGGGTTGTGGAGGTCAGACAGGCAGTCGCTCCATTTCAAATACTGGTATCAGAATGTTAGACTGGAAGCCGAGCAAAACATGGTTGGGAAAAGGCTAAGCAGAAGAAGAAGCTGTTGTTTGTCACCAATTTCTGGTCTTGACCAGGTTTGAATCAATATCATGACTTAGTGAGCAAGGACTCATTATATGATCCCGACCATGGTTCAGGCATTGACGTGGCGGTGGGGCTCAGTAGGCTAGAGTGAGAAGCTGCACCTTGGACGAAGCTAATTGAGCCGAGAGGGCTCTTTGTACCCCTCTTATAACAAGAGGGGACAAAAGTGCAAGGGACGAGTGCGGGAACCTCACCCCGTTGGGAGGGGTTGTTCTGTGGTGCGGGACAACCCCTCGATGGAGGTGGCGTCGGTCCCTTGGGGGACTGACTAGCCGTCGAGGTGCCCTGTTTGTTTATTAGATTCGGGGCACCTCACCAAAGGCGGCATTGGTGGCACTCACCGAGTTTTAGTGGATAGAGCTGCATGCACTTACCAGCTGTCGGGCGCAGCGAGTCCCACATACCCGCGGGATGCCTCATAGCATAGAAAAAAAAGTATACTCATTATATCGTTTTGCTTAAACAGCAGGAAACCGGATGGTTTATACATGCTTTACCGGCCTTTGTGTTTGTTTTTACTTATATCCATCTCTGTATTTCCTATCCAGTCTTTCCTTTTATCTGTTCATGTAAAAGTTTAAAAATAAGACCATTTCCTAAGTATTCTCTTTCCTATTTAAATATATTTTATAGAAAAAAATCGGTTGTCTGTAAAGTCGGTTTACTGACGATAGTTGAACGTGACAACGTCATAAGAAAATGGAACGCCTCAGAGCGAGGTAACGTCGCATGAGTCATGTTTTTTCGTTCTTACAGCCGGCTCCATCGAATTATAAGACGTTATCACGTCAATACAATTTTGAATCTCACCATCATCAACCTCTATCCGTCCACTGCTCAACATAGGCTCAAAGAATGCTAAGAAGACCGTTCTCTCCCCACTCGCATTCAACTCGGACCGGCCACCGAGCCGGGACCGTACGGTCACGGAGATCGTCTTCCCACCTGGTTAATGGCCGACTAATACTTCGTCTACCCGAACGCGGCCTCCATTCTTGAACCTTATTGGTCCATGATAAACAAACAGACAGTCTTTTTTAACTTTAAATCTATCTATACTCAATAAAATATCTATATCTATATAAAAGTGTTTTTTTTATGCACTAGTCTCGGGAACTACCAGCCGAATTATTAAAAATCTGTTTGAATTTGATGAGCCAATAATTAAGGAAGGCTATAGGCAAGTGAAACTGCGTGGAGTAGTTATAATAAACCTGCTAGTAAAATGAAAATGGACGCAACATATAGTATCGGTAAGATTGATGTAATGTTGTCGGTTGTTAACAACACGTCCGCTCCGTACACTTCAATTTCTTGCGGGCCTTACCTGGGTATGTGGTACAGGCCACAGGCGGACGCGGGCATTATGATACAACTTTTATGGATTTTACGGTTGATTTAGATTTTTACGTTTACATTTACGTCTCGGATACTTTTTTACAGCAATCTAGGCCACGAAAGGCACGTAAAATCTAAATAATAATAAAGCCTTTTATTTCCTTAATAATAATACACACTTCGTTAAAACTAACTTAATATAACTTAATTTAATTTAGTTTAGAATACACCATATAAAAGAAATAAAGTAAAAAACAAGTAACAAATTTAAGAAAGGTTAGTATAGTTTTAAGTGCTTATTATAATAAAGTATTTGCTAAAAAGTTATCATTAATAGTAATGTTTTGCAGTAAAATCTAAATAAACGCTCATAAAATCCGAAAAAGTTGTTCATAATATTATAGTGCTTGTATTAATACACAAGGTCTGCGGTTCGAAAACATCAAATGCATATACATAATATATTATGACTGCTGTTCTTAGCTTCGCCTGCGTTAACATAGAAATACAGCCGTACCCGGACTGATGTTTATTATTTTTATATCCTATGACCATGACCTGGGACCAGGGTCCAGAGATTACATCCTACAACCTCACAAACTCACGAACTTAATTTATTATTAGTTTATTATTAGTATAGATATTGAATATCTGTTTGATTTTCCTAAGCTGCTAATATCAGAAAGATATATATTTTCATTTTAGTTAGATAGTCGTGTGTAAGTGGTTAGAGTCGCCCATGAACACACACAAGCTTACCTTGGACTATCCCAAGCAACTCCTTCATGTGTCGTCTATTCTGAAATATGAAATGGCAAATTTGACGATCTCTGTGGTTACTGCGTTGACGCTCAAGCCGGAGGTATCAGGTTCGAATCCCGCCAGAGACCAAAGAGTTTTCTGTGTTTCTAGGTCATAGATAAGTATGTATGAAATATGTGTTTCATAGAATAAAAATCTTAAATATATGTATGGTATTTATACGGACAAGGGATAACGGAAATATTAAATATATTTCCGTTATCTGGTACCCGTAACACAACTAGTGTTCCAGAACTTACCACGGGACCAGATTGATGTGGTGTAAAAGTGACCATAGATATTATTATTATTATTATAAATCTAGATGCTAATACCTAATAATAATGATACAGCGCGAATAGTATATTTTAGCTACTTTCATAGCATTATGTCTTATGGCATACTTTTATGGGGAAATGCGGCCGACATAAACAACATTTTTGTGCTGCAGAAGCGGGCTATTCGTGCAATTTACAAGTTGCCTCCCTATTCATCTTTGAGAGAAAAATTTAAATGATTTTGATTTTAATCATATTGTATTCTGCCATTCTTTCCTCAACACAGTACCCGGTTATAACCATACAGACACGCTTTCATGAAGCAACATTATCTTACCTACTGGTTCCAGCTAGTATAATTTCTGACCAGGGTAATTAAATTATATAACCAAACATCTACAATCTCTTTACTTAAACCCCACCCGCTACAACGGAACCGAAGGAACGATCACGGAAATTGGCCGGTGTGCGAATTAAGTCGATGGACGTCCAGGACTTGGCAATTATGCGAAAACCCCTTGAATGTACGGAGCCGTTATCGCCTGAGGGTCTATGGTTCTCTCTATAAGGTTCTAAAGGATTTTAAGCAAAAGTCAGCAAAATGCCTTTACGTTCTTTTACTAACGTTTTTACTCTTTTTTTTTGGATAATCACTGAGAGACGTGTCTGATGTCAATAAGGCACATGAACATAAACGTTAGGATTAGTCAAAACAAGTGTTTTCCTGAAGCATAAGATGGTAAGTTTCGGTGCTATTATTTATTCTAATCGATACAGAAGAATAAAAAAATTGGAGTGTCTCTTTGTAATATTAAAATAACCGCTTTTTATTAAGTGCATATTGATGTATACACGGTACATATACCAAAATATTTTTTTTAACTATTTTTGTCTGTCTGTTCGTTAGGGCTAATCTCTTAAACGGCTGTGCCGATTTTGATGGGACTCACTAGCAGACAGTTGATGTTAAAAAGAGTAACTTAGGTTATAAAAATAATTATCATCAATCCGGGTACGGCTGTAAATCTAAGTTTAGTTTTAAGTTAAGTTATAAATAAATTAGTTATTTGTGCCTACCCAAATATGTATCGTATGTATCATCAGATATAATTGCACAATAATTTCGTCATCCAATCACCTCCCTATTTTGGACTAAGTAGAGTAAGTATACTGTATGCTTTAGTCAGTCACGCTCTAAGATCTGTTGCCAAAAGTTGTATCTGTATAATATCTAATAAGTTCTCAATAAATATCATAAAGTGGTTCCTGATTATTAATCACCCATAAATATCCAAAAAATACACATATTACCTACACGCAAGCACGTAGGTAAATTGGTGACCCCGACGTGATTTTCGGAAAAATCCTACCAATATGACCACTGAAAACTATCCACCCTCCACCGGCACGACAACTGAGTTAGCAGCCGTCACTATCTCATCAAGAATTCCAGAATTTTGGTGCGATCAAGCTCGGTTGTGGTTTGTGCAATGTGAGGCGATATTAACACCCCTAAAATTAAGTGATGAAGCGAAGTTTAACCTGGTCGTCACAAAATTAGGAAAAGAGGTAATACAACAAGTAAGTGATATTTTGTTATAACAACCACAAGGAAAAAAATATGACACTAAAAGCGAGATTATTAGCTGTATACGAGGAGTCGGAGAACCGACAACTACAAAAATTGTTGAGTGAGATTGACCTTGGCGACCAGAAACCCTCCCAACTTTTAAGACGTATGCGAGATTTAGCGAGGGGAAATAATTCCTGACGAAACCCTCAGCATTATGTGGCAAGGACATTTACCATCATCAGTGCGAGCAGTTCTCGCCGTCACCGAAGTCAAGGACCTGGAAAACTTAGCAGCGATTGCAGACAAAATACTCGAAACCACACGGCCTTTTCAGGTGGCTGAGATTGCTAACCAACCGGTGCCATCAAATGACCTTACCACTTTGCAAGCTCAAATTGCTAAGCTGACCTTACAAGTTATGGAGTTGCAGAAGGTACAAAGACATCGGCCAAAAAATCGCAATAATTATGGCAGACAATATAATCGTCATCGTTCGATCTCTCGCGGCCGCAATATGAACTGGCGCAAGTCTATCTCGGACAACGACCTATGTTACTATCACGCGCGATTTAGCCATAGAGCGAACAAATGTTCAGAGCCCTGCGTATGGAAGAGGCAAAACATCCAACACCAGAACCAGGAAAACTAAATGCGGTGCAGCCAACGGCGGAGGTCTGCACCATCTCACCTTCCCACCGCCTTTGCGTAACGGACTTGAACAGTGGTCTATATTTTTTGGTGGATACGGAAGCCAACGTATCTGTTTTACCTGCTGTAAAAAAACCATATTTTAATAATAGTGAATGTCAGACTTATAGACTTTATGCGGCAAATGGCAGTGCTATACGAACATACGGAACTAAAAATTTAGTGCTAAATCTAAAGTTGCGACGACCTCTTTCTTGGACCTTTATTTTGGCTGATGTGAGACAACCGATATTGGGTGCGGATTTTTTAAATCATCACAAACTTTTAGTAGATGTGAACGGTCGTAAACTTATTGACTCTGTGACTAATCTAAACGTAATTGGATCTATAGTGTGTCACAATGAAGACGCAATCAAAACAATCGACGTCACGAGCCCGTACTATGACCTATTATCAGCTTATCCTGATATAACAAAACCGGCATGCTACAAGGACACACCCAAACATAATATGATGCACCACATAGAAACTACTGGCTCGCCCGTGTTTGCTCGCGCACGACCACTTCCACCAGAAAAATATTTAAAAGTTAAGAAAGAATTCGAATACATGCAACTATTGGGTATATGCCGCCCTTCAAAGAGCTGTTGGGCTAGCCCTCTTCATGTCGTTTCCAAGAAAAGTGGCGATATACGACCCTGTGGTGACTTTCGCAGTTTAAATAACATCACTAAGCCAGACCGATATCCAATTCCACGCATACACGACTTCACTTACCTGCTCGCCGGAAAAAAGATATTTTCTAAAATTGACTTACAACGTTCCTACCATTTTATTCCCATCGCTCCAGAGGACATAGAGAAAACAGCAATAATAACTCCGTTTGGCTTATTTGAGTTTCCACGGATGACCTTCGGCCTTAGAAATGCTGCGCAGACCTTCCAGCGTTTCATGAACCACGTAGTTTTTCAAGGTCTCGATTTTCTATTTAATTTCGTCGACGACACTATTATTTTTTCAAATTCAGAATCAGAGCATCGAGTGCACCTGGAAACCGTTTTTAAACGTCTCAATCAGTATGGCGTGACGATTAACTTAGCGTAGTGTGACCTCGGAAAATCTGAAATAGATTTTTTGGGATACAGAGTTTCAGAAGCTGGTATTCGACCTTTGAACGAGCGAGTGAGAGTTATTTTAGAATTTCCCAAACCGGAGACAGTATCACAATTGCGTCGATTTTTGGGAATGATTAATTTTTATAGAAGTCATTTACCACATGCTGCTACTTATCAGTCAACATTAAACGGTTATCTACACAATACAAAACGCAATGACAAAACTAAAATTATCTGGAATAAGGACTCGGAAGACGCTTTTGAACAATGCAAAAGAAGCCTTCAAGAAGCTGTTTTGCTATCGTATCCCGTCGCCGGCGCACCCCTTGCTATAATGTCTGACGCATCCAGCACATGCGCAGGTGCAGTACTCCAACAGAAACATGACCAAAAATGGCAGCCCCTATCTTTTTTCTCTTGTAAATTTAGCGAGGCTCAGCAGCGTTACAGTGCTTATGACAGGAAATTGCTTTCGGTGTTCATGGCAGTCAAACACTTTCGCCACATGATTGAAGGTCAACAAGTTACAGTTTTCACCGATCACAAATCGCTTGTGTATGCTTTACACAAAAAAGCTACAAGTACTTGTGATACGCCAAGACGGCTAAGACATCTAGATTATATTAGCCAATTTTGTACCGAAATAAAGTACATACCGGGCTCACAAAACATCGTAGCAGACACTTTGTCTAGAATTGAACAGATAGACATGCCCTCGCCATTGGATTACGCTGAAATATCAAAGGCTCAAAGGAATGATACAGAATTGAAGGAATTACTAAAATCGGAGAAATTAAAATTTAAAACCTTCAATTATCAATATGATAACGAACCTGTATACTGCGAGATATCAAAACAGCACGCGCGCCCATACCTGCGTGAACAATATCGTGTAACAGCCTTTAAAGCGATTCACGGAATGAGTCACGGTGGTATACGTGCCACCAGGAGACTGATCACAGATCGATTTTTTTGGAAATCTATGAACTCCGACATCAATAAGTGGACAAGAGCATGTATCGACTGCCAAAAATAAAAAATTCAGCGACATACAACATCACCGCTCAGTACATTTCCTAACAGTGGCCGTTTCGAACACCTTCATATTGACATCGTAGGGCCATTGACATATTGTCAAGGCTACAGATATATTTTAACCATGATTGATAGAGCAACAGGATGGCCTGAAATTAAACGCCTAAAAGATATCACCGCCGAAAGCGTTTCAAAAGCTCTATACACCCATTGGATCTCAAGATTCGGATGTCCCGCCCGAATCACTACCGACCAAGGACGTCAATTCGAATCACGTCTATTCAGCAACTTGGCAAAAAGATTGGGCATATCGAAAATTCATACTACGGCATACCATCCCCAGGCCAACGGGATGATAGAGAGGTGGCACAGAACCCTAAAATCCGCTTTAATGGCACGCGGAAACACAGAAAACTGGGCGAACGAACTGCCCACTGTTTTATTAGGATTGAGAGCTAGTCTACGGGACGACACTGGCCTCTCTGCTGCTGAATTAGTCTATGGCACAACCCTAAAGCTTCCGGGAGATTTCTTTGAGCCGCCGACGCTAGATTCTCCTGAAAACGAAACTTTTTTACATGACTTGCGTTTACGCATTCGAAAACTGGCTGCAGTTCCTAGGAAACCACATAGACAGGGCAACATATTTGTACACCCCGCTTTATGTCATGTATTTGTTCGGTGTGATCACATAGCAAAACCTTTGACGAGCCCCTATCATGGCCCATACCAAGTTATAGAGCGACGCGATAAATTCTTTAAAGTCAAGATATTAGATAATATTAAAATAATTTCAATTGATCGATTGAAACCAGCCTACTTAGTGGACAGTAACTCTGAAATTCAATATCCCGAGCTGGATAAGTCCAAGGAATGCAAAACTAAACCTGAGTCATACAGTCGCGAAGCAAACGAGGCTGTTGACAACAACGGTCAGAAGAGAACTCTATCCGGGCGACTAATAAGGCCTACAGTGCGATTCATGCATTCTTGAATATGATCGAACTATCAATCATTACAGATTAGGTATTCAAGACAACAGCATCCCAATAAGTTATATCTCAGTGTTGATTTTATACGGCGCAATGGGCAAATGCCAAAGCAAAGAAGAAGTTATTATCGCACAAAATGGTGCGGCTAACCAAGCAACAACGAGTCAGTTGCAAGAGATAACGCATGGGAAATTAAACATGCTGACGATTATCATCGTCTTGGCACTCTCCATTGCTTTCTCTTACGTAATTTGGCGATTTTGCGTAAGGAAGTAGACCGAGCACCTGAGACGAGAGATACAAGGGACCCGTGCCAGTCGCAGAACGCGTGACCCACCACGCGCAGTACCAACATACTCCGTAGGCTGATGACGGCAAGGTGTGTGTGTGAAAAGTGTAAAAGCGATATTCAGTGATATTAAGTCAATAAGTGTCAGTGAACCAGTGAAATCGTTTAACCATTGTATAGGTAATCTCTATATCTGTGTATCAAATTATGTTTTAATATTAGTAGTTTAAAAATAACTTTGTATGACTTTAGTTTATTGTACTTCGTTAAAAACTTTAAATTGTATTATTATTATTATAGAACATTGATTGTTAATGGAATCTCACCAAATACCATATTGCAATAATCGTAGTTAGTAAATATTATGTAATTTTTATTGTTTTGGTTCAAAATATTGTGAGTACTTTCTGTGTAGATCGGACTTAACAAAATTATTAAATCTTAATATATTTTTTAAATTACTTGGGATCTATATGACATGACCATCATCAGTTCTTCTATAATTACGGCTGAGTAGATAGGCCTAGAAAAAGCCACCATAAAAACCGTACAAAGTAGTTTATTCCATAAAAAAATATTATAATATCGACAGGAATATCTCGTGTGTGATCACAATCGTTGAAACAAAGAGTACTTATCTTTAAAATGCTACGCATTTTGTTATATTTAATATGAAACGGCCATGGAGAAATCACAAAAACTTATTGGATCTTATTTCGCGAAACAATATTAAACTTGTCCTCAAATCTATCACTCACCTCGGGGACGGTGTGTTCCACTTCGTCCTTATCTTACCTTCATAGCTTACATTCAATCCATCTTTGTTCTTTCGTTCTTGTTATCTAATACTTCGTTATATAATAATAGTATTTGTTGGAATGCGAGTATATGAAAGGAACAAAGAATAGTTTTATCATTTTATATTTAGAATTATTTTATTCCTTTTAAATTTTTCAATTACATTTTAACCGTCACGGGTTTTTTTTTCAAAATTATTAATTTTCCCTTTCATATTATATTCAAAATTTCATCAATATCAAAATGTAACATGTCATGTCATGTATGAACCCCACCATGGTTCAAGCCTTGTCGTGGTGGTGGGGCTCAGTAGCCTAAGGTGAACCCAGGACCTTGGGCGACGTCAATTTAACCGAGGGTGCTGCTCTCTGAACCCCTCTTATAAGAAGAGGGGTTCAGAGACCTCACCCCATTGTACTGTCCCGACGTTGGGAGGGGTTGTTCTGTGGTGCGGGACAGCCTCTGTGGAGGTGGCGTCGGTCCCTTGAGGGACTGACTAGCCGTCGAGGTGCCCTGTTTGCTCAATAGATCCGGGGCACCTCATCAAATCGACCTATCATATGTAGAACAAAGTCCGATGTGACCATGGATCGAAAACGACTTTACTAGCTAGACGAGATAAGCAACTCGATCTCTACAGACGTACATTTTTAGAATTTTCGTATCTTATTTAGTTTCTGAGATATAGAATCGAATAACGTTCAATCTGACATTTGCTCCGAATAAAAACGTCCGAAGTGATCAAGGCACGACGCGCGGGCTTCGCGAGCGGGGTGTGCGGCCCGTCCATTCGGCACATCGGCCGCTGTTCGTTGGAGAAAGGGTGATTTTGCATCAGGCACTACGCTTTCTTTAGCTTTGAAAAAAAAAGTAAGATTTATCTTCGCAAGTTTCGCATGAAAGAATATGTTTTTAGAGTTATTATGATCTCGTAAAGTAATGTTGGATATGATTAAGACTATGCAGACGAATTTAAGATTTGTTCAACATTTTCGAATGATGCTGTTAGTATGAAGAAAAGCGGAAATTCTGATAAGTTGATGATTTGTTAAATTGTAATATTTCATTTAGTTCCTAACGTTTGAATGACTTTATCGTTATCCTTTAATTAACACACAATCAAAGATATTCAAGTATTGTCTAAATTGTAGTAATGTAGTGATTGTACATTTAACTTTCAGTACAGAAATACAAAGTAGAACAAATCTGAGGTCGCTTCATTGCACCCACGTAAAATATTGACTCGTAACAAGATCCCGACGGCGTCTAGTGATCTGTGAGGCGGCGTTATTAGCTTCATTTTGTTTCACTCACTTATCATGTATTTTCATTTTTATACGTGTCATATAGCATACAAGGTAAAAACAATTCAATTTGCGATAGAAAATCCAGGTGGGTTAGCCAAGATGAAATTCTACAATCGTAAACGCTGGTATAATAGAAATGACATTTAAGAACACGTGATTTATCGATATAAAATGTCATTTCCATACATTCGTCAAGAGGTAGTGCCATGCTACTTAATGCAACCGAAGTGGGCCGGCACGACGGCACCGGTGTTATATTATGATCTCTCGCTCATATAACACCGGTGTCAAGTGACAGTTAAGCTGTCGAGTTTCGTGCGGTTTGTGAGTTTCCGGTCTCCAATTGGGGGGATGGGGAAAAGGAGGGGAACGCATTTGCATAACTTTTGGTTGTGCAAATGTCTATGGGCGTCGGTAGTCACCATAAGGCTCCGAATGCTCGGTTGCCTCCTTGTGACATAAAAACAAAAAAAAATAGTAGCTTTCTAAAAGCGTTTACGATTGTAGGATGGCATATTTTCTAACCCACTTGATGTAAGTCTACGAATTTTTAGGATCATTCAATTTTGAATTGAAATCATAATTTGTTTAATACTGAATGGCTACCACCATTCTTATTATTTGTTTCATAAAACAATTTTACCTTGGTAAGACAGGCAGGTGGTATAACTTTCAATGAGACTGGATCGCATGTATTTCATTCATAGGCAATACATGCAACTTTTCTATCAGCCTCAGCTTAAAGAGCATAGACAAAAGATAGGAAAAACCTTAATATTTCCTACTCCTCTTTATTTCTTCTGATTAAATTCATTGTAGGTCCCAAGTATCCCTCAGTGTCTCTCGGGCGTGAGTGTAAGATCGTATTAAAGTGTAATTTAGTTACCGCTGTCAATCCTGGCTACAGGAGTAACAGCGGTAGGAACAAGTGTTGGGACTGACCCGTTTATAGGCAAAACCATCAAGCATATTACTGGAATAAAGCAGTAATTCTGTGTTTTGTATGAAAACAAATTCCGTCAAATGTGTGCTGCGACGCTGCGCCGGTTCTGCGCTCTGATTGGCCGACTAATGGCCATTGATGAATAATTGGCCGATGGGACATACATACAGATCACTGGTTGGTTTAACTGCTATGACGTCAGTGACAAATCACTGACCAGTTTCGTATTTTTATGGCTCACATTACTACTCTATCCGGTTATATGCTCGATGGTTAAAACTAACTCAAAAATTGTATTTTAAAGAGTAATAAATGTAGAATATTCTTTATAATAACTAATATCCAACAGATATCCCGGAATGGCTAATCCAGTTTAGTTTAGTTCAGCTCATAGGAGCATTATAAAGTTAGCCAACTTCGACGGCTCCAGATACGAGCACACGCTCAACTCGAACTATTAACATAAAACATGCGCTCGCCGGTGACTTCGTCTGAATTATGAGATTGCATTTGAATTGTATATTGCGTTTTAAATTTAACATCCTTTAGTAAACTTCGCTACTATTTATTACCGCTTTTGAGGATGAAGTAGACTATTAGAGCTATTTAAAACAAAATATTTAATCGACTTCCAAAAAGGAGGAGGTTATTGCAATTTATCTCTATTTCACAGCACTCGATGCTTTGACATATACCGGGTGTATTTGGAACGCTTGCGAAAACGAAGAGGTATGATAGTGTTGGCATAGCCTGACATGATTACCAGTGAAAAAACGCGTTTTCTTTTTGTTTTTTTGGTTGCATTTTTTATTTCATTTTTATGTATAATCCGGTTTATTAAACATAATGTTACAGGAATTTGATGATAATGCTTTAAAATAATGGTTTTTTGAAAAAAACAGCAATGTATGTTAATGTTTTTTGAAAAAAACAGCAATGTAATGGTTTATGGTTCACGCCGGCTAGTGGAATAAATCAGCTGATAGCGTTCGTCGCATGCACGAGGTTCAGTGCGCCCGCTAGACGCGCGTTCGCGGTTAGCATGAGTGCATAGTGTGTATACATACATTGCTAGTTTGCAAAATACACAAGTCCTAAAATTTTCTTTAAAAAACATTTTTGAGATAAATGGTTATATGCATTATATAGTATATAAATAGTATATGATTAGGGTTTAATCTTCGCAAGCGTTCCAAATACACCCGGTATTATGAATGCCTTGTTCCCGAGACTGGAAAAAAAGAGATAAACTGTAAGAAGTAAGGACATATACTTAGTTTATCGTATTTTTCTTTGCCTCTTAATTTTATCGGACTTAATGTTTTGGCTTGCTAGAACCATCTGAATCAGGCCTAATATATGTCTCGGCTGATTTTAACAAATACTTCCAGTACAATTTAATTCTTTCATTTATATATTTTTCAAAGAGGAGAGTAGAGGATGGTTATAGTAACATCCCCACCATGGTTCAGGCGTTGACGTGGCGGTGGGCCTTAGTAGCCTAGGGTGACGCCAGTACCAGCCCACCACATTAAACCGAGGGGGCTCTTTGTATCCCTCTTATAAGAAGAGGGGACAAAAGAGCAGAGGGCAAGGGGTGAGGATGGGAACCTCACCCCATTGTACTGTCCCGATGTTGGGAGGGATTGTTCTGTGGTGCGGGACAACCCCTCTGTGGAGGTGGCGTCGGTCTCTTGGGGGACTGACTAGCCGTCGAGGTGTCCTGTTTGTTTATTAGATCCGGGGCACCTCACCAAAGGCGGCATTGGTGGTACTCGCCAGGTTTTAGTGGGTAGAGCTGCATCCCCTTACCATCTTTCGGGCGCAGCGAGTCCCTCGTCCCCGCGTGGGGAGACCCACTCCCCTGCGGGATGCCTCAGAGCATTTCCGGGCGTTAAAGAAAAAAAAATATGGTTATAGTAACATTATCAACCTTCTTAGATGTCTTTAGCGAATCTTCCATATTTATAACGGTTTCTTAAATCTTAAAGTTATTTACAATTATCACGAACTCTTTTATCCCCAATATTCGAACGTAAAAACCCATCATTATGGTACGATTTCAGTCGCACAAAAAATCCGAGACGTAATGAAGCGAGCTATCAGCGCTTCACGCACCGCCTCACGACATGACGAGATTTGTTGGGGCCTCGTCACGTGAAATGTACAGGTTTTGTATATTTTATTATGGAATCTTCGAGAAACTGAAAATAATGTGGAATGTACATGCTTTTAGAAGTATATGTACAGTTATATATAATATATAGATAATGACTATAGTAGATTTTATAGTGTTGAGCACGGGTCTTCTCCGGCGACAAAGATGTTTGGCCCAACCAAGCTTCAAATTCCTTTAAAGATATATCTTCTTCTGGTTTCATATGTCTGGTATCAAATGTATAATAAATTTGAAAGTAATCTATACTTATAATATAAAGCTGAAGAGTTTGTTGGTTTGAACGCGCTAATCTCAGGAACTGCGTGTCCGATTTGAAAAATTATTTCAGTATTAGATAGCCCATTTATCTATATATGACCGTCACCATCAACATCACATCAACATCACCGTGATGTTATATAGCTATATAACATCACGGTGTGACTAATACGATAGAAGTTAACGCGGGCGAAGTTGCAGGCAACGGCTACTGTGGAAATATTTAAGTTAGCAACCAGATCATGCGCAAAGTTTAACTGTAAGTACATACACACAGCATTTAATTTATAAAAAAAATCCATACTATATTAAGACATCTTTAAAAAATTATTTAATAACAAGTGGGCCAGGAAGACGTGGTCCATAAGAAGCAGCGCCACATATCGTCTCCAAAACTATCCAATTCGAGCGAGCAAATCATTAAAATCAGTGCAGTAATGAAGTTCGTTGCAGATGAACCACGTATTACCATTAATGTTTACACATAAAAACGAGTTGTCCAGTTCGGAATCATTGAAAAATTTAAAAACTCATCTTTCCAAAATCAAATGTTGTAAGAGGTAGTGACATGCTGCTCTGCAGTCGACTTGGGCCGGCACGACCGGGGTGGTACCTCTCGCTCTCATAACATCGACGTCAAGTGACAGCTATGCTGTCGCATTTCATGCGGTTTGTGAGTTTCCAGTGGCCCATTGAGAGGGGATAGGGAAACGGAGGGCAACGCATCTGCATAACTTTTGCTTAGACAAACATACTTTTAGCTATATTATATAAGTAAAGGTGAAAAAAGTGATTCTAAAAATGAATTCTGAATACACAAACACCTACGCAGTAGGACGAACTTTTTATCCAATAGTATAAGCTGTTCCATACTCATGCATGTCTAGACAGCGCAGACTGCGCCAAATTAAACGTATATTATTTATGTCTGCGAAAGCTAATACAAAAATACTGTCGCCAGCTCCTAAAGCTTTTATTTTGTCTTTAAGCTCACTTGTTGCTTTTTATTCTTGCAATGATGAGCTTTCACTAAGTGGACATTTGCTTTTTATTCACTGAATGGTTGATTCATCAAAGAAGCTCCTTTTGTATATTAAAACTGTTAAAAATGGGATATATTATTTTTATCATTTTTGCTTGTGCTTGATATTTCAGAATTGTCTATGAATTTTCTTGTCTTGCTTGTTTCCCCCGTGAAACAGCTTTGCTGTGTTTCGGAAAGAAGGGAAAGACAGGCACTGTAATTACTGGCACCGAGACTTAACATCTTATGTCTCGGATAGGCAACACATAGATGAGTTGCCTGGGCTCGTTCCAGGTAAACTAGTTTATGTTCATGTGCGACGTCGACCACTTACCATCAGGTGCTATGTTTGCCTATCCAACTAACATAATAAATTTTAAAAAATGAATGCCTTATTCAGTAAGTCGCCTAAAAAAATACGTTCCATATTTTTTTATATTATTTAAGCTATATTTATATTACCTACAGGATATTACAGTCGGGATATGATTATTTCGACAACTATCTTTACACAGAACTGATCTCATTTTTTTATCCTACTAATAGTATACGCGAAAGTTTGTAAGAATGTATATATGTTTATTACTCTTTCACGCGAAAACTACTGAATGGATTTTGATGAAACTTTACCATAACATAGATCATACCTCAGAATAACATATAAGATATAATATATTCCCGTACTCCCACGGGAACGGGAAGTACGCAGGTGAAACCGCGGGGCGCTGCTAGTGAAATAATATTTCACTTTACCGGTGGGAGTGCTGCGCTGTACCACGCGCCCACTTGCATAATATTATGTACCACGCTTAGAGTATACATAATATAATATAGAGTGCGAGTGTCACGCCGCTTCATTATGCAGATCGTAAGCAGATATTTATCTATAGTAAAGCGCTGTGAGAGTGACCTTCCACGCGTAATGCATTAATAAGTATCGATATTTTAAATTAGGACATTCATCATCATCATCATCATCATCAGACTCTATCCATCCACTGCTGAACATAGGCACTCCCCAATGCACACCAACACATAAATGTATTTGCTTCTTTTATTTTGCTTCCGGGAATAATTCTTACAAATTGGCACTTCACATTTTAACATAAAAACAAATCGCTCGAAGGTACATCGCTCTCGGACCTAATGTTACGCGTGTTGCTTCGACACTGGTTGAACGTTTCAAAGACAATGGTGTATATTCATACCTGTGCTTACAGTTCATACTTAGTGACGCGTGCTCTATCTATACATCTATACAGATAAATAAAATTGGACTGTCTGTTAGTAATATTAAAATAACCGCTTCTTATTGAATGCATATGGATGTATACACGGTACAAATACCAAAATAGCATTTTTTTATTTTTTGTTTGTCTGTCTGTTTGATCCAGCTAATCTCTGAAACGGCTGGGACAATTAGGACGACGTTTAACACAATCGGTGGCACGTGTGCTAGATTGCATATATAAATAAAAAAAAACTAATCCAACCAGTATATTTTTTACTTAACTTGTAATAAGGCCAATAGAATTCCTAAAGGAACTTTGAATTTTTCGGCATAACATATAGGCTATATTTTATGCCGAAATATCCAAGGTATAAGCCATTAACGTTCAGCTAAATCAGTTCAGCCGTTTTGCCGTGACAGATCAACAAACATCCAAACATACAAACTTTGGCCTTTATAATATTAGTAAGACATCTAAATATATTTATACCAGCTCATTCAGAAATTAAGAAAAACAATCTTCAAAATAGCCTTTCTCAACTATTTGGCTATTATATACAATAGGACTTTTTCAATTCCGACAGGTCAAACTTTTTCTCTTTACATTTATAATATTTGTATACATTATGTATAATATCATAATTTACTTTTATTTTTACCATATAAACTTTACCTTAACAACTAAAGTTACCTTTTACGAACATATTTACAAAATCCTATAAAGTACAAAAGTGCAACTAATTCCTTATACATTTTTCACCTAATTGTCGTAATAGCCCCCCTAAGTGGTCGGTTCCCGTTGTAATCACGGATGTAATTTTATCGCGAGCAAGTAAAATGCATCACATTCCCTCCTAATATCAGAAAAGCGGGGTCTATCTCAACATCAGTCGATAAACTGACGAGTCGATGAACTAAGAAAATTTTATGTGTTAAATAAAATGTATGTGTTATTAAATTAATTTGTATTTCATGCATTTAGTATTTTGTTAGATACTCTACTCCCACTTTGTAAGATTTTTTAGAAGTTATCATACAAAAACTATATTAAAAATAACTTTTTATGTACATTATTTTAAGTAGTCACAATTATGCACAAAAGAAAGTATCACCTGTACAGCTAAAAAACTCTCAAAATAAAAATGAGTTACGGTTATATGATAAAAATAATTTATAAAAATACATGAATAGAAATAGAATGATTTATTGTTTACTAATGTTTACGCGAATTTCACTCATTATAATGAAACAATTTTTACGGATTTTATCGCGGTTTATTAAGTGTTCATCCCGTGACCATGGTTGCTGTAAAGTATCAGAAACGTCGAGCTTGTAAAAATCTTAATAAACCGCGATAAAATCCGTAAAAAATTTTTTTTTCATTATAATAGAATGATTTTACAAGGATATCTCTCAACCACAGCTTTTTAAATATAATTTTATTATTTTTATTAAGGCGACGAATTGTTACAACAATAATTCTAATACCGGATACGTGCAAGAAGGAACTGAGCGTCCTGAGCGGGGCGAGGTTTGCCTTACTAGTTAAACCTATCGGTTTAACGCTATTAAATTACAAAAAAACGCTATAAAATAATAAAATTGGAGATATTCCTTCCAATATTTTAAAGAACATGACGTAGTATATACGTACGACTCTTCTACGGAGAAAGTTAAAAGGCTTAAACCGGTCCCTTTTGTCTATATCTTATGTATATAAAATGTGCCTCTTTTTAAAGAGGTATGTTTGGTTATGCAAAGTAACTAAGTAAAAGTTAGCTAGTCATGTATTGAAAACTAACAAAATAAGGTTTTTATTATCGTCACCAACTAATATTTTCATTTTTTTTTTAATTACTGAAATAAATTTAAATTATTGATGCCAAAATTTCCAAAGACCAATCGTCACTCACTGACTTTCTGTGGGAAATTTACTGAAAGAAAAATTGTAGCACCGTTGTTCAACAGCTGTCAAATGTTAAAATTCATTCTAGAAATATTTCACCGCGAATATTGTTGCGTGCTGAAATATCTAAACAAATAAAGCTTAAGGGTTTGTCAGTTTGAACGCGCTTATCTCTGAAATCACCAATTGTTTTTGATAAATTCCAACCAAACCAAAATATACTAACCAAACAACCACTTAGAATAACAACCCTCTACTTCTCTATATAGGTGAAATAAATTAATATTTTCCTTCTACAAGTCTCTTTTGAATGTATTTTTTCTATAACTACCAATAAAATATACAGGATAAAGAACAATTTTCAGAATACACCCCCGCCGGTCGGTTACGCATTTGTCGGCAATATTCTCACATCAAAAGAGCCGCATTATCAAAGGGGCCGACATCGCCATATGATTTTTATGAGTAAGCATATTCTCCTTAACTAGCTGAGGTCAACAGGGTTTAACTGGAGGTCAATGTCTGCTAAGATTATAACATGAAATGCATATCACAGAGATGAAACGTGTTTTAAACCTTCAAGTGTCTGATTTGTATTTATAGCGTAGAATAATATCTATAATAATAAAGTAAGGTAAAGCTACTTTAAACGGTTTTCATCGTGGTTATATTTAATTAATAAATCCTTCCATATAAAGGAGTTCCAATGTCTATATAACTATAATAATAGTCATACAATATAATTTATTTTCTAATGTTTACTCGATTTCACTTATAATAATGAAACAATTTTTGACCATGGTCACTGGAAGTTCCCCAAAATCCTCCCGCGACCATGGTTCCTTTAAAGTACTTAAGTAGGTATCTATCTGCAATGTTAAAAAAATAATGAACCGCAATAAAAACAGAAAAAAAAAGTTTTATTGTGATAAGTGAAATCATAAAACGGTTAATTTTAATTATAAATAATAATAATAATATGTTGGGACTACCAACACACGGCCATCTGATCCCAAATTAGGCAAAGCCTGTTCTTATGGCAACCAGACAACTAATATATACTTATATATTTCTAAATATATTATACACTAGCTGACCCGGCAGACTTCGTACTGCCTCAATCGATCAATAAAAGACCTAAACTTTTGTATTAAAATAATCTTAAAACAAAGAAAAGGAATCCGTATTTAATAAAAAAGCATTTTTTGAATGAAGCAAGAAGTTTTATTATTATTTTCGACACATCATGTTGCTTACTTACATAACAGAGTTTTTCTGAATTTTTTATGGTTATATTGGCTATTTATATATGGTTATATGGCTATTTATGGTTTAAATTTGATATTGACAGACACACACTGTTATGATAAAGTCTGTTAATCAATTTAAAGCTTTCTCATAAACTATATTTTTTGTTTTGAACATGTTTACTAAATTGTTATTCTGATGAAGAAACATTTGTAATTTTTGGACAATGGTTCTCTTCACTTCCACATCTGAATTGCCCATAAAATAAATTTGTAAAAATTGATGATCTGCATCAGGAAGTGGTAACAGTGCCCCCAGTAAGTGATAAATTTGTCCTTGTATCTGTAATTTTTTAAAATTTGTCCATTAATTATTTCTGATATTATATATAAGTACAAACTTGAATATTATGAAAAATATTCTGGTATATCACCTTCAAAGTGGGCATGAAATTGTCCGGTATAATATGTGTAGCGCCACATTTGGCGTTGTCTGGAAACAGCTGTTATATTTCTGAATGTTGGCTAAGAAGTGCTTAGAATCATTTCACATGCCAGAAACTAAAGAGCGTAAAAAGGATGTGGTGGTGGGACCAATTATGGGAATTTTACTTTGCCTCCAGCACAACATAATCCAGTAGATTCACCGGTGTATTTTAACGCCTTACAATATTTACAAATTATTTTCATTTCCCCAATTATTGTTACCGATTTGTCGGCACAATAATCAATTGCCGGATCATAGTGGAATGCAGCTCGTTCAAGAATCACAGGAGCACTGCGTCTGCGGATTCGCTCAATTTCATTACGTCGTGCTTGCTGTTGTTGTGTTTGATGTGCACGAACTCGTTGCATTCTAAGCCTATCTACTTCATTGTCACTCACTGAATAACGCAATTCTGACAGAGCAATACGATTATTTTCTTGATCTGTCTCTCTCTGGTCATTAGTGCGGTTAGCACGTGAGGTAGTTCTTCGCACACTTGATTGAATGCGACAACCTAAGTCAGTTCGTCTTCTCCTCGGCATCGTAAATTGTAATTAATCAAAGTGAGAAAATTTCTCGCTCACTTAGCAGTAAGGTGTCACTATCACAAAATACCAACCAAATAAGAGCACATTACTTTGAATGTCACTATCACAAATGATCACCAAAGTAAAGAAAGTTTTCGTGCACGTAGCGGTAATCGTCACTCACAAAGATAGAAGGATGCACTCATAGATATCGTAACACAATAATTTAATAATAATAGAAAATCATTACTACTAATGATCACATTTTGTGACGTATTCAATTTGGTCACGATATTATCCATAGACTGATAATTTCACTTTTGTTGAGTTTCGGAACGCGACATTAGATCCTTCAACGTGCACTCAAAGACTGAATTAGAACTTTATGCAGTGGTAATAAATTGCAAATTGACTCTTTGACGTTAGTAACATACCTACGTTGCTTAGACAACAGTGTAATATATCATTACAACTTATAATTTAATATGACCTTTATTGAGCAGCAATAAAGTTCAAATTGACTTTACAATTTATTTAGAAAACGTTTGTATGGGAAAAAGAAAAGGGCTGCTTTTAGGGTTTTCCCGGCCATTATTCGAATTTTTCTCACCTTTTAAACCTTCCCTAGACCTCCACAAACATTTCAAGACCAAGATAAGATAAATCCGTTTAGCCGTTCTCGAGTTTTAGCGAGACTAACGAACAGCAATTGATTTTTATATATATAGATTGTATAGATAAATTACACCCAAACACAGAACAAATGATCATACTCATCACACAAACATTATTCCTGGGTGGGGATTGAACCCACCATCTTCTGGTTTAGCAGTCAGGGTCACCAAACACTAGACCAACAGGACAATCGATAATGAATAAAATAAATAAAATAATTATCAAGAAAGAAGGCAATAATTAAAAGAATTGAACGCACTTGCCGTGCGTCATGTATACTTTTTTTTCTTTTGCATCGGAAAATACTCTTGGGCATCCCGCTGGGGAGGAGGTACTAACCAGGCGGATAATATGATATGATATGATAATCCCCATTACATCTTATTTCTATACGCCATGATTTGATGAAAACAAAATTTGACGTGTCACACCCGGTTTTTCCCGACAATAAATCCTCCCCAGGAATGTCTGGTCCCATAAAATAACCAATCGGGATTCCCCGGCCAATATAAATTCCGATCGGCATTAGCTGCGAGAATTACGATATTAAAGAACATTCAACACCTACTTTCATTTACCGCACGATTTCATTCGAATTAGATTAATCTTGTGTGGATCGGGGGTTTGTATACATTTGAGGTGTAATTAGTATGTTTAATTTTGAACTACTAGCTGCCGATAGCTTCGCCGGCGCTAACTATTTATTGCCCACAGCTTTACCCGCGTTAACTTAGATTTACAACCGTGTCCGGATTTGATGACGATTATTTTTACACGCTTTATATTAGCTTCACCTGTATGTATGTTTGTTTGTAACTGATTCCTTTAGACTTGTTTTTTAACCCACTTTAAGACGTCAGATTAAATTGAAACTTTGCTCACTTTTAAGGATCGATGACAATATATTATGATATCCCATAGGATATAGGACTTATCCTAATCCATGGTATAAGTTCTTCATTACATCTTTCAGGTAAATCAGTTTTTATGCTGTTATGCCATGAAAGATCAACAAAACTCTAAATGATAATGATTATTTTCCTTCTATGTCACTCGTTATGATGGTGAAAATCGGAGTACAATTAGATGAATATTTTCGAAGACAGAGGTAATCCAAATAAAAATCATTTACATAGGCTGCACTAAAAGTATCGGGAATGGAATATTTCCACTGTTCCTGTCATATTAAAATCTTTTTAATTGAAAACTCCTTGGTTTTAAAAATCGAATACCATTTATTTATTTAAAAAAAGATTATCGGTCTTGTCACAAGGTCTTGTCAAACTTGTTTAGTCGTTGAGAAAATGGAATTGACTCGAGAAAATTCTAGAGCGATGATTTATTATGACTTTCGAAGTGGTTTAACACAAAAACAATGTGTTGACCGGATGATTTCTGCATTTGGTGATGAAGCCCCATCCAAAACCACAATTTATCGCTGGTTTGCTGAATTTCAACGTGGACGTGTCAAGCTCAGTAATGATCCCCGTCAAGGTCGTCCAAAAACTGCAGTCACCCAAGAAAACGTTGATGCTGTAATTAAGCTGATTGAGGAAGATCGACATGTGACATACCGCGAAATTCAGGCAACTTTAGACATTGGTATGAGTCAAATACAAATAATCTTGCATGAACAATTAGGTGTAAAAAAGTTGTTTTCCCGATTGATACCGTATTTGCTCTGTGAAGAGCAAAAAGCGGCTCGCGTTACTTGGTGCGTCAGAACTCTCGAAAGATTCCACGCAGGATCCTCAAATGCTGTATACAACATTGTATCAGGTGACGAATCCTGGATATACGCGTATAAACCCGAAACAAAAAACCAGTCACGAGTTTGGGTGTTCGAAAATAAGTTAAAGCCAACAAAAATTGTTCGTTCACGGAGTGTTGCAAAAAAAATGGTGGCCACGTTTGTCTCCAAAACCGGCCATGTTGCGACTACTCCTCTTGAGGGACAAAAAACGGTTAATACAGAATGGTATGCTAGCATTTTTTTGCCACAGGTCGTTTCTGAACTCCGTAAAGAGAATTGCAACCACCGCATCATCCTCCATCACGACAATGCTAGTTCTCACACCGCGCACAGAACAAAAGAGTTTTTAGAGCAAGAAAACATAGAATTATTAGACCATCCGCCGTACAGACCCAATCTAAGCCCAAATGATTTCTATACTTTCCCTAAGATAAAGAATAAATTGCGTGGTCAGAGAATTTCATCGCCTGAAGAAGCTGTGGACGCCTACAAAACGGCCATTTTGGAGACCCCAACTTCCGAATGGAATGGTTGCTTCAATGATTGGTTTCATCGTATGGAAAAATGTGTCAAATTTCGCGGAGAATACTTCGAAAAGCAATAAATATATTTTTAAATAGTAATGTTGTGTCACTTCCTTGATTCCCGAAATTTTCAGTGCCGCCCTCGTATTTTATATACTCTTGGGCTTCCCGCGGGGTAGTGGGTCTCCCCAGGCGGGTATGTGGGACTCGCTGCGCCCGAAAGATGGTAAAAGTGGACACAGCTCTACCCACAAAAAACCCAGTGAGTGTCAATGCCGCCTTTGGTGAGGTGCCCGGATTTGAAGAGCAAACAGGGCATCTCGACGGCTAGTCGGCTAGAGGGGTTGTCCCGTACCACAGAGCAACCCCTCCCAACGTCGGGATGGTACAAAGGGGTGAGGTTCCCATTTTTGCATCCTCGTTCCGATCCTTGCCCCTCTTCTATGTAGTCCCCTCTTCTAATAAGAGTAGTAGTACTAAGAGCAGCTCTCTTGGCTCAATTTGGTTCGCCCAAGGTGCTGGGCATTGTTTGTGAGCATGTGTGTGTGTGTGTGTGTGTGTGTGTGTGTGTGTGTTTGTGTGTGTGTGTGTGTGTGTGTGTGTGTGTATGTATGTGTATGCGTGTGTGTCGTACTCTTCGTTACCACAAAATAACAAGTCATGTACATGATTCTGAACACCTGTAAACTACTCGAATATGGAATATAGAGCCATACAAACAACCCCCTAATTAGGGATGCGCCAACAAAGGTGTTGAGATAACGTTAAACAAATTCACAAATCACATCCCCTGGCGGAACCCCATCGTAAATAACCTTCCCCTCCCTGATAAGGTTACTCAGCTTACTTTCACTCCTCCAATTTGAGGGTGTTATAGCTTTATTATTTTTTTATTATAGCCTTAAGAAAAGAGAGATTTTAAAACTGAAGCTTATAGTATTTAGTCAACGTTACCCATTGAAAGGTTATTTGGGTGTAGTGGTTACCTTGGTCGATTTGGTGTTTGTTTTGGGCATTTTTTTTTTTTTAATTAAGCAACAGTCCATTAAAGTCAACGAGTGCTGAGATCAATCCTCGATTTATTGATTGTTTCTCTGATTTCACTAAGTATTTCGATTACGCGCTACTTACGTATATATAATAAATAAAAAAATAATAGTTGTATTATTGTATGTTATAGAGATAAACAATTTAAAGTACGGGAAGATTTTCTTGTTGCGCAAATTCATTATTTCATTAATATTACTAACACAAATGTAATATAATATATTATAATATATGTTAGTGTGTAAGATGGGAAGACATGTAAGTGTATGGGCCTTATGGTGCCCGAGAATAATTAATGAATTATTATATTATTATTATTATTTATTTATTTATGGATTATTATTATTATTATTTATTATTATTAATACTTTTTCCGGAGGACCTCCTCCCATAACTATGGTAGTTGAAAGTGTTCGAAACGTCGGGAATGCAAAAAACTTAACAGATTTACTATTTACAAGACCAGTGTCTTCTTAATACGAAATCTAGATCTCGTAAAACGTTTCTCAAATACAAATAAACGATAGCAATTTTATTACACTATTTTATTTAACTGAAAAAGATTCAATGGGGGAAAGTTTGAAAATATTCCTTTACAATCTTAATGGCTGTAAAGTTGAACAATAAAACGGTTCTTTCGATTTAAAGTAAAATTTTAACATCGTTATAAATGTCTAAAAGAAACATTAACACAGGAAAGGAAATGGTTATTTATTTTACAGCTTTATAAAATGTTTAAATTTTTCATTTGCTGATTTTTTAGATATAGCTGTTTAATAATAAAAACGTGTGAGTTACTAGTTCGATTCTGTTTACAAAATAAAAAGCCAAAGAAAAATATATAATTTAAAAATATATAAAAATAATTTAAAATTAGACAAGTATGTTTGTATATCCTGATTAACTCTCAAAATAAATTAGAATAAGCATTTTTTATGTTAGCTGTATAGACAAACTTGTATACGTGCCACCTGATGGTAAGTTGTCGCGTCGCCCATTAACATAAACTAGTTTCCTTGGCACGAGCCCAGGCAACTCATTCATGTGTTGCCTACCCTGAGACATGAGATTTTAAGTCTCGGTGCCAGTAATTACACTGCCTGTCTTCTTCCCGTAACTGCCCTTCTCTTCGAAACACAGCAAAGCTTTTTCACCGGAGAAACAAGCAAGATGGTGGTACTATGCAACCGGGAGCGCGGCGCAGCGCATCCCTCCCACCTGATTAAATTACCTTTTGGCACACCGCACACAGATTTTTGTAGGCTGTGAATAAACTTGATCCGTCACGCTCGGAGGTGAAAGGCTGTCGATCGGGTGAACTCGTGACCGCCAAATGTCCACGAGCGAGAAAGATACAGTTAGCTGCTCTTCACTGCTGAGAGCTGTGTAGATGTCGCACTTATTTTATAATATAATAAATTTTATAATTGTATTTCACTGATATTTTCTACTGATAAACTAAAATTCTAAGTTATAATATATAAAAATAGTTTTCACTTCTACAGTCCCCTATGACAGGTTAGGTTTTTATTATATACTAGCTATTGCCCGCAGCTTCGCCCGCATTAAGTTCGATTACTGCCATGTGCGGTGATGATTATTTTTAATCCTAAGTTACTCATTATAACATCAGATATCTGTCACTAAAAGTACCTTTAAAATCAGCCCAGCCGTTTCAGAGATTAGCCGGAACAAACAGACAGACAAAAATTGAAAAAAAAAAAAAAGCTATTTTGGTATAAAATGTACCGTGTATACATCCATATGCATTTAGCAAAAGGTGGTTATTTTGCTATTACAAACAGACACTGCAATTTTATTTATCTGTATAGATTTTTTCACTTCCTTTTATTGTTATTAGATTGCAATTTATTAAGCGCATGTTTGGAAACAATTTGCTAAATTTTCCTTATTACCAAAACGTCTTAGAGGTCAAATATTTAATCAGGCGCGGGTCAGGGAAGTATGTCATTGTTAACGAACCCTATTAACCCTCACCATTCAGGTTCGTCCCATTATTTGCTAACAAGGTGAAAAATTCACTTTCAACCGAAAAGGTCCCTAAGCATTTTCGTATTGAATACATACGCGTAATATGTAAAAGAACCTTTATTAAATATACTAGCCGTTGCTGCTTTGTATTAGTATAGATTTATAACAGTATTCTGAATAATTATATTTTTATAGCCTATGATCTTCCAAATTTCATGAAAAAAGAGAATAATAATCTTATCTTACAAATTTTATGAAGGCGAAAGTTTGTAAGTTAGGATGTTCAGATGTTTGTTGATCTTTCACGGCAAAACGACTGAACTGATTTGGCTGAAAGTCAAAATTGTGTGGGCTTAGATTAGGACAAGTTCTTTATCCTATAGGATTTTTTATTTTTATTTTTTATGTTAGTTGGATAGGCAAACTGGCAAACGTGCCACCTGATGGTAAGTGGTCTATGTCGCCCATGAACATAAACTAGTTTACCTGGAACGAGCCCAGGCAACTCATCAATGTGTTGCCTATCCTGAGACATAAGATGTTAAGTCTCGGTGCCAGTAATGACACTGCCTGTCTTGCCCTTCTCTCCGAAACACAGCAAAGCTGTTTCACGGGAGAAACAAGCAAGATGGTGGTACCCATGCAGCCGGGAGCGCGGCACAGCGCTTCCCTCCCACCGGTAAATATCATAATGTATTGTCATCAGTCCTTAAAAGTGTGCAAAGTTTCAATTTAATCTGACGTCTTAAAGTGGTTAAAAATCAAGTCTAGAGGAGTCGGTTACAAACAAACATACATACAGGTGAAGCTAATCTACAGCGTGTAAAAATAATCGTTATCAATCCGGATACGGTTGTAAATCTAAGCTAGCGCAGGCGAAGCTGTGGGCACCAGCTAGTATAATTATAATTCCTTCCAGAGCAAACTCATATTTGAAAGGCCGGCAACGCACCTGCTAATACTCTGGTCTAGCGGGTGTCTGTGGGTATCGCTATCACTTACCATCAGGTGACCCGACTGCCATCTCTTATAAAAATTGATGTAAATTGATTGATTTAAAAATTGAAAATAATTTGACGTCTTGTGTAAAAAAATTAAATTCCTTTTATTTATTTTTTATGATTTAATGACAGACATACAGTTTGCATTTTTAAACAACTTCAAAAAAGCAGGAGGTTCTATGTTTGACTTTATATTTTTTTAATGTATGATTTGTCCGTCAATTGTGAACCGGTTTTCAAAATCATTTTTATTATATAGTAAGGGTTATATTATATACAGCAAATAACATTATACAGTACAGTCAAGGATATGTAAGTTTGCGACATACTCTTACTCCAAGATATAATATAGTTCTTGTTCGCAAGTAGGTACTTGAGAGTTAGAGGCTGTTTTCTCGCATCTGACTATATCACATCTGTTATATAGAAAAATTGGTGAACATAGTGCATATGAATGCATATCTTCCTTTTTCAGAACTTTCATGTGTGTGCACGCATATGCACACTTTTATTCTTTATCACACTGCATATGCGTACTCTTATTTCCACATCACGTAAACGATTCGATTCTATTCTAATTCAACAAAATATTAAATTATATAATATGTATTCAACGAATTATATAAGCTTAAACTATTTAACGCTCATTTCGTTCCAGAAAACAATTCACTCGAACAAAGCTACTTAAATATAATTTTTCAATAAATACTAAAACTACGAATTTCGACAGCGAACTTTGACGCCTGTTCAAATTTAACGGTCCAAGGAAACCTCTGTTTATGAGGAAAGTTACTACAAAGCTGTTTTGTGTAACTTCTGCCGGCTTATATATTTATAAGCCTCTTATTTTCATTTTCGAATTTAAAATTGTAACATCATCATCATCATCATCATCAGTCCTCTATCCGTCCACTGCTGAACTGCCTCTCTGCCGATCCCCTCGTTGAAACACAGGCAAAATTGTATACGTCTTATAAACATCATCATGCTGCGTACAGTACATCTATCATAATTTTGATGTCAAACATCTATCATTTCATCATTGGCTTTCATCTCCTTTGTACGCGGCGTGTATACTACCTATTTAAAGACCAGAGCATTGGATGAACAGTCTAACAGAATTTAGTACAATGACCATAAGCTAAGACCAGAAATTGCCAGAACTACATACGAACACTACTGTGACTAGAAACCATCGAGCATATAACCGGATAGAGTAGTAAAAATCCGTGTGTGTCATAAGTGTGAGTCATAAAAATCGGAAACTGGTTAGTGATTTGTACTGACGTAATAGCAATTCAACCAACCAGTGATGTGAATACGTCATATCGGATAATCATCCCTCAGTGGCCATCAGTCGGCCAATCAGAGCGAATCTTGGCGCATCTTGGGCACAATGAAAGGTGTGCTGGGCTGAGTCGTCCTCAGAATCACATTTGTGGCAGCGGGGCTCCAGATCCATCGCCGAGCCCTTCGACATAGATACCCACCGTATTGTCCGCTGAGAATCTGTTTTATGCGGAAGATCAGAGATTTCCTTTCCTCCTCATCCACTCTTGGAGGACCGGGTGCAAAGCTTCCGCCGTACGGGTGATCTTGAATACCTCTTTTTTCTTTTACGCCGGGAAATGCTCTGAGGCATCCCGCGGGAGAGTGGGTCAAGGGACCGACGCCACCTCCACAGAGGGATTGTCCCGCACCACAGAACAACCCCTTCCAACGTCGAGACAGTGCAATGGGGTGAGGTTACCATCCTCGCTCCTTATCCCCTACTCTTATGTCCCCTCTTCTTATAAGAGGGGTACAAAGAGCAGCCCCCTCGGTTCACTTGGCTTCGCCCAAGGTGCTGGGTTCACATTAGGCTACTAGGCCTGCCGCCACGACAAGGCTTGAACCGTGGTGGGGATGATCTTTAATACCTAACTATATGTTTATAATTATGCTTATATAATTGTAGTATAATATACTTGTATGCCAGAGGTTGTCTCTTCGAAATCTAACAAATTATTGATCTTTTATTTTCCTGAGAGCTACTTTCTTATGTAATAAAATACTTAATAACAATAATAATATGTTGGGACAACTCACACACAGAACGAATGATCATGCTCATCACACAAACATTTTTCCTGGGTGGGAATCCAACCCGTGACCTTCTGGTTTAGCAGTCAGGCACACTAACCACTAACAGGCCATCAATATATTGTGTTTTCAAAAGAAACCCCAGCTCTTAGCGGTAGGAATAGGATAGTAAGTAACCTTACCGGTGCCTTTTTACAAGACATATAAACATCCGAATTGAGAAGCTCCACTTTCTTTAGAAGTCGGTTAAAAATTTAATGGCATACCGTTCCAAGTTATGCTCAGAACTATATTAAGCATAATTTAAATAGCGCAATATTATATTTTAAACATAAAATCTCCAAACTTCTGGAACATAAAGAGCAGCTGGGGCTACTCGAGTGGAAGTGGAACAGCCTAGTAAATATCTTTAGGAAAAACTTAGAGGTGACATTCAAGTTTATTTGTATTTAACGATGCTTCATCATCATCATCATCATAATCATCATCATCATCATTAGCTTCATTATCATAATCATCTTCATCATAATCATCATCATCATCATCAGCTTCATCATCATCATCAGCCTCTATCCGCCCACTGCTGAACATAGGCCTGCTTGGTTGATTTAAAATATGAACTAGACGTACATACTACTTGCGAATCGGATAAGAATACCGTATCATGTCGCGAAACACGAAGAATTTCGTACTCGGTGTACGAAATTCTTCGTGTTCCGCGTCCTTACTATACCTGTTTCAAAATACTTTCATTTGTAATGTGTTTGTAATTAAACTCCTCCGAAATGGCTCGACCGATTCTCGTGAAATTTTGTGTGCATATCGTACTCGATATGCAAACCTACCGGTCTGAGAATCGGTCAACATCTATTTTTCATACTCCTAAATGTTAAGGTTGGTCTACAACAAATTTTTTATTTTTTAGATAAAAAATTTTGTATTAATTTTTTTATGATAACGATATGTCTGTAAATTTCTCAATAAAAAAGGACGTAAATATTCGTTTCTCATGTACTTATAATAAAAAATATACGCAAAACGGCCATGATATTATAAAATGTATCTATTATAATCTAACAGCTGATGTAGTGAAAATTTGGACCTAATATCAGGTTAAAAACTCTTAATAGACATAAGTACCCAGAGGCAAATATCTCATACAGTTGAATAGGCCCAAGCTAATAGCTAGGTAATTGAAAATTCATATCACATGTCTCAGTGAATGAGAAGCAGGCAGATGAAACGAGGCCTAGAGGGACCTAGACTGGCAGCCCTTCTGTGCTTTGAATTATATTATTTAGACCATAATGGGCAATTTCAAATTCATTCATCATCATCATCAGCCTCTATCCGTCCACTGCTGAACATAGGCCTCCCTCAAAGAACGCCGAGACGACCGATCCCTCGCTACTCGCATCCAACACGGACCGGCCACTGTACGGAGATCGTCTTCCCACCTGGTTAATGGCCGACCAAAACTTTGTCTACCCAAACGCGGCCTGCACCCTTGAAATTCATTATTTACCTCGATTCCATATTATATTGAGTGATTTGTAATGCTGATCGAGATTATAAATATATTTGAGGACATATTTATCGGTGGGAAGGTGGCGTCACCATCCCTCTTATTTCTTACGTCAAATAGCTTAGCTGTATTCCGGAGAGATGGGCAACACAGATTGACGACCTCTGTTGCTCAGTGGTAAGCGCTAAGGGGTCGAATCCCGCCAGGGAACAAAAATATTTTCTGTGTTCCTGGGTCATGGATGTGTATTAAATATGTGTATTATATAATAAAAATCTTAAATATATGTATAGTATAAAAGTATTAAATATATTTCCGTTGTCTGGTACCCGTAACACAAGTTCTTCTAGAACTTACCACGGGACCAGATTGACGTGGTGTGGAAGCGTCCATAGATATTATTATTATTATTATTATCCTGAGACATCTGATCTCGGAGAGGATTGATTTCCATTAGACACTTTGAATATGAATACTCAGATAAAAATCATTTAAAATTAAAGAGCATAGCTATAGAAGTGGCGATCATTACATTAAATTTTTATTTTTTGTTTCACCTAAGTAGGTACCTACTCTAATAAAACAAAAAATAAAAGTTGAAACAAAAAATATAAAAACTTTAGAAAATTTTGTATTCAAAATGGCGGAGCTACTGACGCCCCTGGTGGAAATAAAATCTGATACGTAAGGGAATACCTCAAAGGGTGGTTTTTACCTAATCTGTCACTTATAGGGTTGTCTTACCCCTTAGGCTTAAGAAATTATTCTTCATTATTAACAATCAACTGCATATTTTTGCTAACGAAAAGAGTTATTTTTTTATGTTATTTTGATAATGATATAATAGAACAACTTATACAAATCTAATCGCGGTTTCTTAAGTTTTTACGCCTGACGTTATTTGATATGCAGACTGGCAGACGGTCCACGTCCACGTCGACGTCGCCCATGAACATGAACCAGTTTACCTGGAACGAGCCCAGGCAACTCATTTATGTGTTGCCTATCCTGAGACATAAGATGTTAAGTCTCGGTGCCAGTAATTACACTGCCTGTCTTGCCCTTCTCTCCGAAACACAAGAAAGCTGTTTCATGGGAGGAACAGCAAGATAGTGGTACCCATGTGCCGGAAGCGCGGCACAGCGCATCCCTCCCACCGGTAAAATGCCAAAAAAGTGTTCCTTTTTTATAATAGTATGGCTGATGTAGACATGTGACTAGATATGTACAACACGCAGTGGTCGCGAGTTCAAATTGCGCTAAAAGCTGAAATTTGTACAGGGCCAGTAAAAATTAAAATAAAAGTAAAAAAACATATAAAATATTGTGCCTACCTACATAAAAGTATATTATTGAAAGTTAGATTAACTGGACTACCGGTTCGGCACTGAGACGGCGAAACAAACTCAGTGAAACTAATCTTTTATATTAAGTAATCGTTTTGTAGATATTAATACACTTTGCTTATAATATATTATTTTTACCATCTAACGGGCCTCAAACAAGTACATACCTAGGTAACACTGAAAATGTTTAGAATTTGAAAAAACGGCTTAATGTAGAAAGTTGCCAATACTTTTATTGTTTTTCGAAGTAATCTCCGTTTCTTTCTACACATCGTCGCATTCGATGGAACCACTGAGAAAAGCAGTGGGCCCATTCTTCCTTAGGAGTCTCTTCTATGGCATTTTCGTACGCTTTCACCGCATCTTCAGGGCTCGTAAAGCGAATACCTCGAATTTTATCTTTAGTTCTTGGGAATAAATAAAAGTCGCAGGGCACCAGGTCAGGACTGTAAGGCGGATGACTCATTATCTCGACACCTGCCATAGTCAAATATTCAACAGTCCGTTTTGCGGAGTGCGCTGAAGCATTGTCGTGGTGAAGGAGGATCCTTTTTTTTTTTTTTTTTTATAGAAGAGGGGGCAAACGGACAGTCAAAGATCCTGCTTCGAGGGCGCTGCTGTCGAATTTTTTCCAAGACAACAGACAAACAGCGATTGACATAAGAGTCTGCAGTAACTGTCCTTCCATCTTCTAGCACAACTGTCGCGAACTGATCTTTCCGACCAAAGAATGAGGCAATCATCTTTTTCCCTTGACTTCTTCCTTTCTTTACCTTAGTTGGCCGATCCTCGAAAGGAAACACCTACTGAGCTGATTGTCTTTTGGTTTCGGGTTCGTAGCAATATATCCAGCTTTCATCACCTGTGATGATTTCAAATACAGCATTTGAGTTACCGCCGTTGAACTTATCTAACATTTGGCGACACCAGTCCATGTGGAGGCGTTTCTCGTCGTCGGTTAAAGTATGGGGAATCCATCTGGTACAAAGCTTCCTGACGCCTAAATGTTAGTGTAATATTTTTTGAACTTGACTCATACCAATGCCTAGGCTTGCCCGTATCTGCTGATAGGTCACTCTCTTATCTTCCTCTATCATTCGTCGCACAGCACTGATGTTATCTTCAGTAGTCGCTGTTAAAGGACGTCCCTCACGCGGATCATCACTGAGATTGCTACGTCTACGCTTAAACTCGTTAAACCAATTGTAAATAGTGGCACGAGATGGGAGAGCTTCATTAAAAAAATGCTAATCGCAGCCTATTAGCTTTGTTGTTGAGTAAGCCCACAACGAAAGTCATAATAAATCATTGACCGAAAATTTTCTCGCGTTATGTTCATTTTCACGTGTAACAAGAGTTTTATATTTGCTGCCAATTCACAAAAACAAATGACAAATGAATGCAATATACTACATTAGGTTACCAAAGAGTTCTAAAATTGAAATTCAAAAAAAGTTAAAATTTTCAATGTTTCTAACTGGCCAGTTCTAAACATTTTCAGTGTTACCCACGTATTATTGTTGATATTTATTTAATTATCTTTGTAGCTTAGTGAATTGTTATAACTATTTGAAATCCATTCAATTAGATAATTAACTAAACACGTAAGCATCAAATTGTACTGTCAATAATAAAACACGTCATTTCAAATTGAAAACAATTATTTGCCTTCAATTTAGTCATGCTAGCAATTCATTCGTATCCATACAACGAACATTTAGTATGTTCGTTGTATGGATACGAATGAATTATAAAATTTGCGGACATGAGTTTGTATGTAACGCTTTCACACCAAAACCATTAAACTGATTTTAAACATTTTATCACCGCTGGAAAGACACATTATTAGCGAGGAGCACAGACTTTATTTCGTCCTTGTATTTTTACAATACCGGAAAGTACGTCCCCACCACGGTTCAAACCTTGTCATGGCGGTGGGGCTCAGTAGCCTAAGGTGGACCCAGCACCTTGGGCAAAGCAAATAGAGCCCAGGGAGCTTCTTATAAGAGGACAAAAGAGCAGGGTGGACAAGGGGCGAGGATGGGAACCTCACCCCATTGTACTGTCCCGACGTTGGTAAGAGGTTGTTCTATGGTACGGGACAACTCATCTGTGGAGGTGTTGATCCCTTGAGGACTGACTAGCCGTCGATTTGCTCTGTTTGCTTAACAGATCCGGGGCACCTCACCAAAAGCGGCATTGGCGGCACTCGCCGGGTTTTAGTGGGTAGAGTCCTACATACCCGCCCGGGGAGTCCCCCTTCCCCCCGCGGGATGCCTCATAGCATTTCCCGGCGTAAAAGAAAAAATCGCAACGGAAAGTACGTGAGTAAAACGAGTTTCGCTCTATTATTATATAAACTCGCTTTTCAAATCCCTAAAGTATCTCAAAAACACTGAATTCTAGAAAGATCTGTAACGAGATTTAGAAATCACAACGCCATATTTATTAATAAAATTCTCTTTGACGTGAGTGTAGCCTTAATGTATTAAATTATTAAGCTATAAATGCACTAAATGAATAAGGAGATTTAAAGGCAGACCTTTGTGTCAAAGGCTTTATGAAATGCGTACTTGCGACGTGGATCTAGTTAATATTTTACTTCCATTGTCGACGCTGGCTCTTTAGACTGGTGTAGCGCAGACGAACGATTCTCATTCTTTTAAGCATTGAATGGAAGGATAGTGAGATGTGGGATGGGAAAGTTCGGATGGTGGGAAAATGAAGGATGAGACTTTGGGAAAGGGTCTTATTTTGACTTTCGTGGCGTTTATTATTATTATATGAAAGCAGGTTTTAAGCGGTGTTTCGTACATAATATGTTTTGCCGAAATTGGTTCTGCCGTTTCAAAGTCATTAGGTCTTTTGATGAGTTTTTTTTTTACTTTTAAGTTTTTGATTATTTATTTGTATAAAAGGAATTTTCGACCTACATACAAAAATCACTCGTCTGTTTCGCCGCTATAGCGATTATTTCACGTATAGAGCAATGAACAACGCCAGGTCTTGAATACAGTATGGAGAATATTATTTTATACTTTTACCTAACCGCAGCCTTCCGCTTCTATTGTTCAAATTTAAATAACTAAGGTAGGGTTGCTCTATTTATGAATGTACTTAGTTATATAAATAATTGGGTATGAAGTTAGGATGTGCCCCAAATACTTAATGTGGGGGCTCATCCTGAACCTCCCCCCTCTAATCCGGAGGGCTTCTTTCGGGAGGAGTGACCGGTGGGGGTCTTTACCGGCCGGTCCTACGGAAAAGAAAGGCTTCGGTCTTCTCGACTCCAACCTGAAGCTCCAACTTCTCTATGCGGCTGATTACGAGGTCAAGGCCGACATCGGCTAGCCGCGCTGTCTCCTTATAGCCTTTTCTCCAGGGAGGAGACGGTCTCGCAGGACCCAGTCGTACCCGATGTCCCACAGGATCGCACCCAGAACCGATCCCTGTGGGACAACCAGAGTTCCCCGATGATCCTTCCCAGTTGACCCGGCTTGACGTTTCGTTGATTGGGTATGGCTGGAAGTGGAGCTTGTTCCGCGCCCATAATTATATTATATGGTCGGTCCCAGGGGTGTCTGTTGACACCCTCAACCTTCTCCACCCAGGCTTGCTCCTTAGCTCGGCAATATCAGACGTCCTAATTTAAAATTATTTTGAATGGGATATTTACCATGTATGTATTTGACTTTTGTTTTGCGAAGCTCGATGTTTCAAAATTGTCTACGAATGTCTTGGATAATATTATCTTGAAAAAAACTAATAAATATCTCGTTTTAAATAATTATAATCGTAAAAATAACCCTTACATGTTAGTATAATGTAGACGTCCTAATGTCTCAAAGATATCTCTTAGTACCGAGAGATTCATCAATAATTTTACTATTTTCTACGCTCAATGCTATTTATTATTACAAGGCTTGAATTGAGTTACATGAGTTCCATGTATATATCTTGATGAAAATGTTGAATATAACACTAATATAATAAATAATAATAATATCAACCTGTTGCAGCAGCAGTTGGATGCTGGGCACGGGTCTCCTCCTCGAAATCAGGCGAGGACATAGTTCACCGATGCGCTAGCCTAATGTGGGTTGGTGAACCTTCCTTCACACCCCCTCAAAGACTTTTAAACTCATTAAGCATGCAGGTTTCCTCACGATGCTTTCTTCAATGGTCAACCATCGTTTGATCACGATGGTCTCATGTTTGGGTGCGCGTAGAAATTTCGAAAAATCCATTTCAGAGGATCAAACCCGGACCTCCCTACTCAAGAGGCCGGGCCAATACACACTTGGTATATACATACTATAACTAACATAAAAAAAAATTAAAAAAAAGTCCATCGTCGTTCGCATAATTATAAGGAACAAAACTAATAAGGCACGCTTTTAAAGCGATATGGTTAAAATATTATTTTCTTTTCAATTTTTTTTATATTTGTACTATTTTAGTGTCTTCAGTCCAAAGTATTCAAAGTTTTAATTTAGTTCAACGTTTTGAACTGGATGAAAATTACCTTTAGAGATTTCGTTACATACAGTTAAAGCTGAAATAAGTGTAATAAACAGTAGAATTGAAAGTGACTTGAACATATTCCGATCTAAACCTTATAAATAACAGCGCTTGTATGAATAAAATACACAAAAGCCCACGTAGTTTAACATTTTCTGAACATAAAGTCCTTAACGATAACCGAATGCTGTCCATCCATATAAAGGGTTGAAAATCGGTTACACAAACGCAAAAGAACTTTCCAGAGAAAACAACCAAGAGGCATCTAAAGTCCTCATGTTTCAAACGGTTTAGAAATCGCACAAAAGCTCAACAACCGCTAAACCTAAATACACCTTAGTTCCAGCAAATGTGGTCGCAAATCCTAGATCAAGGGCTCATATTAAGACACACAATCCTATTCAGCTTTCAGTCTGAAAACCACCTTTGTGACCTTGGTATTCAGTTGTATGCCCGCAGCGGTGCTGTGATGGAATTTTTAATGGTTCGTGTTATGACAATTTTCGCTTATTGTAGTCCTTTCCCGGTTAATTGGACATGAATTGTTAAAGAGTTTTGGCTTGTTGAAATAAAAAATATGTGTGAGTGTGTATATCCTGTTGAACACGGGGTTCTTCGATTTGTGTAGGAGGTATTAGGATGTATTTAGACCAATATAATATTATAACTGAGGAGTTTGTTTGAACGCGGTCATCTTTATGCCATTTTTTTTTCTTTACCGCCGGGAAATGCTCTTATCATCTTCATGGCATCCCGCAGAGGAGGGGGAACTCCCTAGGTGGGTATGTGGGATTCACTGCACCCGAAAGATGGTAAGGTGGACGCACCTCTACCCACTAAAACCCGGCGAGTGCCACCAATGCCGCGACAAATATCAAAACGGTCAGAAATTTTCAAATAAATATTATTAAAAAATATGTTCGTAATTATGATCAAGTGCGTCCGCGTGCCGAAACTAGTCGTCCAAAACGAAGAAGAAAGAGGGTAGATTGATTTTTCTGTCGTCATCTACCAGCACCATACGTCAGTCTCCCCGTGATCGTGGCGATGTTTTTTATGTCATAAGGAGGCAAAAGAGCCTTATGACTACGGACGGCCATAGACATTCGCACAACCAAAATATGTGCAGATGCATTATCCTCCTTTTCCCTATTCCCCAATGGGCCTCCGGAAACTCACAAACTACACAAAACGCGACAGCATTGGTGTCACATGACGCCGGTGTCACAGGACAAAGCAGCATGGCACTACCTCTTAAACTTAGATTACTTAGATTAAAACATTGCCGATATATCCGCACCGCAATAAAACCATAAACGCGGTAAGCACCCTAAATAATATTTATTTAAATATGAATAGTGATTGTGTTAGTTTAAAACAATTTATTAGGTCATAAATGAATATCCTAAAGGCATAATTAGTTCAATAACACAATGATCATTCGGGCCGTTCGAGCTAACGCACGACACTTCGCTACAAATTGAATAAACATAAGCATTGGTTATGTATCTAATGGTATCAAAATGGAACACAGAGTAGGATGCGCCAGAGGGCTCGTCCTTTATATTTACGCCAAGGTGATTTTTTTTTCGCTTTTGTGTCCTCATATCTTATTCGTTAATCTCTGCAACTGGATCTATAACTTAAGTTAATAATAATAATATCAACCCTCCTCTAAATCAGACCGGGAGGGTGTTGGGATATAGTTCATCGATGCGCTGGCACATTGCGGGTTGGAAAGCTTCAAACATCTTTCGACTTTTAATCTCATCAGTCATGCAGGTTTCCTCACGATGTTTCCTTCACCGGTGAGTAAGCGATGGTCTTATGTTCAGGTGCACGTAGAAATTTAGAAAAAACCCATTTCAAACCACCACAGGGGTCAGGATCGAACCCGAACCTCTCACTCAAGAGGCCGAGCCAATACCCACTATAGACCATGGTCGTTCACCTATAACTTACACTAGCCTAAAATGTTAGGGATACATACACATGCATTGGCACCTCACACATACACATGTTATAAGGATGAGCACACATTATTCCGAGCTGATTTAGGCTCGACATCACCATCATATTTGAATCTGCTGTTAAAACACTATACAAGTACAATTCATGATTAGACTCATGCCAGAGCACATTTTTTATATAATAATAATATCTATGAACGCTTTTACACCACGTCAATCTGGTCCCGTGGTAAGTTCTCGAAGGACTTGTGTTACGGGTACCAGACAAAGGAAATATATTTAAGATTTTTATTATATAATACACATATTTAATACACATCCATGACCAAGGAACACATAAAACTTTTTTGTTCCCTGGCGGGATTCGAACCCACAACCTCCGGCTTGAGCGCCAACGTGCTAACCATTGAGCCACAGAGGCACATTACTGTTGCTGTATCTCCTTCTAAACTCTAAAGTATGGCAGTCGAGTATTTATGTACCCTCAATGTCCATTCTTTCTTTTCTTTCTCTTTCATATAAAAGTTGGCTAAGCACTTCTACCTTTCGAAGTTATGTTTCTACGTCGGTAATTACTTACCATATCTCTCGGCTTATAACGGTAAAAGCGACTCACGCTAGCTTGTTCATCATTGCATAGTGGTGTGTAGAAATAATATCAATAATATACTTAGTATCTAAACGTACATACATACTTTTACTGTTTAATAGTTAATATAATACTGTGATAATAAAATTATTGGTGCTTAAAGTTAAGTTAATAAGTAGTAAATGTTTAACAAAAATTCTCTGTCACAGATTCACCTGTGCGTCTACTGACTTGTAGGTGCGATGTAAGTCAATTTGTCCGAGCGAAGACGCGGCCATTGCGGTAATCTAGCTCAAACCGGATCGATCCGGTTAGGTGTTAGCTTGTTTACCGGATTAGCACAGCTTCCCAGGTTTACAAGTACTTACTTACTTTGAACCTTTAGAGAAACTACTTAGTAAGTTCATTGGATTTTTTGTACTTAAACGGTTTCTACTATAATCACATGTATAGTGAGTATTATATTTCCTTGAAATATTAATTTAATAATTTGGCATTGAAGTAAAGGTACGAATCGAAGGGCAGATTATTTATTTGTATGATGCATGTTAAAGTATGTTGGGTCATGATTGCAGTACCTTTAACACAAGATCTTACTGAGACAGGTACCCTCTAGGGTATGTATTTATCTTATGCAAACAGATATCTTATTCATTTTTAACAACTGAACAGTAATGATTTAAATAATACATTGAATACGTTAAGTAATCATCTTTTTTTAATTTAAATAATAAAGTTTTAAGCTATTAAACTACATCTTCAATTGTTTGTCCATTCTTAAAATGTTTTGTCAGTCATCTATATATTCAAGTGTCCTAAAACCACTGCAAATATGCACTGGTTGACCGTCCACACTAAACATTGTCTACACGATGTACACGATATAATGCGGGACGTACACCGCACGTGCTGCGGTCGGCCTCTTGTGCCAACACGCCGCAGACGCAGAGCATTTGATTTGTTCGGCGCACGTGTACAAGGGGCACGACATTTGCACAAGTGCGTGCGATTTCATTTCGGAATTTACATTCTGATTCGGTCCTTATATTTTATGTTTTACATTAATCCGTTCATATGCGTTTATTGTTCGGTAATTAAATGACTTTTAAAACAAATTGCAGACTAAGACGCTTATATTTTTTAAATAATAATAATAATATGTATTGGGACAACTCACACACGGCCATCTGATCCCAAACTAGGCAGAGCCTCTTCTTATGGTAACCAGACAACTGATATAATATACTAAATACATATATTTCTAAATACATACATATTATAAATAAATTACACCCAGACACAGAACAAATGACCATGCTCATCACACAAACATTTGTCCTGGCTGGGAATCGAACCCACGATCTTCTGATTTAGCAGTCAGGGTCACTAGACCAACAGGCCAGTCAAAATTAAATTTGTATATGCTAGCAGACTTATTATTTAGGTGCATTTTAGTAAAAAGACATTGGGAGTATGTTCAGAGTATAAATCAGCTGCATGCGATCATTAAAACTTCAATCTATATTAATGGTAAAATAAAAAACTTTGTTAGTATTACTCATCCAAAGAATTACAAATTAAAATACATACATAAAAACAAATGTGGTTTTTTTTCTTATAAAAACTTTATGGATCTCAAGCCTCAAAATCTCTCAAATAACCCACGAGGAAGGCAAAAGGCATATTTCAAACTATTCCGATACATAATACAAGCACTTCTGAGAAAAAGGTTCCTAGCCCCTGTTTATGACTTCATACCAATACATCACCCTATAACACTTAAATCTGTATTACGCATACAATTGCCTAAATAAATTCACCACTTATCGCCTAGTACTAGCCCATTACTTTTAATAACCACAATTCTAAGGGCATACCCGTTTCAGGCCATAAAGACGTCATAAAGTACCGTATAGACCGACGCGTTATAAAGTATGATAAACACTACGGGTCCGAACAAATAAATGAAGTAAAGTAGGTGCTATTATGTAAACAAATAGGACAGTAGGTAGAATCAATGACTAGATGGTTTGCCTATTATTCTACTTAAACAATGGTAGATTTTAAATTACCGTGACTATTTTTACTTCTAAAACTATTTTAAACTGGTTAGTTGCCATGTGTCTTACTTTCACGAGACTGAACAAGGCATGTTAAAAATCCCGTTTTTAGTTTGTTGCGTAAAATAGTGTTATTTTATTGGTCATATGCCAATATTTTACTGTTTTTTTTTGACGTGACAACGTCTTATATTTCGATGGAGCCGGCTGCAAGAACGAAAAAACATGACGCATGCGGCGTTACCTTGCTGTGAGGCGTTCCATTTTCTTATGACGTTGTCACGTTCAACTATCGTCAGTAAACCGACTTTCAGACAACCGTTTTTTTTTTATAATATAAGAGAGCCTGTTGTCCACACCTTCGCCCACGTCTAATAGACAGCCGTTTCCTTAATTGTTGAGGGTCTATGTCACTCACCATAACGTAGCATTATACTGGTAAGAGATTGTTTTGAATGGGAACCATGTATGTAAATTGTATAATATGCTATGGCAGGAAAAGGTTGTTTTTGCAAATTCTTTTTACAAACCATCCGATGGGTTAACAGACCGCAAAAAACGACAGCTGGTCACCCCAGTCTCATAAATCATCGGTGTGTGTTAAATATATTGTGTATTATATAATAAAAATCTTAAATATATGTATAGTATAAAAGAACTAAATATATTTCCGTTGTCTGGTACCCGTAACACAAGTTCTTCGAGAACTTACCACGGGACCAGATTGACGTGGTGTAAAAGCGTCCATAGATAGTATTATTATTATTCTCGTATCCAACTACGGCCAGCCATTGAATGGAGATCGCCCCCCCCCTATCTACAGTAGTTAGAGGTCGGCCAAACATGCCTCCACTTTAAAACCCTTTTAGCATCGTAACTTTTGAATCATTGTAAAAATTTTATAGAAAATATAGGTATTACTTTTATCTTCCATTTTTAATGAAAGAAAAACACCAGATGGTACATCATAAGTGAAATTAATTGATGATATTATTTAGTTCTATCTTAACACTGCAGTTTCACAAATACTATTTCCGAAGTTATAATTCACTGAGAACATAACCGTGCTTCATCTGAATCGTTATACAGGCTAAAATAAGGGGGAGAGCAATAGCCGCTCAACCTAGCACCTCTTTACGACTATCGTAAAATATTTGCCGATATATAAGTGTTCGCCAACAATAATGTAATACTTTATTTCGTTTCAAGGAGGCGTAAATTTTTGGCGCTTAAATGGTACTTATTGTTTTGGTTATTGGAACTAGCTGTTGCTTAACTACTGCTATTTCTAGGTATAAATTCTGGTCCATATTTTTTAGACCTGCAGCTGAAATTTAATACTTCTTCAACATAAACTTAAAACTAGATGACATATCCAATGTAGTGCAGTGGCCGATTAGATGGAAAATACGACTGGCATTGTATCAGCTTGGTGATTTAAACTATAATATAACTTTTTTTTCTTTGACGCCGGGAAATGCTCTGAGGTTGTGGGAGTGGGTCTCCCCAGGCGGGTATGTGGGGCTCGCTGCGCCCAAAAGGTGGTAAGGTGGACGCAGCTCTACCCACTAAAACTCGGACAGTGCCGCCAATGCCGCCTTTGGTGAAGTGCCCCGGATCTAATGATCCAACAGGGCACCTCGACGGCTAGTCAGTCCCTCAAGGGACCGATGCCACCCCCACAAAGGGGATGTCCTGCACCACAGAACAACACCTCCCCGCGTCGGGACAGTACAATGGGGTAAGGTTCCTATCCTCACCCCTTGTCCCCTTTTGTCCACTCTTATAAGAGGGGTACAAAGAGCAGCTCCCTCGGCTCAATTTGCTTTGCCTAAGATGCTGGGCACACCATAGGCTACTGAGCCTCACCGCCACGTCAAAGCTTGAACCATGGTGGGGAAACAATAATATGACTGCGTTGTACCAGCTTGGCGTTCATTGAGCGAGCGCCGCGGTGGAACCACGCCCTAATTTTAGTGTCAGTTAACACTGTCTCTAAAACATTTACTTCAACTTTAGTAACACATCGAAACCATTTAATCAGGACGATGGTACACATGCGTAAAAAGTCCATTATGAGTAGCATCATTGCGTCGTAAAAGTGATTCAGGGTGTAACGTATCCATAAAATTATACCCCCAAATTGAATCCCCAATCCATCTCGCAGATAAGTGTCACGGATCTGGTCGATATTTTAAAAATCCTCCATCTCGAATCTAAACTTAATTTGAGCTGATCCAATTTCCCTCGGCGACGGTGCCTTCCTGATTATATTCTTATAGCCAACATCGTCATCAGCATTTCATTGTCACTATGATACGAGTATCTAATCTATACTAATATTATAAAGCTAAGGAGTTTGTTTATTTGAACGCGCTAATCACAAGAACTACTGGACCGATTTGAAAAATTCTTTCAGTCTTAGATAACCCATTTATCGAGGAAGGCTATAGGATATAATATAACACCACGCTGTGACTAACAGGAGTGAAGTTGAGTAAGTTAACGCGGGCGAAGCTGCGGGCAACTGCTAGTATTATATATTATACGGCTTTGGTGGCACTCGCCGGGTTTTAGTGGGTAGAGCTGCGTCCACTTACCAGCTTTCGGGAGCAGCGAGTCCCACATACCCGCGTGGAGAGTGCCTCAGAGCATTTCCCGGCGTTAAAGAGAGAAAATAGTTGAAGCTAATAAAAAGCGTGTAGGTTATTACCTACACGCTTTTTATTTACGCAAATTACATTCATTGTAATAAAACAACTTGGGTAACAGTTTATACAATATACTAGCTGTTGCCTGCAGCTTCGCCCGCGTTACTCAACTCCTTTATGTCACAGCGTGATGTTATATAGCCTATAGCCTTCCTCGATAAATGGGCTATCTAACACTGAAATTTTTTTTCAAATCGGACCAGTAGTTCCTGAGATTAGCGCGTTCAAACAAACAAACAAACTCTTCAGCTTTATAATATTAGTATAGATTTGGTTTTATTGAAATAAATAATTCAACAACCCAATCATTTTGATGGGCCAGAAACATTATCGACAATTATTATACATTTTTTATCTCTGGTGAAATGGTAATCTTCAATTATTATACATTTTTTATCTCTGGTGAAATGGTAATCTTCAATTATTATACATTTTTTATCTCTGGTGAAATTGTATGTAAATACATAGACAACTTGAATTTCAATACAAACATTGCATATGTATCACCAAAGTGTTCACACAAGCTTCTAATTTGGAAAAAAGGTCATGCAATGTGACGACTTTTTTATCCCATAAGCGTTCCTCCAAAGAAAAATTACAAGAAAATCGAATTTGTATATCGGAAATCCCCTTTCAGATGTCAGGGGATTATATGTGAAATATTATTTTCGTGTCCCCTACCACGAGTTTGCTAAAACTCTCATAGAACTCGCATAAGAGTATTTTCGTATCATCATCATCAGCCTCTATCCGTCCACTGCTGAACATAGGCCTCCCTCAATGAACACCAAGTATAGTATAGTATCAATTTTCGTATAGGTACCTATATTAGATTAAATTATCAGTTGTGAGTCCATACAAAGCATAATACCAGCATTCAATGTATTTATAGAGTATAATAATATCGTATAATTCGTTTATTAAATTGTAGACAAGAGGACCATATTATTCCGTTGAAATGTAGTTTTTAAACTTGTTATTATAACAATGATTAAAGCATAAAATACAAGATGAAAGTAAGCGTACTATCAAATAATAATTATTCAGTATTAAATTATGTACGGCGTTTCATCATCATCATTTACGCTAGTCGTATCCAACAAAACCTTAGCTCAATATAAAATTTAGAACGAAATATAATTTCTGATAAAAATAAACAAAGATTCATCAAAATAGTTCCTCACTGATATCATAATTTTGTTTATTTCACTTGGATAGGCAAATGGGCAGACGAGCCTCCCGATGATAAATGGTCAACGTCGCCCATGATAAGTTCACCTGGTACTAGCACAGGCTTATTCCCGTGTTGCCTACCCTGAGACGTAGCTTGTTAAGTCTTGGTGTCGTGTTGCCTACCCTGAGACGTAGCTTGTTAAGTCTTGGTGTCGTGTTGCCTACCCTAAGACGTATCTTGTTAAGTCTTGGTGTCGTGTTGCCTACCCTGAGACGTAGCTTGTTAAGTCTTGGTGTCGTGTTGCCTACCCTGAGACGTAGCTTGTTAAGTCTTGGTGTCGTGTTGCCTACCCTGAGACGTAGCTTGTTAAGTCTTGGTGTCGTGTTGCCTACCCTGAGACGTAGCTTGTTAAGTCTTGGTGTCGTGTTGCCTACCCCGAGACGTAGCTTGTTAAGTCTTGGTGTCGTGTGTCCTACCATGAGACGTAGCTTGTTAAGTCTTGGTGTCGTGTTGCCTACCCTGAGACGTAGCTTGTTAAGTCTTGGTGTCGTGTTGCCTACCCTAAGACGTACCTTGTTAAGTCTTGGTGTCGTGTTGCCTACCCTGAGACGTAGCTTGTTAAGTCTTGGTGTCGTGTTGCCTACCCTGAGACGTAGCTTGTTAAGTCTTGGTGTCGTGTGTCCTACCCTGAGACGTAGCTTGTTAAGTCTTGGTGTCGTGTTGCCTATCCTGAGACGTAACTTGTTAAGTCTTGATGCCAATAATACCACCACCCACCCTTCTTTACGATACACAGCAAAGTTGTTTCACGAAGAAAGCAGGATGGTGGTACCCATGCTGGCGAAAGCACACAGTAGCAATCTTAAGCGCACCGTATAATTTCATTTAAGAAAAAAAAATAAAAACCGACTTCAAAAAAGTAAAATATAATAATCATATTTCTTTAATTTTCGAGCATTCAACTTACGATCAAATTATTTTTCTACTAATGTACACTATTATTTATTTACCTCGTCATTATTTTAACATAGGTCATGGGAACAACCTTTCAAATAACAAAAAAGAATTTAGTAAATCGATATATGTATTATACCAATTAACAGAGAAATCAATGCTTACATAGGTAATAATAATAATTTTATTTATTTTAACGAACATACATTTATTATTACGATTATTACATAAAAAATATATACAGTGCAACATAGAACTAGCTTTTAAAAAAATATTTCCTATTAAAAACACAGCAAGCCTATAGTAGTGGAGGTTGCAGCGATGTAGGTAGCGACCAATGAAGTATAAATATTTGCATGAGAGGCTCGAGATGTCTTCGTCCGGGCGATTGTCAAAATATTGGGCCCTTACACCCTGAGTACTTCCACTTAAGGTATCTTATGAGAAAGCACTTTTTGAGGAAATGGAGCCCTAAATGGATATGTTTCGGATGGATGAACTATTGTGTTCGGAGGGTCACAGGTTCAAATCATGATATGAATCTATTTACTAACTAAAAGGTTATATATACAGAAAAACTCTGCGCAATGAAAGGGCTGGTAATCTTGAAAAGGCTGAACTAATTTTGATAAATGTCTAAGAAACACAGGAAACTTGTTGTCAATTAAAAATTTGCATCCAAATCGATCCACCCGTTTTAGCGCTAAAGTACCACAGACAGACACATGTATTTTATCATCTCTTATTCGTTTGGGATTTAAAATATAAATAATTCTAATACACTTGTAAAATGATTTAAATGTTGACTAAATTCAAATCAAATATATTTAATTAGCGTTTTACTTATTTGTCCCCTCTTCTTATAGGAGAGGTACAAAGAGCAGCTCCCTCGGTTCAATTGGCTTCGCCCAAGGTACTGGGGTCACCTAAGGCTACTAAGCCCCACCGCCACGACAAGGCTATAACCTTCGTGCAGCTGATATTTCTAGCTCATCAATTAATAACAATGAAAAATATGTCGAAATATTCCTAAAGATATTAAGTAAAAAATCTTTTTCATTTAATTTTGTGCATTAAAGTTTGAAAGGAATATTTGGTAAGGGTTTAGAAAGTAAAATAAAAAATTATAATAAAGACATTCTGTGCCCAGTAACACTGAATAAAGAAAAGAAATTATGTTTAATTTGAGTGAGTACCAGGTGGCAAGTTTGTTCAGCAGAGAGAAAGACAGTAGGGACGTCTCAGTAATGATAATTAAAAATGGTATAAAATATAAGGAATGTTAAGATATTGTGGGTCTCTTAACACACTGAAACAGCCTGTAGAGATGGAGCGCCTTATTATTGTAAGCGTAGACCATCGGGCATATTACCGAAATAAATTTGTGCTGCGACACACGGGCACAGCGCCCGTTCTGCGCTCTGAATAGCTGACTTATGGCCATTAATGGATGATTGGCTGATGGGCCGTACATACAGATCACTTGTTGATAAAATTGCTATTTACATTACTACTTTATCCGGTTATATGCTCGATGGCGTAGACAGACCTGTAGGGCTAGCATGCGCGCACGATCGAAATTTTGTCTACCCGTTTTCTCGTATTAACTATACGAAATAATACGAGAAAAGGGGAAGACATAATTTTGTCGTGCGCGCATGCTAGCCGTATTGGGATAGGTAATATAATTCTTGAGAGAAATTAATTGAGGATTTATTGGATGGCTGGATGCATTTTAATTTTTGAAGTGCAAAATCTTTAGTACCTTTGTGAATTAAATATTCGATGAAACGAAAAAGCGACAATATAAAGAGACAAATATATTCAAAATGTGTATGTCAATATACCTACGAGATAATGCAGGTTTTTAAATATATAGAAGAGAGGGCAAACGGATAGTCGTTTTACCTGGTGATAAGTGAAAAGCGACATCCACAGACAGAGCGTTGCCAGCCTTTTAAGAGTATGGTATTGAAGGTTCCTAAGTAGAATCACTTCGGAAAGTATGTGTGCAGAGTTTCATATACTCTTCTTCGTTGTTGTTTACATTATATTGGATAGCGTTAAATATGTGTAAGTATCCCGGTAGATGGCAGCAGCGTTTAATTATTTATTTCATGGATCTACTTGTATTTAGATAAAGTTATATAATTCTCGTATTCCCGTTGTGTCAAGTGTACATAATATCTTACGGCAACTTTTTTTTCTTTTACGCCGGGAAATGCTCTGAGGCATCCCGCGGGGGAGTGGGTCGCCCTAGGTGGGTATGTGGGACTCGCTGCGCCCGAAAGATGGTAAATGGACGCAGCTCTACCCACTAAAGACCGGCGAGTGGCACCAGTGCCGCCTTGGTGAGGTGCCCCGGATCTGTTAAGCTAACAGGGCACCTCGACGGCTAGTCAGCCCCGTGAGGGACCGACGCTACCTCCACAGAGGGCTTGTCCCGTACCACAGAACAACCCCTCCCAACGTCGGGACAATACAATGGGGTGAGGCGTCCACTTACCAGCTTTCGAGCGCAGCGTGTCCCACATACCGCGTGGGGAGACCCACTTCCCCGCAGGATGCCTCCGAGCATTTCCCGGCGTTAAAGAAAAAAAAATGGGAGGCCTATTTTCAGTAGAGGACGGATAGAGGCTGATAATGATGATGGTACTAAGCACCCATTATTAATATAATCTTAAAGTAATTAATAGTAATTCCTCAATACCTACCAAATAGTCTTGCTGTGCTAGGAAGAACAGGAAGGATCGATCTTTGAATTTATTCAAAGAGTCTTCTGCTATCGGTAACTGTGAACATCCTGCAAAAATTATGATGATTATGATCATGTTTACCTAAACATAATATACCTAACATCATTAACAAGATAGGAATTGACGATCTCCGTGCTGTGGTCCGTGTTGAATGCGAGTAGCAAGGGATCGATCGTCTTGACGTTCATCGAGGGAGGCCTATGTTCAGCAGTGAGTGGATACAGATTGATGATAATGATGATGATGATACCTTCCCAAAATAAACCACTATAGTATCATTTATGAAGTCTATAAACCCACTCGTCCACTGCTGAACTCCGAGATGGCCCATTGCCACTTGCAACCAACTACGACCGATCCCATCGCAATGGAACTAAATTTCACTTTTGAAACACTTTTCAAAGATGTGCGGCAGCTGGATGCAGCGGTGACAAGTCCGTGACAAGGAACATTTGACGCGCCATTTTGTAAAAAAATCTGCATATGCTATATCTGACCGAACGATACGAATACGACACGATTTTATACCTCGCATACGGTAGAAATAACGGTGGAAATGATACTTTGTGTCACGCGTCCGTCGGCATTAGTATGATCCTGCTTATTTCTACCCTTCAGTAAGAATTGCGATTGTATGAAATGGACTATGCGATGAAAATCTAAGTTAGATGCGTATGTTTGACGCCTAGCAGAAGATGGATAAGGGCTAAAAAAGTACCGATATTAATCTTCCATGGAAAAATATAGGTACTAATATTATAAACGCGAAAGTTTGTAAGAATGTATGGATGTACGTTTGTTACTCTTTTACGCAAAAACTACTGAATGGATTTTAATGAAACTATACAATAACATAGCTTATATATCAGAATAACATCAAGGCTATAATTTATCTCTGTACTTCCACGGGAATGAGAATTGCGCCGCGGGGCGTTGCTAGAAAAATATAGTATTGATTGTAACTGTAACTTAAGAGATGACCAAATATTATTTTGGTTTGAGACGTGTTCATAACATCTTCTCAATGACCTTCAAGTTTTCGTTGACCAACAATATCGAGCATGTAACTAGAATAGAGCGGTAATGTTCTATGTTTTGTATGAAAACGAATCCCGCCAAAGTGCTGCGACGTAACGCCGGTTCTACGCTCTGATTGGCCGACAGATGGCCATTGATGGAAGATTGGCCGATAGGATGTATATACAGATCACTGTCTGGTTGAATTATTATTACGTTAGTGACAAATCACTGACCAGTTTCGGAATTTTATAGCTCACATTACTACTCTATCCTGTTATAACATGCTCAATGACCAACAATAACAAGTGAAATAAAAGATTGTGTTTACAGAAAAAATAATAGTATCGCTCTCGTTAACATTCATATAAATGTTGTACAGAATATTTTTGTTCAGTTCGTTTACCGTAAGCTTTGTTCTAAACCTCAATTATGTTCGCGATTATGTAATCATAATAGAAATTGTTGTATATTAAAAGATGTACTTCAACATTGTATGTAAGAGCATACTAGGTTTTTTAAGGTCATGTATACACTAAGTGTAGTATAGATAACCTCGAAGCCACGATATGGTAAGTGGCCAGTGTCGCACTTGAATATAAACGACCCAGGATTGGCCCAGGCACCCCACCATTGTTCAAACCTTGTCGTGGCGGTGGGGCTGAGTAGCCTAAGGTGAATCTAGCATCTTGGGCGAAGCAAATTGAACCGAGGGAGCTGCTCTTTGTACCCTTCTTATAAGAAGAGGGTAAAAAAGAGCAGGGGGGACAAGGGGCGATGATGGGAACCTCACTCCATTGCATTATCCCGACGTTGTTCTGTGTTGCAGGAAGCAGGAGGGACGTTGCTCTGTGGAGGTGGCGTCGGTACCTTGGCCGACTGACTAGCCGTCAAGGTGCCCTGTTGCTCAACAGATCCGGGGCATCTCGCCAAAGGTGGCATTGGTGGCACTCTCCGGGTTTTAGTGGGTAGAGCTGCGTCCACCTCACCATCTGGCGCAGCGCAAATACCCGCTTGGGGGATTCCCCCTCTCCATCAGGATGCCTAATAGCATTTCCCAAGAGACTAAAGAAAAAAAAGGATTCACCCAGACAACTAATTTTTATGTCTGTTGGAGAGACAAACTGGCAGTCACGTGATGGTAAATGGTCAACGTCACTTATAACCAAATTCACCCAGGTCCTGCTCAGGAAACTCAATCCTGTTTATGGATATCCTGAGACGTAGATAAGGCACGGTGACAGGAATAACACTGGCAGTCACGTGATGGTAAATGGTCAACGTCACTTATAACCAAATTCACCCAGGTCCTGCTCAGGAAACTCAATCCTGTTTATGGATATCCTGAGACGTAGATAAGGCACGGTGACAGGAATAACACTGGCTGTCCTGCTTTTCTTTCCAAAACACAGCAAGGTTATTTCACAAAAGAAATTAGCAGGATGGGGTACCCAAGCAGACGGATATGCGGAACAGTGCATCTTCCCAACCGGTATTATCACATCTGTACCAGATTCATCATTATCAGCATTTATCCGTCCACTGGATATAGGCCTCCTTCAATGAACGCCAAGACAGACAATCCCCTACCCCCGCAACTAGGAAAGGCCAGACGGAGATCGTGGTCTCATCGTCGGAGGTCAACTTACACTCCGTCCATCGAGCAAATACCCGGAATTGAGCGGTAATGTTATGTGTTTTATATGAAAACAAATTCCGCCAAATGTGTGCTGCGACGCTGCGCCGGTTCTGCGCTCTGATTGGCTGACAGATATCCATTGATCGATGATTGGTATTGACGTACATATAGACACTGGATGGTTGAATTGTCACATCAGTGATTTATCACTGATCCCATGAGTGATAAATCACTGATGTGACAATTCATTTCGGATTCAATTTCGGAATTTTGTGGCTTACTACTCTATCTGGTTATATGCTCGATGTCTCCGTCTTTCTGAACGTAGACCAAATTGGCAGCATTAAGCAATATTCAGACATTTTTTTCCAAATCTGACCGCACGGTGTATTCTCAACCTGAGACATTATGCTTTAGAAATTCGTAATTATAACGTTCATAATTCCTTTAGCATTTTGCCATCCTCACGTCCCCGAGTCGTTTTACGAAATGACATTACAACTTCACACAAACATTTATTACTCAATGCGAGATTACAACTTTATTCCTCATTAGGTGTTATGTTGATTACAACTATATTCCTCATTAGGCTCTTTGATACTTACAAAATAATGTTTCCTTGCCTTCTTAGTCGTTTCAGCTTACCCATACCATACCATACCATACCCCCTCCTAGGGGGGCTGTCATCGGAGGGGACTTGTCTCTGCCGAGTGTCATCACCGCGATGCTCGGTGATGACGAGTCCTGGACGGCGATGGTCTCCTTCTGCGAGGCAGTAATGTCCCATAAGGAGGCCACCGACGAGGCCTCCCCCCGTGGGCGACGAACGGGGGTGCACAGGAGGCGCTACTTAATGCGCCAGTAACGCCCCTGTGCTCGTGTCGGGTTCAGGATGGGAACCTGGGCCCAGTATGACACGACGTCGCAGGGACTGCCTAAGCAGCCGGCAGTCCTCCCTTAAGAGAAGTAGTCCGGCCTTCACCGGGGCCAGCCTGTCGCTGAGGTGATCCTGATGAATGCCTATCCAGGAACCTCAATTTAAAGCGGCTGAAGGCGCTCGCAGTGGTTTTAGTTTACGGGTAGGGCACTCCCAGGTGCGAGTCCCACATAGGGTCAGGATCATGCGTAAAAAGCATTTCCCTGCGATAACAAAAAAGGGCCCTACTGTACTGGATCTGATGGACTAAACTTGGATCATGCGAAAGGCATTAACCTACGTCATAAAAAAAGAAAAACTAATAATTAATTTACGTACCACTATTGGGTTTACTTCAAAGCGTTTATTTAAGGGACTTATGTCTAGCTATGAAAGGAAAAAGGCCAATGATGATGAATATGGCTTTTCTCGAAATTAGCGACTCTATTAAATTAAGTTCAGGTGACAAAGAAATGCATTTATTGTGTAAATGTATCCATTTCCCGCAACAGAGAGATCTAGACGATCAAAGACGATTGTAGACAAGCAAAGGAAGCGATGCCAATCGACAACCCACGCGTCTCTGAAACGATCAGAACTGCGCCTGTTAACAGGCACCCTAACAGGACATGGTCATTATAACAAACATTTTTTCATTATAGGTGTTACGGATAGACCACTGTACAGAGCCTGCATAACGGAATAAAAACCAGCAGAATATGTACTACTGAAATCCCCACCATGGTTCAGGCCTTGACGTGGCGGTGGGGCTCAGTAGCCTAGGGTGAGCCCAGCACCTTGGGTGAAGCTAATTGAGCCGAGGGGGCTCTTTGTACCCCTCTTATAAGACGAGGAGACAAAAGAGCAGGGGGGCAAGGTGTGAGAATGGGAACCTCACCCCATTGTACTGTCCCGACGTTGGGAGGGGTTCTTCTGTGGTGCGGGACAACCCCTCTGTGAAGATGGCGTCGGTCCCTTGCGGGACTGACTAGCCGTCGAGGTGCCCTGTTAGCTTAACAGATCCGGGGCACCTCACCAAGGCGGCACTAGTGGCACTCGTCGGGTTTTAGTGGGTAGAGCTGCGTCCACTTACCATCTTTCGGGCGCAGCGAGTCCCACATACCCACCTGGGGAGACCTACTCCCCAGGCGGGATGCCTCAGAGCATTTCCCGGCGTAAAAGAAGAAAAAAAAAGTACCTACTACTGAAATGCACACACACCGCCACGGGCTGCCCATCTTGGATGCCCGAGAACACCCCCGGAGATCTGCGCCGATGTCAAGAGACTGCTAGCATTCTTGCAGAAGGCCAACTTTCAGTGCTTCAGGCTCACAGCATTCAAAATAGGCGCAAAAGAGTCGAGTTGCGGAAACCAGTCTGATCTCAAGTATCGAGTAAGTATCAAGTATGCATGCATGGATTAAAACTCATGAGGTATGTCTTGGATTTTTATAACATTTACCGCTTATCTTTCAATTTCTCATAATCCGAATCAAATATCATCGACAATTGTAACGCCCAAAGGAAATTAAAGATTCTATCCGCAGAACTTAATCCCTCGGTAGTAGTTGGCGGGAAAATTGCAAATTAAAGACCAACCGTTGAAACCAAATAGGACCCAAAGTTAGACGAGCTAGGGGTGACATTGGTGTGACTGGGATAGGGTGAGATAAAAACGCTGATTTCCCGGGATGGGATCTGGGTGGGATCAATTAATGCCTATATCCGTGTTATTGATTTGTTTTATAATATTCAGATTTTTTGGATGTGGTGCGTAAAGTGTTTTTTTTTTCTTTTTTGCATTTTTATTATCTGTACTTATAATTATAAAGTTGAATGTAGATTTATTATACTTTGTCATTAATTTTAAGTGAAATGTTAAGCATTTTGTAAGCATTCATTAATTCTACGTATTTTTTAAAAGTTTTTATTAAAAGCTTTGAAAGTCGGCTTTATGCCTATTTTTAACCGAATTCTAAAAAGGGGGAGGTTCTATGTTCGTCTGTGTGCTTTTTTTGCCAATTGTGAACCGAATTTTATAATTCTTTTTTTGGTGGAAAGCAGATATTCTAAGGGTGGCTCCATGATAAGTATCTAATGATGGCATCCCAGAGAAATCGAGGGGAGCTTTCGAAAATTTTAGATGTGACTAGTGCGTTTGTAAAGTTTTTCATTAAGTATTTTAAAGCACTATTATTTAATTAAAGTCTGGAGTCGATCTGATGAACTGATTTGGAGTCGAACGACAGTCAAGGGAATTCCTCAATGATTTACAGCAGTTACCCTCCGTTTGGGCTTGATAAATTTGTATTCATGAGAACTTTACATCTAGATGGGTTGTAACCATCAGGAGTCTGATGATGAAGACGAAGGACAGTTAAGGGACCTCCTCAACAGCTTACAGTAGTTATCTTGTTCTTTGGACTTAATTCATTTATATTCATGAGAACTTGGAACACTTACCCCCAAATACTCAAATAAATCTCAAATTTAAGTCGTACTTAAACTCGTGCTGTCCCTCTTTTTTTCTTTGAATCTGACACGTCGTAGCATGAGTTTAAGTAGGTACGTCTTAAATTTGAGATTCGTTTGAGTATTTGGGGGATAGAGTTTATAAGTGACATTACAGGTCTGATGATGGAGACCATAGACAGTGGAGGGAATTTCGCAACGGTTTACAGCAGTTACCTTTTGTTAGGCATTGGTTTAATATCCCAAAACATTCAGTTAGCTAAAACTTGAGAAATAAACAATGAAAAAAATTAAAACCCACTTCAAAAATAAAAAAATGAAACGTACCTGTGCCTCCAACTTACAATAAACTTATTTTTCTTCTAATTTACAATCCACGCCCTTGCACTTACTTCTGAATTTGGTGTCGTGTTTGTATCTATACAAAATTAATCTATTACGTGAAGTAATTAAAAATCCAGCCGACACTGACTCCAAAAGTAACAACAATGGCGTCGGAAACAAAGTTTATAAACATTGGTATAAGAATACGTTGATTGTAAGTTTTAGACAGAAACATTGAAGAAACGAAACGATTTTTTTATAAGTAGGTTTTTTTTATAACATTTGCTATTTACATCAAATTTATAACGGTAAGCGTGTTTACTTGAATTCCTGGAATTCTACCGGTAGGAGGGAAGCGCTGTGCCGCGCTTCCGGCTGCATGGATACCACCATCTTGCTTGTTTCTCCCGTCAAACAGCTTTGCTGTGTTTCGAAGAGAAGGGCAAGACAGGCAGTATAATTACTGGCAGCGAGACTTAAGATCTTATGTCTCAGGATAGGCAACACATAGATGAGTTGCCTGGGCTCGTTCCAGGTAAACTAGTTTATGTTCATGGGCGACATAGACCACTTACCATCAGGTGGCACGTTTGCCAGTTTGCCTATTCAACGAACATAAAAAAAACATTAAAGAAAATTAGTTTGGAAGATGTTACCTTTACCTAACAATTTATTCACTGAGAAGGAAAATGAGCAATCACAAAATTTGACGAACCCCATTTTAAACTAATTTTAGACGGTCCTCTTCCTATATAATTGCGTTAAACTTTAATGGTTTAAAATTTTAAATATTGTATATCCAGTGGCAAGGGATCGGCCGTCTTGGCGTTTATTGAGGGAGGCAGCATTATGTTCAGCAGCATTATGTTCAGCAGTAGATGGATAGAGGCTGATGATTTAATATAGTCGCTGAGGTGTTCCTGTCGCCTGCAGATGGTTTAGTCAGGTTAGTGCACTCCCAAGTGCGAGTCCCACATAGGGTCAAGGAGCCTATTCAGTCCAGGTTATCCTATCCGGATAACCTGGACACATGCGAAATGTATTTCCCTGCGTCATCAAAAATACGGGAAGTAAACCAAAAGTACCCAGATGTCCTTCAATAATACAGAGTCTGTATTGAACAGACATGCCGAATAACATTTAAAAGATTCCTTTGTGTTTGTTTCACTCTTTGTTTCACCGTAAGAAAAAGTGTCCCGTTCTGCTATCAAACGATAGAGTATTGGCTTGGAAACCATTATTTGTAACGAATGTTAATACGCGACAACTTATTTTGTGTTTTTGTGTTTATTTCTACAATTTAATGAGATGTTATTGATTTCCTCCATAATTTTCAGTCTGATTTCATTTTGTTCACTTCAATTAACTGTTTTTCTCAAAACAGCGGCAAAAATGGTAATTAATTTTTCATCGATGTTTCTTTATGACGTTATCACATAAAACTATCTTCCGTAAGCCGACTACTATAGACAACCAATATTTTTTTCTCTTGGTAAGTTTTCAACTTATAGACTCAATTTTACGTCAATAATTATTGCGTTTTTTTTTTACTTTACAAATTCCATAACTATGTCTGTCATATCCATAACATTCTCTTTAGAAATCTATATCACTATTAGCCCATCACTTAACAGCGATTTTCAATGAACGCCAAAACTGCTAAGTTAATAGTTCTTAATATAGTCCCACCGGTGGGAGGGAAGCGCTGTGCCGCGCTCCCGGCTGCATGGGTACCACCATCTTGCTTGTTTCTCCCGTGAAACAGCTTTGCTGTGTTTCGGAGAGAAGGGCAAGACAGGCAATATAATTACTGGCAGCGAGACTTAAGGTCTTATGTCTCAGGATAGGCAACACATAGATGAGTTGCCTGGGCTCGTTCCAGGTATACTAGTTTATGTTCATGGGCGACGTCGACCACTTACCATCAGGTAGTACGTTTGCCAGTTTGCCTATACAACGAACGTAAAAAAATGGTTTGTTTGTTAATTGTTTGTTCATGTTGATGTGTAGTGGTGTGCTTTTTGATAGTAAATTATCTATACCTAATTGTGCTTTTTGCAGTTGAGCGTTAATGTGTCACTTGTGCATGTTGCATCCACCTCTAGCTGAGGCCACATTCAGCTATAAACACTCATAAATATGTAGTCCTTGTAGGTGGATCTAATAAATAAATAAACTGCTTATCCGATACAAACTTTGAATAAAAGTGAAATACAAATTAGAACAATGCGCAGCAACTGCTCTTCCGTCTATGCGACTTTTTGAATTATTTTTGTAGAGGCAGCCTGTGTTGTGTTTGTTCCGAGTTTCGCGTGAATTAAGAATCGCAGTCGAAGTTTGTGGCACTAAATATTTCACTGCAAATAAACTTTGTAGATTTATCTCTGAACTATTTATGGTATTTTATGATAGATAAGATTGTAGATTGTAAACGTTTTTAGGGTTCCGTGGCCAAATGGCAAAAACGGAACCCTTATAGATTCGTCAAATCTGTCTGTCTGACTGTCCGTCCGTCTGTCAGTCCGTATGTCACAGCCACTTTTTTCCGAAACTATAAGACCTATACTGTTGAAACTTGGTAAGTAGGTGTATTATAAACCGCATTAAGATTAAATTTACTTTTCATTCAATCAACTCAAATATAAAAAATAAAAAACATTTTTCAATATAAAAAAAATGGTACGGAACCCTTCGTGCGCAAGTCCGACTAGCACTTGGCTGGTTTATTATTTGTACAAGAAACTGCAATTGTAAAGAAATAAAGATTTTGTTATTTTAACGAAACAACGGGTTTTAGAGATTTAGAGGTTTGTTAGTACCTTTTCACACGTCCCAGTTGCCGGGTAGCCGGCGCCGGGTACCCGGTAACGAAGTATGGGTGTGTATGGCAGCTTTCACACGTACCGGCGTAATTTGCTTACACTTCGCTACCGGATACCCGGCAACCGACTAGTGTGAAAAGGCCCTTAGTGTTTTTAAAATTCTAGACGTTTACAATACTTTACGGTTACTATGGGTATATATAAATTTATACACAATTTATAACTGTAGGACACTTGTAACATTTATACAGTCAAAGGTGGAAGGTTAGCAGTTTGGATTCCGTAATTTCTGTACGGGAATTATAAAACAATAAATTTACATAAAAGTGTCTTGTGTGAGAGGTAGTGCCATGCTGCTTTGTAGGCGAATTGGGCCGGCACGACCGGGGTGGTACCTCTCGCTCACATAACACCGGCGTCAAGTGATAGTAATGCTGTCGGGTTTCGTGCGGTTTTATGAGTTTCCGGTGGCCCAAGGGGGGGGGGCAACACATCTGCATAACTTTTCGTTGTGCGGATGTCTATGGGCTTCGGTAGTCAGTAGTCACCATAAGGCTCCGACTGCTCGGTTGCTTCCTTATGACATACAAAAAAAAGTGAGGTTTTTTTTCGATAGTTGGTTTTTTTTTTATTTCCGACTACTGACGCTCATAGACATCTGCATAATGCAGATACGTTGCCCTCCTTTCCCCTACCTCGCTAAAGGGCCACCGGAAACTCACAAACCGCACGAACTGCCATAGCATAGCTGACACTTGACGCTGGTTTTATGGTGGATGTTCTACTACATTGAAGCAACATGAAAAATACGTATTAATTTATATTTATTGGTGAATCCTGAACCTGTAAAGCAATAATTAAATATTAAAGCATGTAATTACTTACATTCATCATAGTGCTAAGCAGGATTTGAACTTATCTTATGAAAGGCTGGTTTATCCCTGATCAACATGGGTTCTTGAAGGCTAGGTCGACGGTCTCTAACATTATTCTCGCGAATGATTATTTTACTGCAGCTATGGATTCAGGAGCTCAAGTGCATATGATTTATACTGACTTCTCCAAAGCTTTTGATCGTATAGACCATTTTATCTTACTTCAGAAGCTCCATAATGCGGGAATACATGGAAATCTATTTCGATGGTTCTCGTCCTACATCAAAAATCGTTCGCAAGCCGTTGCAATAAATTGTTATGCCTCCAGATGGATGTTGGTGCCGTCTGGTGTTCCTCAGGGCTCGCTTTTAGGACCTCTATTATTTTCTATTTTCCTTAATGATATTTTATTTTGTTTTCGATTTTTAATATACGCTGATGACATAAAAATATTTAGAGAAATTCAATCACTTGAGGACTGTCACTCCTTACAAAGCGATTTGGATAGATTCAATTATTACTGCTACATTAATAAGTTAGACCTTAATGTATCTAAGTGCTATGCAATGAATTTCACTCGTAAAATAAATATCTTAGAGTTCAATTATTCCCTAAAAAATAAGGTTCTAACGTTAACGGGTAAAATGAAAGACCTAGGTGTTATTATGGACTCAAAGCTACTCTTCGATAGTCACGTAGATTTTATAGTGAAAAAAGCTTCGAGGGCTCTTGGATTTGTAATCAGAACATGTGCCACCTTTAACTCACTTAAACCCATCAAAGCTCTTTACTGTTCTCTTGTCCGTAGTACACTTGAGTATTGCTCTGAAGTATGGAATCCATTCTATAATGTATATGTGGACAGAATTGAATCTATCCAAAAACGCTTCCTAAAGTACTTACAATTTAAATGTCATCAATTGCTTCCTGACTACCATACCAGATGTAATAGATACCACTTCCTACCTCTAAAACACCGCAGAGACATCTCAGACATAGTTTACCTAAATAAAATAATCAGCAACAAAATAGACAGTCCTGACCTACTTAGTAAAATTAAATTATGTGTTCCCACCAAGAGGTTTCGAAATTTTGTTCCATTGCATGTCCCTTCATATAACACTTATTATCGTCGTAATTCATTTCTCAACAGATCATCTAATAAATTCAATAAATTATCGAGCACTCAACCTCAAATAGATATATTTTCAATGAAACCTTGCGCAATTAGACAGCTGATGACCGCTTCATATTTTTCCCCTTAAAAAATTCTTAAATAATATCTGGAGTAAAATTTCGTACAGACTACTGCAGCAGCCGGCTTTATATCTTTATCTCAGACCATGTGTGAAAATTTAAGCTTATATTTTTAACATTTGAAATTTGTAATTTGTAAAGTATAACATTAGTGTATGAAATCATATAACATTTTATTTTATTTTTAATGTGGTACGGCATGTTTTTTCCTATTTTCATTTTACTTGTTGTTTTTAATTTTTTTTTCTCTCTCACTCACTAGTGTTCTCTAAGTATATACATATTATGATAATTTGTGAAAACTTTTAAATGGCTAATTGTTTTTCTTATATAGTTAAATTATATAGTTGTAAGTAGCTGTAAGTTTTCCGAATATATAAATAAATAAATAAATAAAATTATCCCCATTATGGTTCAGGCCTTGACGTGGCGGTGGGCTCAGTAGCCTAAGGTGAGCCGCTGCACCTTGGACGGAGCTAATTGAGCTGGGGAATCTTTGTACCCCTCTTATAAGGTGATGGGCGCAAAAGAGCAGGGGGCAAGGGGTGAGGATGGGAACCTCACCCCATTGTACTGTCCCGACGGTGAGAGGGGTTGTTCTGTGGTGCGGAACAACCCCTTTGTGGAGGTGGCGTCAGTCCCTTGCCTGGCCGTCGAGGTGGTGGTTAGCTTAACAGATCCGAGGCACCTCACCAAGGCGGCACTGGTGGCACTCGCCGGGTTTTAGTGGCTAGAGCTGCGTCCATTTACCATCTTTTGGGCACAGCGAGTCCCACATACACACCTGGGGAGACCCACTTAACAGGCGGAATGCCTCAGAGCATTTCCCAGCGTTAAAGGAAAAAAAGGCCTACGTTCAGCAGTGGACGGATAGAGGCTGATGATGATGATGATGATGATGATGATGATGATGAAGGTGATATGTTAGATAGAACGTTATCTTAGTAATACGTAGTGATTTAGGGTGTGCTTGCTTTAAATAACGAATGAGCAATCAGGAGTACTCTTTGTAAGTTTTACAACCAAAGAGATGTAAGTTCAGGAGCTACGATCGGGAAAATTAAGAGTTTGCCAGAGGTGAAGTTTCGACTTAGCGTTCATTCGAAGTGGCATATGTCCAGCAGTAAACATATGCCACCTTGGAAGGTTGATGATGATGATATTGTACCACAGGAGGACACTAATTTGCAATACATTAAAAAAGTCTGTTATTAAAACTATATCACCGCTTCGACCGCGCGGCGTACGTCTGGTGTAGTGGCAGCTCTAAAAAAGTAGAGAAGAAACAGAGAAAAAATGTTTGGACCTGTTAAAATACCACTAGGGCAAGCATCAGACAGTTTATAAAAGTAGTACAGTATACAGCACTATACAAATTAACGTATATTAACAGTTAAAAGTAGTATAACTTAAAAAAGTCCTTCCAAAAAAGTCCTTAATAATAAATTGGATTATACGTAATAAGCGTAATATAACAAGCGACACAAAAGATTATATTGTATGTCATACGTCACAGTGACAAAGCAACAAAGTGAACTATTAAGGAAAAATTTTGTCATAACGCGTCATAGAGATAATGCCTCCTGAGCGTAAAGTTGCGTACGCATTACGTGTACAGTGGCCAGGGGTTTCGTGAAAAGCTGGACCAGTAAATACTTCCTTTGAAAAGGAGTTGGCAACTGTTAAGGCATGAGCTGATGGGTGTATACGACTAACCAACGTCATTCTTGAAACTGATGTGAAATGTTAGGCCCCTTGGTTTCGATTTAAGAAGAAAACTTATTAAAAGACGATATTGGAATATTGAACTGGCCTATGTCCTTTTGGCATGAAGTAGCTATGTTTCTACTCGTGAATAGGATTACCACAAAGTCTAATATTATTTCTTATTCAAATATTTATGCATTAATAAAATAACATTTTAATTTGATTTACTTTAGTTCCTTTTTTAGTTACTATGATTTTTATAATGGGAATGCGATACGACTTAACTTTTAAAGTTAACACCCGTGAGTCTCTTGCACGTTCATGACCTAAGAATTACTAAAAAAATCCAATGTGAAGTTATAACATATTGCAGTAGTCATAATCTTAAAGAAGAGGAGGCGTAAAATAATGCGCACTCAGTTGAAGCGAAGTTGAAGAGATTTAATTAGCCGTACTATATACTACCGTAGCACAGTTCATAAAATATCATAAGAGTGCTACAATAACGTAGCAGTATTAATAAGTAGCTACGCGAGTATAGTTTTTTTTTTTAAAAGTGCGTGTGTACAAAGCACACATGTCAGAAGTGAAACTTATTTGGCAAAGCTTTAAATTTCCGAGACTTGGTGTGCGACGTTCGCTCTATATCACTCTCTCTCTTTCTCGATCTTTCTCACTCGCTTGCTAATTACTCTCACTCCATGGCTATGTGCTTCACGCTACATTCCCCTTTCTCACTCACTCTCAATCGGTCTCAATCACTCTCTCCCTCTTCTTGGACAAAAACGTTGCATATTTTCGTGACGTTTCATCCGTAAAAAATTTACCCTCATGCGCGCAAAGAAGTTTCACTTCAAAATTATTGGATATGAAATAAAAAAAATAGAATTTTCTGTATGCCAGTGTAGCACAGCTAATAAACTATATCTGTGCTACGGGTGTGTAGCAAGACTAATACGTAGCTTCGCAGATTTTAAGTTTTTCATGACTTACAATATTATGTATTATTGACGTGACAACGTCTTATAATTCGATGGAGCCGGCTGCACGAACGAAAAAAAAATGACGTATGCGGCGTTACCTCGCTCTGAGGCGTTCCATTTTCTTATGACGTTGTCACGTTCAACTATCGTCAGTTAACCGACTTTACAGACAACCTATTTTTTTAGTATTATTTTTACATGTAATATTCTTATATTTATATTCACAGTAAATATACCCGCCTATATAGGGATTTTATTCTATATGATTCCTAGCTAATTTATAGTTTAAAAAGAAGAAGACTAATACGAGAAGGGATTTTGATACATGTCCCGAAAACATATAATCCTTTAGCCACTGTAATTCGCGAGTAACAAAGGACTCGTAAAATCTTGCAAGTGTTAAACAATGTTATCTGCGTAAAGTATCGTGTAGCCCGACATTACCCAGATAAGAACGTGACACACTTAGTCCTCTATAGATATTATTTATTAATATGGAAATTTTGAAATATCTGAAGTTCTGAAATCTATTTGAATTATACATGCACATATTGTTTTAATAAGGTTTAAGAGTAGAGATGTATTGGTCGATCGCTAACCAGGTGCGAGTGTCAGGGAACCGGCTGTCTTGGCATTCATTGAAGGAAGCCTAAGTTCAGCAGTGGATAGAGAAGTTTATAGCGTCTAAAAGAATGGTATAAAATTTAAAGATGATCATTTTTTTATGTCGTAGGGATGCTACCGAGCAGTCCGAGCCTTATGGTAACTACCGACGCCCATAGACATCCGCACGACCAAAAGTTATGCAGATGCGTTACCCTCCTTTTCGCTACCATCCCCCCCCCCCAATGGGCCTATGGAAACTCACAAGCCGCACGAAACGTAACAGCGACGGTGTTATGAGAGCGAGAGGTACCACCCCGGTCGTGCCAGCCCAGTTCGATACCTCTTACTATAATATGACTATGATTGAGAATTATAATCATATCTCCAGGTTATCTTGAATTGGAAGGAAGATATTAATTTTTATATGTGATATAGTCAATTGATCATTGGATATCCTGACTGTCTCCTGCTAAAAAAAGCTAATCACACAAAGTTGTTTGTCAGTTATTAATTCTCTTTAACAACATCTAAAGCTTTTTGATTTCGGTAAGTTTGAGTAAGTTTTCGATATGTTGGCATAAAAAAAAAACGGGCTAGGCCCACCACTCGTTCCCACCACTGCTACTCCTGTATAGCCAGGATCGACAGCGGTAACCACTAAATGACCCTTTGATACGATCTCAGGGAGCCCGAGGGATACGTTAAAACTGCCTTGGGACCCGCAACGAATTTAATCAGATGTATTCAGGAGGAGTAGGAAAAATTTCCAGTTTCCCTCCCCGGTTAAAGCGGGAGACAGTCCAAGAATGCAATGACTAACAAAAGTCAAGAAAAGACAGCAGCCAGGGGAAGCCCAGCTGCAATGCACCACGGAGAAACTTTTATGTCTACAAATATCTGCATAGTATGATTAATATACATGTATATCAACTATGAGTTATTATGTATAACTTAGTGATTATCATGGTTGAAACTTGAAATAATAATTGTTGTTTGAAAGTTGGTTTGTATTTTTAAGTCAAGTCAAGATATGAAAAAAAGAAACAAAATAATAACAAAATTCTTCAGTCACAGCCAAGTAGAAAGGGCGTGCGATATAATAATATATGGATATTATGTAAAATATGCAGTACATTCAGTTTTTTTTTTTTTTTTTTTTGTGTATCGTTGTATGTATATATATATATATATATATAGATATATATATATAATATGATTAATAAAATACTGATAATATATAATATGAATCTTATATAACAATAATCTAAAATAATTAACTACTTACTAAAATATATAATTACCTTCATGTTAATGTTAAGAGATCACAACTATCAGACTCTCAGTTTCTTCATATGTTAATGTGCGAAGCCAATCGAATAATACGCATCTACATCGTATTTTATTCATGGCATGTATATTAAGTAATTTGTTAGCTTGATTTAGTAAAACGGGTCCCAGAAAACAAAAGAATCTGTTAGCAAATTTATTTTTAAGCGGTATTGTTTCAGAAACTTTGTACTGACGTCGAGATGGGAGTATGTTTTGTTGTAGAGGGGTGAGAGAATGTTGTTTTAATATCGTTTGGTAAATAAAAATTTACCGAACTGAAAGGACATTCCAGTCCTTATATATCTGATGAGTGGGATATAGTTTGGCGCGAAAGGCGCAAACTTTAAGAATCGCTCTTTGGGCTCTTTCAAGGGGTAAAAATATACATGTAGTTATACAATATGAAATAACAGATTGACATAATGCTAAATAAACATTTTTTAAGAGTTTGGGGTCTGCAATATTTCTTAGGTGAACAAAAATGCAAATAAGTTTTCTTAGTCTATTTGAAATGACTGTTACATGTTCCTTAAATGAAAGATGATTGTCAATCATAACTCCCAGATATTTCGTTTTTGTAACTTTGGATATTGGAAGACAATTACATTTTAAGAGATCAGAGAAGTTACATTGATGGGCAATTAGGTTTAAAGTAGTTGAAGGTTGTGTTTTATTAGATATTGAAAAGGTAGTAAATGAGGTTTTATCCGTATTTAACGTTAAGAAATTTATCTACATAGTGAAGTAATATACTAGTGTATATTAACTATGAGCTATTTATGTATGACTTGGGGATATGTTATTTTTCCAGTAATAGTTGTGGCAAAATCGCTTGAATGCACGGAAGTTTTTCACGTCGTCCACGAGATCGCATGTTACATAATATGTTGGCATAAATATTAGATAACTGATGAATGGATGTTACAATACATAAAGCGAAAATCGTTTTACCATAAGCTTATTGTACCAGGGCCTTTCCAACCCACGCAGTACAAAGTTTGAAAGCGGTTAATGTTACACTTAATTGTGGTGTGCGTAAACTTTTCAAACGTGCTAACGATATATATTTATAAATCAGGTTTGTTCCCGATTGTGCGGGAAGTGTGGTTAATGTATTAACTTCGGTGATATTAAACTCAGCTTTGGATGATTGTGGAACTAACCCCCAAATACTCAAACGAATCTCAAATTTAAGTCGTCGTAAACTCATGCTACGACGTGTCAGATTCAAAGAAAAAAGAGGGAAAACACGAGTTTAAATACGTCTTAAATTTGAAATTTGTTTGAGTATTTGGGGGTTAGTTCCACAATCATCCAAAGCTGAGTTTAATATCACCGAAGTTAATACATAATGAATAATGAAGAAGATGTTGATCCGGGGACTGCTTAGTGGCGGCCGGACAGTCCCCCCATACGAGGCCTGTCTGGCCTTTACCTGGGCTAGCCTGTCGCTGAGATGATCCTGTTGTCTTCAGATCCGGGACCCTCAAAAAGCGGCTGAAGGTGCTCACCGGTGTTTTAGTTTGGGTAGCACACTCCCAAGTCCCACATAGGGTCAGAAACCTAAGGTAGGTTACAAGGTAAGGTAGGTAAAAGAGCTTAAAGATAACCTGGCTACATACGAAATGCATTTCCCTGCTATATAAAAAAACTATATTGATCGCAATGAAGGAAAGACCCACCAATGAGCTTTATAACTGAATGTACATGTTGTTGTTTATTTCAGGTACGAATCATTCCCCACCATGGTTCAGGCCTTGACGTGGCGGTGGGGCTCAGTAGCCTAGGGTGAGCCCAGCACCTTGGGTGAAGCCAATTGAGCCGAGGGGGCTCTTTGTACTCCTCTTATAATAAGAGGGGAGAAAAGAGCAGGGGGCAAGGGGTGAGGATGGGAACCTCACCCCATTGTACTGTCCCGACGTTGGGAGGGGTTGTTCTGTGGTGCGGGACAACCCCTCTGTGGAGGTGGCGTCGGTCCCTTGGGAGACTGACTAGCCGTCGAGGTGCCCTGTTTGCTCAACAGATCCGGGCATCTCACTAAATGCGGCATTGGTGGCACCGTTTTAGTGGGTAGAGCTACGTCCACTTACCAGCTTTCGGGCGCAGCGAGTCCCACATACCCACATGGGGAGACCCACTCCCCAGGCGGGATGCCTCAGAGCATTTCCCGGCGCAAAAGAAAAAAAAAAAAAGGACGAATCATTACTCATGGATCAGCGTTTTATTAAATGTGATCTAAAAACGAATAAGACGGCGATAATTCAACCTTACGAATTTTACATTACACCTCAACCAAGGATAAAAATATTTTAAATTCTTCATTCTGTTTTAAAAAGCTTTCTGGTGGATCTTTAAGGCATTAAGCTGGATGTATAAACTTTCGTGATACACCGAGCGACATTTTCCTGAACACATTATTACATCGAACGAAAAACGATCTTTTTGTGCATTCGACTGAAATATGTACATGGATGGACAAAACGTTAAGTGATTTCTAAACACTTTTATCATTAATAGAATCCTACGACCAAACTAATCAGCATAAGCACAGTACGTCCTTAGAAGTCACGAAATAAGGCGACTCAATACAGTGTGAACTTCACACATCATTAAACTGTTAATCTCCACAGGCTTAAAGGTTTCCTCACGACGTTTGCCTTCACTGATATGTGTTCTTCGATAAGCGTTATTAACATGGTCAGGTGCACTCGAAAATATTTTATATTTGGAAAACCTTTTTTAAGAGTTGTCGTGGCTACACTTGAACCCATTTTTTCTTTAACGCCGGGAAATGCTCTGAGGCAGCCCGCGGGGGTATGTGGGACTCGCTGCGCCCGAAAGCTGGTAAGTGGACGCAGCTCTACCCACTAAAACCCGACGACTGCCACCAATGCCGCCTTTGGTGAGGTGCCCCAGATCTAATGAGCAAACAGGGCACCTCTACGGCTAGGCAGTCTCCCAAGGGACCAACGCCGCCTCCATAGAGGGGTTGTCCCGCACCACAGAGCAACCCCTCCCAATGTCTCCCGACATACAGTATAATGGGGTGAGATTCCCGTCCCCGTCCCATGCCCCCTGCTCTTTTGTCCCCTCTTATAAGAGGGGTACAAAGAGCCCCCTCGGCTCAATTAGCTTGGCCCAAGGTGTAGAGAATCGTCTTAGGCTACTGAGCCCCACCGCCACGACAAGGCCTGAACCATGGTGGTAGGCTACACTTGGATCCAAAGTCACTTACAAATGATCTACGTTGCTGATCTGATTAATACATTTAGAACCAAAATGATAGTCACCCATAAGATATGTAAATTACCATGTTGGTAAAGTCTTAACTCTTAGCATGAAACCAATGTTTATAAAATCTAATGTTAGTTCAGATAAAAATTGAAGAAGTAGTTTTTCAATGGCTTCACAGAAGTACACATTTTTTTTGATTGGAATCAGAATTGAAGGTAGTGTGATGTCCAAATACAAATGCTCTTCACGGATGTTATATTATTCTTTATGTTGTCACCTTTATAAATTAAACGTCTAAACTGCTGAAGCGATAGTGAAATTTTGTACCGTATGCAGTTTGAACTAACCTAGGAATTTTATATACCATTGGTGTCGGTATTGTTTGTAGCTGGACGACGTCAGCTCGAGCTAACTAAATACAAACATGAATTTTTTTATGATCATAGTAATTGTTAAAAAATAAAGTTCTTTATAAAAAACTTCAAGAATGATAGAAATACATAGCTTAATACATAAATTGTTTCAAATAATTGAAGTTATACTTCTTTTGGCGCGTTAGGGTAAAATGATGAGAGTCAATTTTAACGATGCGCGCGCACACCGTCTCGAAAAACCGACACTTTAAATTTAGCTATAGTCAACATCATTTTGATATAACGATTTTCATATAATGACAGTATAGAGGTCGGAAAAAGATATAGTTTTAACTGCACAATAAGCAAAAAGGTTATAGTGTAATGAAATTGTACTATATGTTTTTTTTAGAAGTATAACTTCTAACTCGTGTACATAAGTACACGACAGTACACACACTTTTTATATAATATAGTGTACAGTCAATACATCAATTTTTTGTTTGAAGTGTTTTATGAAAATTCTCAAGACAGAAAAATAGAGCGATAAATTGTTTCACTTGCTACTTTTTACAGAGAATCTACAAATTAGTCCAGTCGTTTGCTTTTGTAGGGGCCAATAATACTGCAACAATGAAGCTTAGTGACGGTACTTTACGATCCCATATATTGTGCTGGCTGTATTCCACTGCGCTAATGACATATGGCACAAGTAACCGGCTGTAGCGGAGAAGGAGCATTTTTTTATCAAATAGCCATTTTAATGCCCTTCGTGAATTTTTAAAAATCTTAGATTTCACGTATACAAGCCGTTCCCAGTTGGTATTTTCTTTGGTCCCGCCCTGAAGCCTTCAAAGGAAAAGAGCCTTGGATCCTCTCCCAAATAAAAATAAATCTGAAGCCAAACTTTTTTTATTGTCTTTCGGACTTTTTGGACATTTCTGATGTATCATATAATTATACTTCACAGAATACATGGATTATGGGGTCGCAATAATTTATGTCGAACATTTATTAACTAAGGATTAAATAAAACTTTTCGAATTCTTAGGGCTTATGAATACTTAGAACTCTCAAATAAGAATGCAAAATTAATCGCTTCCTCTCATACCTTGCTGGATCCGAAACTGACAATTTACGGTATTTGCAACTATCCTCGCAGTTTAATAAAATGATTTTATGAACACTTAGAACTCTCAAATAACTTTGTGACATCAGGACCTCTGACACCTCATTCACCTCCCATGACCATGGTTTCTATCATATATCCGATACATGCACCTTTTCTTATCAAAATAAGAATGAAAAATTAATCGCTTCCTCTCATACCTTGCTGGATCCGAAACTGACAATTTACGGTATTTGCAACTATCCTCGCAGTTTCGTAAAATGATTTCACATTTAACTTTTTATGAATAACTATTTTTACTCGCAGGCTTCATCTGAAATATACGAATAAAAAATCCAACTTATATTTATATTAAGAAATTTATACTTTTGCCATTTTATGTAAGACAAATGTTCAGAAGTTTTAATTTTTTTTTAAGAATTTATAAACCTAGCACTTGATCTTCAAGAATCTCAACATCCTAAATCAAATCATCATATTAGGAAACGTTGTTTTAAATATCTTCTTCATTGAGACAATGCTTTGTTAAAATGTCAAAGAAGTATCAGAGAGTAGATAAGACGATAAGTCTATTAAAGGAAAACTACGTTTAGAAAGTGCTTTTATCTTTCTTTTGACTATACGACTTGAAAAGACCAAAATTCAGGATTAATAAATAGCTGAAAATCATGAAACTGAAAGTATACAAACAAAAGCATTAGTTGCATTAGCATTTTATAATGATGCCCATCCACAGTGTACACTCACTCAAAGTAAGACTTTTAATTAGAAAATACAATGTTATAAAAATCTAAAATATCGGCCACTAATGAGTGCCTTATGGTAAGTACAAAAAATTCTCAAAGTTATTTGTTAACTAAATTTACTGTCAAAATGCAGACAGTATTTCCTGGTGCGCGCCGAAAACTTTTAGGAATTATGCAAAAACGTACGTACCATACAAAGTTTTAAGCGACTAATATATTTATAGTTCGCTACGGCTGACTAAAATTTCAGTTATGAGGATTTATAATTGTTTTGTGATTTAAATTTTCGCAATGTGGCTTTGTGGATCTTCAACTCTTTAAAAGGTTTAAGATAACGTCGACAAGGCTAATCAAATAGAATATAAAGAATAATAAAAACGCGTACTTGATAAGTACCTTTGCAAGGAACCAACTTTTTTGAATATGATTTAAGTTTTTTTAAGTTACTTGAATAGCAAAATGGTAAACGTACTGATAGTAAGTTATAGGCGTCGACTATCAAAAATCACGGAGGAAATAAACAGGATGGTGATTAGTGGTACCTATGTAGATGGTTGCGCGGCACAAGAGCATCCCGCATACTAGTAAGGCTCGGTAAAACGGAACACCAACCACAGCTGCTGGTGGCCAGTGACAATGACTTAACACACGTTTTCATATATTTTGTATAGACACACCACTCACATGTAGCATCTGGCGGCCTCTCGCTACAGCGGTGAAATACATGAACAAATGTGTAAAGTCGCAGCTACGAGTGGCTATGGTCGGTGGCCGTTTGCGCTGAGCCTTAAATGTTTGCCTATTTCGCTGCATACTTATTTTATGTACATTCAATGTCTAGCAATTATAAATTCTATTGTAACCCTAAGTCTCGGTATTTTCAATATTTCCGAACCCTCACAGAAATCAATTATTGTCAGAATTGCGAAAAATTTCAATGTCTGAGTGGATGCCTGGGCTACGCAATTATTTTCCGTTTAATCGAAATCGTCAAATTCGCCACATCCCCGCGCCATTTGCAATTCAAATGTCAACATGATACTGTTTTGTTTGTGCTATTAACTTTTGAACAAACAAACAAATTTAAACTACTTTTCCATTCATCAAATTATCTTCATTTATTTTTATTTATTTAAAGTCGGAACTACCATGGTCATCAGCATTCACTAATAAAAATGTATAGGTACTTACTATATATCTTCATTATTATCTATTGTTTTCTAATATTTACTTTCTTTATCGCTTCTTTTTTTCTCTACTCCGCAAGAAGATACTTCTTTTCTATATTTTTCGTCCCTCTTCTTTTCCCTTTTTTTACTTTTTTAGAGCTACCACTACACCAGACGTACGCCGCGCGGTCAAACCGGTGATATAGTTTAAATAACAGACTTTTTTAATGTATTGCAAATTAGTGTCCTCCTATGGTACAATATCATCATCATCAACCTTCCAAGGTGGCATATGTTTACTGCTGGACATATTCCACCTCGAATGAACGCTAAGTCGAAACTTCACCTCTGGCAAACTCTTAATTTTCCCGATCGTGGCTCCAGATATATATATATATATATATATATATATATATATATATATATATATATATATATATATATATATTATGTTGTAAAACTTACAAAGAGTACAACTGATTGCTCATTCGTTATTTAAAGCAAGCACACCCTAAATCACTACGTATTACTAAGATAACGTTCTATCTAACATATCACCTTCATCATCATCATCATCATCAGCCTCTATCCGTCCACTGCTGAGCATAAGCCTCCCTCAATGAACGCCAACATATCACCTTACTTATTATTATTGCGTAACCGAAAGCGTACTGATTAGATCGGAACACAAATCTCATCAATGCTAAGCTTGCAAGTGGTATAATTGCATCGGATTGCACGAAATTGACTTAGAACTTAGACTCCAAGTTGGGCTGATATAAATTTTGTAATTAATAAATGCGCATTGCACCTTTAAAATAATAATCGTTTACCTAGTGCTTATAAAGGTCATTATGTATATTCGTTCACTGTAGAACATAGGCCTCTCTCAATGCACGCCAAGACGCTCAATCTAGACTAAAACTGTTTATAACGGGATATTTACAATGTTTTTATCAGTCTCGTGAATGAGACATTCGTAGATAATGTCAACATATCGAGCTCTAGAAACAAAAGCGAAAACATGATATATATCTTGTTGTATTAGTAAATAAATGAATAAATATTATACAACAATAACACTACGTTTACCTAAATCCGTGGTAAGTTCATAAGAACTTGTGTTAGGGTACCTACTAGAAAAGGAAATAAATTTAAGAAATTTATATAAATACATATATACCTATACACTTCCATGATCCGGTGCAGACATCTATATCAAGCAGCACTTAGCGGGAATCGAACTGGCGACCGCTGCGTAAAGTGTCCAGTAGCCTGACCACTTGACCGTCAGTAAATCTATATATATATATATATATATATATATATATATATATATATATATTTCTTGTGTGCGTGTGTATGTCACTGAACTCCTCCTAGACGGCTGGACCGATTTTGATGAATTTTTTTGTGTGAGTTCAAGGGGATTCGAGGATGGTTTAGAATCACAAAAAAAAATATTTTGTTCAGAAAAACGGTCTCTAAGGTATAATGATAATTTCACTCATTTTATTGAAACTGTTCTATCGTGACCACTGTTGCTGTACCTAAAGTGAAAAGCATGCGAAACGTTATATAATAGGTAGTGCCATGCTGCTTTTCAGCCGAATTGGGCCGGTACGACCGGGGCGGTACCTCTCGCTCACATAACACCGGTGTCGAGTGACAGCTATGCTCACTATGCACAGTGCGGTTTGTGAGTCTCCGGTGGCCCATGGGGGAAATTGGAAAAGGAGGGCAACATGTCAGCATAACTTTTGGTTGTGCGGATGTCTATCGACGTCGGTAGTCGCCATAAGGCTCCGACTGCTCGGTTACCTTCTAATGGTTATAAAAATAGTAATAATAATAATGTATTTTTTTAGAATAGTCCGTAAAATAAATTTTTATTCACGTTGCCCGATGTAATTGTAAATGTCTCTTACAAACGGCTCAAGATTTTAACGGAAATATTAAATCCTATGATCATATAGATATAATAATCAACCCTTAAATATCTCACTGGGCACGGGAGTCCTCGAAATCAGGCGAGAAGGGTTTTGGGCCATAGTTCACCGATGCGCTGGCCCAATGCGGGTTGGTGAACTTCACACACCTTCAGAGACTTTTAATCTCATCAGGCACGCAGGTTTCCCCACGATGTTTTACTGTATCGCTAAAACTAATTATTGCTGATAATCTATACACATTTATATTCATTACCTTAAAAATGTAAAAAAAATAAAGTCAACAAAGTAAAAAGTAATGGTAAAATTAATTAACTTTTCCCCAAAGTAATTGCATCAACTTTCATCCGATTAAATAGTTCAGGCCCACATTCCCCGTGTTATTAATTACACAACTTAGGCTCAGTGAAATATTTCCAACCGTGTATTTCTCTAACATTATTAATAACTTCCGTAAGCACTAACAACTTATATTGATTGAGGCACTTTCTTAGACTTATAGGTCTAGGTTATACTAAACGAAGTATTGAATGAAGCTGTATTTTTTTAAACATTGATACCGTAAAAAGTTTTCAGAAAGTATAAGATAAGATTACAATAAACATATATAATAATAATAATACTAATAAATTATTTATCTTTATATATATATATATATATATATATTGTGTGCGTGTGTATGTCACTGAACTCCTCCTAGACGGCTGGACCGATTTTGATGAAATTTTTTGTGTGAGTTCAAGTTCGAGGATGGTTTAGATTCACAAAAAAATATATTTTGTACAGGACAACGTCTGTCGGTGCGACTAGTTTATTTAAAATAATAATAGTATATATATATATATATATATATATACGCCGGGAAATGCTCTGAGACATCCCGCGGGAGAGTGGGTCTCCTCCGCGGATATGTGGGACTCGCTGCGCCCGAAAGCTGGTAAGTGGACGCAGCTTTACCCACTAAAACCCAGCGAGTGCCACCTACGCCGTCTTTGATGAGGTGCCCCGGGTTTGTTGAGCAAACAGGGCACCTCGACGGCTAGTCAGTCCCTCAAGCGAACGACGCCACCTCCACAGAGACTGTCCCGTACCCCCCTGCTCTTTTGTCCCCTCTTCTTATTTTACTTTACTTCTTAGGGGTACAAAGAGCCCCCTCGGCTCAATTCGCTTCGCCCAAGGTGTAGTGGCTCACCCTAGGTTACCACCGCCACAAGGGCTTAACCATGGTGGGGCCTATACCCTACGCCCAATGTGGCCAGACGTCCCGAATAAAAACATTAATTAAAAAAGTAATAGAAAAACCCAACATAAATAATACCGGTAAAGGAAAACACCTTTTTTTTTTTTTCTTTTACGCCGGGAAATGCTCTGAGGCATCCCGCCTGGGGAGTGGGTCTCCCCAGGTGGGTATGTGGGACTCGTTGCGCCCGAAAGATGGTGAATGGACGCAGCTCTACCCACTAAAACCCGGCGAGTGCCACCAGTGCCGCCTTGGTGAGGTGCCCCGGATCTGTTAAGCTAACAGGGCACCTCGACGGCTAGTCAGTCCTGCAAGGGACCGACGCCACCTCCACAGAGGGGTTGTCCCGCACCACAGAACAACCCCTCCCAACGTCGGGACAGTACAATGGGGTGAGGTTCCCATCCTCACCCCTTGCCCCCTGCTCTTTTGTCCCCTCTTCTTGTAAGAGGAGTACAAAGAGCCCCCTCGGCTCAATTAGCTTCGCCCAAGGTGTTGGGCGGTGAAGGAAAACACCTTGAGTTGGTTGATATTACTATAATTGTGCAAATAAACTATTTTATGATAGCGTGCTATGGACGATAAACTATATTTTCTAGCGCGCTATTTTATAGACTATATTATAACGTGTATATGTAGTAGCAAAACTAGAATTACGTAACTCGCGTGAGCCGGCCGGGATAGCGCGCGCTAGACGCTGACTGACCGTATAAACTATATAAGTTATAACGTCTAACGTCTACGATCTAGCACGTTAGCGTAGTTCGAATATTATAAAGTTAAACTACGGCTTACGCTAGCCGCTAGGTATGTAGCGAAGCGCTAGGTTATAGCACCGAATAGGAATTTATATAGCGTACGCTATACGTGAGCGTGAATAACGCGCGACGTTATAGCGCTATGCGTTATATTAACCATCACTAGTTGATGTTACATTATTTAACACAAATATTAGTATTACTTTGTATTATAGGTATAAATATTTAAAATTGTATTTTTTTTAATATATTATATCGTACAATTTAATCAAATATGTGTCCCGTTTTGAATTAATAAAAAATCGGTTGTCTGTAAAGTCGGTTTACTGACGATAGCTGAACGTGACAACGTCATAAGAAATGGAACGCCTCAGAGCGAGGTAACGCCGAATGCGTCATGTTTTTTCGTTCGTGCAGCCGGCTCCATCGAATTATGAGACGTTGTCACGTCAAAATAAATGGTCACGTTACCTATCCCCTCAAAACAAGTTTTGGCAATCTATGTCCCTGTATTTAACGAAATATAATGAGCGTTTATAACGCAAAACAGACGGACAATTACTTCAGTATTTATAAAATTAGTAAGGCTTCAGAGAAGGCACACGTACACTTATTTGCGAGTCTCTGAATGTCTGTTTAAGATGGGACCCTAATTAGTATCTGAAATTCAATTTAAACTTTTTAACTCAGTTTCGTTTGAGCCAACAAATGGTATTTAATTGATTCTACACAAACAATCTTACTTTTAGACAAATAACTCATCATCATCATCAACATCATTAAAATACCAATTCAATAACATCAGAGCTGATGACCTGGAAATGGCTGTACCCATTTAAACGAGTCTAAAAGAAACCGCTAGGAATCCTACTTAATAAAATCGTATCCAAATCGGTTCGCTCGTTCGGTGACACACACATAGCGGTCAAACTTGTAACACCTTATTTTACGCCGGGAAATGCTCTGAGGCATCCCGCGGGGGAGTGTATCTCCCAGGCGAGTGCCACCAATGCAGCCTTTATTGAGGTGCCTCGGATCTGTTGAGCAACAGGTCACCTCGATGGCTAGTCAGGCCCCCCCGGGGACCAACGCCACCTCCATAGAAGGGTTGTCCCGCACCACAGAACAGCCCCTCCAAACGTCGGGACAGTGCATTGGGGTGAGGTTCCCAACCTCGCCCCTTGTCCCCCTGCTCTTTGTTCCCCTCTGCTTATAAGAGGGGTAGAAAGAGCAGTTCCGTCGGTTCCAAACGTCGGGACAGTGCAATGGGGTGAGGTTCCCAACCTCGCCCCTTGTACCCCTGCTCTTTGTTCCCCTCTGCTTATAAGAGGGGTAGAAAGAGCAGTTCTGTCGGTTCACCTTAGGCTACTAGCCTTACCGCCACGACAAGGCTTGAACCACGGTGGGGAACTTAAATAATAACTTGCATCATCTTTCAGCATAAGATTGCTCAAAGAATTTCTGCAAATGTTTTCATTAAAATCTATACTTATAATAAAACTGTAGAGAGGTCAATTCTGTACATTGAATATATATTCAAAATTAATATTGGAGGATGAATGGTGATCGATACTGATGCCAAAAATGCAATCAGTAAATTTTTTGTCTGTCTGTCTGTCTGTCTGTCTGTCTGTATATGCACGCATGGGTCGAAAACTACTGAAGGGATTTTAACCAAACTTGGTACGATTGTAGTCCATACTCCTGGGCAGGTTATAGGTTATATAACATAACGCTAAGACACATAGGAGCTGAGCAGTGACGATAAATTTGAAGCAAGTCGGATGAAAATGCGCTTTTGAGCTGTTATCCTCGCATACGTTGATCATACACCAAAAGTATGTATTACAAAGATGATGGTCTTCAAAAGATCTACAAAAAAGTCCTCATTAGTATATATCTATATTTTATAAATCAGCCACAATAATGTGTTTAATCGTAAGCATTTCTTCAAATTGTATTAAATGCATAAATATATTGTATTTCACATAGATATATCTTTATCAAACTCCCATATTCAAAAAGTACACTTTAATATCTATTTTATAAGAATAAAAATATAGAAATCGGTTTATAAACACACAAGATAAAGATGAAATAAAACTTTCAAATCTCGCCGCGCCAGTATGGGTACGGCTATACGGTTGATTTTTGTTTAACGCGCAAAACGGCCATCCGCTGCATCTATAAAAAGGCGAGGGCGCTCACGCGCCGACTGAACTGTTTTAGGTAAAAGCCATCAGCTCTCCTACTTTTCCGATTTCGCATAAAGGTCTTTGGACCATAGCATAGGTCAATTCGAAAAAAAAAAAAAAAAAACGCGCCGACTTCACTCACATTGTCACTCTTAATGACTCTTAATAAGCGCGCTGCAGATTTTTAAAATCATAGATACGTAGTTTTTAGATATTTGTTTAGTGTTTTTGTTTGTTTCTCCTTCTTTTCTTTATAACTTTTTCGTAGTTTTTTTTTTGCTGGTAGTAGGTACTAATTTGAATTAAAATATTGATGTATCATATGATAGGGTAGTTTCAAATAACTTTGTAACGTTAGGACTTCTGACACCTCAATCCTCCATGACCATGGTTGCTGTAAAGTATCTTAAACGTCGGACATGTAAAAGTCTTAATAAATGGCGATAAAATTCGTAAAAAATATTTAAATATAATAAAAATGTACTTCTAAATTAAATAAATATATTTTTTCAAAACGTACTATCGTGCCTATAAGGAACTTATCGGGATAATAAGTTAATAGTATTCTTTAAATTATAATATAAGGTGGTAAATTGGAACCATATTATTTGAAAAATAATTTTAAAAAAAATACTTCTTACATGCGGACGAAGTCGCGGGTAAAAGCTGTGAAATAATATACGGTACTTACATTTAAAAAAAACAAATTTGTCTGTCTCTTTGTTCCGGTTGATCTCTAAAACGGCTAAGCCGATTTTGACGAGGCTTTCACTGGCAGATAGCTGATATTATAAGGCGTAACGTTGGCCATAAAAATAATCATAATTAATCCGAACGGCTGTAAATCTAAATAAACGCGGGCGAAGCTGCGGGCAACAGCTAGTATTAAATATGTTTATCATTATTTTAATCATAATGGTTTGATGTACACCTCCTTCAAAGACGTCACATCAACCCTTGGTAACTGTTCCATGGAAATTTCCATTCTTCTCCTCTTTATCGTCATCTCATCAGATTAGTTAAAACAAGAGTACCCGTGGTATTAAGTGATAAAACCAGTGTAAGATAGAGTCTCCATACACTTACCTTATAACCTTTTACGTAAGAAACCCTTTTAATGAACAGCTATTCAAACTTCGTAATCAGACGAAAATGGCATGTAAACGAGGATTCCCACAATAACTTCTAAAAAGATTTAAGATCACCGGCGAATTGAAGAAGAAAATGTTACAAAATGAAGGCGTTAGAGTTTAATTAATATAAAAAAGAAGTTTTAATAAGGATTTTATAGTTGTGGAGCGGATACGAAATTAAGTTTTATATTAAAACTGTTCGCGGCTTAGCGTAGCCCACATTTAGATATTACTAAAGATTGCGCCTTTCTCCGTTCCATAGTGTTTTTTTTTATTCATATAATCTATACTATAAATGCTAAAGAGTTTGTTGGTTTCAATATCTGAATTATTAACCTTTTTTTTTCTTTCTTTCTTTCTTTAACACCGGGAAATGCTCTGAGGCATCCTGCGGGGGAGTGGGTCTCCGGTAAGTGGACGCAGTTCTACCCACTAAAACCCGGCGAGTGCCACCAATGCCGCCTTTAGTGAGGTACCCCAGATCTAGTAAACAAACAGGACACCTCGATGGCTAGTCAGTCCCGTAAGGGACCGACGCCACGTCCACAGAGGGGTTGTCCCGCATAACAGAACAACCCCTCCCAACGTCGGGACAGTATAATGGGGTGAGGTTCCCATTATACTGCTCTTTTGTCCCCTCTTCTTATAAGAGGGGTACAAAGAGCCCCCTCGGCTCAATAAGCTTCGCCCAAGGTGCTGGGCTCACCCTAGACTACTGAGCCCCACCGCCACGTCAAGGCCTGAACCATGGTGGAGATCTGAATTATTAACCTACTAAATTTGAGCGAAAGTTTGTATCTACGGATGTTTGTTACTCTTTCACACCAAAACTCCTGCATGGATTTTAGAGTACAACAATGCGGATTTTGCCTAATAAAGAGTGTCTGAAGGTCGTTGTTCGGCATTACCTGTATATTGCACCGCTAGGAGTTAGCCAGCTAACCCATCAAAAAGCCAAAATTTTGTCGCGTATCCCCAATTTTCAACAGTAAGTTTCCATACTGTGACAACCCCCAGGCTACTCTTTCATTTATGAAAGAGTAGCCTGGGGCGTAGCCCCGTCATACACTCTACATATTATTTTTATTAAAATGTAAGGAATCTAATTGTACTTTCCACGCCAGCCTATCTTCTAAGCCTGATAATCCTCAGCTAATCCAAGAACGATGGTTTTGTTTCTTATTTCATGATATTGGTAAGGTATTTGCTCAACCCGGCACTTCGAGGCTCTGTCAAGGTCAGAACACCGTTCAGTTTTCCTCCTGGAAGACCCTGTGCCTATGAGGTTGAAAAACGTACCGTGAATCGTTCTCCGATGTTTTATCTAGTTCTCTAGCTGATCTCCACACTCTTCACTTTATACAGCGTGAATTCCGAAAATTTCTTTGAACTCCTTTTTTTTAAACAAAATTAATCTCGTAAGCGTTTTATTACCTTCTATTCCCTGCAAGTCCCAGGGAACATATTAAAAATGCTTATTTAAGGCCAAATGAAGACATAAAGTCTCTGTCGCATTTTACGATTTTAATCTAAGCAAATTCCTGCAGGATTTATTGTGTGATGTGCCCAGGTTCGTATTAATTCCGCTAAGTGTATTACAACCGGAGTTATAAAGTTCTTTTTATTAAATTTTTTATGTCTTACCCGGTTATAAAATATAAGTGCGTATCCGGATCTGGGGTTCCGTTTTCTCAAATGTATCAATCTTTTTTGTTATCTTTGATATCATATGTAGACCAGTTGAGTCTCCTGATGTTAGGAGATCAAAGTTGCTCATAAGCATAAATTCTCCCCAGCCTTTTTTGCACCACTTGCTATGTGGCCTGTAATAACGCTACTACGAGGATTAGCTTTTACTGAGCCAGTATACGTGGGCCCCACCATGGTTCAAGCCGTGTCGTGGCAGTGGGAGTCAGTAGCCTAAAGTGAACCCTGCACTTTGGGCGAAGCAAATTGAGCCGAGGGAGCTGCTCTATTTACCCCTCTTATAAGAAGGGGATAAAAGAGTAGAGGGACAAGGGGCGAGGATAGAAACCTCACCCCATTGTACTATCCCGACGTTGGGAGGGGTTGTTCTGGGGCGGGATAGGTGGCGACGGTCCCCGTTTGCTCATTAGATCCGGGGCATCTCACCAAAATCTTGGCGGCACTCGCCGGGTTTTAGTGGGTAGAGCTGCGTCCACCTTACCAGCTTTCGGGCGCAACGAGATGCCTCAGAGCATTTCCTGGCGTTAAAGAAAAGAAAAGAGTATATACGTGGCCCATCCATAGTTTCAATGCTTGGACGAGATTATAAGAAGGCTGATCGTACTAAGCTCATCATGAGACATTAGTGCTTGCGATCATAATAACACTTACTTTTCAAACATTCCTAATAGCTATTTCATTAAACGACGCAGTACTTACTACACTTGTAAGCGACATTTTTTTCACAGCGAGCGGGTTACAAAGGCTGTTACCGCTCCGATAGTTCGCGCACGATCGCTTTGCGTACGCTTAATTAACCCAACCTTTATCGATATTCTGAATTACTATAGATAAAAAGTGGTCGGCCATTTTGTTTATAGACATACTTACCATTAGGTGGCGCGCCAGTCATACTTATAAAAAACATATTAGGACTAGCTAACTCTGAAATATATATTATTTTTTATGTCCCAGGTTAATGATTTCGCATGATGCAGGTTTACCTCGGGTAAGGCTCCTGGACCTATGTGGGGACTCGCACTTGGGAATGCGCTACCCCACTAAACCACCTGCGAGCGCCTTTTGACGCTTTTTTTGGGGTACCAGATCTACAGGCAACAGGATCACCTCAGCGACAAGCTGCGCAGGCCAGACTACTCCTCGTAATAGTGAAGAACCCGACATGGGCGTTACTGGAGACGCATTAAGTAGCGCCTCCTACGCAGTCTCGTTTATTATGTACTATATTTCGGAATTATTAATGAATTGCCTTGTTCCCGAGAATTCTATGCTTAATTATCGAGCTTCACGCAGCACAAATAACATGATTAATATTTCGTTTTAATTTGTTTAATAATAAAACTGATTTCATTCAAGAAGATATTATATTTTATACTAGCTGGTGCCCGCAGCTTCGCCTGCGTTAACTTAGATTTACAACTGTATCCGGATTGATGATGATTATTTTATTATTTAATCCAAGGTAAAGCCATTTCAATTTTCAGCCAAATCAGTTCAGCCGTTTTACCGTGAAAGCTCAACAAATATCCAAACTTACAACTTTCGCCTTTATAATATTAGTAAGATCTATATAGTTGAATGTTAGTGAAAGTCAACTAGTTTGCATGAGTCTTCTTATGTCACTAGAATCATACATACTTCGACATCCTTCTGTCATAAAGCTTTATTAAATTGCCCCAATTTAAAACATGGCATGAAACAACCAATCTGTTTGACAAGATAATAAGAAGACATTCCAATCATATTCCACCTCGTCCTTTATGATACCTTTTTACCCTTCTTATACTTCATGTGTATTTTCTTGTTCTTCATTATATATTTTCGTATTCATATAATTTTCAGTGAAGGCAGCATGATTTATTAATTCTTTAGAAAATTTTGAAACCTGCATCTAATATGTAAGGAATTTTAAATAAGGTACGCTAACAATATAGCGGTTTGAGACATAATGTAAGGGAACTGACAGGTAGTAAATAGTTATAATCTAGATTCAAGAGAGTCTAGAATTTAAGATAACCTCTAGTCTAGCAGAACATTACTTTAAAAAAAATACCGGTGGGAGGGAAGCGCTGTGCCGCGTATGGGTTGTATGGGAACCACCATCTTGCTTGTTTCTCCCGTGAAACAGCTTTACTGTGTTTCGGAGAAAAGGGCAAGACAGGCAGTGTAATTACTGGCACCGAGACTTAACATCTTATGTCTCAGGATAGGCAACACATAAATGAGTTCTGGGCTCGTTCCAGGTATACTAGTTTATGTTCATGGGCGACGTCGACCACTTACCATCAGGTGGTACGTTTGCCAGATTGCCTATCCAACTAACATAAAAAACAAGAAACTTTTTTACTTTACGAGTATAGAATCTTTCGTCAATATCATGTACCTACCTATCGCCTTCAAAGCTGCCGTCTTCCGTATCATTGTCCTCCACTACAAAACTATTTTGGCGCATTGTTTTTCAATCCTTCGACGTTTATCGCCTACTCATACCATTTTAAGGAGTTTCTTATCTTTTAATGTAGTTTAATCAAAAACACTTAAAACCCTTTTTTTGTTGTCTGTACTTTATACCTTTTTTATTTATTTACCAGGTAATCCCGGCTTACCGATAAAGCGACCCTTATACTTCATGAGCCGGATTATCAGGGTCACGCGGAATCGCAAAATTAATTAGGAGGAAAACATTTACCGGATTAAGCGGGTTTATATTTAAATTCGATATCCGGGTACGATTTCAATGATTATATATGATTTGTTACTTGAGAGTTGAGACTAACTTTGTCAATTCTAATAAGCTAGGGTTAGCACAATAGCCACTGCCCTGGCCGGCGACCCCCCGTGGGAACTCGTGGCGGAGGTTCTTGCCGAGACGCACTCCTATGTCTCGGATAGGAGGTCTCTTGGTGAGAGCCTTACGTTGGACGGGATCCTTCGGGTTCGCCGACTAGGGCAAGAGGCGTTAATGCGAAGGTGGGGGGAGGACCTGGCGCGACAGCCGTACGGCAAAAGCCTAACGGTTGCTCTGCGTCCGGTCCTTGAGCGGTGGATACGTCGTAAGCGCAAACCCCTCACCTTCCGTCTGACACAGGTGCTCACTGGGCATGGTTGCTTTGGTGAGTACCTGTGCCGCACGGCCCGCAGAGAGCCGTTGACAGTGTGTCACGCAGGGTTGGATTTAGGTACGTTGAAAACGATAGTACAAAAAATTTAAAAAGATAGTATTTGTAAAAAAATTATAGTACACTTTTAAATTTTGAATTTAACATAGGTATTCAATAAAATCTTTAAAATACAAAGTCAATAAACTCCTCTTTAAAGTATATATTGCTTATAAGTTGTAATATATTAAAAAAGTGGCAAAATTTCAGTGTCTATTTTGTGTGCAACTAATTAATACAAATGTTGACTTTGGTGAAAACTTTTATTCTAATTTTTTTTTTTTACTAATACAATTCAAATTAATTATAACTTTGTTACTAATATATAAATATTTTTTTTAAGTTACAGTTTTTATCACCACTTATGTGATTACTTTATTAGTTCCTTTTCTAAAATATAATTAATCAACCGCAAAATTATAATCTGGGATCTTTGTGACTGCAACGCACCCTTGACCCTCAATAAAACTTTATTTTTTCTATATTCCGTAGACATGAACATTACGATTTATGATCGTTCTCCTTCTATATCCAATTGTTCGAGAGCATTAAAACATGATTACTGATTACAAAATATTGGTCAAGTATGTAAATTGTAAAGTAATGAAATTATAGTATTTTTTCGTACTATCCTTAGATATGGATAGTATATAGTACGAAGCATGAAATTATAGTATAAATACTATAATTATAGTACGAAATCCAACCCTGGTGTCACGATTGTGGCGCGGCGGTGGACTCGGCCCAGCACACCCTCGAGGTGTGCCCGAGATGGGCGGCGCTGCGTCATGATCTGACATCGGTCATGGGAGGGGACTTGTCTCTGCCGAGTGTCATTACCGCGATGCTCGGTGATGACTAGTCCTGGACGGCGATGGTTTCCTTCTGCGAGGCAGTAATGTCCCAGAAGGAGGCCGACGAGCGGGTGAGAGAGGAGGCCGCCGACGTGGCCTCCCCCCGTGGGCGACGAACGGGGGTGCGCAGGAGGCGCTACTTAATGCGCCTCCAGTAACGCCCCTGTGCTCGTGCCGGGTTCAGGATGGGAACCTGGGCCCAGTGTGACACGACGTCGCGGGGACTGCCTAAGCAGCCGGGCAGTCCCCTTAAGAGGAGTAGTCTGGCCTTCGCCGGGGCCAGCCTGTCGCTGAGGTGATCCTGTTGAATGCCTATCCGGGACCCTCAAATGAAAGCGGCTGAAGGCACTCACAGTGGTTTTAGTTTACGGGTAGGGCACTCCCAGGTGCGAGTCCCACATAGGGTCAGGATCTACCCGAGATCCGGACTACATGTGTAAAAAGCATTTCCCTGCGATAACAAAAAAAAAAAAAAAAAAAGGGTTAGCACAATAGGAGCAGTAGGAATATTTTATTATTTTGTAGATTTTCTAAAGACTGTAGTAATATATTTTCATTATTAATAATATATATGAAAGTAAGAGTGTCTGTTTATTTATTTTGTTGTAATCTTTTTACCCGCGACGGAACGGAGACTGTATATGCGTTTGGGGTGAGAGGCAGTCTGTGTGTGTGTTAAACCTATTTTGCCGCTTATCTCCAAGACTACTTGTCCGATTTTGATGCGGTTTTCAATGATGGGTTTGGGTTTGATTGGTGCATGTTCTTAGATAGGTGTTACAAATACAACCCACCCGGGGGCGCTGCAGTAAACATTTGTTTTGATGCGGTTTTAATTCAGTGATGGGTTCTGGTTTGATCGGTGCATGTTCTTGTATTATGTGTTACGATGAAAACTCACCAGGGGGCGCTGAAGTAAATGTTTGTTTGTGGAAAACCAAAACTACTAGTCCGCTTTAGATGCGATTTTCGGTGATAGGTTCGGGTTTAATTGTGGTACGTGTTCTTAAATGTGTTACGGTGATAACTCACCAGGGGGCGCTGCAGTAAACATTTATTTGTACAAACTAATGCTGCATTTTTTCTCCAAAACTACTAGTCTGATTTTGATGCGGTTTTCAAACATGGGTTTGGATTTAATTGGTGCATGTTATCAGATAGGTGTTACAATTACGACTTACCAGGGGGCGCTGCAGTAAATATTTGTTTTTATGTATTGTATGTATTTATTATATGGTTTTCATTAAGTGGTGGGTTCTGGTTTGATTGGTGGATATTCATATATTTTTAATATAATGCAGCACCCCCTGTAGGGCTAGCATGCGCGCACGACAAAATTTTGTCTACGCCTTTTCTCGCATTATTTCATATAAGTAATACGAGAAAAGGGGTATATACAATTTTGTCGTGCGCGTATGCTAGCCCTACAGGGGGCGCTGCAGAAAACATAATATTTTGTTTGTGCAACTACTACTAAGTCCGTTTTGGATGTGGTTTCCGGTTATAGGTTCGGTTTAAATTGTGTTGCATGTTCTTAAAAATGTATTACGGTGACACCTCACTAGGGGGCGCTGCAGTAAACATTGTTTTTACAAAACCAAAACTACTGACCCGATTTGGATGCGGCTTTTAAAAATGGGTTTGTGGTTGATTAGTGAAGATTTTTAAATAGGTGTTACGGTATTAACTCACTAGGTGACGCTGCAGTAATATCTAGTCCGATTTTCATGCGGTATTCATTATAGGGTCTGTGGTTGATCAGTAAAGGTTCTTAAACAGATGATACGGTGGTAAATCACTTGAAGGCGCTGCCCCCGACGGATTATATTGGGTTTTATATTAAGTTCATAGGGACTTGAATAATACGTTATTGCCACATCTACGTCTTCGAGAACCAAATAAGTGCTATGAAAACTGATACTCTGTTGTTTAAATGTCGGAGATTTTTTATTATTTTATCATTTTTCAATTATGTTTTAACCGTCGTGGGTTTTTTTCAAAATTTTTAATTTTGCTTTTTATTATTCTTAAACTAGCTGTTGCCTGCAGCTTCGCCCGCGTTACTCAACTCCTATATATCACAGCGTGATGTTATATAGCCTATAGCCTTCCTCGATAAATAGGCTGTCTAACACTGAAAGAATTTTTCAAATCGGAACAATAGTTCCTGAGATTCGCATGTTCAAACAAACAAACAATCTCTTCAGCTTTATAATATTATTATTATATAGTATAGATATAAAATTTTAATAAAATTTGACAAGGATATAACCTGCTTAGGTTAAAACTGAAGAAAAAGCTAGCGATCCATATTGGATTAATTGCAGGGAAATGCTCTGAGGCATCCCGCTGGGGAGTGGGTCTCCCCAAGCGGGTATGTGGGACTCGCTGCGCCTGAGAGCTGGTAAGTGGACGCAACTCTACCTACTAAAACCCGGCGAGTATCACCAATGCCGCCTTTTGTAAAGTACCCCGGATCTAATGAGTAAATAGGGCACCTCGACGGCTAGTCAGCCCCTCAGGGAACTCTTCTTATAAGAGGGGACAAAGAGCCCCTCGGCTCAATTAGCTTTGCCCAAGGTGCTGGGCACACCTTAGGCTACTGAGCCCAACTGCCACGTCAAGGCCTGAACCAAATGAACTGATGAACATAAGCCTCCCCCCGCTATCTCAAAGAACGCCACTTCATCCTTAATCCCAATCTATTCATCATTACTCTAATCATCATCGTGAAATCAAAATCAGATTTTAATCACTAGGAAGTATAGGAATTATTGAACGTCAATTCAAACAATGATCTATTGGCCTGTTGGTCTAGTGGTTAGTGACCCTGACTGCTAAACCAAAAGGTCGTGAGTTGTTAAAATGTTTGTGTGATGAGCATGATCATTTGTTCTGTGTCTGGGTGTAATTTGTCTATAATATGTGTGTATTTAAAATATATAAGTATATGTCAGTGGTCTGGTTGCCATATTACAGGCCTGCCTAGTTTGGGATCAGATGACCGTGTGTGAGTTGTCCCAACATATTATTATTATTATTATTATTATTATCTATCAACATTTCAAAATCAAATAAAATGCGGACTTTTCTCTTAGACGTCAATCTACGATCTACCTAAAACTGTCTCTACTACTTCTACCCACTTGAAATGGCACGCCAAATAACCAAAGCCTTGGAACAAATAGACAACTCCGTTCATATTAGAATCAGTTTTTCTAAACCGCCTTCAATTTCCTGCTTCAACGCAAATCGAATAGACAGCGAACATAAATATCCCATTTAATCAGATCCCGTTGAAATTCACTCCTAGTGAGATAGCACACGAATCACTCCTGAACAGAAATTAATGTAACTCATCTATCTTCATACAGACAGAGCTCAGTTACACATGGTACCATCTCGTTACGGACTGGACGTGACTTGTAACCTTTTCGAAGTAACGGACACTACTCCTATAATGAAACGGTTGTACGATTGAGCAAATAATAAAAGAGTTGTAACCTTTTCTAAATAAGGTTGAACTTATTAATGGCTCGATAAATCCGGCTTACGGTTTGGTATGTTCCCAGTCTTGGATTGATTCGGCTTATATTTAATAAAGTATCGCCAATAAAGTGGGAACATCATTTTGCTGGAGGGCGTTTTTATGTATGTGCAAAGGAAAATTGAGTTATGAAAAGCTGGACATTACAATTGTAATATAACTAGTAAAACTTTAGTTTTCAAATAGTTTATTTTATAACACAGTTTTAAAGTTGGATGGAGAGCAATTATAGTAGCAAGCCACATACTGAAAATCAGCAGACAAAGTCTTTTCTCTTCTCTTCCGTTTCGTTCCCGTCCCTTCCCTTCTCTTCTTTTCTCCTCCCAGTGGAACAAGTAGAATGCAGACCAAAAGAAATCGTGATATAGAACATCTTGAATGAAATAAAATTTAGTAATATATTTTTTAAAATTAATTCAATTCAAATCAAAAAACGCGCTACGATAGAATATACGTAAATACAAACATTAAGGTTGAACAAGTCGACGGCGTGAACTCCAAATAAATGACTGCTATTTCACCTGAAATAGTGCGCGAACATATTGTGTGCTAGAATGAAATGCACAATGATGCATTCCTAAAATATCCTTTTATCAAAACATTTATTATAGAAAAACTATTAAGTGTATATTTTTAAAATAAATTTATTTCAAAATTTGAATAACTAAATTATGTCTGTACGGGCTTTATTTTTGCTCCGTATACTATTAATTTTCACCCAAAGTTGGGCTAAAATCAGAGTTGAAATACAAAAGTCTAGAAGCTTGTATTTTTTAAACGTATATTTTTTTACGATTTTGCGTACATACAGACATAGATGATAGCGTCTTATTAAATAAAATTAAACATTAGCATAGAAATGATTTATAAAGGAATTTTGAATGTTTGATGAATGGTTTGTTTGAACTAATGATAGTAATTAAAATAATAATTAAAATTTATTCAAATCAATTTTGTAAATACTTAATCATAATTAATTAGCTAGATTAATTTATTCGATTGTAATATAAGTCGATTAAAAAGTATTTTGATCGACTATGATCGATATACTACGCTCCCCTACCTCCCTACCATACCCTACCCACTCCTGTAACTTGTTTTGATCGGCTTATAAAACTGTCGGGCTGTCTGCAGTTTGATTCATTCGTGTTCGAATTCTTGTGGAATAAACACCCCTTGAAAACTACTCCGTCGTATTTATTCATGGATCGTCACCACGCGCTAATATAGATAATGACAAGATCATATTGTTTTCTAATGTTTACGCGAATTTCACTCATTATAATAAAACAATTTTTTACGGATTTTATCGCGGTTTATTAAGATTTTTACAAGCCCGACGTTTCGGATACTTTACAGCAACCATGGTCACGGGAGGACTGAGGTGTCATACGTCCTATTATTACAAAGTTATTTGAAACTACCCTATGATACATCAATATTTTGGTCAGTCCTATCTACGCAGAAAGTGCTAACTGTATCTTTAATCTGTGACATATTATGCTTGGATTTTGATTTGATAATTTTAATAATGGGATCCCAAGCAGGTGGTAGAAGCCAGCCATCTTCTCTATTGAAATTAGGATGTTTTTTAATTTCAATAGCCTCACGGATCATCCTTGGTTGGAATCTGTGTTCTTTTGCGAGGACTTGTGGTTTATCAAATCTGATATAATGGCGAGCTTTGTCAAGACTATGTTCACAGATGGCAGACTTAGTGTAGCGACGGTGTTTTAAATCAGCTATATGTTCTTTCACGCGAGTTTTAATAGATCTTTTAGTTTGGCCTATATAGGAGAGACCACAGTCACAATCAAGCTTGTATACTCCTGCATCTTGTAAGGGTATATGACACTTGACAGATGGTAAGAATTGACTTATCTTTTTTGGCGGCTTGACATAAGTTTTTATAGAAGCTCGCTTTAGGATGAAGCCAATCTTGTCAGTGACGCCTTTAATAAGCGGGAGAACTGCAGGTACTCGCTCGACGGTGGTTGGTTTCACACGTTCACTGTGACGGAGACGCGGTACCCGAAGCTTGTTGTCACGCAGTACTTGCTTGACATGTTGAAGTTCGGTCTCCAGGTGTTGCTCATCACAGATCCCTTGTGCTCTCTGAAACAAAGATTTACCCACGGTAGCTAACTGTGTTGGATGGTGGTGAGATTCGCCGTTTAGGTACTTATCCGTATGGGTATGCTTCCTATACACTGTGTGGCTTAAGGTATTGTTGGGATTACGGATAACTAATACATCTAAGAAGGCTAGAGAATTATTTTCTTCTAATTCCATTGTGAATTGAATTTTGGAATTAATGGAATTAAGATGGTCTAAGAATATGGTTACTTTATCAGATGGTAATATTGTGAAAGTATCATCTACGTACCGCTTGTAGAACCTGGGTGTTATGGGCGAAGTTTGCAGAGCAGTCTCCTCGAAGTCCTCCATAAATATGTCGGCAACAACAGGGGATACTGGTGAGCCCATGGCCACTCCATCTACTTGCTTGTAGAAATAATTATTCCACAACATATAGCCAGATGTAAGGCAATGTTCCAAAAGGTCAGCATATTCCATTGGCATGTCATTTTCTCTTAGCTTTCTTCTTACTATTGTTATGCAATCTTCCACAGGTAGGTAGATAAAAAGAGATTGCACATCAAAACTAACCATTGTTTCATTGTCGCTGAGACGTAGGTGTTTGATCTCATTAACAAAGTGGTAAGAATCCCGTGTATGTGCTCTAGTTTGTCCACGCAGTGGTGACAGTACTTGGGCCACATGTTTAGCCAATCTATAAGTTGGTGAGTCGATCTGGCTTACAATTGGACGTAATGGAGCATTATCCTTGTGTATTTTCGGCAACCCATACAGCTTGGGTGGTTTGGGACATGAAGGAATTAGATATTTGACGTCCAGATTCAATGTTTCGGAGTATTTTGCTATTATATTACTAGTAGTTTTCAAAACCTTGTTAGTTGGATCGGTTTTGACGTTTTTATAAGTACTTTCATCCGATAATAGGTGTAAAATTTTATCATTATAATCTGACGTATCCATAACTACCGTAGCATTGCCTTTATCCGCACGAAGGATTGTTAGTTCTCGTCTGTTACGTAGGTTTAATAACGCCTTATATTGTTCGCGAGGAAGATTTAGTTTGGGCACAGAACTTCGTCGCAAGGCTGACGATATATCTTGTCTGATGGCCTCCGAATCTTCCTTCTTTATATTATTTTTTGACAGAAGAAACGTCGGGCTTGTAAAAATCTTAATAAACCGCGATAAAATCCGTAAAAAATTGTTTTATTATAATGACAAGATCAATTTATATTATCCTTAGTTTTGGATGGTCAACATCAAACATTGTATCAATTACTGTTCTGCGTTTGTATGGAAAGATGTGCGACTTGTGTAACCTTAATGCTTATTCTCTCCCGTGAAACAGCTTTGCTGTGTTTCGGAGAGAAGGGCAAGGAAGGCAGTGTAATTACTGGATCACATAAATGAGTTGCCTGGGCTAGTTACCGACCACTCACCTACCATCTGGTGGCGCGTTTTGCAGTTTTACAACTGACATAAAAAAATACATTGATTACTTAAATCTTAACCTTTTCTTTTAGCCATGTCGGGTAAAAATGAGATACATTTTGACTCGTACAAAAATGACACTAATTTAAATTAAGACGCAAATAGCGCTAACACGCGGCCATTTGTATAATGCACGTTCCGTGTTCATATTCCCCGAATAGGCCTATAAAACGAGCAGAGTTTCATTACTTTTACTACCTCTTATAAGGGTAGAGCATTGTTACCCCATTACTTTTTGTAAGTACCTCTTTTGTTTTTTAGTAATAGGTTGTCTACGTCTACGCCGTTCTGGTAGGTTACAAGTATGAAAACACATGTGCCGCAAGTGAAAAGGATAATGCCGGAGCCCCAAGACTTTTGTATCCTTAATTAATCACCATCTATTAGGGTTCCGTAGCCAAATGGCAAAAAACGGAACCCTTATAGATTCGTCATGTCTGTCTGTCTGTCCGTCCGTATGTCACAGCCTCTTTCTTCCGAAACTATAAGAGCTATACTGTTGAAACTTGGTAAGTAGATATATTCTGTGAACCGCATTAGAATTTTCACACCAAAGTAGAAAAAAAATTTGGAACTAAAATACTTGAAACCCATACTTGGAAATAAAACTCAAAAATTTTGTTTTCATCAAACCCATCCGTGTGGGGTATCTATGGATAGGTCTTCAAAAATGATATTGAGGTTTCTAGTACCTTTTTATTCTAAATTGAATAGTTTGCGTGTGAGACACTTCCAAAGTGGAAAAATGTGTGTCGTCGTCCCCCCTGTAACTTCTAAAATATGAGAATGATAACACTAAAAAAAATATATTTGTACATTACTATGCGAACTTCCACCGAAAATTGGTTTGATCAAGATCTAGTTAGTAGTTTTTTTTATACGTCATAAATCGTAAACCGCAATTTACCTTTCTTTCAATCAACTGAAATACATATAAAAAAGTTTTTTTTTTTAAATTAACCTTACCTTTTGTTAGTGTCTAATGTTGTAAATTATGTAATGGTACGTAACCATTTGTGCGAGGGTCCGACTAGCACTTGGCCGGTTTTTTTTAGTCTATTTTCACGTCTTTGCAGTAAAATCAACCCGAATGTCGTGACAGCAACGACACACCTGAGGATTTTATTCCATCTTTTTTTATAGAATTTTGTCAATTACAGATACTTATATTAACATACATGGGTTTCTTAAAAACATTCGAATTGAGAACCTCCTGCTTTTTTGATGTCGGTAAATAAAAAGGTAAGCGACATATTCCTCTGCGGGGATCATGTTCGGCGATAATCACCTATCATCTCGTAAACTGTATGCTTTTTTAACCGACTTCAAAAAAAGAGGAGGTTCTCAATTCGTTTGTATGTTTTTTTTTTTATGTATGTGACACGATTACTCCGCCGTTTGTGAATGGATTTCGATGGGTATTTTTTTTGTTTGAAAGCTGGTGCTTCCAATTTGGTCCCATATTAATTTTATTATTTATCCGCCCACTGCTGAACATAGGCCTCCTTCAATAAACGCCAAGACGACGAATTTCGGAATCATTAAAAATTAAGAAATAAAAGCATTTTACAAAAAATTCAAACCGACTTCAAAAATACTAAACTAAATAGTTATAAAATAACTGTTTCTTTAATTTTTGTGCTTACAATTTATAGTCAACTTAATCTTCTACTAATGTACAAACTTTGCGTTTACCACGTCATTATTGTTAGTTTTGGAGTCGGTGTGGTATTTGTTGCTGTACCCTACCTACCTGCCTTGGCTGACACCGACTAATATAAGCCTGTATCAAAAATGTATATGTTTTTATCGTTCATCTATATACATATCGAGTAATATTTCGGCAGGCCCATAAAAGCTCCGGGCTCTACGCATCCCCGGTACATGACTTTCCACTTCGTCTCTCGTAAACGTCTTTTGTTAACATCCAATGGTTAGCTCTACACATGGATACGGAAAACGTTATATATAGGCCAGGCCTGCTGTTTAGTTGCGATATAACAATATATAAAAAAATACTTGTATTAATATATTACGATTCTAAGAAATAAATATCTAGACGACGTCGGTTATAAAGCATATAAATATATAAAGAGATATCAATCAGTAAGAGGTAGTGCCATCCTGCTTCGCATCCAAATTGGGCCGGCACGACCGAGGTGGTACCTCTCGCTCACATAATACCGGCGTAAAGTGACAGCTATGATGTCGCGTTTTGTGAGTCTCTGGTGGCTCATTGGAAATAGGGAAAAGGATGGCAATGCATCTGCATAATTTCTGGTTGTACGGATGTGTATGGGTGTCGATAGTCACCAAAAGGCTTCGACTGCTCGTTTACTCGTGCTATAAAAAGTATATAGGTATTTAATATATTTAAATTAAATGCATTTAACAATATTTCGTAGTAAGCCAACAAAATATTCTTACATGCATTCCATTTTATACAAAATAAGCCGTATATTGTTTTTCATGTATAATAATTTAATTTTACAATAAAATATTAATCTAATTTGTAAAATTATCACCAATGAACAACGAAACCACACAGAAAATACAAAAAGCAAAACTTTATAAAATTTAAAGTGTCTGGATGTTTATGTAAAGATCTAAAGCCTTTTTTTATAAAAAAAAATCTTCCCCACACGGGTGAATGCTCCCCAACGCGCTCAAGTGGAATGTTTATCATTTATGAAACTTCAAAGTGAATAAACCTTATCTTAGATTTACGTGAAGGATAAAATTTAATTTTTAAATATATTTTATTAAGCGGTTAAACGCGCTTTAATGCGCTTTACTGGACAGGCATTAGGTATAAGTAGCCTTTTAAAATAAAACCGGCCTATTGGATGTAGGAATAAATATAAATTTCCTAAAATACTCTTATCTAGTTGCCAAAACAGTTTTTACGCGCTTACATGCCGATTAAGCTTTGAGTTTTGACTATTGTAAAAATTACAGTCCATAAGAAATCACTAATCTGCTAGCGTAATCCATACTAGGGAAGCAACGGAGTTTGACTCTGATTCCGAAAAAGCGGAACTTCCTGTTTTCTAATGTTTACGCGAATTTAACTCATTATAATGAAACAATTTTTACGGATTTTATCGCGGTTTATTAAGATTTTTACAAGCCCGACGTTTCGGATACTTTACATTTTACCTTTCTGCGTAGAGATGACTGATTAAAATATTGATGTATCATATGGTAGTTTCGAATAACTTTTGATGTGAAACATCTATAGCCGCACGTAAAACCGATTTCGTCTGGCTGTCTGGCGTGGCGACGCATGCCGTGGCGACGCGTCGCCACGCTATACGATATTACATATTATATGCATATTACTTTTACAAAATAATGTCGATGTTTCACATCTGCCAGGCGTCCCGTGACGGCTCACACGGTTTTTAGTTTTTAATGTTAGGACATCTGTCACCTCAGTCCTCCCGTGACCATGGTTGCTGTGAAGTATCCGAAACGTCGGGCTTGTAAAAATTTTATAAATCGCGGTAAAATCCGTAAAAATAGTTTCATTATAAAAAGAGGAACTTCCTATTGATTTCAGATCTCTGATTCCGACACTTTTAAATCCGAGGTTAGAATCGGAAGGTGAAGGAGCAGCGCGTCCGAATAAGTCCATACTTGTCACGCGGGGAATCCCCCATCACACACATTACATTCTTATCAAAATTGTGTTTCTTTTGACCACTTCATGTGATTTAATTTACTACCGGTATTGTTTAAGATTTACCAAAATGTTATTGTTTTTGTTTTAGTCTTTTGTACTGAAATTAAGGAGGCAAAAATGAGATATCCTCGTATTTTTCATTTCAATGAACCTGCTCTTAGGAGATCTCTCATCTGCTTCCACCTCGCCTGTGACTCCAACTTGGCACCGACTTCGGTTCCGATATAATCACTTCCCTAATTTATTATAATAAAATAAAGCTGAAGAGTTTGTTTGATTGAACGCTCAAATCTTCGGACTGCCCCTTGGATTTGAAAAAAAAATGTTTAAAGTCAAATTATTGACGAAAGGTAATGAGTAAAAAGATTTTGTATATTACTAGCTGTTGCCCGCAGCTTCGCCCGCGTTAAAATTTGTCTAAAAAATAAATTAATTAAGGGGTGGACCACCCTTAACATGCAGGGTGACGAAAAATAGATATTCACCGATTCTCAGACCTACCCGATATGCAAACAAAATTTCATAAGAATCGGTCGAGCCATTTTTTCCAATTTTTTTTTTTCAAAATAGTATCAATACAGCATCTTTTTGAGAAGAACCGGCGAAACAAACTCAGTGAAACTATTTTTTTTTTTTAATTTTTTTTTATGTTAGTTGGATAGGAAAACTGGCAAACGTGCCACCTGATGGAAAGTGGTCGACGTCGCCCATGAACATAAACTAGTCCACCCGGAACGAGCCCAGGCAACTTATTTATGTGTTGCCTATCCGGAGACATAAGATGTTAAGTCTCGGTGCCTGTAATTACTCTGCCTGTCTTGTCCTTCTCTCCAAAACACAGCAAAGCTGTTTCACGGGAGAAACAAGCAAGATGGTGGTGGTACCATGCAATGTATGTAATGTCCTCCGAAATGTTTCATTTCGGAGGAGTTTAAGTACAAGCACCTTGACACGAGAATTTTATATATTAGATAAAGTGGATATTATCGCGAGGTATAGCTAGTATAAAATATAAGCTAGTGATCAGTCACCAACCGCGCCCAACATGATACGTCATGTCAACAAAACCCTTGCAATAACTTACTGAGCTAGCCTAGCCAATAACGGGATGGCTGAAAGCCTGTTCTAACCATAGATTGATATACTGTACTGTAAATCCGCAATGCAAGTGAGAAGGAACATAGTATAAGGTATGTTAGAGCGAGATAGATAAATAGTTATCGGATAAATATTTATAGATAATAAATACTGCTTGTTCAAGCAAATCATGTTTGTGTAAAATTAGATCTGGTTTCAGGTTTAAATTATATGCAGTTATATTTTTAAGTTAAATAACTCCTATGAGAGCAAATAATCACAAAATTATATCTTATTTGGTCGGAAGGGCCTAATATCGTTTGTCAGGCACGGCACCTCCACCTGCGGGAAATATTGTGCCATCTGACTCATACACTTGAACAAACAGTTTTTGGTCTCGCTTTATAATAGAAGTTATCAATCTATGAGTGCACTAAATCTGTGGTTAAGAGTGGTTCAAGCCTTGTCGTAGCGGTGGAGATCAGTAGCCTAGGTTTGCGCCAGCACCTTGGGCGAAGCGAATTGAGCCGAATTTGTACCCCTCTTACAACCCCTCTGGTGGCGTCGGTCCCTTGCGGGACTGACTAGCCCTCGAGGTGCCCTGTTAGCTCAACAGATCCGGGGCACCTCATCAAAGACGGCATTGGTTACACTCGCCGGGTTCTAGTGGGTAGAGCTGCGTTCCCTTACCATCCTTACCATCTTTCGGATGCAGCGAGTCCCATATACCCGCCTGAGAAGACCCACTCCAGCGTAAAAGAAAAAAAAATGTGGTTTTATTAAAGTCACGTGCCAACAAATCGCCATGTCTTGGTCACGTAACCGATCCTTAGTATTTGTTATATTTGGCAGACGTGAAGAAACATTCTTGTGATTTTTGTCTATATCTATATCCCTAAATTTTTTCATGATTCGTCTTGTCTACATTTTATTTCAAGAAGGAAATTTTTTTATTAGTGGTCGGAAAGAGAAAGCCAAATAGGCTATCTCTTTCCGACTACTAATGCATTTACAACTCGCAGTCCCCAAAACTTGCAACCTTTCAAAATAACTTGACAATATTATGGTCCTAAGACATGCTGAATGCAAGGCCCGCGCCGGGCCAGCACGAAGAGGAGGAACACCTTGGGGTTTTAGTGCGGTGAGAGTCCCACATAACCATCCGGGCTCCCCCGGGCCCGGTGGTATCTATTAGATTTCCCCAAGTAAAAAAAAAATGGTAGCGAGAGTCGCCCAGGTGGATCCTGAACATGTAACATAATATAATCCTCATGCCTATATCCACATTATTATCATTATTATTTACTCTCTTACAACACGCTGGACGTTCTTTTTCTCTATCTCGTTCTATCTCTCTTACTTAAAAAATACGCTTGAATTTTCCTATCAATAAATCGACGATTTAGAACTTGGCAAATAAATCAGCGCACCGTAATTTATTGCTGGAGAGAAATTACCCTTAGTGCTTAAGAAAACCTCACGAATTGATGAAATCCAGAAATTCCCGAACGAGCGTGTAACTAGTGGGGCGAATTTCACGAATTCTCACGTAGCCGTCTTGTAAAGATTTTAGATTTATTAGGGTTCACAATTTAAGGGCGAAAAGGCCGAAATTAGGTATAGAATATAATAGGTAGGTATATTACCTGCATTATAAGAAAATAGTTATTAGTAATATGTTTCACAAAGGTCATTAATTCAAATCAGCAAATAAAAAAAATATTACTTTGATAAGGCACGATTCTGATATATTATATCTGTGGTCATAGATTGATATTTAATCAATACAAATAAATAAAATTGAAGTGTCTCTTTGTAATTTCAAATAAACAGTTTTTAACTAAATACATAATATGAAAGTATATACGATACTTAATCAAAAAATATTTTTTTTGTCTGTCTATCTGTTTGTTCCGGCTAATCTGTAAAACGGATGGAGTGATTTTGATAGGACTTTCACTGGCAGATAGCTTAAGTTATATGGAGTTACTTAGGCTACAAAAATAATCATCATCACTCCGGGTACGGCTGTAAGACTAAATTGACGCGGGCGAAGCTGCTAGTAAATAAATTAAAAATGGTGCGAATCAAACTGTAGGGAGTAATAAGTTTAAAAAAACATGCATTACTTATACACTTTATGTTTATTTCAATGAAGATCTTACACTTTTAAGCCTTCAAAATAATATTAATAATGTCCATCGACAGTTAGAAAAAAGATTAATATTTTTTTCTTACTACTACAAACGCCCGTTATAGACATTCAGACACCAAAAGTTATGCAGAAGGAGGGCTCCTTTTCCCTATCCCCCTAATGGGCCACTGGAGACTCAGAAATCGCTCGAAACGCGACAGCATAGCTGTCACTTGATGCCGGTATTATGTGAGCGAGAGGTACTACACTACACGACCGGGGTCGTGTCGGCCCCATTCGGCTGCAAAGCACCAGTGGGAGGGAAGCGCTGTGCCGCGCTCCCGGCTGCATGGGTACCACCATCTTGCTTGTTTCTCCCGTGAAACAGCTTTGCTGTGTTTCGGAGAGAGGGGCATGACAGGCAGTGTAATTACTGGCACCGAGACTTAACATCTTATGTCTCAGGATAGGCAACACAAAGATGAGTTGCCTGGGCTCGTTCCAGGTAAACTAGTTTATGTTCATGGGCGACGTCGACCACTTTCCATCATGTGGCACGTTTGCTAGTTTGCCTAACCTAACGTAAAAAAGCAGCATGGCACTGCCTCTAATAAATAAAATAATGGTGATGATACACACTTATAACTGTATAATTTGTCTAAATTAGACTTCTACACTCCAGAAGATATTCTAGGGGATATATAGGAAATTCCGGGCAGCCAACGTGAAAAATGCGACATTACTGAAGTAAATGAACCATTTCTATTCGAGACCGATGCTGGGGAGTATTATCTTAGTATGGGAGGGAATGCCGGAGGAAATTGTCGTGAGGTGGAACTATTTTTATGCACCTTTATGTTGGAACTAGCACGTGATTTCATTTGAAGAGACTTAATAATTGTTTGTGTTCTAAGTGTGTTCTTTTTAATTGCTTATTTAAAATAAAGAGATTAAGCACCGAAATCTTTTTACGCGTAAACTTATTCATATGTTGCTTATTCTGAGACTAAATTGGGATATTTTTTTATGTCAACGAAGCAACCGAGCAATCGGAGCCTTATTGTAACTACCAACGCCCATAGACATCCGCACAACCAAAAGTTAGGCAGATGCGTTGCCCTCCTTTTTCCTATCCCCCAACCCCAATGGGCCACCGGAAACTCACAAACCGCACGAATGCGATATGCGATATGCATTGTGACATAGTATAGCTGTCATTAATTGACGCTGGTGTTATGTGAGCGAGAGGTACCACCCCGGTCGTGCTGGCCCAAATCAGCTGCACCTCTTACAAAAATTTACCATGTTTTCGGTTTTTTTTTTTGTTTTGTTTTGCGGAGCTCATTATTTTGATACCCACGGATATCTTATTCACGTTTTATTTAGATTTAATAGTTAAAATAACCGTTATAATGATACAATTGATTTTATCGTTTTATTTTTAGGATTTTTATAAGCCAGACGTTTCAAAAACAATATAAAATAACCGTGCTAATTTAAAAATCTTATGAAAGTAAGGCTCACGACGGTAAAATTAGGCTTTCTAAGCCAGCAACTCGCAACGCAACTCTTGAGTGCCGGTGTAAAAATAAGTTATCTAACTTAAATATTCCGTATAACTCGTAAAAATAGGTCTCGGTTAATTATAATTTAAACTGCCTTATTTCTTATTTTCCGTCACACAGAATCCAAAGCATCATCAGAAATTTAGACATTTGGTCCAAAACCATTAAGTAGGTAACCAAAATCCTTTCAATAATTGCGTACGAGGCCGAATATTCCACTTCATATATTTTCACAATATATTAGTATAACATATCTCATATTATATAAATAGTGTACAAAATAAATCACTTGCAGACATGAATTACTATCGCTCCGTGTGAATTTATAGCTCAGTTCCTTGTGTGAACTGTGGACTGCTTGCAGAGTTGCCAACTCTCAAAAAATCCTAAAGCCTATCAAATTCCTCTAAAATCCCCCTTATCAGAGACGTAAAGTTTTGCTGTTCTTTTTTACTCTAGATTTTGTAAGTTTGGTGGCAGGGATGAATTTATCAAAACTATTCGAAGTAACAAAAATAAATCCCTAAAAAAACCCTTAAAATATATTTAACGCCCCTAAAAAATCTCATTCCATATTTTCCCCTAAATATGGAGGAAACACCTAAGCTGGCAACCCTGACTGCTTACTGACACTTCTCATCGGTAATGCCTTGTCTTCATGTGATGTCTCCATTTGTACTAGAATCGAACGATTTTACAATTGTATGAGGGTTGTTTTTAAGTGTCATACTTCTAACGATTTTGCCAATATGGATTAATAAGAGTAGGTTGATATCATAAATGTGATACTACTTTTGTCTGATACCGTTTTATGCCAAAACCGATGGTCAGGTCATGCAAATTTTCTAAATTAATTATTACGAAAAGGCAAAAGTATCAAAATAAAGTTTCCAAGTAATCCTCCCTAGACCCTTAAGGATCTAAATTGTGATATCATTTTTTTTAAAAAAAAGCCTAGCACATACAATACACAGTAGTAAAATGTTTGAACGATTACTGTACACCCTTAATCACTGATGAATGTCACATAATATATTTATTTATTTATTTATAATAAGGACAACCAAGGTATACAATAAGTTGACATCTTATGTGCTATCATTTTCTAAGTTTATAATAATATAATATCTATGGTTGCTTGGACGCTTTTTTTTACACCACGTCTATCTATTCCCGTGGTAAGTTCTCGAAGAACTTGTGTTACGGGTACCAGAACGGAAATATATTTAATACTTTTATACTATACATTTAATTAAGATTTTTATTATGTAATACTCATATTTAATACACATTCATGACCCAGGAACACCGAAAACTTCTTGTTCATTGGCGGGATTCGAACCTGCTACCTCCGGCTTGAGCGCCAACGCACCATTGAGCCACAGAAATCGTCGTTATAAGCGTACCTAGTTACTTTTATTGAAGTAAAACTTCTTTCGGCACGACTAAAAGGGTACAGCTTGGCAAAAAAGAGTATGGAAAAAATGAGGGCGCCACTTTCACTTAGGTCTCATCATAATATGGAAAATCGGCAATATAATTCAATCAAATCGTTAAAAATAAATGTGAAACACTAAGCTTTACTCAAAATCTAGTATTTGTCGGCCAAGTATTATCAACATCATAGGTTTCCATTTAGTAAAAAAATATTTAGTTCCACCTGTCACCACGTCATACTCTTTTTTGCCAAGCTGTAACTGAATTTTTTTTCTGACGAAAGTAACGCTTAGTATTCTGTTGACTGTAGATAGTTTCCCCTATTCGAAAATAGAAACTTGCTGTGACTGTGTGTGAGTATAAAATCTATACTTATATTATAAAGCTGAAGAGTTTGTTTGTTTGTTTGAACGCGCTAATCTCAGGAACTACTGGTCCGATTTGAAAAATTATTTCAGTGTTAGATAGCTTATTTATCGAGGAAGGCTATATGCTATATAACATCACGCTGTGACTTATAGGAGTTGAGTAACGCGGGCGAAGCTGCAGGCAACAGCTAGTATCTCATATACGTACTCCACGCTTCTTGACTTATAAGCCATATATATAACCAGTTGCAAAGGTAATAATTATATAATTATTTCGTGTATATTCTAGTAACACTATCCCTGACACGTGGTATAAAGAAAACTCAAACTGTACACACCCTATATAGTCGACATTAGTCAAAGTTTAATGCGGTAAAATAATTGCTGGCACATCGCGGTCATTATATAAGTATTCAAAACGCGTTGCACAAAGTTCAACAACGTGAAATTGTTTCCTCGTAAACATTTTTACTCCGACGGCGGCCATTTTATCATTAATGACATTTAAATTGGCGCGAATGTCGCATTTTTATGTGTAGTTTTAACTTTTTGTTATTGGTTTCATGTAATCTAATAACTTTAATTTTTCTAAGCTAATAACCCGTTTATAACACGTAATACTTGGAGGTTTTATGAATTGTGTCTGTGTGAAATAAATATTAATAAAATGTTAAAAAATATATACATACATGGTGCGATCACTTGCATACTATTATAAAGATTATTAAAAAGGAAAGAGGAATTAGTTTCTCAAAGATAGTTAATGATTCTATTATATTTTAGAATGGATAAATATACTTGAACCCACCTTAAACATAGTAAGAGGTAGTGCCATGCTGCTATGCAGCCGACTTGGGCCGGCGCGACCGGGGTGGTACCTCTCGCTCACATAACACCGGCGTCAAGTGTCAGCTATGTCGCATTTCGTGCGGTTTGTGAGATTCCGGGGGCCCATTGGGGGCATTGGTAAAGGAGGGCAACACATCTGCATAATCTCTGGTTGTGCAGATGTGTATGGGCGTCGGTAGTCTATAGCTTCGACTGCTCGTTTGCTCTCATATGCTATAAAAAATTAAAAAAACATAATATAAAATAAACATACTGACAAAGATGTTACGTTACGAAATCCGTTTTTTTTTAATTATCTTGAAAGTTTTGCATCAACTAGATAAATATCCTAATTATTTCCTATAAAATGTTATCATTAACTAACTAGCTGGTTTTATATGTATTCTTGATTCAATGTTGGCTCACTGTTTGGTGCATTGCTGTATATCATGAGCTAACACGAACAATGTGGGCTCCCAAGGCATAAATTACCAGGCTTATCAACTGAAGCCAGTAACTCCTGGTCCATACGAACAATAGAAATATGTCGAATGACCCGGGACGAGACCATAACATAGACTCGTAACATCGGCTTAATTCAAATGCAAAATGACTAATTAAGTATTTAGTATGAGAGATAATAGCAGGTTCAAAGGATTTTCTGGTGGATTCTGCATTAGAACGAGATCGAACATTAAGTGGCCTCTTTTCAGATTTTTTTTTCATCTGAAAAAATTAAAAAAAGATCAGAGCTCCTCCTATTTTTGAAGTGAAAACTTCTTTAAGTGCTTTGAGTACTTTTTGGGTGAACAAAAATCTGTAGAACTCACGCTACCGTCACCGTGTCGTCACCGAACGCTGTCTCATGTGACATTATGATATCATTACGAAATTTGAAATTATAGTATTAAAATTTGAAATTTCATGTCATAAGATTTTCACTTCTGTCGGCAGTCCCTATGACTGCCAGTGTTTTTTTGGCTAGAAATTGGCTAAAAAAAAAAGATAAAGAAAGAGAAATATTTCCAATATTGGTGTTCAAAGATAATAAGCATTCTCGTAGAAGGGCGAGAAAGAGCTTCAAGTCATGTGTAAGCGATTACTGATCAAAGTAAAAAACATTAATGCAATATTGCTCTTGAAGCGTTCGTTATATTCATAAGCCAGCCCTTAATGTTAATATCAAAATGTTACAAGTCAAAAATATTTCACGCTAATTACACAACTCATGAAAATAAAAAACAATAAAAAAAAAATCAAAGTAAAACTGAAAGATGCACGTAGTGTTATATGCTCTTTGGCTGCAAAATGAAGACATAAAAAAGAAAACTTGTTAAATATCTGACAGCTTGCTCATTTTTATAGCGGGAAACATTAATTTTAGTAATTTATCTATCATGCTGATACTAACTAATATTACCTACTTGCAAAACCTTAACCGCCTTATTCCAAAACGAAGACTAAATGTAGTACCAAGTTTAATACCAGCTTTAAACCATGGACTAATATAAATGTTATTACAAAAACTAGTTTAACGCTAGTACCAGGACTATCTATGGTACTAAAGTTAGACCACCGTGACCCCTAGTTTAACTTCGGTATTAACCTCAAAACTTAAAATTATCAGATGTCATATGCGTTGAATTTGCGTTTTTTCGTATTAATTGTATTGAAAGGTAATTAAATGAACTCGATGTAGACAACATTGTTGAATTGGACTAACATTTAAAATAATTACTCTGACATCTTTTTATAATTTAACATTCTATTTCTGTAATTTTGTTGTATTGTATTTTGTCATTGATATACATACCTATTTTATATCATATGTAATAATTCTAATTAACTCTGATATTTTTCATGTATGTTTGGATTAAATAAATACACTAACCTTTTCTTGAGAAGTCCAATTATCATCACTTTTTTCTTTTGTTGATTCATTTTACAGCATAGGTATGTAATGTTTGTGGCACACAAATTCGCAACAAAAAATATTATACTATTCTTATGAACAACGTACCGTCTAATTAGAATCAAAGAACAATAATGGCTGTATTGTAACTATTGGTAAGTAGTAACTCGACTTACATTGCAATAACTAAATAATAAACATTTCGATGACATTAGAACTACGCGCGCTTTGTATTTCATTCCCATATACGCTAGCTATATAAACAACTTAACAGCGAAATATTACAATATTTGTGTAATAAACAAGAATTTAAATCACATTACCTCAATGTACAAAGTAGTAAAGATTTCAGATATTTTATATAACACAATAAATTTTATTATCAAAATATTGATGTATTTTCCACATTATATTTAATTATAAGTTAACGAGCTTTGCATAAAAAGGAACGGTGGACCGAACTAATCAAATATTGAACGAACAAAATGAATAATATGTTGCTCAATAATCTGTGGATACAATTAAACCAGGGACGATCTTTGGTACTAGCTAGACCTCGGTTGGTCCTCGATTTGTAATAAGAATTAATTTTAGTCCATGGACTAACGTTAATACCGTAACAAACCTGGACTTTTTAGTCTTGGTTTAATCCCGGTACTAGATCAGTTTTTTGTAATAAGGCGGTAAGAGTTCTCAGGGGATTACATTTAATTTAGTTTCCTATTCTTTTTTAGTATTCAGAGAGTTCTCGTGTTGGATGGGAGTGGGAAGGGATCGGCCTTCTTGGCGTTCATTGAGGGAGGCCTATGTTCACCAGTGGACGGAATAGAGGCTGATGATGATGATGATTCAGAGAGAATCATCAGACAGACGTGTACGTTTAACGTCGCCCACGTACGTAGAGAACTTGGAAAAAAATCTCACAGGGAGAAAAACCGACGAAAAAAACCGAAGCGTTGCCCTCCTTTTCCCTATCCCCCTAATGGGTCAAAGGAATCTCACAAACCGCACGAAACGCGACAGCATAACTGTCACTTGACGCCAGTGTTATGTGAGCGAAAGGTAACACCCCGGTCGTGCTACACTACCTCTTACTACACACTACATTGCAGATCCCGTCATTTGCGTTAAAACACGACAAAGCCAGTAGAAGTAGCCAAGACAGTCCTATCCACGACATACACATTGTGCACAGCTTCCACCAGTAGTGTGATCATTCGCCTCCTTTCAGTGGGATAGTAAACTGGCAGACGAGTCACCTGATGATGGAGGTCATGAATTTTTGACTGCCTATCCTGTCTTCTTTTGAAACCACAACAAAGTTTCACAAAAGAAGTACCTAAGCATCTCTATTTTTTCTTTAAAAACGTTTTTAATGTATAATAATATTATATACCTGAATAATATCATCCCTTATTATGTCCCACTGCCAGACACGGGTCTCCTCCTCGAAATCAAGCGAGGAGGGTTTTAAGCTATGGCCCAATGCGGGTTGGTGAACTTCACACATCTTCAAAGACTTTTGATCTGGGCATGCAGGTTTCCTCACGATGTTTCCTTCATCGGTGAGCAAGCGATAGTCTCACGTTCAGGTGCACACAGCAATTTTTAAAAACCTATTTCTAGGCATCACAGGTCAGGGTCGAACCCGGACCTCTCGGCTCTTACGCAAGAGGCCGAGCCTATACTCACTAGGCCATCGTGATCGCTCACTGAATGTTTTTTTTTTAATAGAAGATACATACAGCATACGGACAGTCGATTCACCTGATGGTAAGTGAATAGCGACATCCATAATGTATTATTAAGTTATAACTACGTCAGCCCTACCATATGTTTGCACTTCAATGGCTACCTTGCCATGGATACACCCTAAAACAATTTATATTACTACCAATAAACATGGCAAAATGCCACTTTTTCAATTATATCTGAACCTTAATAAATAAACGGTAACAATTTTGATGATACCCTAAAAATGTCATTAACACAGCTCTAATCTTTGAAAAGACCTTTGTTTGTTCAGCTATATTTTAATTAAGGCTTTTACAGAGCAATTTAAACTTAGGCCTAACATTTGTTCTACTTCGCGGAATTGTATTTGGAAGAAATAGTGCAGTATATAGAAAATATATTAGCTTGTCTTCTATTATGCTAGTTGGATAGGCAAACTGGCAGACGTGCCACCTGATGGTGAGTGGTCGACGTCGCCCATGGACATGTTTGACTAGTTTACCTAGAACTAGCCCAGGCAACTTATGTTTCCCGGACGGCCTGCAGGGAGCCGTTGACAGTGTGTCACGATTGTGGCGCGGCGGTGGACTCGGCCCAGCACACCCTCGAGGTGTGTCCGATATGGGCGGCGCTGCGTCATGATCTGACATCGGTCATCGGAGGGGACTTGTCTCTGCCGAGTGTCGTCACCGCGATGCTCGGTGACGACGAGTCCTGGACGGCGATGGTTTTCTTCTGCGAGGCAGTAATGTCCCGACGAGCGGGTGAGAGAGGAGGTCGCCGACGAGGCCTCCCCCCGTGGGCGACGAACGGGGGTGCGCAGGAGGCGCTACTTAATGCGCCTCCAGTAACACCCCTGTGCTCGTGTCGGGTTCAGGATGGGAACCTGGACCCAGTGTGACACGACGTCGCGGGGACTGCCTAAGCAGCCGGGCAGTCCCCTTAAGAGGAGTAGTCTGGCCTTCGCCGGGGCCAGCCTGTCGCTGAGGTGATCCTGTTGAATGCCTATCCGGGACCCTCAAATTAAAGCGGCTGAAGGCGCTCGCAGTGGTTTTAGTTAACGGGTAGGGCACTCCCAGGTGCGAGTCCCACATAGGGTCAGGATTTACCCGAGATCCTGGCTACATGCGCAAAAAAATAAAATAAAAAGGCAACTTATGTTTCCCCACCATGGTTCAGCCCTTGACGTGGCGGTTGGGCTCAGTAGCATAGGGTGAACCCAGCACCTTGCGCGAAGCTAATTGACCCGAGGGGGCTCTTTGTACCCCTCTTATAATAAGAGGGGACAAAAGAGCATCGGGCAAGGGGTGAGGACGGGAACCTCGCCCCATTGTACTGTCCCGACGTTGGGAGGGGTTATGCTGTGTTGTGGGACAACCCCTCTGTGGAGGTAGCATCGGTCCTTGGGGGACTGACTAGCCGTTGAGGTGCCCCGTTTGCTCATTAGATCCGGGGCACCTCACCAAAGGCGGCATTAGTGGCACTCGCCGGGTTTTAGTGGGTAGAGCTGCGTCCACTTACCAGCTTTTTGGCGCAGCGAGTCCCACATACCCACGTGGGGAGACACCCTCCCCCTCGGAATGCCTCAGAGCATTTCCCGGAGTAAAAAAAGGCAACTTATGTTTTGCCTATCTTGAGACATAAGATGTTAAGTCTCATTGCCAGTAATTACACTGCCTGTCTTGCCCTTCTCTCCAAAACACAGCAAAGCTATTGCATGGGAAAAACAAGCAAGATGGTGGTACCCATGCAGCCGAGAGCGCGGCACAGCGCTTCCCTCCCACCGGTTGTCTAATGATTAAGTTTTTTGAATTTCAGGTGACCTCGGCCAGTTTGCCTATCCAACATAAAAAGTTATCAAACATTATCTATGAACATTCAAAACTAACCCAGGATTATTCCTTATCCCTGGAATAATCCTGGGTTTGTTTTGCAATGCAAGTTAAACAAGCAAAAAGAACAAGTGTTGTCTACAGACTCTAATTAATCCTGCATTGCTTCACTAAGTAAAGCCGTTTGGTAGAAGAAATGAACAGAATAATAATTAAACACTTTTACTGTGAAGTGTGCACGTGAAATACATCAAAAGGTTTCATGCATCCGACATAATGGAGGCTTCAGGTGTAGCTGACCTATTTCTGTAGTGCGTCAGGAATGTTTATGAATAAGCTGACGGCTTTTGAGCCATTATCAACCATACAACGTCCCTACGTCATTCTAAATCCATATATTGATGAAGTAGGTATGGCTGTTAGCATGTTTTACTCATTTTGACGACCTCTGTGGCTCAGTGGTAAGCGCGTTGACGCTCAAGCCTCTCCGGCTTGTGAGTTCGAATCCCGCCAGGGAACAAAAATATTTTCTGTGTTCCTGAGTCATGGATGTGTATTAAATATGTGTATTATATAATAAAAAATCTTAAATGTATGTATAGTATAACAGTATTAAATATATTCAATTCAACGGGTCTGGTACCCGTAACACAAGTTCTTCGAGAACTTACCACGGGACCAGATTGTCGTGGTGTGAAAGCGTCCATAGATATTATTATTATTTAATCAATTGTCAAAATTTGTGTTTTTCCATTCATTGTTGGGCATTGGCCCTTTTTTAATAATCGACTCAGAGACAAAGACAGCAGATTCCTCACACCCATCCAATAAGGGGGATAATATCCAATAAGGGAGGTCATAATACCTATTATAATAAACAAATTTATATATACAAATTTATAAAACTAAAATTATATCACTATGAAACATACATATATTTATTTATTTATCTATATTCATTCATACATAATAACTTCACACACACACACACACACAAACACACACACACACACACACACACACGTTCACGCACACGCTCACACACACCCACACACACACGTTCACACACACACACACATACACACACACACAGGCGGCATTCATATCCTTATCATTATTTTTAACATTTTCAATTACCTATTTGTTAGAGTTTTTATCTTTTGTTTTGTTTTTGACGTGACAACGTCTTAAATTAGGTTGCGGCTGGGAGTCACTTATGAAAAAGTGTAACGCTCGGTAACGTTACGATGAGTCACCGAAACGATGTCACGTAAAATCTTCGCCCGTAAAACCGACTTTACAGGCAACCATTTTTTTTGTTATTTAAGATTTAATAACTGTTAATTTATTATTATTATACAGTAATTCTAATAGTGAAAGGAAGAGCGGGATAATCTGGCACAAGCATTGTTATGCTTAAAAGGTTGTTCTCTACAATGTACCTACTATACTGTTTATGCTTGAGAAATAAAAGATTTTTTATTTTATTTATTTATTATAATACCAATCCTCAGATCCTCATCCATCAGATGAGGCCTCCACTTCAAGTATATCTAACTATATACTAATACTACTACTACAATACATTTTTATGGTCTAAGGAGGCAAACAAGCAATCGGAGCCTTATGGAGACTACTGACGCCCATAGACATCCGCACACCCAGAGGTTATACAGATGCGCTGCACTCCTATTACATATCCCCCCAATGGGCCGCAGGAAACTCACAAACCACATGAACCGCGACATAGCTGTCACTTTACGCCAGTATTATGTGATAGAAAGGTACCACCCCGGTCGTGACGGATCAATCCTGCAATGCAGCAACGGTACAACCTCTTACGAAATACAATACATAATAAACCGCTAGTTCCTCCACGGAGTTATCAAATGGGGTGTTAGTACTAATAAGCTTTCCCGCTCAAAAGCTCGTTCAAAGCTGGCCGTCATCCAATATAAGTACATGTTTTATGTGTCTGGCTCCTGTTTTCTGAATTACGGAACCCCAAGTATATGTAATGGGGTGCTTATGCTAATACAATGTGTAAGCTGTCTGATGTCGAACAGGAATCGAATTTTGTCTCGTGACGCATCAAATGCTTTTACGCGTGTTTGTACCGCATAATCGCAAATACAAATGTTGTGTAGTGAAATTTCTATTCTGTTGTTTATAATAATTTTTGAGATTAAATGCATTCAATATAGTTCATCGTATCGAGTCGGCGTATTGTCTTCTTTTATTTTCCATTTTATTTTTATCCATCGAGGTATCACGATAATTATGAAGGAGATAATATGAGACTCTTGAGTTTGTTTTAAGAAATAATAATCATATTATGTTACCCATAAACATCATTTCTATAAACCTAAAATGTAAATAATATATATTTATAATCTATAGCGCTGGAGTAGAATGACAGCTGTCAAACCACTAGAAATACGTAAAAGTGTTTTGGTTTGACAGCTTTCATTCTAATCAAGTACATTTTATGGTATACTAGCAGCGTCCTGCGGCTTCTACCGCGTATTTCCCATTCCCGTGGGATTACAGGAATAAATTATAGAATAACATATACTTATTTTGATATATAAACTATGTTATTGTAAAGTTTTATTAAAATCCATTCTCTAGTTTTTGCGTGAAAGAGTAACGAACATCCATACAAACTTTCGCGTTTATAATATTAGCAGGATAGGATAGTAAGATATAAGTCAGAAGTATTTATATTATCTAGACATCCAGCAATAGTTGAAGATATCCTGAAAAATAGTATTAATATAATAAAACTAACAGACGCCTTAATAGGGATGTGTCATAAAATTACTTTGGCTTAGTCGTTACACTGTACGTGAATATACATACTTGCTGCTCCTCGCGGTTTTACCTGAGTAAAGTAAAGAATAAATTTTCCTCTGAAATACTTTCTAACCTTCCCTAATTCTTTGGGCTATCAAATGAAGAGAATCAAGAATATTTTTTTAAAGATTTTCTATAACGCGCTACGTTGAAATAAAACTTAGATTTATAACCCATGTATTATTTATCGTATTATATATCTAGTATCGATATAGATGATATTATACTCGGATATGTATATAGATATAGGTATGACTTCTTGTTTCAGTCGTGTCTAGTTTGACTTGATAAATTCGATATAAACCTGGATAAACCTGGCCTAGTTTCCCTCAGTTTCAGACACAGCTGTGGGGAGTTTTCATTGACTGTCACTAACTTGAGCTTGGATTTAAATCCGATGGCAGGCAGCCGTCGTCACACAGACCTATCTTTCGTCGACTATTTGAAATAACCTATTGATCCTTTACAATAAAAAAAAATTAGCAATAGGTACAATAAGTATTGTTGACTAAAATATTTTTTATTGCGTATTGTTAACAAATATATTCTTTTACATAATTTTTACATAATTATAAGAGATCTACATTTAAGAAATTCTACCTAAAGAAGTACCTGTACAAAAGAAGCGAAGCTATTTATAATTCATACCCCATAAAGTGAAGTAAATAATTTTAATTTATTCATAAATTCCTTTGAATATTTTTACAAGAACTCTCCAGAGCTTTTCGTTATTTAACATTTACCAACATTACAATATTAATTTATATCGATAAATTTCACGATCACATCTCTATTTTTCTTCAATATAGTCCATGCAGGTGCGCCAGCTTTAAGGAGCACCTTTTGTAATATCGAGCCGTTTGTACGCTTGCTCAGACTTATCTTGAAATTATTACAGTAATAAAAAAAAAGTTTTTATATGTTGAGACTGGCAAAAAGGCTAGCCGCCTAATGAGTGATCATCGTTGCCTATGAATATAAACGAGTGTTTTTTTTATATACTTCTAGCTTTTTTATTTGTTCGTATTTTAAATATGGACATTCAATGTATAGATTCGTCCTGTGATAAAATAGTTTTTTATATTTTTTAAAGCAAAATAAAGTTACTATAATATAAAATTCACTATTCGCCGTACTAATAATGTCTATTATGTAAATAAAAAAATAACTAACTTTTTTTATTGGATCAAATTTCTTTTTTTTTAATAAAAACGTATATATGTAATGAAATCATAACCGTTCCTTTGCATAGTCCGGTTAAAATATTCAACGTTATCAATAAACATGTAAATCAATACTTGAATTACCCTTTTATATCCTAGCATTCGCTTACCTTGCATCGTGATGGCTTGTACGTTGGGCCAATTTCATAGGCCCCAGGCCACGAGAGCTGTTCCGATACAGAGCTACGCCCGACTGAATTACTCCGATTTCTGTGAAGCCAATACACTGTTATTGGAGTTGAAAATTCAAAATACGCTCCGTAATTAAAATCCTGCTGATTGTATTGGTATCATCGGGGTGATTTTGTTTACTGAGTAGAGTAAAAACATATTATATAATAAGTCACTCATTATACTTACAAAATTTTCGGCCGGGACACAAAATAAGTGCTAACGTAGTAAGCATGGCTTAATTAATACGCCATTTTTCTTATTCTTGATGTAAACAAAACCATGAAAGGAACTCTAAAATGAGTGATAATTCTTTAACGGTGTGTTGTTATGAGTATTGCGATACAATTTATTCAGTGTATGAGGTTATGTACGGGATATAACATAAACCGGTGTTTTGTGTTATGTTAAGCCAGTAAAGTCTGTCCTGGCCGAAAAGCGCTATAGTCAGCCTAAGATTTTAATTTTTTTATGCTTACTGGCTAACTAAGTTTAGTAAGTACTTACTTCGGCCAAACACGCCCATAGTTTTTCTAGAAACAGCTATGCTGTCGCGTTTGTAAGTTGTCGTGCAATTTGCAAGTTTCCGGTTGCTCATTGGGGGGGAGGTACACACAATGGGGAAGAGGAGGGCAACACATCTGCATAATCTCTGGTTGTGCGGATGTCTATGGGCGTCGATAGTCAACAAAAGCGTCGACTACTCGTTTGCCCTCCTGTGCTATAAAAAAAGTCTACTACAGGTTTTAAAAGTGTGAAATGCTACGTAACAAACTCAAGAGACATCATTTGAAATATTTTACAGAAATTAAAAGAGTGTGGAAAGTCTGGCGGCCTTTATTTTCACGGTTCTCAATAAATTCATTTATTTTATGATAGCGTTTACCACACAAACATTCCTGAACAGTTTTCTTGAGTGGTTTTAATTTTTAAATAGTCAATGATCTTGGAATTAGGTGGACTTAATGATAGAGTTGGGATGACTACACCGACAGGTGGAATGGAAGGGCTGTCCTCGTCTGCATGAGTATCATCTTGCTTATTTCTACCGTAATATAGTATTACTGCCTTTCTGAAAAAAATGGGACATGTCAAATAGTGTAATTACGACCTCCTGATTTTTTTTATTTACACTTAGTGAGTTTCCTAGCACGAAAATGGTTGACTCTGTTAGGTATGTATGTTAATTGGTAAATTCCTTAGATTATACATAATATATAGAGCAAGCGTCACTAAGTATGAACTGTAAGCACAGGTATGAACATAGACATTCCGTTGTCTTGGAAACGTTCAATCAGGGTCAAAACAACACCCCCACCATGGTTCAGGCCTTGTCGTGGCGGTGGGGCTCAGTAACCTAGGGTGAGCGGTACACCTTGGGCGAAGCTAATTGGGCCGAGGGGGCTCTTTGTACCCCTCTTATAAGAAGAGGGGACAGAAGAGCAGCGGGCAAGGGGTGAGGATGGGAACCTCACCCCATTGTACTGTCCCGACGTTGGGAGGGGTTGTTCTGTGGTGCGGGACAACCCCTCTGTGGAGGTAGCGTCGGTTCCTTGCGGGACTGACTAGCCGTCGAGGTGCCCTGTTTGTTTTCTAGATCCGGGGCACCTCACCAAAGGCGGCATTGGTGGCACTCGCCGGGTTTTAGTGGGTAGAGCTGCGTCAATCTACCAGCTGTCGGGTACAGCGAGTCCCACATACCCGCGTGGGGAGACCCACTCCCCCGCGGGATGCCTCAGAGCATTTCCCGACGTTAAAGAAAAAAAATAGGGTCAAAACAACACGCGCTTTTCATCATATTTGTTTTTATGTTAAAAAGGTGAAATATCGCCAATTTGTAAGAATGATTCCTGGAAGCGAAATTAAAGAAAGCAATCAAAACAATAACATTTCTGTTTTGGCGTTCATCGAGGGGTGCCTGTGTTCAACAGCGGATGGATAGAGACTGATGGTGATGATGATGAATGTCCTAATTTAAAATATAGATATTTTTTAAATGTATTACGCATGGAACCTCACTCTCACAGCGCTTTACTATAGATAAATATCTATATAACGCATCTGCTTACGATCGGCACAATGAAGCGGCGTGACAGTTGTGGTACTCTATATATTATGTTTTTTTTCCTTTTACGCCGGGAAATTCTCTGAGGCATCCCGCCTGGGGGGTCTCCCCAGGTGGGTATGTGAGACTCGCTGCGCCTGAAAGATGGTAAATGGACGCAGCTTTACCCACTAAAACCCGGAGAGTGCCACCAGTGCCGCCTTGGTGAGGTGCCGCGGATCTGTTAATCTGACAGGGCACCTCAACGGCTAGTCAGTCCCGCAAGGGACCGACGCCACCTCCATAAAGGGGTTGTCCCGCACCACAGAACAACCCCTCCCAACGTCGGGACAGTATAATGAGGTGAGGTTCCCATCCTCACCCCTTGCCCCTTGCTCTTTTGTCCCCTCTTCTTATAAGAGGAGTACAAAGAGCCCCTCGGCTCAATTGGCTTCGCCCAAGGTGTTGGGCTCACCCTAGGCTACTGAGCCCCACCTCCACGTCAAGGTCTGAACCATGGTGGGAATATATTATGTATACTCTAAGGTAAATTCACTTATACAATGGTTCTTCTGTCAGTCTGCTATATAAATTAACATGGAAAAGCCATGATTTGAGCTATTCATTGAGTTATTTAAATAAAATTGTATTCAGTAAATAACATGTATTCGTGAAATGGTGTTTTACGAAGCAGGATTTTCAAAGGATCAGACGGCAATGGTTCTGGCACGCACCTCTGGCTGTCGGCCAGAACAGCCGCAGGACTCCGCTAATTGCCTCTGTAAAATTATCTCAAAAATCGAAATTACCAGTGATTTGTTTGTACAAGTGTCCGCCATTTTGTTTTATCTTATTAGTCCACTAATTTAGTGTTGTGTTCCACCATTTTTTTCATGCAATTAGTCCACGACCTTACTGCTGTGTTCTGCGGTTTTCTTTTAAGTTATTAGTTGACTGTTAAAATTCTAATTTACTGTTGTACGATATGTTGTCTTTTGTCTAATTGACTGGCTTCAGCCACTTCTGTTATGGTTCCATTCATATTATTATACTAAGGTTTCTATCAAAGTTTTATCAGAATCATGTCAGTAGTTTTTGACCATCTATCATTCATTAATTCTTGCAAACTATTCTTATAATATTATTATTATTCAGTATTAGTCACCGCCAAAATACTAAGTTTTTTTATGTCACAAGGGGGCAACCGAGCAGTCGGAGCCTTATGGTGACTACCGACGCCCATAGACATCCGCGCAGCTAAAAGTTACGCAGATACGTTGCCCTCCTTTTCCCTATACCCCCAATGGGCCACCGAAAACTCACAAACCGCACCAAACGCGACAGCAGTCAGTGCTGTCGCGTTTGGTGACTTGACGCCGGTGTTATGTGAGCGAAAGTTACCACCCCGGTCGTGCCGGCCCAGTTCGGCTGCAAAGCAGCATAGCAACTACCTCTTACTAGATTACGGTATCTTGATTGATTACTTTGTACAAAAGCTTCGACTATCTTCTTCTTATTTCTACTATCGTCAGGTTACACATCGCATGCATGACCTAGTATGGACGTTTTATTTATTTATTTATTTATTTATTTATTGGTTTACCAACAATTGATAACACAGATACATTTGTTTTTTTTTTACATAGATTTTTACAGTTTACAGTGCATCAATCACTTATAGGCAAACACCACATGATCAGTTAAATCACAACAAGACATAGTAGTTATAACAAATTAGTAAAAGATTATTGTAGTGTTCTAAAGATATACATAATATAATACCGATGACATTTTTTTGCAATGCTATAACTTTATATGTATATATGTATGCACATACATATATCCATTTTGTTGTGTCCAGGCTAGTATTGTGTGTATATTATGTGCGTGAGAGTGAGTGTGTGCATATGATTGTATGTTCTGGCGTGTGCGTGCGTGTGTGTTTGTTGTTCTGTTCTGTTCTAGCCCTACGAAGTTACTCTTGGGTTCGGTTTTTTGTTCATTACCACTAGTTTGTGAGTACTTGTGTGTGTGCGTGTGTGTGTGCGTGCGCGTGTGTATGTGTGCATGTGTGTGTACTTTGGATGTCACTGGCGATGGTCGCGAAAGTGTTTTTCCAATATGTATTTAATTTTGTAGTGCGGTTCGAAATATATATCGATCAAGTCGCTCCATTCATTTACAGTCTTACACATTCTGACACATGGGGAATTAGTGCCCAATACTGTTCTACTTAAAGGAGGGCAAAGTGGAGTTGTGGGATTGCGTGGCAGTCGTTTGGGGGCACGAAAGTTGAACAGAGCTAGTAATTGTGGGGAGTCAATGCAACCTTGAATAATTTTGCTTGCGAACACTATGTCCATCAATCGCCTGCACTCCTCCAGACTGTTCATTGCAAAGTATTTCAGTCTACGGTTGTAGGAAGGAATTGTTTTTGCCACTCCAGTTGAGAACGCAAGGTGCCACAGAAAACGTTTCTGGATTCTTTCTATGCGTAAGCAGTGTGTGGCGTAATGTGGTCTCCAAACAACGCTGTTGTATTCAAGTATACTCCGCACCAGACTGTAATAGAGTAATATCTTGGTTTTGCTTTGTCGAAAGAATTTACAGTTTCTGAGTACAAAACCCAACATCTTAGATGCCCGGCCAATGATATTCTCTAGATGCGGTATAAACGTTAATTTACTATCGTATATCACCCCAAGGTCCCGGATAGTATCAACTTCATTTATTTTATATTCTTTTATGTAGTATTCAGATTTTATGACGTTGTTTTTTCTTGTATATTTTACGTGGTAACATTTTTTGGAGTTTAAGTGCATGCTATTTTCATCACACCATTCGACGAGCCTGTTGATATCCTTTTGTAAATTAAGAACATCCTCTTTGGACTTAATAATTCGTAGAAACTTGAGATCGTCGGCATACATAAATACTTCAGAGTACTGGCAACAGTTTGGAATGTCATTAATGAAGTAGTTAAACAATATTGGACCCAAAATTGAGCCTTGTGGGACTCCAGAAGAGATGCTTATCATACTAGATTGGAAACCGTTGACTACTACGAAAAAAGCTCTTTCTGATAAATAAGAGCGTACCCACTCGAGGAAAATGCCAGAGATCCCATAAGCTTGTAATTTTTCTATAAGTATTTTGTGGTGAACCCTGTCAAAGGCTTTGCTAAAGTCACTATAGATGACATCTGCTTGATGACCCTTATCAACTGTTTTAATTATTAAATCAGTGAAAGGGACCAGATTGGAACAAGTAGATCGTAAAGCAGTAAACCCATGTTGTCTATCGCTTATATATAGTTTGAGATGGTTTTGTACATATGGGCAGATTAAGGACTCAAAAATTTTGGCGAATGATGACAGGATGGATATTGGTCTGTAGTTAGATACCAAATCGCGGTCGTCCGACTTATGTATGGGAACCACTCTAGCCATTCTCCATACAGACGGAAATATTCCAGTGTCCAAAGACTTATTATAAATTAAATATAAGGGAAGGGCCAGTTGTAGTGCACAAGACTTAATGAATATTGGTGGAATGCCATCAGGGCCCGCACCCTTTCTATCATCTAAACTTTTTAATTTTTCCAATACATCGTCAAATCGTATATTTGGTATAGTTAAATTAGTGCTATAATTCTGCATTGATCTCAAGAAATCTGATTTATAAGTCACATTCCTGTCATTACTGTCATTACTACTAGAGTCGTACACAGAGGAGAAGTATGTAGCAAATAACTGGCATATTTCTGTACCATCAGATGTAGATTTGGTGCCATCTGTCATTAAAAATGGATATGCACTGGATCCACCACGCCTTGCTTTTATGTGACTCCAGAATAATTTTGGGTTATACTGTATACCCTCCTCCAGTTTTTGGATGTAGTTGTTATAGCAGTCAGTAGAAAGTTTATTGCAACGCTTGCTGATCAGTTTTAATTCTATAGCATCTAAGGGATTCTTATATTTACGAATTCGTAATCTTATTTTATTTTTTTCGTTTAAAATTTTAATTAGGTTGTTGTTGAACCATGGTGGAAATTTGTGTTTTTTATTTTTTATTTTAGTGGGTAGGTGTTTTTGTATTGCATTCTTAATAACATTATTGAATATGTCTACCATCTCGTTTACATCCACGTCCCGCATACTAAATAAATGAACCCAGTCGACGTCATTAAGATAATTTCTCATTGGTGAGTAATTTGTAGTGTAGAAATTAGGTCTTGTTTTTAATGTAGTGTTATATTGTAGCCGCTTATCCTTAGCTATGGACAAAATGATATCCAGAGGAGGATGATATGTATCAACATTACTAATCGGACTTTGGCATTCGTATACATTACACATAGGGTGGCTAGTCAATATTAAGTCTAATATACAATTTTTATTATTTGCAACAAAATTACATTGATGAAGTTTATTGGTGTTAATAAATTCCATCATCACTTGATCAGTACTATTTAATCTACTATTGTTAATTAAATTTGACAACTTCCAATTTATTTTACCTAAATTAAAGTCACCTGCTATGAAAATATGCGAGTCCCTTATTTGTTCAATAATTGCATTACAGTTATTAATATACAGCTCCAGGGAGGTCCGCTTTATTGGGGGAGGCAGGTATACTCCGCAGATAGCTATCCGGCGAAAGGTACATGTATGAGGCATTTCTATTACCACCCAAATATCCTCGCACACACTTTCCCATTGTTTAACTCGTTTGGATTTAATATCTTTTTTAACCGCGACCAATACGCCACCGCCTTCAATACTCTTTTGTAAGTACGATTTATTTCTATCTCTTCTATATACTATGTACCTGTCGTCGAAGAGTTCACTGCTCAGTACAGAACTATTCAGCCAAGTTTCCGACAGAATTATTATATCATAATTATTGCAACAGATGTTTCTATACAGGTTGTGAGTTTTAGTTTTTAATCCCCGACAATTCTGGTAATAAATTTTTAGACTATTGAATTTTGTTTAATGTGTACTTTATACAGTCATTCTGGATATTTAAACTTAATTTAATTGCTTAAGGCTATCAAGATTTTTTATGAGCATATGATTTGTATTTTCAGATTTCCTTACGAATATTCTACCGTTTCTTACCCAGACGTACTTATAATTATTTTCTTTTGCTTTAAGCCTTGTAGCTGCATGTAAAGCCTTATTGGCCGGGGAGAGGTGTTCAACCACATAAACAGGTGTTTTATTGCCAGATAGTCCGAGATCAGCACTATTCAACTTGTTAGAGGAATTCTTTTTATTGTATTCGATAACTGAAGCTAACAATTGGTCCCGCACTCTTGGTGAGCTGAGTTGGATGACTACTGAACGAGGACGTGTGGTATTTGTTTGAAGTTTAGCTATACGTGTGCAATGTTGCACATCGCCCTCCCTCATCTCACATCCCACCACCGAACCAAGCTGTTTCACGACAGTATATAGGTTTTCCTGCTTATGTTCCGGTAGACATTGTAATTCCAGATTATTTGCTCTTGCCTTCTGCTCCAAGTAATTAAGTCGTTGAGTTAGATCCGTTATTGTGGATTTTAATTGATTGTTCTCGTTCTTTAATTCATTCGTGACATTTTTTAGGTCCATATATTCAGCTTGGAACTTTTCAAATTCCTGTGTATGAAATGTCAAAGAGACACTTAGTTCTCTTACCTCACATTTAATAGGTTCTAACTCCTTATGAATTTGTTGAAGCATGCTGGCAAATTCGTTTTTGACAGCTTCCTGTACGATGCTGCGAATGTCCTCAGCAGTAAGTGTTTTTAGTCCTGGTGGCGAATCCAAAGCAGGTCTCTTATTTCCTCTTGATGTGTTAACATTACGTACTGGAGTGGAATCTTTCCTTGAATGTTTTGGTTCAAAACTTAAGCATCGCGGGCATTGCCATTCAACGTAAGCTACGGAATCTTTAGGTATTTCAGGCATAGAAAGGCAGATAAAGTGATATGCCTTTTTGCAGCATTTACAGCCAATAAAATTTTCATTTCTATCTATGGTATTATTACTGCAGCATTCAAATGATATAACTCTTGTGGACATAATAAAATAACGTGGTTGACAGTCGATATAATAAAAAATAAAATCCAAAAGCTCCAAGTTGGCCGCCTCTGGCGGTAGTTTCACATAAAAAAATAAAAAGTTTGTTATTTTACTGAAGTACAGGTTAATGCCGCCGTTGCAATCAATGCGTCGTCCTAAGCGCTGTGATTTTGCAGTCACTTACGCGTTCTTTGCGATCTACCGGCGATATTTGTACTTCGGTTCTTAGTATTTATTGATAGTTCATTCAAATTATGGCTTGTAAGAGTAATATATTTTCTAACTCACTTCAATTACAGCAACTTGGTGTTTGTAGCACAGGTATTTCGCACTATATAGTTTAAAGCCGGCTTTTTGACTAGTTAATTATCGAAATATTACGGAGCACATAAATTCGTGTGTGTACGCTGTGATAGTTCCGACGAAAAAAAGTTTTCATTAAATTAGTAACGATTCCACTTATTAAGCTTAATGCTAGTTTGTATATCACAAGAACATTAAACCAATACAAATACTCATTCAATATATATAGTTTGCAAACTGTGGTCATCTCGAAGTTAGTTTGAAAACATGGAACTAAGTCCATGCAGCGCGGATAGCCTATTAGGAGTGGCTGTACCGAAGTTACGAGTGCAGATGCAACACGCCTGGAGTTTCTATCACACGTTCTCGAAGTTTCGGCCATTGTGAATTAGCAACTGCCTTTATAAGATATCGTGTAGGGTTGATAGCTGTTGACGGAAAATAAATATTTTCTGTGTATAGCCTGACTAGAAATATTATTATATAAACTCTTCATTGGTGTCGCCATTTTATCCTTTATACTTCCTTCCTTTACACATAGTATATTAGGTCTTTACCTAATATACTATGAAACCTATGAAATTGCCGTTTTGTATGAAAAAAATTAAACGAATTTTTTTCATGTATTTTTTATTTATTGATGCCCTTCTTAAAGAAATTAGCTGAACGGAAGGCAACAAATTCTTCGAAGGCATTTTGTACTGCCTCTCGGGTATTGAATTTTTTTCCAAGAAGTTATATAAATTGTAGAAAAAGTAGTAGTCTGTAGGCGCAAGGTCTGGTGAGTAGAGCGGATGACGTAGAGCTTCCAACCCCAGTTCTTGCAACTTGGAGACCGTCTGCTGTGCAGTATGAGGTCACGCGTTGTCGTGCAGGAGCAGCGGAGACGAGCGATTGACCAATGCTGGTTGGAGATATGCCAGCTTCACCAGCATTGTGTTTAGTTCTTCACAATATACATCTGCAGTAATGCTCACCCCGTTTGGTAAGAAGCTGTGATGAATCACACCGGCGCTAGACCACCAAACAGTGACCATCACCTTTCTAGAGGTAAGTTTTCGTTTAGGGCATTGTTTAGGTGCTGAACCAGGATCCAACCATTATCACGGGATCCAATGGTCATACGACACCTCAGTCCTCCCGTGACCATGGTTGCTGTAAAGTATCCGAAACGTCGGGCTTGTAAAAATCTTAATAAACCGCGATAAAATCCGTAAAAATTGTTTTATTATAATGAGCGAGATTCGCGTAAACATTAGAAAACAATACAGGATCCAACCAACTTGCTAAGTGCTTGCAGTTATCAAACAGAATCAATTTTTTCATCGCAGGTAACAATGCGGTTCAAAATTCCTTCATTTGTGTGTCTGTTGAGCAGTGCAAGGCACGTCTCGACGCGTACTTCGCGCTGGCAATCATTGAGTTCGTGGGGCACCCAGTTGTCAAGCTTTTTTACCTTGCCAATTTGACGCAAATGATTGTTTTGACGCTAACGTAGAAAGCTGCTGCTAATTCAGCCGTAGATTGTGTATAATCAGCTTCCACAATCGCCTCTAATTCGTCATTGCCGACCAAAGTCTTAGGACGACCGCGAAATTCATTTTTCAGGTCGAAATTTCCAGAACGGAAGCGAGCAAACCAATAACAGGTGGTGCGTTGGTTTGTAGTGTTAGCTCCGTAAACGTCGTTGATATTGCGTGCGGCTTGTTCCGCGTTGCTGCCACGACGGTACTCTATTCCATAATTACTCGAATTTTTAACGTATCCATGATGACGAAAAAGATTGAAATGCGATTAAAATGTTACATTAATCAATAAACAAATGACTACGTTTGGAAAAAGAATTCCATGTTTTTAAAATAAAATTAATTTGAAATTAGAATTCTTAGCCAAACATTATTTTGTTTTGAAATGGCCAGTACTGTACTGCAGAACGGCAATTTCATAAAATTTTAATCCATACAAAAATTAGTTCCGAAATTTTCCGCAATATGGCTCACCCTAGGCTACTGAGCCCCACCGCCACGTCAAGGCTTGAACCATGGTGGGGATAATCTCTTGCAGCCTGTATTATAGGTATTTGAATTTAATTGTTTTGTTTTCACTTCTATCGGCAGTCCCTGTAACTGAGAGGGGTAGGGGTAGAAGAGGGGGCAAACGGGCAGTCGTTTCACCTGATGGTAAGTGGTCGTTAGTAGAATGGCCCACGTCGTCTATGAACATAAACAAGTATACTCTATACTTATTCAAATCCAATTATATTCTAAAAATAATTCCGACAGGTAAAAAAAATAGCTTTGATTATTTCGTAATAGGATTAATAATCAAGAAATAATTGAGTCAGATCTAATAAGAAATAAAAAGGCGCACAACAAGCAGCACTACCCGCTATACTATACTAATAATTATTATTATTAAAAAAAATACACACTGGTACAGCTTTGTATTTCGGAAAGAAAGGCAACACAGGCAGTGTAATTACTGGCACCGAGACTTAACATCTTATGTCTCAGGATAGGCAACACATAAATGAGCCTTATTTTCTTTTGCGCTAAGAAATGCTCTGAGGCATGTCGCGGGGGAGGGGGAAAGATGGTAAGGTGGACGCAGCTTTACCCACTAAAACCCGGCGAGTGCCACCAATGCCGCCTTTGGTGCGGTGCCCTAGATCTGTTGAGCAACAGGGCACTTCGACGGCTAGTCAGTCCCCCAAGGGACCAACGCCACTTCCACAAAATGGTTGTCCCGCACCACAGAACAACCCCTCCCAACTCCCAGATGAGGTCCCATCCTCGCCCCTTGTCCCCTCTTCTTATAAGAGAGGTACAAAGAGCAGCCCCCTCAGTTCAATTGGTTTCGTCCAAGGTCTACTCGTTTGGCCATCCAATAGAAAGTGAGGTTATATTAATGTAATATAGTGATCATAACATAATATATAATAATAATATAATAACAGCGAAATCCGATTCAATAATCCCTTGCGAGTGTCTATCATTTGTGAAAAAATATGAAAGTTACAAATCCTCTTATTGAATATTCAAATTGAGAGATGTACGTGAAAAAGAACATTCTCTTTATTTGTAATTCCATAATATCCTTTCATACGTTAAAGCTTGTCTTGATATTATTATTACTTTATATATTATTTACTACTAGCTTTTTCCCGTAGCTTTAAGTTTTACATAATGTGATGTACTTAGTGGTTGTTATAGTGTAGAGAGTAACAAAATTACATTTTTTTTTTATTAGTAAGGCATAAGATTAAGATAAGTAGTTCTCTTTTCTTTTCTCAAAAATCCTGTCATATAAATTCTGGCTAAAGTAAGATCTTTTCTTTGTCTTTGTAACACGTTTACTTCCTTCAAATGACTTTATGATATATTATATAATTAAATGATTAAACTTAAAAAACAAAAAAGTTGATAATCTTAAAAATACTGAACCGATGTTGATAAACTATATGAGAACTATAATTAGGATACCATCTTTTAAATAAATAAACTATATCTATTGGTTCACTTATATCCCTCCATTTGTAATGGATTTATCTCTTTTCTAATGGCAAAAATGTCGACAACACCACACTGATATAAAAATAAGTTATCCGTTTTGTACATGACCTTTATCGCCGCCATCTGCATTTTATGTCTGAAAAAGTTGTCTATGATTTACAATTGCTCTCTTTCAGGGACCATAAAACAGTCCCCTGTCGGGAACACGAATCGAACCATGGAGATATCGCCGAATAGCACCAGTTTAAAACAATATCTATATAAAACTGTTATTACCAGTAGACATGATACAAAGAAAGTACTGGAATACAGTGTTTCATGAAAGAAGAGGTTTCTGGAAGATTATGAAATAAAAGAGTAATCGATCATCGATCATTTTCTACTTAATAAAAATGATCGATCATCATAACGAAATACAATTATCGACTTTACTTTTAAACCTTTCTTAATATTTAATCAATTGCTTAATAACTGATTAGCGAAAACTCATATAATATAAACATTTGTTTCTTCCGTAAAACAGCTTTGTCGTATTTCAGAGAAAAAGGCTAGGACAGACTGTAATTACTGGCACTGAAACTTACCATCAGCCAACATAATATGAATGGCGGGACTCATCTGGCGACGTTGATCACATCATTATCAAACTTTTACGGATTTTATCGTGGTTTATTAAGATTTTTACAAGCCCGACGTTTCGGATACTTTACAGCAACCATGTTCACGAGAGGACTGAGGTGAGAGACGTCCTATCGTTACAAATTTATTCGAAACTATGATACTTCAATATTTTGGTCTGTAACTGAGTCTACACTAAGTCTGCATCTGTGAACATAGTCTTGACAAAGTTCGCGATTATATAAGACTTGATAAACCAAAAGCAAAAGAACACCGATTCTAACCGTGAGGCTATTGCGAGTGCAAGTGCCAAGTGCGAGTTGAACACGTGCACCGGGGATCAGTAGAAACTTGTAGGTAAATAAGTTTTTTTTTTTTGGTAAATGAAATCCATAACATTACAACGTGAAAAGCTTGAGTGTAACTAAAATTTAAGGTTTTCAGAATTCTTCCTTTATATGTGCTAGAAAACGTTGCTTCATGCCAAATTTCAAGATTCTAGGTCGACTCAAAGTATCGTTTAGGTTATAATTCCATTGCCAGTAGTTTCAAAATATGCGGCTTAAATTAGAAGTTTCATTTTTTCACACCTCTAAGAGACATTGTCAGCGTGATACCTTACACATTACTGAGAAAAATGATCTTGACAGACAGACAGACGGATAACAAAGTGACCATAAAAGGTTCTGTTTTTTCCTTTTGAGGTACGGAACCCTAAAAACATCCTAATTTCAATAGAGAAGATGGCTGGCTCTTACCATCTGTTGGGATCCCATTATTAAAATGATCAAATCAAAATCCAAGCATAATAACTCACAGATTAACTGCCCTTTCTGCGTAGATAGGACTAACCAAAATATTGATGTATCATATCGTAGTAATTTTGTAAGAGATATTGCCATGTTGCCGACTTGGGCCGGCACGACCGGGGTGGTACCTCTCACTCACATAAGACCGGCGTCGAGTGACATCTATGCTGTCGCGTTTCGTGCGGTTTGTGAGTTTCCGGTTTCCGGGAATAGGGAAAAGGAGGGCAACGCATTTGCACTCGCACCTGGGAGTGCCCTACCCGTAAACTAAAACCACTGCGAGCGCCTTCAGCCGCATTTTGAGGGTCCCGGATAGGCATTCAACAGTATCACCTCAGCGACAGGCTGGCCCCGGCGAAGGCCAGGCTACTTCTCCTAAGGAGGAACTGCTCGACCGCCACTAATCAGTCCCCGCGAGAAATAGTAGTTCTGCAGTTCCCCCTCTTATATAAAAAAACCACTGATCTAATATAGATCATATTCCCACTTAATACATTTACATATTATAACGTATTCTCATAACACCCAAAGGGCGTTTTTCCACTCACCGGCACGGCACCGGTGAGTCAAAAAACGAGCCATATATTTTCATACATTTTTACTTCCACGGTAACGGCACGGCGCCGTCGCCGTCGCCGTTGCCGTGGCCGTGCCGGTGAGTGGAAAAACGCCCAATGACGTACACAAAGGCCTCAAAGTCATTTGTTGTGAGAAACGGGTCGCGTCCTGTCCGCTATATTTTAATTCGAGATAAACGTCCAGCGAGTCATACCGCTTGTTTAAGGATCCATTGTTTAACCTCGTGACGGAAATGTATTTTCCTTTTGTTTCCCAAACAATGGGTGTGTTAAGAAAATTGTTACACTTTTTTTATTTTTAGAGTTCGGTTGTTTTGAGGAACGCTCAAAATGACAAAGCAAAACCCTTATAGGATCACTCCGTCTGTATGTCAAACCAACATTTATAGGGTTACATATATAGCTATAAAACCTTGTTTCTTGCCAAATTTCATCATTCTATGTTAATGGTTAAAGGGGTGGTACCTTTCACTCACATAATACCGGCGTAAAATGATTCTATAGTATAGAAATGATGATTTCTATACTTTCCCTAAAATAAAGAATAATTTGCGTGGTCAGAGATTTTCATCGCCTGAAGAAGCTGTGGACGCCTATAAAACGGTATTTGAGAAGTCATCTTTTAAGACTGTCATTTTGTCATTTCATGCTCGTGATGTCGAACGATATTGACGCTACCAGTAGTAAATACAGGTCTGACGTTGTTGATGATGAAAAAATGTTTTTCCATTATTCTCCAGCTATTGATGCTTATGGCCGTAAAAGGCTCAACTTTCAAAAACTTTGACTTATCAATCAACTTGACGAACTTCGAGGACAAGGAAAATAAAACAATACCCTCAATTTGCGTCTCACAAATCCACTTTAATTATCGCTCCTCATTAATTACCGTGAATTCCCTCAATCTGGAATTTCGAGAAGATTCGAGGAGCATTAGAAATGTAAAACAGTTGGCGAAATGAGTTCTGTTTCGTGGCAACGACATTAATTAGGCGAGTCTAAGCGAAAGAATTTGTGGAAGTTTCTGGGGGAAAATACGCTTTTAACTATCTTTATCAGCTTATATATTAGTTTGAAGTTAACTTTTTCTTGATGTATGCTTATGATAAAGATAGATTTAAGACTGTCCACTGTTAAGCGTAAGCCACTTCAAAAGCAGATGTCTTCTTTCCAAAACCTTTTCTTTTTATTTTTAAATTATACCTCAAGATACAGCGGCTCACCCTAGGCTTTTTTTTTTCTTTTACGCCGGGAAATGCTCTGAGGCATCCCGCCTGGGGAGTGGGTCTTCCCAGGCAGGTATGTGGAACTTGGTGCCCCTAGAAGATGTTAAGTGGACGCAGCTCTACCCACTAAAACCCGGCGAGTGCCAACAGGGCACCACGACGGCTAGTCAGTCCCGCAAGGGACCGACGCCACCTCCACAAAGGGGCCGTCCCGCACCACAGAACAACCCCTCTCAACGTCGGGACAGTACAATGGGTAAGGTTCCCACGCTCACCCCTTGCCCCCTGCTCTTTTGTATCCCTCTTCTTATAAGAGCGGTACAAAGATCCCCCCCCCCGGCTCAATTAGCTTCGCCCAAGGTGCAGCAGCTCACCCTAGACTACTGAGCCCCACCGCCACGTCAAGGCCTGAACCATGGTGGGGTCACCCTAGTCTACTGGCCTGAACCATGGTGGGGTACACATATATAGCCTAGTACAGACATAATACAAATCTACAATTTGGGATTCGAGAACCGTCCTTTTGAGAGTATAATGGTACTATATTCTCAAACCAAGTACCAAGGAACCCTCATCCCTTGACGTGTATATTTTAGTGGCAAACAAGTCTTCCACATAAACTTTATGTATTTCCGGTCCCTCATAAAAGCTGAAGCATCCAACCGAAGTTCAGTGACCCGTTTCTTGGACAAAAGACTTTCTTCCCCGGCAAAACTTCCTAATAGGGTTGACACGTAACCTGACAACGTTTGTCATTGTTAAGTGTTATTTACGTTCATACACACACGTTTGTGAAATTATTGCACATTTTATTATGAACGCCTATATAGATAAATTGGCAGACGTGCTATCGTGGTCAACGTCGCCCATGTGTTTACACAAGACAGCCATAATAGTGTATAGCCGTAATTGAGCTCAGAACACTAAGGCGTCCAGTGTCCCTAAAACTATATACTACTGAACTGGCTAAATATTTTAAAACCTCCCTCAATAATAATAATTCATTTACCGGTGAGAGGGATGTGCTGTGCCGCGTTCCCGGCTGCATGTAATATATTTTACAAAGAGCCCCCTCCGCTCAATTAGCTTCGCCCAAGGTGCTGCTGCTGGGCTCACCCTAGGCTACTGAGCCCCACCCCCACGTCAAGGACTGAACCATAGTGGGGATTGAGGAATACCCTACACTGATTTCGCCTAATTTGTCAGAGGAGACCCGACCCCCACATATTAATATAAGAGTCACTTTATAAATTATGTTTATGTTAGTTGGATCGGAATTAGCAGACGTGACTGATGGTAAGTGGTCGACGTCGTCCATGAACATAATATTACCTGGAATTAGCCCAGACAACTTTCCTATCCTGAAATATAAGATGTTAAGTCTCGGTGCCAGTAATTACACTGCCTGTCTTGCCCTTCTCTCAGAAACACAGTAAAGCTGTTTCACGGGAGAAACAAGCAAGATGGGGTATAACCCCATCATCTTGGGCGAATGGGCATCTATAACCAACCTTGGGCGAAGCTAATTGAGCGGAGGGGGCTCTTTGTACCCCTCTTATAAAAAGAGGGGACAAAAGAGCAAGGGGCGAGGACGGGAACCTCACACCTTTGTAGGTACTGTCCCGACGTTGGGAGGGATTGTTCTGTGGTGCGGCATAACCACTCTGTGGAGGTGGCGTTGGTTCCCTGAGGGGTGCCCTCCTGAGCCGTCGAGGTGCCCTTTTTGCTCATTACATATGTAGATGGCCTCACCGGGTTTTAGTGGGTAGGGCTACGTCCTTACTACCTTTCGGGCACAGCGAGTCCCACATACCCGCCTGGGGAGACCCACTCCCCAGATAACTCAGAGCATTTCCCGGCGTTAAAGAAAAAAAAATAGTTTAGTTCCTGAAAAACACTAACATATAATCTTTAACTCTGGTTGGTTAGCCTATGTTAAAAATGTTTTATTGGTAATATACTTGTTTGGTATTCATTAATATTTTATTACCTTTGGTATAATTATTTCATGAATATTTGTTTATATTATATTCATGAAATAATTACACCAAAGGCAAAAAAATATTAATGAATAATGATAATAATGAAGTAATAATAATTTGCGCAATTTAATTTTGAAATTTCTACTAAGTGGCAACCCTAAGAATATTATGCGATTAAATAAGAGAGACTATTAATAAAAGATAAAGTAACCTCTTATTACAATTATTATTATTACAGAAGTAATACTAGATGAGGGTGACAGGAAAATAATGATCTTATTTGTGGTATAAAGTTACAATTTTCTTGTCTTACTTATATTTACTTTCATCATAATATCGACAAAAATTATGACTTTTTAACCGACTACGGCAAAGCTAAATGTAAGCGTTATGACTATATTATGTTTGTATGTTACATCGTAGTGCCGTAACCACTTATTTGGTTTTTGTAAAGGTGGTGGTGAATTACATCTTAATTTACTTTAACTTTTTGTTTGTTTGGTTTGTTTATAAATACAATTTTATCTGTATCCCTGTCATACAAATTGACGATATTAGACCCGCGACTTGTGTACACACTCTGTGGTCATATACTATATTACATACAAATTGTCTATGACGGTATTCGAACTCGCGACCTCTACTCTATGGCCATCAAAATGTTTGTAAATATAAATACTTTACATCGGGGCTGAGGGTGGAATTTTTAATAACATACGGGGCGGTCCGACAATATCACCGATGTCAGGCATCCCATTGTTGACGCTACATGCGGCCAGGGCTGCCACTCTAAAATAATGTGGGAATTAGGCGTTCGCCCATTTAAAAAAAATCCTATTACATAATTAAATATATTTTATTATGTCAATTTTGAAAATATGCTCTCATATACTCATATTTGACTCTATTATTTTTATTGCTTATTCAACTACTATGTTCTTCTGGCTCAAAAAGTCAAAATAAAACATTTTTTATTCCAAATATTACGAAGTAACTGACTTTTGGAACGTTAATTGATTCTACCACAGGTGCCAGGTGAGCCCATTAAGAAGAATCGGCGAAACAAACTCAGTGGCACTAACCTTTTCAAAAATGAAGACGCGATTCCTAAGGTGTGGTATATTTAATAAAATCTTTTACTGTATTTACCACACAAACGCTCCTTAAAGGCGAGGCTTTAAACATTTTCTGGGATCCTTTTGTAAAATCGTATACAGTTGCATTTAATAGAATTGCTTACTTTGTTGAGTATAATTGGTACATCTAGCCTGTGTGTATTCCGAATATCACTACTATGGATGTCACTTTTTTCAGTCCAAGAAAGGGTTGGTGATTTTAAATCTATGTTTATATTTACACTAGCTGTTGCCTGCAGCTTCGCGCGCGTTACTCAACTCCGATAAGTCACAGCGTGATGTTATGTATAGTCTATAGCCTTCCTCGATAAATGGGCTATCTAACACTGAAATAATTTTTCAAATCGGACCAGTAGTTCCTGAGATTAGCGCGTTCAAACAAACAAACAAACTCTTCAGCTTTATAATATTAGTATAGATATGTTTCACCGTAGCGTCTAAAATGTAGCCAATTCAATCACATAGACTACATTTTAACCGACATCAAAAAATTTCATCTTCTGGGAACTTTTTACATTTCGAAATTTTTTAACCTTGTTTTATTTGACGTTTGTAACGTCGATTTAGCTTATGAGTCTGATAACAATTTCTAGTTCACCGATTTTTATTCTGCTCAGCGTTATTTATTTGGCAACCCTAGTTGTAAGCACGTCATTGTATAATAAAATAAAGTCTTCAAATATAAAATTTGTTGTAATTTTAAAAACAAATTTTACTGGTTGTTGAATCGATATGGTTTGTAATGCCTTTGGTAAACTATCACTAAGATTTTTTGAAAATACAATATGCCTATATTATCTTATTTGTGACATTTTTATTGGATAAGATTATTGGAAGAAGCCTAGGTATCTCTGCCCTTTCGAAACAAAAAAGGTTATGGATGCGATATCAACACTTTTTCAAAATTAAATTTAAAAAAAGAAAAGAATTAAAATATTTTACGTAAAGAGATCGTAATCGGAACGACGCGACGGCTTGCAGGCTTAAAAACTAGTGCAAACATGTGACTTTTATCGGCATTGCGCATTGTAAATGAAAACAATTTACTAATATTTTTACATTAATATATAAAAATGATTTTTTTTTAAATTATAGCGTTATTGCTTTTAGCAAGATGAAAAAACAAACATACACATCTAAATATCTAAAAATCACTATCTTAATTACCATAATCAAAATCATAATCACCAAAATTAATGTGACTATTTGAGTTAAATACTATCCCCTATTGAACCACTTCAGCTCCATTTCACGATATTTTTCAGTAACAAAGTTTTCATCGTCTCTTACCCCCTCATTGCCCCTATACAGATCAAAAGGAACAATCTCTACAGTTCCCCGGTGCAGACGTACAGACGTACAGACGTACGTACTTTTTACACCCACAATTAGCTCTCTTCTGTTTTTGACATCGCCCCTACTATGCGCTCTCGAAGCTACACAATATTATGAATCGAATAGATATGTATGTTAAAATACTTATGCATACTTATTTAAGAATAGATCTTAATATAATAAATAGATGAATATATAAACGTCAGTCAGGGTACGGCTGTATTACTGCGTTAACGCAGGTGAAACTGCGGGTAACAGCTAGTCTACAATAATTAAGAAAGAAAAACAGCTGGCCTATTGGTTAAGTAACTGGTCACTGGGTTCGAATGCCACGTAATTTATAGGATGGATATCTAGATATCTGCCCAGAGTCCGTAATACGTAATAGTAACCACATGACGTCCCGTAAGACAATTTCTTACTAGTTTTTTTCTTTTAATTTTGTTGTGGCAGACGAGCCACATGATAGTCAGTAGTCAACGTCACCCATGAATTTCTGTCCGAAACACAGCAAAGCGGGAGAAACAGCAGGATGGTGGTACGTATGCAAACGGGAGCGTGGCACAGCGCAACCCTCCTACCGGTGTGAACTTAGCACGGGTCTAGGTTAACATGGTGTGATAGTTAGTTTTATATTTATTGATTAAGAAAGACAAAAAAATAAACCCGGTATATAGGGCTATGAGTTATGGTTCTGTAACTGCGTAGGAATTATTCCATTAGTCTAGTCGCAATCAGCCTGAAATCGATAGTGCATTTATAGAAATGAATATTTTAATCAAAGTGATCATAATTAATTTAAAAAAACCTAACCAGTCATTGGGACTGCCGATAGAAGTGAAAAGTTTTAACTTAGAATTTTAGTTCATCAGTAGAAAGTACTATCACGTATATGGTGAAATACATTTGTCTATTTTAGATTCATATGGAGTTCACAGATGCAGCTTACTGTATCATTCTCGCTCGGGGACACTCGACGGTCCCGAGTTTATCCGATCGAGCCTTTCACCTCCAAGCGTGACTAAATTATTCAAAAGTATAAATCAAAAACAAAACTCATATATAAAAAATCCAAAACTCATATAAATCAATCTCACTAAACACTCGCAACACAACTAGTAGGGGCCCGTACCTCAGGGCTCCGTGTTTTGTAAACTCCCCACAACGCTTAGGAGATTTCCGCCCATCACCCGCTGCTTACGTGTCATTATTTATTTATTAAGGAAACAGATTTGTTTATATTGTACATATACAAGGATTTTTGGTATAAATTGATTTTCATACATGTTTGCATGAGACGCTGCTGGGAAACAAACTGTATAGTTTGTGATCTAATAATTATTTTTAATTTGAACTAAAAAGAAGATGGCATGCAATAATTTCTATAAGAGGTGTACGTTGCTTGGGGTGACACTGCAAGCAACAGCTAGTTATAAATATTTATGATACATGATTTATTCTTGTTTTGACAATCTATACTAATATTATAAAGCTGAAGAGTTTGTTTGTTTGAACGCGCTAATCTCAGGAACTATTCATCTGATTTGAAAAATTATTTCAGTGTTAGATAGCCCATTTATCGAGGAAGGATTTAGGCTATATAAAATCACGCTGTAACTAATAGGAGTTGAGTAATGCGGGCGAAGCTGCAAACAACAGCTAGTAAATGAAAAAGTTTAAAAAGTCGAAGCTCGTGCATACACGTGCAGACAGCAAACAAAAGTTTCCCAAATCGAATCCATTATGTGCCTAAATGTACAAAAAGCCGCGGATTGAACTGCACTCAGCAGATAAGGTGCGCCGCCAGTAGACCGGTACATCTAATATTGTGGGCATATGTTTGTTTGAACGCAATGTTGTCGAAATGGATGGGGCGCATTTACACCGTTTGATATTTTCTATTTTTTTTATTATAATGAAATTTCATAATGAAAATTTGCGGATTTTAGCCCGGTTTATTAAGTTTTTTTACATGCCGTTTTTTTACCGGTGGGAGGGTTGCGCTGTGCTGCGTTCCTGCCTGCTTGGGTACCGCCATCCTTCTGGTTTCTCCCGTAAAATAACTTAAATGATTTTTGGAGAGAAAGGCAGGCGGTGTAACTACTGGCACAAAGACTTATGTATCAGGATAGGCAAAACAAGTATAAGACAAAAACGACGCCAGGAGGCCGTGTGGTCGTGTACGGTTGGCGGGGGGCAACCTCCCACTTTTATAAACCAAAAGTGAGGCAAATGGGCTCACACTAATCCGATGTAGCATTAGGGCCTTCGGGCCGTTAGCATAGAACCATCCGATAAAAAAAAGTATAAGTGGCCTGGTCTAGTCTCAGATTAACTCGTTTATGTTTATGGGTGACGCTGACCACTTACCATCAGGTGGCTCATCTGCCCGTTTGCCTTTCCATAAAAAAACTTGACAGCAACCATGATCACGGGAGGACAGAGGTATCCCCAGCATGGTTCAGGCCTTGACGTGGCGGTGGGGCTCAGTAGCCTAGGGTGAGCCCAGGACCTTGGGCGAAGCCAATTGAGCCGAGGGGGCTCTTTGTACCCCTCTTATAAGAAGAGTGGACATAAGAGCAAGGGGCTAGGGGCGAGGATGGGAATCTCACCACATTGTACTGTCCCGACGTTGGTAGGGGTTGTTCTGTGGTGCGGGACAACTTCTCCGTGGAGGTGGCATTAGTCCCCTGAGGGGCTGACTAGCCGTCGAGATGCCCTGTTTACTTGTTAGATCCGGGGCACATCACCATTGGCATTTGTGGCACTCGCCGGGTTTTAGTGGGTCCGGTTTGAGCTCCGTCTACTTACCAGCTTTCGGGCGCAGCGAGTCCCACATACCCGCGTGGGGAGACCCACTCCCCCGCGGGATGCCTCAGAGCATTTCCCGGCGTTAAAGAAAAAAAAAGGACTGAGGTATCAGACGTCCTAACGTTACAAACTTATTCAAAACTAACCTATCCCTATTCATCAACCATAAATGTAAGTAGTATTTATGCAGAAATTCAGAAATTAATGCTACCATGTCTTAAATGTGACATATTAACCTTGGCTTCAAATCTTTGCAGATTTCAAACTAACCATTTCGCTTTTTAAATAGTATGTAGTATATATGAAGAGAGATTAAAACATAAATAAATAAATATTATTCAACAATTAAACCGCGTTAACCTAGTACCGTGGTAAGTTTGTAAGAACTTGTGTTACGGGTATTAGGAATGGATATAATATATTTATACATAAGTCATACAAACTACTTTAATATTAATACTAATAACAAAATGGTATCTATGTGAGCGGCGGCCATGGCGGAGGGTCAGCAGTTTTTATTTATATTTTCCCTAGTGAGCCGGCGGATACACCGACATGCTTTATTCTTCCGTTCACTCTGTTTTTTTACCCAATTTCCAATATGGCGGAAGCATTGGATTATTATGTATCATTTTTTTGTTTTTTGAACTACGTGTTCATTGGTCCAATAGTATTTATCAATTATATCTGGACTAGAACCTTTATTTTATTTTATTATGTGATAAGGAGGCAACCGAGCAGTCGGAGCCTTATGGAGACTACCGACGCCCATGGAGATCCGCACAACCAAAAGTTATGCAGATGCCTTGCCATACTTAGTTGCCTCCATATGACATAAAAAAATCTATTTTTAAAATTTTTTTCAATATATTTTTTCCTCTGTTATCACGTAAAACCGGCGTAACCATTCTTAACACATATTGATATATATTAAAACATGTTGGGCATAAGATAATCCTAGGTGATCCAAACTTTATTTTTAAAAAATAACCCGACCAGTCACAGGGACTGCCGATAGAAGTGAAAACAAAACAATTAAATTCAAATACCTATAATACAGGCTGTAAAATATTATGACAACCAATTAAAACGGCGCACAAAATGGCCCCATGACTTTGATATTTCAGTGTGTTTGACGATTGTCAAACACAGAAACTTTGTTTACCTAATATGTAAACAAATATTGCATAATCTTATATAAATAAATCAAACGTCATATAAACGTCAAATAGTGTTTCATAGAGGTGGTAACGGTGTTGGGTATCCAGAAATTTTCTCTCATCTAAAAATATGCCTACCGCGCCAAAAGAAGTTTTCACTTCAATAATACTATAACTCCTGCTAAGAATAGCCAGTACTGGTTGTGATTAGTAAGTTTTTAGAGCGATTGAACTAAAAACACTGCTACAAATTAAGAACATAGTTTTAGGTTCTGTTTAGCAAGTTAAATAAAACCATCAAACTCAAAAAGCTTCTTACAATTTAGAGTTGCCTTGAGAGTTCTTTTTAGACTTTTAAAGACCGTTTCTTTAACTACAGTTTACCCAAACATTTTAAAAACTTTACAAACGATACTTCTTTTTATCTACGTCAAAGTTGAAGCTTTTTTCTTTGAAACATTTTTTGTATAATGTTTATCCCTCACATATTGAAGTGCAAAGAGAGTGGGTATATAGATAAAATTACCCACAAGGGCTTACTGTCGGCGTATTCTCTTCTAGTGAAAGCTGTTTAGAGGTTTAGAAGAAAATTTATAACACATCCATTTTTATGACACCATTTTTGGCAAACCAAAAAAGGTTTACTATAGTAAAAACCGTATACCTGATAACCGAGTAAAACAGTAACGTGGAGTATCGATTTTAGGTTACGATAAGAGAAATCTCCAAAGAAAAATGCCAAAATTAAACAATGCAGCTACTTTCAGCTAAACGGTACAAAGATTATAAAGAACATCTGCTTGAAATGGATTAATTAAAACCGAATTATTTTTATGTTAGCTCCTGAATCTTAATTATAGAGAAATAATAAATTAAATGGCTAAAAAACTACTTTGAAAATTGCCAATAACATGCATATTGGCAAGCCTTTTTTGACACTGGAGATACTTTTACGCATACGAACGCAGAAGGAGAGGACCGCCTGCCATGCGCTCTCACTGACAGTCATCGCTCGGATGACCGCAGTGAAGGACAGATCCTCGCCAACCTCCACAATGAGAGGCTCCCTTGCCTCCACCCAAGCTGGGCACTCCGTCAGAGTGTGGTCAGCAGTGTCTTCATCACTGTAACAGTTATGACACCCTGTCGTTTCTGCCCCTGCCATCTTGAACAGATACCTTCCGAAGCAGTCGTGCCCCGTCAGGATCTGCGCAAGGTGTAAATAATGCGCCTGTTCCAAGATTAAACCGACGGCGCTCTAAGCCGCTCACCCCCCTGGATATTGACAAACCTAAGACAACGTATTCTAAAAGCGTAAACATTCGTTAAGTTCTTTATTCCCTACTAAATGAATCTTGCTAACTCAGCAATGTAATGTTATACATGTGCTATTCATTCATTATAGTATATTTAAAAATATTAGTTCAACTAATTCTGCCGGTTCTTCTCAGTGGGCTCACCTTAGAATCAGTGGTAAATTTAATAAAATTCAATTGATGTTAAAAATTCTACCTTTGTTGTAACTAATTCAAATAAATAATAATGTTCAATTTGTGTGAACATTTTGAAGACGGCATGGTGTCGGTGTGATGATATCTGTAACAAGTGACACGCTCTTCGATATCACTAACAACGAAACCCACTCACAGATCCCGAAGGAATCATGTATGGCACGTCGCTTACAATGACTCCGAGCACTTCATTACGAAACCTTTATATTATAACTAGGGTTGTAATAAAACTCATTTGCACCCGACTGTACGTTGAAACGAAGGGCATTTTAGTAGTATCATTTTAGTTGTATGTATGACTATGGCTATAATTTTAGTTGTATGTATGACTATGGCTATAATTTTAGTTGTATTTATGACTATGGCTATAATTTTAGTTGTATGTATGACTATGGCTATCATTTTCGTTGTATGTATGACTATGGCTATCATTTTAGTTGTACGTATGAATATGGCTATCATTTTAGTTGTATGTATGACTATGGCTATAATTTTAGTTGTATGTATGACTATGGCTATAATTTTAGTTGTATTTATGACTATGGCTATAATTTTAGTTGTATGTATGACTATGGCTATCATTTTCGTTGTATGTATGACTATGGCTATCATTTTAGTTGTACGTATGAATATGGCTATCATTTTAGTTGTATGTATGACTATGGATATAATTTTAGTTGTAGGTATGACTATGGCTATCATTTTCGTTGTATGTATGACTATGGCTATCATTTTAGTTGTATGTATGACTATGGCTATCATTTTAGTTGTACGTATGAATATGGCTATCATTTTAGTTGTATGTATGACAGTCGACAAACGGACAGTCGGTTCAGCTGGTTTTAAGTGGTAAACGACATCCATAGACACCCACTACATCATTGGCAGGTGCGTTGCCGGCCTTTCAAATATGAGTATGCTTTTTTTCTATTTACCTAAACCTGCTTAAACCATTATTCGATATGATATATCTGGTGTCAATCGATTCGTTACTATGGTGACGACTGCTTTTTAACCAACGAACGAAAATCTTTTTTAAAAATCATTTTTTAAAAAGATTTTTGTGTAACATTAAACATGTGAAACATTATATTGTTTTCTAATGTTTACGCGAATTTCACTCATTATAATGAAACACTTTTTTACGGATTTTATCGCGGTTTATTAAGATTTTTACAAGCCGAAACGTCGGGCTTGTAAAAATCTTAATAAACCGCGATAAAATCCGTAAAAAAGTGTTTCATTATAATGTGAAACATTAGTTATTACGTAATAGATCGCCGCTTAAGAAGAATGATGCCCAAGTTTCAAATAGTTAACACCAACCACGCTTAAGAATCGTGTTGTATAAGAACCTCTCAGCGTGTCCGGAACTTCATACGACTCCGCCTCCCCTCAACTTCTGTGAGGATTTAGCTCTTCATCTTTTGCTCTTTCACACCGCTAACACGCTCTAAGTTTTTCAGGCTATTTATGATGAGATATATGTACTTATAAAACTTTGTGCTATCGTCTTATAACGAATAAAACAAAAGTTGGATAAGTATGATGTTTAACAGCTTTAGTATGAGGTAGCCATGCTGCATTACAGCCGAACTGGGCCAGCACGATCGGGGTGGTACCTCTCGCTCACATAACACCGGTGTCAAGTAGTCAAGACAGCTATGCTGTCGCGTTTCGTGCGGTTTGTGAGTTTCCGGTGGCCCATTGGGGATATAGGGGAAGGAGGACGGCGCATCTGCGTGGCCTTGGTTGTGCGGATGTATATGGGCGTCGACGCCGTGAAGCTCCGACTGCTCGTTTGCCCCCTGGTGATATAAAAAAAATAAAAAAAGCTTCGGTCCTGTAAATTGATTCATAAAGTGTATATTTTGGTAAAAGAGAAACTTAAGAATAAGAGAGACAAAGTGAAGGAGACAGACAGTTATATCACCCAAGAGAGTCACTGAGAGACATAGAGTTTCCATTCCTAAAACTCCGTACACGTTTCCAGTACCGCATTACACTCTGAATTAATCACAACTCCATAGAAATCAATTCCAAGCCCCCTTATTGCGTAGGGTAGGAGCAAAATAATTGAAGCACAATTAAACACAGAACAATAGGACAGCCCTTATCTCAGATATCGGTGTTTGCGCCCCTTTACGTTAGATTGTGTCTAAATGCCTTAAGCAGATATATGAACGACCAGTATAACTTGAACCGTGGATAAAATACTTTATTTTTAAATTTATAATTTCTTGTATTATTTTTTGATACTTTTTTTTCAGAATAAACAAACGATTACCCTGACTTTTTAAGTCTTGGGATAGACAACGAATGAATCATCATCTTGCTTGTTTCTCTCGAGAAACAGCTTTGCTGTGTTTCGGAGAGAAGGGCAAGACAGGCAGTTTAATTACTGGCACCGCGACTTGACATCGTATGTCTTAAGATAGGCAACACATAAATGAGTTGTCTGGGCTAATTCCAGGTAAAATATGTTATGTTGACGACGTCGACCACTTACCATCAGGTGGCACGTCTGCTAATTTGCCTAGCCAACTAATAAAGACACAATAATTTCATTCGATTTATTATCAACGGCGTATCTAAGACTATCATAACCCCTCAGTAATCTCTCTAAATATCTTTTGGATGAATCAATTAATATTGATTACAGGTATCTTACGTTAATAGGATACTATTGTCAAGTGAACTACGTATTCCTATTTACGCTACATTCTAACTAGGCTACGCCATAACATCTTTATGCGCTGCGAATTGCGATATTCTACGAATCATTAATATAGCTTATAATTTAAAAAAAAACAATATTGAAGCCAATCATTCTTTTTTTTATTAAAAAAAAGTTTTAAAACAAATTAATTACTTATAACAAATATAAAAAAAACTTATCGTAGCATTTGATTTTTTTTTATTCATATAAAATTATATTTAAGTTGTAATTAGAGACTTTTTTAATTAAATTATATATGCAAACTAGCATACCATTAGGTATATTAGGTTTTTTATATGTATTTAACCATTTACCATTAGGTAAATGATCAACGAACTTGTTTATGTATATGGGCATAAACGAGTTCACCAGGAACCGGCCATGCCAACTTATTTATTCATTGCTAGTCCCGACGTAAAATGGATTCAGCACCAGTGATTACACCTGTCCTGACCTTATTTCCAAAACAAAGCTATTGGAAGAAATAAGCAATGATAATAATAAGAAATATAATGTTAAAAATAAGTTGTGGAAACCATGTGGAGGAGGAAATAAGCTCATCCCTTCCACCTGTCAATTTTTCCCTCCTTTTGAGCTTCACATCATAATAACAATGTAATACATCTAAATAGATGTAAGACATCATTGATAAAACATGAGGGGTCTGCGTATACTGGTTACCACCCCCCATCCGTAGCACACATCTCAGGACCATTAATTGCTTACCTCCCGTATATTATATTTATATTTTGTGCGGATCAAAGGCATGTCACGTGGGCTTACGGAGGGTCCATGCTTTTGTATTTTTAGGGTTCCGTAGACTATTGTAAATTATTGTTCTCCATGATTATAAATAAATAAATAAGGAGGCAAACGAGCAGTCGGAGTCTTATGGTGACTACCGACGCCCATAGACATCCGCACAACATATATACATTGCTTTTGTTTTTTCTATCCCTATCATTTGTATTATTTATAATTTATATACATACAACAAGATAGTGAAGATAGAATTTTATTTTCCTGCATTATGAAAAAACAATATTCGCCGCCATTTTGACGCCATACGCACCCCAGTGCATAAACACCGATTCACGCTTGATTGTTTCTCTTATGCTTTTTAATGCAGTCAAATTTACCTTAAGGTGGCCTGGGGGAAGCACTTTGTTTATATTCTTAAACCCCGGATTTCCTCTACCCTGGCACCGTGGAAATAAGATTACTATGAAGCATGTTAATATTAAATAAAGTATGTTTTTATATAAGTTTAGATACCCAAATGAGCCTGTTATGAAGTTTTTAGGTTTCAACGTCGGTCATAAGTGTATCTTTTTTTATGTCATAAGGAGGCAGCCGATAAGTCGGAGCCATATGGTGACTACCGACGCCCATAGACATCCACACAACAAAGAGGTATGCAGATGCGTCCTATCCCTTTCCTATCCTTTTGCCTATCCCCCCAATGTGTCAGAGTTCTTGTCTAGAGTTGATTATTTTGATACGTAGGATTATTGCTGCTTTTAAGGACCAAGAAAATGGCAAATTTACAAACAGGGTTGCAAGATCCATGCAGTTGGGCAAAACAGCTCTAACCAGTCTTTTGTTTTCATTTACACGCATTTTTATTAGAGTAATAATTTATTTGAAATTTTATGTTATAGCTTCTACCGTAGGGATGCGCTGATGCGCACGTCGGTACGTGGTCGGGTGTTTCGTCAAACAGTGAACTCATCCATCAAACTTAAATATAAAAGTAAGCATAGTTTATCCTTAAGTTTTTTTTTTTCTTAGATCGAGTTCAAATATGGCCAAAAACAAATACGCGATAACCATACAGCCAGGAGTGCTTTACTATTCACACTATTAATATCGATATACTTAAAATACGAGATATAAAATTGATGGAAGTACCCGAATACATGACCTGTATAAAGGTCATGTATTGATCGGTATAACCATTGATGTCTGTTAAGTAATGACCAATATACTAATCGATGCAGCTTAAGGTATCGGCTACATTGAACGGGTGGCATTTGGCTAAAGCTAATGAAACTCTCTAGTAATCTAAGTAATCTCCTTTAAATTATATTCTCTGGTGTCATTATTTTTATAGCCTTTGCTTACTTATAGCCAAAAAACGTAAAACAGTAAATTTTTCAATTTTGTCCTGTATAAAAAAGTGAACCACATATTTATTACTAGCTGTTGCCTGCAGCTTCGCCCGCGTTAACTTACTCAACTTAATTACTGTTAGTCACAGCTTGATGTTATATAGCCTCTAACCTTCCTCGATAAATAGGTTATCTAAGACTGAAAGAATTTTTCAAATCGGTTCAGTAGTTTCTGAGATTAGCGCGTTAAGGGCCCCTTATCCCAAATTGTTGTTTCTAGATCGAGGTGTTTTCATAGAAGTCGTCAGTTTAAAATAATAATAAAAAAATAGGGTATAGATACATCTTTGATCTAGGGATTTTTTTGGATAAAAATACAATATTTAACATTTTACATGATCAAAAAAAATTCTAAAGTAACGTCGATTTTAAAAGCAAATTGAGTAGTATGAGACTTCGGGTAACTCAATTTTAATGAAACTTTTACGTTTAAATTGCTAAACGGGGATGACGTGGAAATGATTGGATAGATCTTTATTATGTCACTTCAAAAATTTTTGAAAAATAAAAAACGATAAAAATGGCTCTCGCGCATCACACCACGTCGCACCAGTACCCAGCCGGGCGTCATCGAAGTAGGACCTGTGCCGCTTTTGCTCGTGACTACGTTGTTACCGCGCATTTTATATTATTACGTCTAAATAAATAAGACGACACAGTGTAAATAATATAGCTACTTAATACATACTAACAATTGTTGTTCTTAGTTGTAATTAGTTTGCAATACAAAACCTTTAATTAGTGTAAATAAATAGATACTTGAGTTTGTGTAGTACCTAGTTATTTAATTGAAATGGCGAATAGAAAAAGTAAAATAAGGAAAAAGAATCTTAATACAGTTTTATCACAAACTAGCTGTTGCCCGCAGCTTCGCCCGCGTTAACTTAGATATACAACCATATACGCATTGATGATAATTATTTATCTATGGACGGGCGTAGGACTTTATTTTATAATATGTATAATACCGTATTTTTGTGAATAGCTTTTACATTACCGCTTTATAATTGGCAATTTTTTAAAGTATTAAAATGGATATAGGTAGTATGTTATATTTAACTAATGTAGACATATTATGCCATCGCAGACTTATCAGTATGCATATTTAGGATACACAATTCTACCATACATTGATACAATAATAATAAATTCGGAACCGGGCCCGGCTACATTATTATACACCTAAGGTGTATAATAATGTAGTTCATTATTTTGATCTATCTGTTAGGGTTCATCCAGCGTTTGTGTAGTACAGCAGAATAGTCTCCTATTAATGTTAGTGCAAAAAATGTGCTTATTTATGACATCACATCAGAAACTTCTAAAATTATGAGTGTTTATCTACTATATTATGCATGTACCTATTACCTTCCTCTTGAATCATTCTATCTATTAAAAAAACCGCATCAAAATCCGTTGTGTAGTTTTAAAGATGTAAGCATACATAGAGTCAGACGCGGGAAGCGACTTTGCTTTATAGTTTATACTATGTAGTGATGTCTTCTTCCAGAAATTGTTAACACTTGAAGAATTCAAATTGTCCGACAATAAAGAAAATGAGGAACCTTCATCACAAAATATTTCTGATTTGCAATCATTTCCTAGCCCCCTACCCACAGGGCAGTGTCGTGAGGACTATGGCCTTGACCCTCTTCTCAGAGGAGAACCGTGTCTAACATTAATCGATGATGTATGGGTCGATGAAAATGAACCTGGACCTAGCATACGACAACTAAATTTTGTTGAATTTTAAAACAATCAATATAGTATAAAAGAATATGTTTGTCTACAATTTTTTAATCTCCTACAAGCATTCTTAGAATGATTGATTTTTTTTATAGCTTAGGCCTTAGGGGGACAAACGAGCATTCGGAGCCTTAGATGACTACCGACTCCCATAATAATAATAATATCTAAGGACGCTTTTTGCACCACGTCAATCTGGACCCGTGGTAAGTTCTCGAAGAACTTGTGTTACGAGTACCAGACAATGGAAATATATTTAATATTTTATATTATACACATATTTAAGGTTTTTTATTTATAATACACATATTTCACACATCCATGAACCAGGAACACAGAAAACTTTTTGTTCCCTGGCGGGATTCGAACCCGCAACCTCCGGCTTGAACGCTAACGCGCTTACCATTGAGCCACAGAGGTCGTCCTCGTAAACATCCACACAAGAGATAATGCAGATGCATTACCCTCCTTTACCCCCTGCCATGGGACACCGGAAACTCATACACCGCAAGAAACGCGACAGCATAGGTGTCACTTGACGCCATTATCATGTGAACGAGAGGTCGTGCCGGCCCAATTCGGCTGCAAGCAGCATGGCACTACCTTTTAGACCTATGTAGCTAATTCATCCTTCCTAATCCTTACTAATATTATAAATGTGAAAGCATGGATGTTTGTTACGCTTTCACGCGAAAACTACTTAACCGATCATCATGAAACTTTGTACACATATTCTTGGAGGTATTAGAAGTAACATAGGATACTTTTTATTAAAAAAAACTAAAGAGAGGTGTCAAGGGACACCCGGATGGATCGAAGTTCCTTTCGATTAAATAGTGAAGAAATAAAACTATCTTATCCTGCGCAGACGAAGTCGCTGGCACCAGCTAGTATTTCTATAAATCCAAAACTATTATAATGAAACAATTTTTACGGATTTTATCGCGGTTTATTAAGATTTTTACAAGCCCGACGTTTCGGATACTTTACAGCAACCATGGTCACGGGAGGACTGAGGTGACAGATGTCCTAATGTTACAAAGTTATTCGAAACTACCCTATGATACATCATTATTTTAATAAGTCCTCTCTACGCAGAAAGTGCTAACTGCATCTTTAATCTGTGGCATATTATGCTTGGTTTTTGATTTAATTATTTTAATAATGGGATCCCAAGCAGGTGGTAAGAGCCAGCCATCTTCTCTATTGAAATTTGGATGTTTTTTAATTTCAATAGCCTCGCGGATCATCCTTGGTTGGAATCGGTGTTCTTTTGCGAGTATCTGTGGTTTATCAAATCTAATATAATGGCGAGCTTTGTCTAGACTATGTTCACAGATTGCAGACTTAGTGTAGCGACGGTGTTTTAAGTCAGCTATATGTTCTTTAACGCGAGTTTTAATTGATCTTTTGGTTTGGCCTATATAAGAGAGGCCACAATCACAATCAAGCTTGTATACTCCTGCATCTTGTAAGGGTATATGACACTTGACAGATGGTAAGAATTGACCTATCTTTTTAGGCGGCTTGAAATAAGTTTTTATAGAAGCTCGCTTTAGGATGAAGCCAATCTTGTCAGTGACGCCTTTCATAAACGGTAGCACAGCAGGTACTCGCTCGACGGTGGCTGGTTTCACACGTTCACTGTGACGGAGACGCGGTAACCCGAAGCTTGTTGTCACGCAGTACTTGCTTGACATGTTGAAGTTCGGTCTCCAGGTGCTGCTCATCACAGATCCCTTGTGCTCTCTGTAACAAAGATTTACCCACGGTAGCTAACTGTGTTGGATGGTGGTGTGATTCGCCGCTTAAATACCTATCCGTATGGGTATGTTTCCTATACACTGTGTGGCTTAAGGTGTTATTGGGATTACGGATAACTAATACATCTAAGAAAGCTAAAGAATTATTTGCCTCCAATTCCATTGTGAATTGAATTTTAGTATTGATGGAATTGAGATGGTTTAAGAATATGGTTACTTTATCAGATGGCAATATTGTGAAAGTATCATCTACATACCGCTTGTAGAACCTGGGTGTTATTGGTGAGGTATGCAGAGCAGTCTCCTCGAAGTCCTCCATGAATATGTCGGCAACAACGGGGGATACTGGTGAGCCCATAGCTACGCCATCTACTTGCTGGTAGAACTGGTTATTCCACAACATTAAAATAATGATGTATCATAGGGTAGTTTCGAATAACTTTGTAACATTAGGACATCTGTCACCTCAGTCCTCCCGTGACCATGGTTGCTGTAAAGTATCCGAAACGTCGGGCTTGTAAAAATCTTAATAAACCGCGATAAAATCCGTAAAAATTGTTTCATTATAATGAGTGAAATTCGCGCAAACATTAGAAAACAATATGTAATCCAAAACTAGATAACTATAACAACAACAAGATTTTGTTATGCATAATTATTAATTATCACATCTAAGAATAATTCGAGCATAGTCAATCTACTGCATATTCGTATACTGTGGCGTGCTTGCTGGCCGTGGTAGGTCACCGGAGTTCATATAAAGACATCTCCCGCGCAAAAGCCGATTCGGTGCGTTAAATACCTATAGTTTTGGGAGAAGGGGCCCTTAAAACAAACAAACAAGCTTTATAATATAAGTATATATTTGTGATGTCGAAAAAAAGTAATTGCAATAATTCAGAAGAAGAAAAAAGTTATTTTATAAAAAGTCAATAATTAATTTTTAAAAGGGCTCTTTTTATTAAAAGCTTTAAGCGACTTCATTTATTAGATCCTATGATGGTGGAGTATTCAAACAACCATTTTTGGTACACTGAAAACTGAATACACGATAGTTTCGCCACAGTCAGACTAACTTACGCTAGAATCTGGCTTCTTGCCACTTGAAGGGTTAAAACAATCAAAAGCAGCTCGCATTCCTTTTTACAGATATAAAATTAGTTGATGTATTTGTAGTTTTGTCAATTAAGACATAAAAAACATACAGACGTATTGAGAACCTCCTCTTTTTTTACTGTAACCGTCCACAGCTGGACATAGGCCTCTCTCAACGAACGTAATGTGTGATAATATAAAGTTTATGTTTCCATATAAACAACATTATTCACGTAATATTCACTTATTATGATAACAAGTATGGCAGCATTGACTAAATATTGAGTTTCTAGATACAATAAAACCTAACCCCTAGTATCTGTAATCCTTATCATTCCAAAATATCTATATTATAATCCGCCATCGATATATCATAGCGATCATGGTGACAATACATTTTAACAACCACAACAATCGGATATATTCTAAACCCAGGATTATGGGCCGTTATTCGAGGCCTCATCTGAGCTACTATTATACCATATCTACTATTGCACTAATTGAATTGCCTCGCTATAGTATTGCCAGGATGTAATATAAATACTAGAGATACAAAATACATTTCTACCAACAGGAGGGAGGCGTGCATGACGTTTGCATGGTACCAACACCCTGTTTATCGTGTAGGCAACGCATGAATGAGTTACCTAGTTTCATGGCATATTCCTTGAAACAATGTGTTTTGTGCTTTGGTAGGTAAGTAAAGCCCATCTGGAATAATGTGTGATCTACTTAAGTAGGTGAGTAGAGCCCTCCCTAAATTCTTCTCAAATTTTCTTGTGTGTGCGCTTGGGACGGAAGTCATCACTTTCCATCATAATATGAGCAATATAAAAACAATCTATAAACTATTTAGCTTCAACATTGTACGATTAAATTGTAGCTTCTGTTTTCCCCTTGCTAGCTTGACTCGGTACTTGATTGATTAACAGACCCGTCAAAAAATAGTCAACATCACCCATAAACATAAATGACTTTATATAAAACACGAGAACGAATGCTTTGGCCAATCTGATACGCAAGAATCTCGGTGTCAATTACAGTACTTGTCCTTCCCTTCTATTCAAAATAATAAAGGGAAAATAAATATAATGTAATACCTATGCTACTAAGGTTCCCCACCATGGTTCAGGCCTTGTCGTGGCGGTGGGGCTCAGTAACCTAGGGTGAGCGGTGCACCTTGGGCGAAGCTAATTGGGCCGAGGGGGCTCTTTGTACCCCTCTTATAAGAAGAGGGGACAGAAGAGCAGAGGGCAAGGGGTGAGGATGGGAACCTCACCCCATTGTACTGTCCCGACGTTGGGAGGGGTTGTCCTTTGGTGCGGGACAACCCCTCTGTGGAGGTGGCGTCGGTCCCTTGCGGGACTGACTAGCCGTCTAGTACATACCCGCGTGGGGAGACCCACTCCCCCGCGGGATGCCGCAGAGCATTTCCCGGCGTTAAAGAAAAAAAAAGAAAAAAATGCTACTAAGGTTACCGATATGAGTAACATATACGGTAAGATGGTGGCAGTGGGCCACGTTTAGGTAGACGAAGTATTGTCCGTTGTCCGTTGCTCGTTGCTAGTGGCTCGTTGCTCGTTGCTCGTGGCTCGTTGCTAGTTGCTCGTGGCTCGTTGCTAGTTGCTCGTTGCTCGTCGCTCGTCGCTCGTCGCTCGTCGCTCGTCGCTCGTCGCTCGTCGCTCGTCGCTCGTCGCTCGTCGCTCGTCGCTCGTTGCTCGTCGCTCGTCGCTCGTCGCTCGTCGCTCGTCACTCTTCGCTCGTCGCTCCTCGTCGCTCTTCGCTCTTCGCTCGTCGCTCGTCGCTCGTCGCTCGTCGCTCGTCGCTCGTCGCTCGTCGCTCGTCGCTCGTCGCTCGTCGCTCGTCGCTCGTCGCTCGTCGCTCGTCGCTCGTCGCTCGTCGCTCGTCGCTCGTCGCTCGTCGCTCGTCGCTCGTCGCTCGTCGCTCGTCGCTCGTTGCTCGTTGCCCGTTGCTCGTTGCTCGTTATTCGTTATGGTAGCAGAGAGCTGCTCACACTCAGGAGAACGGATGGCCAATGAGGTTCGAGAGTGGAGGCCACGTTTAGGTAGATGAAGTGTTGGTCGGCAGGTGGGAATACGATCTCCGTGCGTTGGGCGATTCGTGTTGATTGCGAGTGGCAAGGGATCTGCCGTCTTGGCTTTAATTAAGGGAGACATATGTTCCGATGGATAGAGGCTGATGATGATGATAGCATTATCTATTCTAAGAAGTCGTAGAGTCTACATCTAAAACGTCAGTTCACCAATTAAATAAATGCGCTCCAGCCAGTTACGAAGAGCGCGCTTTAATAGACTATGTTTAGACTGCGGCTTTCACTTGTACAGCTTCGACTTACAACTACACGTTGACTAGATGTGCCTGTGACTTTGTATTATTGAAATTAGTAGGAACTTTTATCTAGTTTTGCCCCTACGTTATGAAGAGGGTTTTTTTATAGAAGAGGGGGTAAAGGTTCGTTCACCTGGTGGTAAATGATCAGCGACATCTATAGACACCCGCTACACCAGAGAATTAGGTGCGTTGCCGGCTGCGGTGCTCTTATCTTAGTTATGATTTTCAAATGTATGTATGTATGTATGTCTATTACTTTGGCACTCTCTGCCGTCTGAATTTCTTCATTGATTTTAGCCTAAGTGATATCGTTAATTGTGAAAGTGACTCTGACCTGTATTAAAAATTATTTTGAATTTTTTTAGTTTGGTTTGCGTGAAAGCGAAGTGCGAAAAGCGTGTTTTTTAAGCGAATACCTAACATACTTTATATACCTTAGCCACTGAAACGCGTGGTCGGGTCTGCTAGTTATTTTTTATTTATTAACTTTTCTTTTTGGCGGAATCAATTATGATGAAATAATTCGGTACACTACAAAATAATTTGTACAAGACAACGTCTGTCAGGTCCGCAAGTATATGCATAACTATATGACTATAAAAACTATATCGAATTTTTAACATAGTCTAGAATAAAAGTGTATCTAAGGAACCGACTTGTTTAAGACCATCTCAAATACAATGAGGCAGTAATAATGCTTTTGTTTCAGCTCTACTTCACAATTCGTCTGAGCTGCTAGTCACAATCTCTTTAGTGGGGGTCTCCCTCGAAACAGGAGTGAAATGTATCTATATTTATTGATACAATTAAAATGTACAGAAAAAAATGAGCCGTCGTGAAAATTCCAAATCATTATGAATTATAAGAAATGACATCAAACATCAGCATTCACAATCAGTGTTGAATCAGGACAGAGTCTACTATGTTTTGTCGTGGCGGTGGGGCTCAGTTGCCCAAGGTGTGCCCAGCACCTTGGGCGAAGCTAATTGAACCGAGGGGGCTGTTCTTTTTATTTGAGAACAGGTGGTACAAGGAGCGAGGATTGGAACCTCATCCCGTTGCACTGATCTAACATTAGGAGACACGGGACAAACCCTCTGTGCAGGTGGTGTCGGTCCCTTGGGGGATTGACTAGCCGTTGAGGTACCCTGTTGCTCAGCAGATCCGGGGGCCGGAGCACCTCACCTAAGGCGGCATTGGTGGCACTCGTCGGGTTTTATTGGGCTGCGTCCACCTTACCATATTTTGGAAAAAATGAGTCCTACATACCCGCCTGGGGAGTCCTCCCTCCCCCGTGGGATGCCTCAGATCATTTCCCGCCGAAAAAGAAAAAAAGGCAACTTATACAGGCGTTGCTTATCCTTATAAGATAGTAAGACTCAGGGAATCCCTTTCATGTAATATTGAGTGGCATATTGTTAAAAATATTTAAATAAAACATTTTAAACAAAAATTATAACCGACTTCAAAAAATAAAATAACTAAAAAGTTATAAAATAATTGCGTTTCTTTAATTTTTGTGTCTACAACTAATAATCATCTTGTACTTCTACTAATGTACAATTTTTGCGTTTACCACGTCATTATTGTTACTTTTGGAGTCGGTGTCAGCTAAGTTAAACAGGTAGTAGATCAGGTACAGCAACAAATACGTCACCGTCGTCCGTCACCTGTGTCGCCGTCACTGCTGTAGGTACCTAACTACCTTGGCTGACACCGACTCCAAAAGTAAAATAATGACGTGGTAAAGGCCAAAATTGTTCATTAGTAGAAGTACAAGATGATTATTAGTTGTAGACACAAAAATTAAAGAAACGCAATTATTTTATTACTTTTTAGTTATTTTATTTTTTATAGTCGGTTATAATTTTGGTTTAAAATTTTTATTTCTTAATTTTTAGTGATTCATTAAAGGAAGACATACAGAGATAGATAATTTGGCATATTTAACCTATGAAGTTAGCCCAACAAAAGTTGTAAGTCGTCGAGGAGTTCCCTCGACTGTCTATGGTCTCCATCATCAGACCTGTAATGGCACGTATTGCCCATATGGGTGGAAAGTTCTCATCAGTATAAATTAATTAAGTCCAATCACTAGGTAGCTACTGTAAACTATTTAGGAGTTCCCTTAACTGAGCTTCGTCTTCATCATCAGACCCCCAATCACAGTCACATCCCATCTAGGTGTCAAGTTCTCATCAATACAAATTAATCAAGCCCAAACACAAGGTACTGAAGTAAATTGTCGAGGAGTTCCCTCGACTGTCTATGGTCTACATCATCAGACCTGTAATGCCACGTATTGCCCATATGGGTGGAAAGTTCTCATCAGTATAAATTAATTAAGTCCAATCACAAGGTAGCTACTGTAAACTATTTAGAAGTTCCCTTAACTGAGCTTCGTCTTCATCATCAGACCCTCAATCACAGTCACAACCCATCTAGGTGTCAAGTTCTCATCAATACAAATTAATCAAGCCCAAACACAAGGTACTGAAGTAAATTGTCGAGGAGTTCCCTCGACTGTCTATGGTCTACATCATCAGACCTGTAATGCCACGTATTGCCCATATGGGTGGAAAGTTCTCATCAGTATAAATTAATTAAGTCCAATCACTAGGTAGCTACTGTAAACTATTTAGGAGTTCCCTTAACTGAGCTTCGTCTTCATCATCAGACCCCCAATCACAGTCACATCCCATCTAGGTGTCAAGTTCTCATCAATACAAATTAATCAAGCCCAAACACAAGGTACTGAAGTAAATTGTCGAGGAGTTCCCTCGACTGTCTATGGTCTACATCATCAGACCTGTAATGCCACGTATTGCCCATATGGGTGGAAAGTTCTCATCAGTATAAATTAATTAAGTCCAATCACAAGGTAGCTACTGTAAACTATTTAGAAGTTCCCTTAACTGAGCTTCGTCTTCATCATCAGACCCTCAATCACAGTCACAACCCATCTAGGTGTGAAGTTCTCATCAATACAAATTAATCAAGCCCAAACACAAGGTACTGAAGTAAATTGTCGAGGAGTTCCCTCGACTGTCTATGGTCTACATCATCAGACCTGTAATGCCACGTATTGCCCATATGGGTGGAAAGTTCTCATCAGTATAAATTAATTAAGTCCAATCACAAGGTAGCTACTGTAAACTATTTAGAAGTTCCCTTAACTGAGCTTCGTCTTCATCATCAGACCCTCAATCACAGTCACAACCCATCTAGGTGTCAAGTTCTCATCAATACAAATTAATCAAGCCCAAACACAAGGTACTGAAGTAAATCGTCGAGGAGTTCGCTCGACTGTCTTCCAGCTCCAGCATTAGATCGACTCTAGACCTTCATTAAATTGTAGTGCTTTAAAATGCTTATTTAAAAAAAAAAAAAGTGCACTAGTCGCTCCTACGAATTTCGAAAGTTCCCCTCGATTTCTCTGGGATGCCATCATCAGATCCTGGTTTCCTTATCATGGGACCATTTGGCAAGTATACCCTTTCAAACAAAAAAAGAATTTTGAAAATCGGTCCACAATTGACGGAGAAATCGGTGTACATACATAAAAAAAAAATACCGGCTGAATTGAGAACCTCCTCCTTTTTGTTGAAGTCGGTTAAAAATATGTCCTCAGGATACTGTGATAGTGTAATAGATAAATAAAAGCTATTAATACTTCCTTAATATCGTTTGGATCATATTTCGTGTATACGAAGAAAGGGCAATATGGACCCCGTAGGTGAACGCTAGTTGCTCAAGATTTATCCGGGAGTTATTACAGGAGGGTGAGGACATAAGTTACTGCTCATCCTGTCTGCGGCATGTATGGACACTAAAATGTACAGATACCTGAGAACATATTTTCCTGAAATATAGCAAAGAAGTCAACTTTTATTAGCGAAAATTTTGTTTAGTAAAAGTTAGCTTCTAAAAAATCTTCCCTAAAAGAAACGAAAACATGACGTGTTAATCTACTTTCCCAACGCTACTTTGTAGTCCACAAACACGCTTAAACATTGATATTTATATCGGTCTCATTAAATAACTGAAGATGCTAGTCTAATAACTACTTACAACGAATAGTATTATAGCTTACATTACTATTGAGGGCCGGCTGGTTGAGTAGTCAGGCTACTTGACACTTTACGCAGCGGTCGCGGGTTCGAATACCACCAAGTGCAGATAATTTGTATGATGAATATAAATGTCTCTACCGGGTCATGGACGTGTATTTATCCTCATAGTACCCGTAACACAAGTTGTTACAAACTTACCACGTTAGGTTAACGTGGTGTGATTTTTGAATGATATCTATACATATAATAAAACTGTAGAAAAAATTTTTGGTCGTACTTTATATGCCCAGCTAACATTTAATCTCTTCATCCCTAAAAATTAAAGAGTTCCCGTGGGATAGTTAAAAAACCTTTAATTACTTAAACAACTTATTATACAACTTATGCACCTAATTAAGTATTGATATTGTCGGTATCATCATACAATAAAACAATTTATACATTAAAAACAATTTAATATACAACAGTCAACATTCCGTGAAAAAGTAAAACAGTGTCTAGAATAGCGTATTTTAACTAGATGGCGCTGATAGTATTCTACATCGCGATGGTGAAATGTTTTTATGTATGAAATTCACTGTAATGACCACCGCTTCAAAATAATTTTAGTGACTCTAAATCGTATTAAATTAGTTAGATGGCGTTGACAGTTTTCTACACCGCGATGGTGAAAAATAAGTTGTTGAATGTTATGTAAAGGTTATCGTTCCTGGTGGAGTGACCAGCTTGAGCAGAGGCAAGGGCACCCCTCATCGCTGAGGATGGTGCCGACCTGTCACGTGGTGACGCGGAAAGATTAGATAACCATATACTAAGTACCTATATCCAATTTCCTCCGCCTCGTGTCGTGTTCCTCATTGCTGAGGGTCGTGATTACCTCGCTCCTGGAGTACTTTTGTCTTATCGGAGTTCCGCAACTTATGCCTATCTTTGGCGTCGTGGAGTGCGGCGTGTAATGTGGAGTCCAAAATTGTGCCGATTTGGCCTGACCATCTCAACTTTCCACGACCCCTTGAGTGCTTACCGTCCACCGTGCCAGTAACCATGAGCTGTCATACCCCTCCTTTCTGGCGATATGACCGAAACATTTAAGTTGCCTACTTAAGCACATATTGGAAAGGCGGATCTTTATGTTGAGCTCTCGAAGATTAGAGATGTTCGTACGGAATGCTGTCCAGGGAATCTGCAGCATCTTCCTCCAGCACCACATCTCAAAGGCATTAATTCGTTTTTTATCCGCCTTCTTCAATGTCCATGTCTTTACACCATAGCTGAATATGGAGAAGACCAGCGATTTGACGAGCTTCACTTTGGTATTTCGTGATATCTTGCGATCTCTCCATATTTTGTGCAACTGAGATATATCACCTTTGGCCATCCCGATACGCCTTCTAACCTCCTAGCAAGAGCCCGTGCTGTTGATGTTAGCGCCGAGGTAAATGAAGTCATTCTCCAGTTCCAGACTCAAAACAGTGAGATGAAGTTCGTTGAAACGGTCTACCACCATCAGCTTGGTTTTGGCGTGGTTGATCTTGAGTCCTAGCTTCAAGCTGATTTTTTTCATTTTGAGTAGGAGCGTTGCTATCTCCGCTTCAGTGGAAGCAGAGAGAGTCGTATCGTCTGTATAACGTAGATTGGTGATTTTTCTACCTCCTCCAGTGACTCCTCCCCAGTCCTCACCAAGTCCGTCTGATGATGTATTCTCCATACACATTGAAGAGGATGGGGGACAGTATGCAGCCCTGCCTGACTACTTTCCCAAAACAAAAAGGTCCAGAAGTTGTTTATCTAAAGTAATACTTTTAAAAAATTGTCAATTTTACAGCGATAATGTATAAGCTATATTTACACAAATACGGTATTAATCCTTGTAATCATTATAAAGTCCTTCGTCACACGAGATTAACTCAAAAACTACTTGATAGATTTTCATGCTGTTTTCAACATGAGAATGAATTCCTGAGACTGGTTAGAGTATATAATTTACAAAGACTAAAAATTGGTAAACAATTAGAGAATTATTTTACGAGTCGGTATAATGTAAGCTGTTTCTTTTAGAACAATAACAAAAAAAGGTTAAAAAATGATCATGGGCGAAGCTGTGGGCAACAGCTAGTTTATTAATATTTATTTATTATTTAAGCGCCATTTTACAATCCTCACGTCATTGGCACGTTTGTGCAGTCTTAATATTAGCGCGGTCTCAACAAATGGCTCGGTCTGATAGTGAAGGTGTCTGCTAACACTCATAATACTGTAGGACCTGGATGACCGAGCTTTGCTCGGTTTTTTTTTTTTTTAATAAAATTACATTTTCTAAAAATGATTCCTAGCTAGATCGATTTATCGCCCCCGAAACCCCCTATATACTAAATTTCATGAAAATCGTTGGAGCCGATTCCGATATTCCAATTATATAATTATATATATATACAAGAATTGCTCATTTAAAGATATAAGATATATTTATATATATATATATATATATAAAATAGAAGTGATTTTTTGTAATAATATAAAAGTAACAGCTTTGCAATGGCGGGGGGCAACCCCCCACTTTTGTTAAAACCCAAAAGTGTTTTAAAAACACACTAATCCGATGTAGCATAAGGGCCTTCGGGCCGTTAGCATAGATCTATCCGAAACAAAAAATAGGTAGTGCTATTCTTTGCAGCCAAATTGGCCCGACGCGACCTACTTGCTCATATAACACCAGAGTCAAGTGACAGCCATGCGTCGCGTTTCGTGCGGTCTGTGAGTTTTCGGTGGCCCATTGGAGGGTATAGGGAAAAGGAGGACAACACATTCGCATAACTTATGGTTGTGCGGATGTCTATGGGCGTCGGTAGTCACCATAAGGCTCCGACTACTCGGTAGCCTCCTCATGACATAAAAAACAGCTTTTAAGTAAATGCATATGAATTAATATATAAATTATACGCATAAAAAACAAATTTTAAAATGATTTTCAGTCTGTTTGTTCCAGCTAATTTCTAAAACGCGACAGCTGTCACTTGACGCTGGTGTTATGTGAGCGAGAGGTACCACCCCGGTCGTGCTGGCCCCGTTCTGCTGCAATGTAAACTAAACATAGTGATTTTTTATTGTAACAAAAGTAAATATAATAAATTACTATTAAATTTGACCGCTCCAAGACCTCTAGGTAATATTATTAACTAAAGTAACTTCAAAGACTTAAATCAAACATTTCTATTTTACAAGTTGACTTACACTCAGAATTTTCAATTTCACCTCAAACGTTTTTATAATGGAGTCCTAGTTAATTATTTATTTAATTTTCTGAAGAATAACTCTGCTCTGTAAAATATATGGTAATTTGATATTTTTTTAATATTTCACTTAGTTTTGACTGCAACTTTGCGACTTTTGAACTTTATCGTTTAAAAGTTTTTTGAACCAATTTAAATTTGTTCAATAAATCATTGAGATAGCCAGACGGACAAAGTCTCGCAAATGACCCTCCATTTCCTCTAATCCTACTTTAAGGAGCAATCCCTTCGTGTATTTATATGTTGGGAGGTGCCTGCGCTAAGGAAAATACATATGACTAAGATCTTTTTTCCAAACTAGCTGTTGCCCGCAGCTTCGCCCGCGCTAATTTAGATTTACAGCCATACACGGATTGATGATGATTATTTTATAGCCTAAGTTACTCCTTATAACATCAGCTATCTGCCAGTGAAAGACCCATCAAAATCGGCCCATTCGTTTCGTAGATTAGTCGTAACAAACAGACAGACAGACAGACACAAATTGTAATAACGGCTATTTTGCTATATGTAACAGGCTTACATCCATATGCATTCAATAAAAAGCGGTTATTTTAATATTATTAGGTACAAGCAGACACTCTAATTTTATTTATCTGTACAAAAGACTAGCTTTTGCCCGCAGCTTCGCGTAACCAGATTGATAATTAAAAAAATCCTTTACCCCGTACTCCCACGGGAACGGAGACTATGTAATATGCGGGTGAAACCACGGGGCGCTACTAGTGTAAGTAGCGAAGGTAACAAAGCTCTTACGTAATTTGGCTCATATCATGAGCTCAAAGTAACAATGGTACAAACCTCCGGTACACCATGACATTATAGCAGAAAGCTCTCGTTAGCTCAGCGTTGTGTTAAAATTATGAATACCGCCAGAATATACTGTAACATTTTAATTAGTACTTGATATCATCGTTTTACCCGACTTCGGCTAAGGATGATTTTAGCAGGAGAATGTTTGCGTATGTTCTTAAATACTCAAGTTATTTAAAACGGGATATTTACCATGTTTTATATATTTCGACAATATCTACGAATGTCTTTTTCTTAAATAGTCTATATAGTAAAATCTTAAATTATTATCTAGTATAAATAAATTTATTACCTACTTACCGGTGGGAGGGAAGCGCTGTACCGCGCTTCCGACTGCATGGGTACCACCATCTTGCTTGTTTCTCCCGTGAAATAGCTTTGCTGTGTTTCGGAGAGAAGGGCAAGACAGGCAGTGTAATTACTGGCACCGAGACTTAACGTCTTATGTCTCAGGATAGGCAACACATAAGTTGCCTGGGCTCGTTCCAGGTATACTGGTTTATGTTCATGGGCGACGTCAACCACTTGCCAGTTTGCCTATCCAACTAACATTAAAAAAAAAATTATACTTAGCCGATTTTGATGTGATTTAAAGTGTCGATGTCATTCGTTATTATGGACCGGGTGACATAACATTTTAACGGACTTCGAAGAAAGGGTAACTTTTATCGTTGTCGGCTTAAAGTTTTTATTATCAAACCCTTCTCATTTGATGTTTGTTAATTTGTTTCCATGTCCCGTTTCATCGATTTATTACACGATATTTCTTCAAGGAAAGTAAGAAAAGGAAAGTAGTGTTCGTTTTTGTGGCTCTACCTATTTACTGTAGCACTGCTATATATATGGGGATATTTATCTATCTATCTGTATATCTTTGGACGCTTTTACACAACGTCAATCTGGTCCCGTGGAAAGTTCTGGAAGAACTTGTGTTACAGGTACCAGACAACGGAAATATATTTAATACTTTTATACTATACATAATTTTAATTAATTAATTATTAAAACAAAATTATATTTAAGATTTTTATTATATAATACACATATTTAATATACATCCATGACCCAGGAACACAGAAAACCTTTTTGTTCCCTGGCGGGATTCGAACCCGCAATCTCCGGCTTGAGCGCCAACGCGCTAACCATTGAGCCACAGAGGTCGTCAATATAATATGGGTTGTGTGGATCAATCTCTGGTTGTGCGGATGTGTATGGGCGTCGATAGTACCCAAAGGCAGCGACTGCTCGTTTACCCTCCTATGCTATTAAAAAGTGAAAATAAAAAAATCAAAACTCATATAAAAAAATAAAAAACTCCACCGCCGACTGTATAACCCTCTACATTTGTCCTCATTACCCCGGATTAGGAAATCCTTTTAAGTCCCATAATACCGTATCTCCCAATTAAACAAGACCCGAGATAATAAGTATTTACTGATGTTAATTAAAAATATAATAATGTATTTACGTTGATATATTGAAAAAAAATCCAGTTGCCGGAAAAACGTTATAAAACAGCTTAACCAATTTAGATGAAAATTCTGGTAAGTACAGTTTATTACATGGATTAATAAAATCGTTTTAAACACTTACATAATACTTGCGTAGATCTGTAACATATTTCTGATATGGTGGGCTAGCCAAGATGCCTTTCTACAATCGTAAACGCAAGTACAAAACTAATAAATGTATTGAAACATTTAATATCACGTGATTTATCGATGTAAAATATCATTTCAATACATTTATTGGTTTTCTACTCGCGTTTACGATTGTAGAATGGTATCTTGGCTAATTGATCTGATTTGTTACATTGAGACCTCTGACCCTATAAGTTATTTGACAGGACAGACAACGGAGTGATCAAATTAGGGTTCTATTTTGTCATTTTGACGAACGGAACCCTAAAAAGTTTAATATGAGTTAATGAATCATTATCATCGGCTTTTATCCGTCCGCTGCTGATATTAGGCCTCCTTCAATGAACGCCAAGACGACCAATCCATTGCCACCGCATCCAACACAGATCCAAAGCAATTGCCCATCCACCTGCTCGTGGCAAAGGACAGGAGGTGCTAAGTTAATGAATAATAAATAAAAACTGCAGCACAAAAATGCAGGTACAGGCAAAATCCACTCAAGTTGTCTTCATTCCTTTCAATCTAGTGAATTCACTAGATTTAGTAGACAGACATGACGTCGATTTGAAATTTAAAATTTCGCTTGCATTATGCATTCCCCGTGTTTTGTCATCAAAGAATACCTGACCCCACATGCAAGAATAGCATGGCAATACAAAGGGTTGAATTGCCTTACAAATTTTAAGAAATTTCCATCCTTTTCTCATTGTGATAAAAGATTTTGTAACGGTCTTAAAATATTAATATTTTAATGGATGACGCATGAAATACGGCAAACAATGTTTAAATAGAGTAAAACTCTTTAAAACGGCATATTTACCGTGTTTATCACTTTTATTTTGCAGTGCTGGGTAAGTCGAATGTTCTTGAGATCAATTTTTAGGTTTAAATGTTTATATTAAAAAAAACATGTCACTTTAAAAACCTTATAATTATAGAGAATTTCATTTCTCTTTTCTTCTTTTTAAATTAGGATAGAAAAATATGCACCAAATTATTTAAAATATTAATTTTCTTTTGTCATTTTCTTTGAGTTATAATCTAAAGTGTTCTTACATGGACACCATTGTGCATGATTCACTGTTAATGGTTTATACGTAAATAAAATCCGGCCAGTCGGACTCGCGCACGAAGGGTTCCGTACCATTACTATACAACAATAGACATAAAGAATCTATAAGGTTTCCGTTTTTTGCCATTTGGCTACGGAACCCTAATAAAAAAGTGCGTGCGTACAAAGGACACATGTCAGAAGTGAAACTTATTTGGCAAACCAATTTTTAAATCTCGTTTATTTTATTTATACTAATCTAAAGCTTTAAATTTCCGAGACTTGCGATACAACGTTCACTCTATCTCACTCTCTCTCTCTATTTTTCTCACACGCTCTCTCCCTACTCTCACTCCATGGCTATGTGTTTCATGCTACGTTCGCCCTTTCTCACTCTCTCTCAATCGGTCTCAATCACTCTCTCCCTATTCTTGGACAAAACGTTGCACATTTTCGTGACGTTTCATCCGGTTTAAAAAAAAAAAAAAAAAAAAAAAAATACCCTCATACGCGAAAAGAAGTTTTACTTCAAAAAAAAAGGCACGCTCGAGAATTTATAGATGACTTTTTATATAAATTTATATGTATCTCCTTCATTTTCACTACATTAAAATCGTCCGTTTATAGGAATGTAAACCTTTTAGGATGTAATTAACTCACCTCACCTTAATCTGACACACTCGATAATGTCTAATGATCAACATTTTTTTACTATTCTGATCCATGATTCTAGACGGGCAGCTATATAAAAGCTCATATACGGTAGAGGTACTCAACTGGGTGCAAGGTGGGATATATTAATCTGCCAGGTTCGAATAAATCTCCAAATCCCGCGTTCTGCTCCCCTACTATAAAAATTAAGAAGTATAGCCTGCCCAGAAATATATAAACCCTGCGTGGTGTCGCCACTGTATCTCTATACGGTATAGATACATAGTATAGTCCATACTGAAATTAGTTCTGAACTCTACTCTACTCTACTGTTTTGTATTGTGGAGAGAATGAAACTCTTTGAGATGGCCAATATCAGCAAGTCAAACTGTTTGTTTTTTTTTTCGAATTGACCTATGCTATGGTCCAAAGACCTTTATGCGAAATCGGAAAAGTAGGAGAGCTGATGGCTTCTACCTAAGAGTCAAACTGTATAGTGTGATACGAAGCTAAGCAAAGTCTGCCTGCCTTTCATTCAAGAAGACAACAGAAGTACTAAGCTATTGGATGTGGTGCACTGCGACATCTGTGGGCCGATGGAGAAAAAACGTAAATGGGACAAGCAGTCAGAACAATGCATTCTTGTTGGTTATCCTGACAATATTAAAGGATACAGAATATACAATCCTTCCACGCGATCAATCACAAGTCGAGATGTCATCATTATTGAAGAAAACAACTCGTGCCTGGTGAAAATGGCGGAAAAAGAAGTAATAGATGAGAAGTTTTGAATGTATTAAGATTTTAGTGTTAAGAGTTATGTGGTAATTATAGATATTGAATTGTAATTGTTATAATATAAAAAAAATAAAGAAAAATTGTAGGCATATTGGTATCTGGTTGGCATCCGTGACCTGGTTCAGTTGAAAATCAGCGTCAGCCGTAAGGAAACATTTTCCTGACACGATGCTGAACTGGACCATTTTGACCCACACGTGAGACACACATTTTATTACCTATAATATAAAAAATTGTTTACAATAATCAATAATTAAATTTTTTGTCTTATTTTTAGGTTTGTGCGATCAAAAATGTTTTACGGTGTTTCTCTTTATGTCTCTGTGTGTCTCCTGTTTATGTCAAATAAATGTTTTTTTCTTTCATTTTCTTACAATAATTAATGTTAATTGAAAACACTAGTTAAGAATTCAAAATAGAGACAACACATAAACAACAATAAGAAAATCTTAGTCTAGAAAATTGGCGATATGCATCATGCATTCGAATCTCGAAATTTAAATTAATTTTCCAAAACAACGGCAACAGCATTGTCCCGTGCAGCCCGCATTTATATGGCATTAAATGCTACGTCAGACATAATTGCAATTCTTGGCGTGTTACTGCTATACATGTAAGTACTCAGTATAAACATTTGTGTCCTTTTTTAATTTGTATTTCCTTATTATAATCAACAAGTTTGCCTTTTCGTTTACATTCTTGACGTTTCGGATACTTCACAGCTGCGAAGTGAGGTGTTAGGATACTAATGTTAGAGGTATTCGAAGAATCCTAAGATTCATAAATAATTTAATTAGTCTGATCTACGCAAAAAGTGGTGTCTATTATTGTAATTGGATCCCAAGCACGTGGTAATAGACTTCTATTTTTGGTGAGCGATATCGTTACATAAGACTTTATGATAGCTGCTAGAAAAAAAAAATACTATCATCTTTATGTTATTTTTCATTCCCTCTTATATCTACTAGTATATTATTCTATAGGATACTATATCATAGGTAGAAGAGGTTTATTAGTATACTAACTTTATACACTAGTAGATAGCATTTAATATCTGTGACATAAACATACGTATTTTAAAATTCTTCCAAAATGATGGCTTACGCTGGAATTCGTTAAAGTGCTTCATGCGACTGTAGTAATTTATCTGTTTGTTCGTTGTATGGTTGAGCTTGATATATATGCTTACAGCTTGTCTCACTGACAGTAGCAAACGTTGATGAATAGTGTTGATGACATTTTATAGGTCACTAGCTGTTTGAGATTAGCGCGTTCAAACAAACAAACTCTTCAGCTTTATAATATTAGTATAGATTTTAGGCACCCCACCATAGTTTAAGCCTTCTCGTGGCGGTGGGGCTCAGTAGTTTAAAGTGAACTCAGCACCTTGAGCGAAGTCAATTGAACCAAGGGGGCTGCTCTTTGTACCCCTCTTATAAGAAGGGACAAAAGAGTAGGAGGAGACAAGGGGCGAGGATGGAAACCTCACCCCATTGCACTGTCCCGATGTATGGAGAGGTTGTTCACTGGACTGCTTGGTAGCGGCTGGGCAGTCCCCCCTTACGAAGGTTAGTCTGGCCTTCGCTGGGGCCAGCCTGTCGCTTAGGTGATCATGTTGCCTGCAGGATCTTGGACCCTCAAAAAGCGGCTGAAGGCACTCGCAGTGGTTTTAGTTTAAGTGTAGGGTACTCCCAGGTGCCAATCCCACATGCGGTCAGGATCTACACAAAGATCCTGGCTAAAAGATTTCCCTGCGATATCAAAACATTAAACGTGGCCGCTTAGGAATAGAAAACGAGGGATATCGAACTGTGTTTTTTTTTCGGATGTATCTATGCTAATGGCCCGAAGGCCCTAATGCTACAATGGATTAGTGTGAGCCCATTTGGCTCACTTTTGATTTATAAAGTGGGGGGTTGCCCCCCGCCAACCGTGCAGTCTGCGACCACACGGCCTCCTGGCGTCGGTTGTGATGTGAACTGTGAATTACATTATGATAAATTACATAAACAATCATATACTTTACAGTTTACACAATAATTTACAAGTAAAGATGGCGCCTACATATACATGTAGGCGTCATCTTTGATAGCGATTTACTGGGATTAGTCATTCCTTTGTGCGTGGGCAATACTGTGGTGCGTGTTCATAAACAATAGGGATTGTGTGTTCGTGTACATCCTAACATACCACGTGGTCTCTCACACGGATGGGAAGGGCCGAGATCAGTAGCATAATAGGGTGGGGTGGGCAATTCCACAGAGCAAGGGGAGGCACATGGAATACTACATTGATTTTTTTCATGGCTTAAGGAGGCAAACGTAGTCGGAGCTTTATGGCGACTACCGACACATAGACATTCGCACAACCAGAGGTTATGCAAATGCGTTGCCCTTGTTTTCCCTATAAATAGGCCACAGGACACTCCCAACCGCCCGAAACGCGACAGCATAGCTGTCACTTTACAATAATTATCTGAGCAGGGGTCGCCAGAGGATTGGGCCGATATGACCACCTCGGTCGTGTCGGCCCAATTCGGCTGCAATTCAGCATGGCACTACCTCTTACTGACTTCTTTACATTGACGTCCATGTGATGATTTTATAATGAGCCTTTGCCTGGGTGATTGATTGAGATATGCATGAGCACGAGTTAGTGGTCAACATCACACGTAAATAGGTACAAAGGAGTCACTCGTGATCGGGCAGGACCAGACCATTTGATTCTTCTCAAACTATTCGTATAGGTTCAATGCCAGTAATTACAGTACTTATCCTGCCCTGTCTTCTTCTTTTCTACTTTACAATCCAGCAGAGATATACCACTACCACTATACCGGGTGTATTTGGAACGCTTGCGAAGATTAAACCCTAATAATATACTATTTATATACTATATAATGCATATAACCATTTATCTCAGAAACGGTTTTTAAAGAAAATTTTAGGACTTGTCTATTTTGCAAACCCGCAATGTTTTAGTAAAAACTAAAACGACTAAAGCGATAAATCGCGCTGAAGACGCGCGCGGTGCGTGAGTTCGTTCACCTCGTGCATGAGGCGAACGCTATCAGCTGATTCAGTCAGCTAGCCGTTTATTTAAGTTAAGTTTATTACATTGCTATTTTTAAAAAAAACATTATTTTAAAGCATTATCATCAAATTCCTGTAACATTATGTTTACTAAACCGGATTATACAAAAAAATAAAATAAAAAAGGCAACCAAAAAAAAGAAAACGCGTTTTTTTCACTTGTATCATGTCAGGCTATGCCAACACTATCATACCTCTTCGTTTTCGCAAGCGTTCCAAATACACCCGGTATATGGGACCACCATCTGATGAGCAAGATGTATGAAGCGCCTACCAATATCAAATAATTTGTACCTAGTAATTTGAATAATTTGGATACGGCTAATACGGCCGTACGTAATATTTGAATTATTTGGATTATTTTGAAAAAATAAGAAATGAATAATAATGGCAAACGTAGGTCGCATTATTTGCGTGCTGTGCTACAAAAATAAAAACAGTTGAATAAAGGGATTTTAAAACACAATTTAAGAGATAGTTAACGACAGTATTGCGTGAACACACGTATAAACAGTATTTACTTTGTAAAGTTCAACCTCGGCTTAACTTTCTTGTTGTAAACTTTAATGTCCTTACAGTTGGATACAAAGGTAATTTATTCACTAAGTTTACGTTAATTTAATATTATATTTCATCAGTTTAATATTTGTGTAAATAGCTTTCCAATTAATACTTTATAATTGTCCATTTTTTAATGTATTAAAATGGATACAGTAAGTTATCCGTATGAGATAGACATATTATATCATCGCGGACTTTTCCGTAGACCTATTTAAGATACACAATTCCACCATACATTATTTTGTTATATCTCAAAGGGTTTAGGCAGCGTTTTTGTTGAATACTCCCAAACGGCTTATTTTTCCCGACAGTCCCGCGGACTTCCCATATCCGCCTATGTGTAATTCGGATGTATAAGCTATGTAATTGTAAAGTTTCATTAAAATCCATTCAGTTTTACGTGAAAGAGTAACAAACAACCATCCATCCATCCACACTTACAAATTCCTTCAATGAAGGAGGCCTATGTTCAGCAGTGGACGGATAAAGGCTGATGATGATATGATAATAAGGAAGAACAGGAACCAGGACAGAACGATCAAAATATCGTCAGTTTGAGTACATCTAATCTGATACAACACTAGCGAAGCTACAAATAGAAACCTAATAATCTACACTAATATTATAAAGCTAAAGAGTTTGTTTGTTTGAACGCACTAATCTCATGAACTACTGGTCCGATTTGAAAAATTCTTTCAGTTTTAGATAGACTATTTATCGAGGAAGGCTATTTATCATCACGCTGTGGCTTACAGTAATTAAGTTGAGTAAGTTAACGCGGGCGAAGCTGCGGGCAACAGCTAGTGTAAAAATAAATGGTGAGCGACGATGGTCCAGTCAGTATGGGCTCTTGAGTGAAAGGTCCGGGTTCGATCCTGACTCCTGTAATGCAAATGGGTTTCTCTAAATTTCTACGAGCTGATCACGAGACCATCGCTTACTCAACGTTAAGGAAAACGTTGTGAGGAAACCTGCATGCCTGATGAGATTAAAAGTCTTTGAAGGTGTGTGAAGTTCACCAACCCGCATTGGGCCAGCACATCAGTGAACTATGGTCCAACACCCTCCTCGCTTAATTTCGAAGCCCATGCCCAAAGTGACATAAAAAGGTTGATATTATTAATATTTGTATATAAATAAACGGAACTTCTCTTGAAGTATCTAGACTGAATACCCATTTAGTCTATTAACCTATTTAGAGAATCCCCTCTGCTGTCGCCGCATTTGCCGCGTTACCGAGCCACTAGGCAAAGGAATCATTAGTTACAGTTTGCTACGTTTCCAACGCATTTTTAGGCCACTTTAAAACGAAGTTGCGTGACCTTAAATATTCTATTTCTATCCCATGTAACTCAATAGCAAGTAATACGATTTAGGTAATACTAACTACTTATGTAGGTTGGATGAGTCAGAGTCGCCCATGAACGTAAATTCTCCTTGGACTAGCCCAGATAATTCCTTTTCCCCACCATGGTTCAGGCCTTGTCGTGGCGGTGGGGGTCAGTAGCCTAGGGTGAGCCATACACGTTGGGCGAAGCGAATTGAGCCTTTGTACCCTCTTATGACAAGAGGGGACAAAAGAACAAGGAGCGACGACGGGAACCTCACCCCATTGTACTCTGCCGACGTTGGAAGGGGTTGTTCTGTGGTGCGGGACAACCACTCCGCGGAGGTGGCGTCGGTCCCCTGAGGGACTGACTAGCCGTCGAGGTGCCCTGTTTGCTCAACAAATCCGGGGCATATTGTTTTCTAATGTTTACGCGAATTTAACTCATTGTAATAAAACATTTTTTATTTATTTAATAATTTATGTACACTGAGAAACATACATAATGAAATATTGGTAACAAACACTGGTACAAAGGTACTACTTATTCCATAAGTGGAATTTCTTCCAGTAGTCCTACTACAGGAGAGTTTGAGTGACAATTGCAATATCAGTGTGCACATTATAACCCAATATATACTTTATATATATATATATACATATAAATACATAAGCATTAAATAAACATACACAGCACATACATATACCTATACATAAATTTATGCATACACAAATACATACATACAATTTTATAAATAAAATAATAAACAAACATAATATAATAATATAATATAACGATTATTATAGATATTAATATAATTCGGTTCAGCTCTAAACTTAAGTTTGATTTAAGTAATGTTCTTTTAATTTTTTCTTAAAAAGTGACAACGTCCGGCAATCCCGAATTTCAGGAGGTAATGAATTCCACAGTTTAGCAGAGTGAACACTAAAGGAGTACGAATAAAAGTAGGTACGATGCGTTGGTGGAAGAAGCGTACGCTTTTGTGGTCTACAAGAAGAATCATGAAAATGAGTTAAGGAAAAGCGATCTCAAAGATAAGAAGGGGAAGAAGGATTAAAGAGGACGAGGACGTTTCGGATACAGTCCTCCCGTGACCATGGTTGCTGTAAAGTATCCGAAACGTCGGGCTTGAAAAAATCTTAATAAACAGCTATAAAATCCGTAAAAATTGTTTTATTAAAATCCGGGGCACCTCACCAGGGGTGGCACTCACCGGGTTTTAGTGGGTAGAGGTGCTTCCATTTACCAGTTTTGGGGCGCAGCAAGTCCCACATACCCGCCTGGGGAGACCCACTCCCCTCAGAGCCTCAGAGCATTAAAGAAAAAAAATTAAAAAGAGTCACCCATGAACATAAATTCTCCTTAGACTACCCCAGGAAACCTCTTTTATACGTTCTCTATTCTGAGACTTTAGATGGTAAGTCTTTGTGCTAATGATTACAGAGCCTGGCCTGCTCTGGTGTCAAAAATGTCTACTTTTTATAGAATAGGGGGCAAACGGACAGCCATTTCACCTGGTGGTAAGTGATGACATCTATAGACACCCTATATAGCTGTATCATTAGCAGGTGCGTTGCCTTTCAAGTACGAGTACTTTTTTCTTGAAGGTAAAGTGGCAGATTTCGAAAACACAAACGCTGTATGTACCCAGAACTATTATCCCTAGATATTTTATTGCTTAGTGCCCGTAAAATGTATTTTTAAATACTATACAAAACTAAGTTCCAACATCATATATTTACTGTGAAACATTGCCGTGAGGCTTATGTCCTGCAGTTAACGCATTATTTACGATATTACGATTATAGTGATACCTTATAGTCCTGCAAAAGAAAATATCTTCTTTAAGTTTACCTACTATAATTTATTTCTTCCCTCCTGCTCAAATGACAAGAATACACGTGTAAAACAATGTAGGCGTACTCAACACCGCCAGCTATGGTAACCTTGTTTTCGACCATTCCCGTGACCTGCACAGCCTGACTCCGACATGACCCTCTTACAAAATGGGAGGGAGTTTTAGGGATGCCACAACATTGAACCTTTATAGCGGGAATCGGGATGACGAATTATGTTTAACAGACAGTTGTAACGGCTCTAGGTCATTCCAAATCGAAAACTTCTTAGAATTAGATTACAAACTACAAATCACTTCCTTCGTTTTTAATAACAATAATAATAAACCTTTATTTTCGAGCTGCAGAGGACCATAGATGAATACCTTTTTTTTCTTTAACGCCGGGAAATGCTCTGAGGCATCCCGCGGGGGAGTGTGTCTCCCCAGGCGGTTATGCGGGACTCGCTGCGCCAGAAAGCTGGTAAGTGGACGCAGTTCTACCCACTAAAACCCGGCGAGTGCCACCAGTGCCGCCTTTGGTGAGGTGCCCCGGATCTGTTGAGTAAACAGGGCACCTCGATGGCTAGTCAGTCCCTCAGGGGACCGACGCCACCTCCACATAAGGGTTGTCCCGCACCACAGAACAACCCCTCCGAACGTCGGGACAGTGCAATGGGGTGAGGTTCCCATCCTAGCCTCTTGCCCCCTGCTCTTTTGTCCCCTCTTATAAGAGGGGTACAAAGAGCCCCCTCGGCTCAATTAGCTTCGCCCAAGGTGCTGGGATCACCCTAGGCTACTGAGCCCCACCGCCACGTCAAGGCCTGAACCATGGTGGGGGTATATGAAACCTAATCATACATAATGACATATATATATATATATATATATATGCATGTTACGGAAGTGGTTATATCGGCCCGGATTTAAAGTTTACAAACTTGAGTACGTCTGGTCACGTTAGTAATTCCCCACGTGACAAGTATAAACTTGTTTAGACGCTGCTTCCTTCGCCCTCCGATTTAAAAGTATCGGAACCGAAGTTGTAGCCGGAGGTCTAATACCCAATCGCTATAACATCTCCAGTATCTACGAATACTTATAATAATCTTTTTATTGTATTTATTATGACCACCATTCTACGCTAATATTCTAAAGCCGAAGAGTTTGTTTGTTTGGCCGTGCTAACCTCGGGAATCACCAGTCAAATTTGGGAAATTCTATTTGCATTTGTTTGTCCAAATATTGAGGATGGTTGTGGCTTGTTGACAAAAGAATTTTAATTTTGGGGCGTGTGAAAGCTTGGGGGCAGCTAGTATATAACAAAATAACAAAGAAAACTTAAGCTTCTGGACGGCGATGGTCTCCTTCTGCGAGACAGTAATGTCCCAGAAGGAGACCGACGAGCGGGCGAGAGAGGAGCGACGAACAGGGGCGCGTAGGACTTAGGAAGCGCTAGTCAATGCGCCTCCAGTAACGACCCTGTGCTCGTGTCGGGTTCAGGATGGGAAACTGGGCCCAGCATGGCACGACGTCACGGGGACTGCTTAATGGCGGCCGGGCAGTAGGCAGGCAGAGCTGTTGCCTGCAGATCCGGGACCCTCACAAAGCGGCTGAAGGCGCTCGTAGTGGTTTTAGTTTGGGTCTACACAGCTTAAGTGTGAGCCCAGTTAATAATATTTATATAATAATATGTTGGGACAACTCATACACGGTTATCTGATCCCAAACTAGGCAGAGCCTGTTCTTATGGTAACAAGACAACTGATAAATACTTTTTTTTTTTTAATACATACATATTATAGATAAATTACACCCAGACAGAGAACAAATGATCATGTTCATCACACAAACATTTGTCCTGGGACTAGGGATCGAGCCCACGACCTTCTAGCTTAGCAGTCGCGGTCACTAACCACTAGACCAACAGGCCAGTAGAGCTAGCAGGTTCCTGGCTATATGCATGAAAAAAACAGCATGCATATAACAAATGTACATAGATACATTTATGTAAAGATATAACGCGTTGAGGTTTGTGATCATTGATTCCCCCTAATCACCTACTGGTTAGGGAAATGAGGTAATGTCGGGTTAACCACATGTACATGTCTAAATCTCGTATTGTTATAGATTGTGTGGGGGAACTTCAAATAAGGTTAATTTGTGGTTGTATTAAATATATTGAGGTCTATAACAACAATGGTATATTGTATGTTTTAGTTTTCTTTTTATATGAATAGGCAAACAGGACGAGCCACATGATGGTAAGTGGTTACCGTCGCTCATGAATATATACAAGACTCCATCACTGGACTTATTCACTTGTTATTTGTATTAAGTCTCGGTGTCAGTAATACATACACTGCTTATCCTGCACTTCTTTCCGAAACACAGGGGGGCTCTTTGTACCCCTCTTATAAGAGGGGACAAAAAAGCAGGGGGCAAGGGGCAAGGACGGGAGCCTAACCCCATTCGAGTCCCACATACCCGCCTTGGGAAACCCACTCCTCCCGGTGTTAAAAAAAATAAAAAATGATGGTGATATGGTGTTATGCACAGAAGGGAGGGGGGCAAGTGCATCTCTTTCACCTATAATGTAAATATTGTAACTTTAAATGATTGTTAAAAGTCTACAATCAGTACACACAAGTAAACAATACCATTCTAGACCAAGTCACTTTATATTTACCCACGAGCAAAAATCATTTCAGTGTAACATACACTTTTAAGAAAGAAACCATAATCGCATTATATAACAAGAAAACATCAAGGAATACGTAAGAGTAATTACATTACATAAATTAATACGAAATAAGCCAAAATGTAATTAAACGTGAAGTGTCAGGAATGTGCCAATCTCCGTGCAGTGCAGTAATTTGCTAAGCCCCAAAGTAATTTCGTTACACGGAGTCAGAATACAGGATTGTAATATCACGCCGTAAGTCCGGAGATGGCTCCCAAGACGGCTTACTCGAACTTATTCTGAGAAATCCTTGAGATTAGACCTGAATGAGGTTTAGGTCGCTCAGATTTTGTAAGTATTTAAGTTGGCCTTATCTTTTTAGTGCTAATTATATGATAGGTTTAGTTTAAACTTCTAACAAGAAAAATAATAGTTGAAAAATTGACTAAATTAAAATACAACACACACATGTATAACACATACACTAAAAAATATTGTTTGAAATAAAAAATGTGTTGATGATCAATATCTGCATGAAGTTCTGAAAAAGGTTACGGAGTGTAGAAGCACAGTAGAAGGTTTACAAATTAGAGCGGTTTCACACTATATCCGATCGGAATCCATGAAAATATGGATCCAGAAAATTCCTCTGTAGTGTTGCTACTCTGTTTATACGAATAAAACTTCTTTGATCCGTCAATCGGACGATGTTATATTAAAACTAGCTGTTGCCCGCAGCTTCCCCCGCGTAAACTTATATTAACGGACGATGATCATTTTTTTTTAAATTTGTTATTGTTCTAAAGGAAATAAGGCTGCATTTTCAATATAAGCTCCCAAGCGGCTTACATTTTTCCAACTCTTAAAATAAATTTCTAAATGTTTACCATTTTACCATTTCACAATCTCGGTAAATTATATACTATTATAACCTGCCTCAGGAATTACTATATCTCATAAATCTATTGAAAATATATAGAATAAAAATACATCTAGTAGTTTTTGATCTTGCAGTAGAATTTGTAATGATGACAAGGATTAATATCGTATTTGTGTAAATATAGCTTATACATTACCGCTTTAAAATTGCCAATTTTTTAAAGTATTAAATTGGATATTATAGGTAGGTACTTAGTATATTGTTTTGTAACGTTTCCGTGAATTTCACTTATTATATTGAAACAACCTTTCTTTTTTAAGATTCGACCTTTTTCTAGGCATTGTGTAGAAATAAGTCGTCAACGAACACTTGACCAATATTAGAATTTTTCATTAAATCTCTAATTCTCTAAGCAAAAATAAAGGCAAGCTTTTGAAGCTTTCTTTCAAGATGTACAAAATAAATTGTAACTTCTTTGTTATTACGTCTTAGAAGACTGAACCACGAACGAATAACCATTTTTTGGTTTCGCTGGGGAATAATGCGTTTAAGCATACCACCGGGCCCAGGGCGGTCCGGTGGTTATGTGGGACTCTCTGCGCCCGAGAAGATGGTAAGGTGGACGCAGACTCTTTCCACTAAACCCGCGCGGTGTTTTCCTCATCGTATGGGTGACCCGGTTCGAGAGCTTTGGACGTCCGCACTGGGCCACAACGATTTACCATACGGCACTCTTCTGGAGGCGAGGAGTGGCGTCCCGTCGTCCTTCTCCGCTTAAAGGTACAGCGTCTCTACACTGAGCACATAAGCTTATAGCTCGGAACTTACGCGCGCACAGCGGACCCCCCGATCGGCCGCGCATAGGTCCTTCACGGCGGTGCGACCACCTGTGCGGTGCTCTCCTGCGGGAAGAGGCGGCAGTGCGCTCACTTTCCCGCTACGCCTCCTCCTTATGCGACATTACGTCCTCGCAGAAGGAGAGGACCGCCTGCCATGTGTTCTCACTGACGGTCATCGCTCTAATAACCGCAGGGAGCGACAGCTCCGCGCCAACCTCAGCGATGAGGGGCGCCCTTGCCTCTGCCCAAGCTGGGCACACCACCAGGAACGTCAACCTCTACCCAACATTCAACAACTTATTTTTCTCCATCGCGATGTATGATTTAGAGTCGATAAATTTTTTTTGAAGCGTTGGTTATTGCAGTGAATTGTAACATTACACCATCGCGATAAAGAATAATATCAGCGCCATCTAGTTGAAATATGCTATGGTAGACACTGTTTTACCTTTTCTCGGAATGTTGTATATTAAATTGTTTTTAATGTATAAATTGTTTTATAGTATGATGATACCGGCAATATCAATACCTAATTAGGTACATAAGTTGTATAATAAGTTGTATGAGTAATTTAAGGTTTTTTAACTATCCCACGGGAACTCTTTAATTTTTAGGGATGAAGAGTATCTTAAATATTAGCTGGGCATATAAAGTACGACTATATAATTTTATATAAATCCGTTGAAAGATGCCTGGTAGACACTGTTTTGTAATGTTTTACTTTCCCGCGGGTACTCACGTTTACAGAATTAATACATTTTATTATAATATACATTGTTTAACCGAGAACTTAGGTATGCTGAAAGCATACCAAATTTTGTTTTCTAATGTATACACGAATTTCACACATTATAATAAAAAAAAATATTTTACGTCTTAATAAACCGCAATAAAATCCGTAAAAAAATTGTTTCATTATAATACCAAATTTTACTAAATTATATTCATAAGTTTTTGTATACAAAGCTGTTTAATTAATTACAGTTCTTTAACTGTCGAGACATTCTGCCAGCGCTTTAATAGTAAAAATAAAATAAAAAATGTAAAAAATTTAGAGCGGCTATCTGATAAGTTTATTTTATGTTTTGTTAAAATGTTGTATTTGTTGTTTTAATATTATGTATGGCAAAATGTGATCGTTGGTGCGACCGTGCTGTCACCCAGCGGCTCAAGCGGAAGATCGGCGCTGACAGCAATGCCAGCAAATGCCGAACTTGAGACCGGGTTTGCAATGCCCTCACTTGTATCCAAGATTGTTTTATATTTTAAGCTTTTTATTAATTGTGGGCTTTGCAAATAAAAAGTATTATTATAATTATTAAGTATTATTATAACTATTTATAATAAAACAATTTTTACGGATTTTATCGCGGTTTATTAAGATTTTTACAAGCCCGACGTTTCGGATACTTTACAGCAACCATGGTCACGGGAGGACCATGGTCTACATGGGACTACAAACAGACGGACAAACAGACAAACAGAGACACAATAAATTTTTAAAAAATCTAAATTAGTTCTATTTCACTTCTTACATCCCTCTGACTCGGTTTTTTTTTTCATTGTACAGAAATTCGACCTCTACAGTTTTATTATAATATTATGTATAAATAAAATAAATACATCAAAAACTCTATTCGTCCCTCAACCTTGCGTTGAGAATTGCGGAAATAAGGGGCAAACACATAACGCTAACGCCACTTACACTTTTTCTCTTTATTTTTGAAGTGAAACTTTTTTGAGCGCATGAGGGTAAAATTTTTACGGATGAAACGTCACGAAAATGTGCAACGATTTTGGCCAAGAAGAGGGAGAGAGTGATTGAGACCGATTGAGAGAGAGTGAGAAAGGGCGAAAGTAGCATGAAGCACATAGCCATGGAGTGAGAGTAGGGAGCAAGCGAGTGAGAATGATCGAGAGAGAGTGAGATAGAGCGAACGTCACATCGCAAGTCTCGGAAATTTAAAGCTTTAGATTAGTATAAATATAAACGAGATTTAAAAATTGTTTGCCAAAATAAGTTTCACTTCTAACATGGTACAGTTTACCTTCGCCATCGAAATAATATGTAATTAGACATATTAAAAGATATATATAGATATATAGCTTTACTATGTAGCGTGCATAGGCTGAGCCCTACGCACGCTTACCTGGTACAGTACATAGTACTGTACATGGTATAGTACCTAACAGAATTGACGTTACACTTTGGATTTTATCAAAAGTTTGTGCAACCTTAGCACAATGTAAACTACGCAATCATTACTCGATAAATCTCCCTAAAAACTTCACTTGGAGGGCTCTAATTATCATTTAAAGTGGCAAACGTTTGTAGGCGATAAGAGAATTATGCAAATCGTAATCAAATTGTTAGTGGCCAGAGATTTGTCCAACTAATCCGTGAAATGGGTTTCAAATACGGATTTCTTTCCCCCACACCCGTCTTGTTTCAATTTGAATAAATTAATGAATTAAATAAATCCTGCATACCTACAATGTATTTAATATAAAGCCAGATTAATTTGCCTTTAATTTTGTGTTTTTAAGACTAGAATATTATTATTATGCTTACAATAGGTGTCGATAGTCGCCAAAAGGCTTGGGCTTCTCGTTTGCCCTCCTATCCTAATCCTAATAATAATAATAATCCTAAAAATCCTAATAATCAACTGCGCGTTTAGAACAAAAAGATTAGTCGCTTAGTCTTGGGTGTTTTTCATTCTTATTATATACATAATATGTAGGTAGGTACATAAATGACGTACATATACTTATATAATATATTATGGCGCTACGTCACGGCACCGCCGTCGTTTTTGCCTATATAACCCCGCTCCCAAAGTGATCCATACAATACGGTCAACCGTGTCTACACACGCGATTGAAATTTGTATCTACCTATTTGTCAATCTCGTACATTTTTCTCACTCTTGACAATATTTTGTAAATTCATCATTCGATCCCAAACTCGATTTCGAAGTCGATACCTCAACGTCAAAATATTGTCAAGAGTGCGAAAAATGTACGAGATTGAGAAATACCAATTTCAATTGGTTACATAAAATTCCACTGTAACGAGTCAAATCGTGCGCTAGCGTAGCGTAGATACAAGAGTACCGATTGAAAAGTTCTTGATCCCAATCCTAAATTTCAATAGGATCGAGTGTCAAGACTCAAGAGTAAGCCCGCAGATCTTTTTGTCTCAAACAGGTGGTTTCATTATACCCATCAATCCCCACCATGGTTCAGGCCTTGTCGTGACGGTGTCAGTGGCCTAGGGTGAGCCGCTACACCTTGGGTGAAGCTAATTGAGCCGAGGGGGCTCTTTGTACCCCTCTTATAAAAGGGGACAAAAGAGCAGGGGGCAAGGGGCAAGGATGGGAACATTACCCCATTTCACTCTCCTGACGTTGGGAGTTGTTCTGTGGTGCGGGATAACCCCTCTGTGGTGGTGGCGTCGGTCCCTTGGGGGACTGACTGGCCGTCGAGGTGCCCTGTTTGCTTATTAGATCCGGGTACCTCACCAAAGGTTTTTACAAACATTAGGTAATTGACTAATAGCAAGCGTATGGAAAGTTTTAAAAATTGTATTTCGGGCGGACGGATTTCCCTTTTACGCTTGTACGTAAAACCGACACAAATGCCACGACGGCAAACGAAATGATGTTGTCATTTCTTTATTATTTCTTTATTTTGTTCCCCAAATGTTTCACATCTGCCTTACATCACATCCTCCTTTTTTTATGGTCATTCTGTGATTGTGTGTCACGGGTGATTGCCAAAAATGATCTCGGAGGATTCCAGGAGGAAATCAAAACCATATTATATAAACAATAAATTTTATTATAAACAGCATCTTAATTTTAAAAGTATAATTATTTCAACAAATTTAAAACCTCACAGGCGAATAATATTGTCATAATCCATTAACAGTTAGATGCAATCAAACTACAATTTCCTATGTATATATTTCGGCTGAAAAATTGTTAGCGGTGTAGTGGATTTTATTGATATTATTAATATTATTAGTACAGGAGTTTATATTTTATAATCAAATTCCACAATAGTATTTCAGTATAAAACGGTATTGTTAGATTGTATGAAAATAATTTACATTATAAACCGTTCATTTTACAATCTTAATAAATGTCGACCAGGCGAACAGGGCATAAGAGTGGAGAGAAAAAATATGATTTTTACTTATTCCAGGAAAAAGAAATAGAATTAAGACAATCGAATACACTAGAAAAAAGAAATAATGATAGCACTAAGGGGACATCCATAAATTACGTGAGGTGAATTTGACAATTTTTCTACGCCCTCTCTCATTGGTGAGATATCGTGAGATTTGGCTCGACCCCCTCCCCCCGTTCTAATCTCACGTGAGATATTTCTAAACGCGTATTTTAATGTAAATGTTATGGACCTATTTTACATAAGTCGCTGACTGTAGTCTAAAATCATAGTGATAATATAGTTGAACTATATAATACAATCAAAATTATTAAAGAACACTTATTCTAAATCAGTGCACTATCCGTGGAGAGAATTATAATCAAGAAATATGTTTTACCATAATTTGACCCTATTTTCTTGTAATTACATACTGTTTCTTGCGAAAAAAAAATACGTGATATTTGTTGAGACTAATATGACGTATTTTTTTTTTGGGTGAGTTTGGGTGATATTCTGCTCGACCCCTCCCCCATATAAAATCTCACGAAATTAATGGACGCCCCCTAAGAATATAACTCATCGAGCATATTACTGGAATAGAGCGGTAATGTTATGTGTTTTGTATCAAAACAAATTCCACCAAATATGTGCTGCGACGCTGCGTCGGTTCTGCGCTCTGATTGGCCGAATGATGTCCATCGATGGATGATTGGCCGATGGAACGTACATACACATCACTGATTGGTTAAATTGCTATTACGTTAGTGACAAATCCCTGACCAGTTTCGGAATTTCATGGCTCACGTTACTCCACTATCCGGTTATATGCTCGATGAAATAACTTTAATATAAAAACTGGTCGCGCAGAGCGAAAGTCTACATCGCCCTATATAAATAAATTGTTACATTTTAAAGAGTTGAAAGTACAGTAATAAATAAATGAAATAGAAGGTTTTCTTTCAGAGTTTTTCATTTTGGTAAAATGTCTCATCAGATAGAACCTAATAATTATATCATATCAAAAAATTGCAAATTGTGTGTTATGCCCAAATATATAGACCAGCAACGTGTGTTGTAAAACGAGAAGAATGTAATGTAAGATAATAATATAGTCGTCGTTACCACACAAAACCATAATTTATCGTCTAATAACGACAAATTTACTTGGGGCCTGTATAGTTTACGTTATGGACCCACGCTGATCTATCTACCTCGCTTTCTCGTTCCCCTTCGAATTTCCTCTATCTCGCTCTAACATTCAGCAAATATGTTTTGTCTCTAGTTCTCCTTCGCCTCCCCCCTCTATCAATCTCGCTCTAACGTGACGTCACTATGTTTTGCTTCACTCTAGTTCTCCTTTGCCTCCCCCGGCGAGCCCACAAGGAACCACCTCGTCCTCGCTCGCACCGCGGCGTTCCTCACCAATCGCTTCTTGTCGTCTAGAGCCGGTGCTAGCTCCAGTAGAACGTCCTGCTTGTAAGGTAGGAGTAACGCCGTTTGGTACATATTCGCCATTTCGTATAGGCACTGTAAGCTTTTTATCCGTACGTCCTGAAAAAGTATCAATGTAAAAAAACTACTTTAATTCTTCTGATTAAATTCGTCACGCGTTCCAAGGCAGCGGGGATCTGAGATCAGATCTTAAGGGTCATTTAATCACCGTTGCCCATCTTGGCTACACGAGAGTAGCAAGGCAGACTTTAGTGGGGGGCCTAGCCCGTAAAAAAATCAAATAATATAAATAAAGATATCACATTTATAAGTTCTTTTTAGCAAATGCATGTTCGTTTAATTTTATATAAATAAATTTTATATTATAAAGCCAAAAATTTGTAAGTTTGGATGTTTTTTTGACCTTTCACGACAAAACGGCTGAACTGATTTATCTGAAAGTTGATATGGTGATGGCTTATACCTTGGATTAGGACATAGGCTATAACAATAATCATCATCAATCCGGATACGGTTGTAAATGTAAGTTAACGCGGGCGAAGCTGTGGGCACCAGCTAGTAATGAATATATACAAAATGATGACTATATACTAATCAATAAAAAAAAACTGAAATATGTTGTTAAAGTTCATCCTGGGCAAGATATATTAATGGAATGCAAAGAGAATAACCAAAAGCAACAATAATTAAATATACATACCATAGACTTAACATACGTAGATAATTTGATGAGTCTTGGTAATATCGTCTGTAAGCTTTGAGCTACAGTGGGTTGTTTCTCTTGGATGAAGTAGGTGAGGACATTTAACATGACCAGCAACAGATCTTTACTGTCGTAGTCCAATGCGTCTATTACCAAGGGTGTAATCTGAAAACGAAACATCATATTAAATTAGGGATAGATGGACAGATACAAAAGATATCCACAGTATTATATGAAATCCAAAGTGTGACTCAGTATTTCTAAGGTAATAAAATAATTGTTATCAAGACTTCTTCATACTGAACTGGCTTTTTCATTTGTCTTAATTTTAGAGTTTGCTCTACACAAGTATGCATGTTCACATGATAACAGCACCCACACATCCTCGCGCCTAAGAGTACATGTATCCAAGCTTAAAAGTACGTGCGCATGCACGCACGTACGCATACACACACGTACATACACGCACACGTACGCATGTACGTACATACACTTAACAACTATACAGATAAATAAAATTAGAGTGTCTGTTTATAATATTGAAATAACCGCTTTTTACTAAATGCATAAGGATGTGTGTGTGTAATGATGTTTGATACATTACATACAACGGTACATATACCAAAATAGCATTTTTTACAAATTTTGTCTGTCTGTCTGTATGTTTGTTCCGGCTAATTTCTGAAACGACTAGGCCGATTTTGACGGGACTTCCACTGACAGATAGCTGATGTTATAAGGAGTAACTTAAGCTACAAAAATTATCATCATCAACCCGGGTACGGCTAAGTTAACGCGGGCAAAGCTGCAGGCAACAGCTATACTCTATAAACTTAACAAAAATTTACCTTATTGATCACATTATTAAGAACTCTCCTCGGCACAGCACCAATCACGTACGCCCAACTCAAATAATAAGCCTCTTTGGTTTCCTCACCGGGCGAGTCCATTTTGTCCATTAGGTTTGTGAAAGTCTGGAACATTCTCTGTTTGTAGAGGAGACTAGTTTGACAATGGTGTCTTGTGTTGAGACAGTCCGGCGAGTCGGACATGATAGTGTGAATCGCTTCGGAACCGTGTTTGCAGTATTCAGAATTATTTATCGCTGTTGTGATCTGGAAAATATAACAAATAAAGGTTATTATATATTTCTAGATTTCTAGAAGAGCTTATATTTTAGACAAATAATCCGTTTTGTAGCATTTTGAAGTTGCTTAGGGTAAGCACTAAACAACTTCAAAATCCTTTTTAATAGTAAAATAGGTCAGTGTTCAAGATTTAACATCTAATTTAATTTGACTATTGGTTCGGTACATGGATGCGAATCCTCCTAAAAACAATGTATATATAGACTGTACCAATAATGAAATTTTTTTTTTTTTATAGAAGAGGGGGCAAACGGATAGTCGGTTCACCTGATGGTAAGTGAAGAGCGACATCCACAGACACCCGCTACACCAGTGGATTAGCAGGTGCGTTGCCGGCCTTTCAGGTATGAGTATGCTCTTTTCTTGAAGGTCCCTAAGTCGTATCGGTTCGGAAACACCATAGGAGGCAGCTGATTCCATATATTAGTCATGCGAGGCAGGAAATCCGTAAAAATCGAGTTGTTGTGGATTTCCGGACATCGAGATGGTGTGGGTGAAATTTGGAGCTTTTACGCGATGTCCGGTGGAGGAATTCTGCTGCAGGTCCGAACAATTCCTCAGAGCACTCCCCGTGGTAGATGCGGTAGAAGATGCAGAGCGATCCGACATCTCTACGCAGCGCCAAAGAATCAAGCCGATTGGAGATAACATTCTCGTCGAAGATTCGAGCCGCCCGGCGTTGAATTCGGTCAAATGGAAGGAGGTGATACTGGGACGCTCCAGCCCAGAGGTGAGAGCAGTATTCCATGTGAGGCCGGATCTGCGCCTTGTATAATTGAAGGCGGTGTGAAGGCATGAAATACTGCTTCGCCCTATTGAGCACGCCGAGTTTCTTCGAGGCTAGTTTAGCCTTTCCTTCCAAATGACCACGAAACTGCACATCTCTCGATACATCGACGCCAAGTATCCCAATGCTGGCTGAGGCGGTTAGGGAAGTGCCTTCGAATTGTAGAGGAACGACGAAGGGTGATTTTTTAGCGGTAAACGCGCAAACTTGTGTCTTGTTGGGGTTAAATTGGACTAGGTTAAGTCGCCCCCATTCCGAGACTTTGGCCAGCAGAGACTCGATTTCAGACACAAGTTTGTTCCGACACTCATCGACTTGTTCCCGAGAAATGTTAGGGCGGCCAGTGTATAAAGCATCTCCAGTGCTGTCATCCGCATAGCAATGAATGCCGCTGGTTTTCAGCATATCATTGATATGCAGAAGAAACAGGGTTGGAGATAGTACACAACCTTGGGGAACACCAGCATTTACAGACTTGAGGTCCGAGCATGCACCGTCGACAACGACCTTAATGCTCCTGTCTGCCAAAAAACTGGTGATCCACCTACATAATTCCTCGGGAAGCCCATAAGATGGTAGCTTTGCAAGAAGTGCTTTATGCCACACCCGATCAAAGGCCTTCGCTATGTCCAAACTAACCGCCAGCGCCTCCCCCTTGCTCTCAATTGCCTCCGCCCATCGTTGCGTTAGGAATATTAGAAGATCATAGTCTGTAGTTGGACGGGTCTGAGCGGTCCCCTTTCTTAGGGATCGGGTGTACCAAAGCTGTCTTCCACGAGCATGGGACGACGCCTAATGAGTAAGAGTGCCGGAAAAGACGCGTAAGGACGGGTGTCAACTCAGGAGCACAAGTTCGTAGCACTAACGGAGGGATGCCGTCAGGCCGACTCGACTTATGGATGTCCAGCGAAAAGAGTGCTTTGCGTACGGAGCTCTGTCGGAAAATTATTTCCGGCATTGAAGTATCACACCGAGGGATCGTCGGTGGTATTTTCCCCTGGTCATCCAAAGTCGAGTTGGAAGCAAAAAGAGTGCCTAGAAGATCGGCCTTCTCCTTCGCGGTGTGGGCCAACGAGTCATTCCTCATGTGCAGAGATGGTAGGGATGGCTTACAAAAATTCCCTTGAACAGCCTTGGCAAGAGACCAGAATGCACGAGTCCCCGAAGGGAGTCGAACCAATCTCTCGCCAATTCTGTTCACGTACTCCGCTTTTGCCTCAGCAATAGCTCTTTTGAAGGACCTGGAGGCAAAGTCATACTCCTTCTTCAATGCGCTGGACTTTTCATCCTGGGACATCAATGCTTTGGCCCAGGCTCGGTAGCTTAACCGTTTATGGCGTGCATCCATCTTACAGGTTTCACCAAACCAGGGCTTGGATTTGCCGCCTATAGGCACTGCAGAGCTTGGAATGAAAAGCTCCATGGCTTGCAGCACTACATCGGCAACAGAATCGGCAACGATGTCTGGATCATCCAGCGAGAAGCAAATTTGCCCCAATGGGTAGGATGCAAAGAAGGACCGCATCCCGTCCCAATCAGCTGACCTATAGTGCCAAACGCGGCGGCAGCCAGCAAAACGAGGCCATGATGGGCTTGCGACAGGTACAGAACTCCGGATCAGACAGTGGTCCGATGAGCCAAGTCCAACAGGGAAGGCGTATGATCTTCCACATCAGGGATACGAGTTGGTGATACCACCAATTGTGTCAGATCATATGCTGAGGCAAACTCGTAAACAGATCTTCCCGCATGATCGGTTGTACGAGAGCCGAGCCACTCGGTGTGATGGGCGTTGAAATCACCAAGAATCTCGATCTCTGCGGATGGGATCTGTTGTAGCACGTAATCTGTAGCCATTTGAATGTGCTCCACAAGTCGGTCGGTTTCGTCATTACCGCTATGGGACCTATATAGGCAGGCATAGACGCGGGGATGGTCGTCGCTGTCAATGCGCAACCAGAGGATGGAGAGGTCCCTACCTTCAAGACTGCCAAGGCGACGAGAGCAGACATCCTCTCTGACGTACGCGCAAACTCCAGCCCGCGGTACAAAAAAGTGTTCTAATTTGTACCCCGGACAAGAGAGATAAGAAGTATCAGCCGGAGAGGATATCTGAGTCTCGGTTAAAAAGAGCAAGGCCGGCTTCGCCGTCTGGAGGTGGTAATGGACGGCGTCGAGATTGGTATGAAGTCCCCTAATGTTACAGAAATCCACGGTCATAGTGGTAAGGGACTTCTGCCGACGGCTCCGTTTACCCCGGGCAGTTTTGGTGTTGAGCACATATTCGCCCCCCCCCCCCCCCAGAATACGCGGGGCTGCCCAGGTCTCCGGGTTCAAGTACCTGTCCTGAGCCCGGAATCCTAGAGAGGGATTTTCCGGTGCTTGCGCGACCGGTACCCTCCTGGGGTAGTCTTTGAGTATTCTGTGCTGTCATGTGTGTGTGGGGGGGGGGGGGGGCACCGGATCTCTCACAAACCGAACGAAACACGACGACATTAGCCGCCATTTGACGTCGATGTTATGTGAGAGCGAAGTACTTCCCCGGACGCGCCGGCCCATTCAAAGCAAAGCAGCATGGCGCTACTTCGAAAATATATAATTTTGAATTTATGTAAGTATATCAGTATATTTTAGTTAGTTGTATAGCATTGGACATCTCGATGCCAGCTGAGAGGGCAGTGAGAAGGGCCTATGAGGGACAGCCCTGCGGCCGCCAACCAGTTAGTAGACCCAAATACTCGTATATAATAAAGGAAAGACATAGATCCACTTTGGTTTGTTGAGCCAGCGGAGTAAGTAAGTAAGTATAGCGTATTGTACACTCATACGAGCTTACGAACAAAAAAATTCTTTTATAAATCATCGTGTTTCACTTAAAACGTATATCATTTAAAAACATGCATTAAACACACATTTAATAATCAGGCAATATATTTCTTACCTTTTGAAGCCAAAATTTAAACTGATCACAACATCTCATAATCAAGGCCTTTGTTATAAACCCATACAAGTACATCAACTTAGGGCCCAGCTTCTCGTCTTCGTTGTTACAAGATGATATACACTTCTTTGCCAACACATATAAAACTTCGAACTGTTGCTCTAAATCTGCTTTGTTCAAAAAGTGCGCTACCAAGTGACATGCCTTCACTCTCACTATGGTATTTTCACTATTCAACGCTAATCCCATTGATAATTTCATAATATCTTCAAAATGTACATTCCAAACATTTTGATGTATAGATCTGTACAAAGATTGTAAAATTAAAAAATATTTTTCATCAGTTTTTACTTTTTCTAATAGCGCATCTGTGTGCCGAAGAATAATTTTCGATTGCTTTTCTGAAGGTAGGCTGGATATTGTATTAGAAACTAATTCAAAACCGTTGGAAAGAGATTCTTGAGGTCCGTTAACATCTTTAAGTAACCATGACAATATAGACTCTATCAAACCGTGATCACTTTCAATTTGTGCTACTTTCTCCTCTGGATAAAGTTTGGTATCTGATAGTGACTCACTAAGAGCTTTTACTGCCTTTGGGGCTTCTTCCGTATTAGTTGTTATCAATTTCAACATTTCACTAATAATCATTTTTGTGAATTCATCTAAACTTGCAAGATTTGATAGTAAGTTGAGTCGTTTCTCTAAACTCACTTTATCTTCTACTAAATTCTCCAAATCACATTTCCCCTTAACGACTAAACTCATAATTAGCTCTGGGTACTTCTTGGCTATAGCGTGTATTGTTTCAACACTGATTTTTAGTATATCATCATCGTTGGAGTGTTGGATGTTGTAAATTAAGATTTCAACAAACGGCACAACTAAATCAATTTTTAATATATCTTTAATACGTATCAAAGTCTTAAAGCCCGCTATGTGATATTCTTTAGATTGTTCACTAGCTGCAGTCAAACATAGTTGAGGAATTTCGTCAACTTGATTTGCAATTTCATTTAAAATCTCCCAATGCTTTCCAAGATCGTAAAGATCTGCTAAGAAATCCAAACTGGCGGTTTGAAGTTTTGACGTCGTTTTAAATTCATAATAAGCTATGACCGCTGGAATCATTGTCCTTGTGACCAATACGCAAGACTGTTTGGAAGCATTTGCCACAGTTAAAAGGACCTTAGCAGCTTGAATGAACTGAAGGACTGTATTAGACTCTGCTAAAGTGGTTTGTAAAGATATAAGTATGCCCTTTACAAAGTTTTCAAATGCCTGGTCTGTATTTGATGTGAGCGCTAATTTGGCCACCAAAGCCGAGAGTGCTTCGTGAGCTACTAATTTTAATTCATCATCAGTTTTGTGCGTTATCTCTCTATGGATAGATGACCATAATGTTTTTAAAAATGGCTCATAGCTGTCGGCTTTAAAATTTTTGCAACTTTCCGCCTGAAATAGAAAGAATTTAAAATTTAATTAAACCATATTTGGGTAAGTAGTAACCATTACAATATTTGTTGACTCGTCAAAGTACTGTCGAATAAAATTGAAGATACCACCTTGGGAATAAGACAATTGGGAATTATGTATATTGTAGAATATTCAAAATATTAGTTATTATTAATCTACTGAGTTTGTTTCGCTGGTTCTTCTCAATGGACTAGCTTTGTAACAGGTAGTAAAGTTCAATAAGATACTCTTATGTTACAATATTGAATAAAAACTTTTTTACTTGACTACTCCCCCAGCGGCGCGAGCAATACCTAAGCCACGCCCCCCTTGTGCAAAACCCTGAGAGGTTACATAGGATAATTAGCGACTATACCTCAGCCCAAATAGCCGACTAGAAACTCATTTTAGCCTAACATTTGTTTCTGTGCAGCTATTTTTGTTCACGAAGAAATTTTTTCTGTACTGTATTTTTTTTGGGCATACTCTAATAAGCTCCACGCTATACCCTAGGCCAAATGGTGTTAGTCCATTTGACAGCTTAGATAAATTAGTTAACGGCGATGATGAAGATTGACACTACAATACTATTTAGTTAACTTTGACCAGATCCTTACAATTTTTCGACTTGGGCCACTTTTTTTTTTTTTCGGAAGGGTTAGACTTTTCGGCCTGATGGCCTTTAAGCTCAATCGGTACAGTAAGTGAGCAGATGGCTCACTTAAGAAATATTCGAAAGGGGGACGCCCCCCTCGGCGCCCAGCAGCAGCGCGGTTCTACGCGCGCTGCTCAGGAGAGCAGGATTTGGACTAGTCAAATCCGATACGGTTGACGAATCTTTTAACCTATCATGAGGGCCGGCCCTCATCCCTCCCTCTGTAGAGGGAGGCGGGCCACGACTTGGGCCACACATCTTACAATACTTAGGTGTGCCGTGTGACGTATGACGACGGTTCGGGTTGAGCCGATCGACACTCGCTCACTCAAGTGAGTGCTGAAGCTTAGGGATCGTAAGAGTAACCGCGCATCTAATAGTTTTGTATAATTGTATCATTCGCATACTCATTTAAATTGTATTATCATTAAATTCATCTTCATGTTAAATCATATTACATATTTATATCTCATTCGAATAATTTTATATTTCAAATCTATATATTTTACGAAAATTATAATCGTGAGTGGCAACTAAGTAAATGTAAGTTTATTAGGATAGACTGAAGGACAAAAGCTAGACATTCTGGTGACCTTACATGACTAGCAATCAGTTGAGTAAAGTATAATCAGTAAACAAACAAAAAAACCATACTGTGTATGGGCGGACTAACATATTCGCATCTTGCAATATTAAGAAAATTAATGTATAAAGTACTTACTAATAACTTCAAAGAATCCATTTTCGCTATTCTTAAATTGGAATCTAATTTCTCTACAAGTAATATCAAGCATTGCTCTCCAAATTCCGGCACAGCACAAAGACATGGACATAGAGCAGCTGCTAATTCATCCCTGGTAATGGGGGCTGGATCGTTCGGAGACGGATAGAAATCTATGGGATAGTAACATGATATCACTTCAAACATTTCTTCAACTAAATGCCCCAAAGGAATGTGCAAGAGGAACTTGGGAAGGAACCCAAAAAGGAACAGTAAATTCCGAGGATCTCTTTCACCGTCCATGGCAGATATGAATCCATATAAAAAGTCTGGACCCAGTGTTTTCATATCTGAAAAAAAAATTAAGCAATAGAATACTCATGCGATTTTTAAGTAAAACTTCTTTAGACATGTAAAGAGACATTTCAGGCTACGGCATCGCAGTGAAGTGCTAGAGTGCTGGTCAGGTAACACGGGCGGTTCCACTCTGCCCTTTTCGGCTCAACTCAATGGACCCATGTGTTCCACGCCTTCACACTTCACATAGTTGGTTGCAGCTGATCACAACTGTTTTAGAACTGTTTGTTGTTTGTTTATGACTAATGTGACATGGCAGAATACAGAATTTTATTTTATGATTATTTTTATAGTACTATTGTACTAAGTCATAAATTGTGGTGTTTTCTGGTGAAGTTCCTGCAAAGATACCAGGGCTTCTCAAATTACGGGTAGGTAGACCACCAGGGGTGTTTAGGGGGTAAAAATCTCCACATACCCTACCTCTTAAAGGGAAGACCCTCTAAGAAAGACTGGATGATCTTCTAGAAGATTGTCCCCTCGAAAAAAAGGGGGCTTGAGCCAAAACTCATGAATAAATTATCAAAATAATAAATTTTCAAATGTTTGTATGTTCGTATTTGTATAATTAACATTAGTTGTTATATTAGAAATTATTATCTTCAATAACATGTCGGAATTATAAATTTTCCGGCACAATTTATCTCAAACTAAGAAAATAAAGATAAGCAATACAATTTATGTGACAACATAAATTGTACAGTAATATATTATTTATGAATGTTTCAACAAGAAAGATAAACAAGCATATTTATTTGTGGTTTCTTCATTACATTACACAGTAAAATATACAGTAAAATTATCATTATACAGTAAAATGTATGAAAAAAAATTGAGAATATAAATTGAGATATAAACTATCCTATCTCTCAAGCTGGATCAAACTGCACACTGTGCGCAAAATTTGGTTAAAATCGGTTCAGTAGTTGAGGAGTTCATCGCGGACAAACAATGTGACACAAAATTTTTATATATAAAGATGTACTTACACATAATTAAAATACAATAGACATTTAGAAGCGAAGTTTTAAACAATAAATACTTACATTCAGCATCTCTTTCTATCAACTTTTGTATGGTCAAATATATATGTAGTCTATCTTGTCGAACTTGTGACTGACAAGCAACTTCTCTAAACAAAACTGTGAGATATTCACCCGAGCATTGAACATCAAAATTATTCATTTCAATTATTGCTAAATATCCTTCTAGAACTGGTGGTATAACACGGTGGTTGTCTTTCAAACGATCTATGTAGAATTTTGAAATGAATTTTAACTGGAGTAATGTTAAATAATTTTTAGGCGTCTCTTTTAATAATTTCGTAAAGAATCTCATGCCTTTTTCTCTTATTTCGGCATCCTTGTTGGTTAAAACACCTGCCATATTTTCCACAATACGTGTGACATCAATGCGTCCCGATATAATATCTGAAATGAATATAATTCTTCAAAACCACATAAATTTTTATCAAATGTATTAATTTCAAAATGAATTCACAACTATTGTGTAACTGTGTGCAACACAAGCAAAAAGAAGAGATGGGAGTTCCGACCCAGAGTTTATTTTGAATATCACAAGTGATTTCTAATACTTAAAAAACTACTAAGATTCCTTATATAAATCTAATATGTATATCAAATATACTTTTCATGAAGTATTACAATTTTATGAAGTACCCCTTTTAGAAATTTACATGAATCTAATATGTACCTGTAACAATGTTGCTTGTTTGTTGAAATATAGTATCAGTTTTTATTATTTCATCAGCCAGTTCTGGCTTATACCAAATAGATTCCATTGTCAAGAATTTGTTAAATTTCAAACCAAATAATAATTTTAAAATCTTAGAACACTTTTTTACATTTTATTTCTAACAATATTAATGTATACTGATACGCTTTAAACTGTTTTCTTACTATTAATAAAATGTTTTAAAAATCCACATAATTTCTTATTAAATTTTCTCAAATATAAGTCAAATTTAAAAATTATTTCTTTGATGTTTAAAATTTACTTTTGACATTGTTTTAACTTTTAAGGTTATATGAAATGTCATCCCATATCATGTAACAATGTTATGCCGCATTTACACATTCGCGCGAACCGCGAGGCGAATCACGCGGCGAACAACGAACTGACTGTTTACACATGCGTGTTCGTCAAAAATATATTTATGATGGTATATACCTCTTTTAGAGATCAAAAAAAAGTTGAAAAATTATTATCATCAGTCCGTATAAGTCTTTAAATCGAAGTTAACAAGGGTACTTATAGTATTAAATAATATAAAAAGTATACTGTTATTATTACATTTAAACAAAGTCGCTTCCCGTCTGTCTGTCCCTATATATGCTTAGTTCTTTAAAACTACGCAACAGATTTTCATGCAGCCTTTTTAATAGATAGAGTGATTCAAGAGGAAGATTTATAATAATATGTATATACATGCATAATATAGTAGATAAACACTGATAATTTTAGAGGTTTCTAATGTGATGTTGTAAATAAACACATTTTTTGAGCTAACTAGTTGTATACATAATATAAAGAGATTCTGTAGTATTTTTAGTATCAGCATTGCACCCGTGCAACATCTCTGTTTGTGCAGATGTGTTTGGGCGTCGGTAGTCTAAAGCTTCGACTGCTCGTTTGCCTATGCTATAAAATATATATATATATATATATATAATATATATATATATATATATATATATAAATATATATATATATATATATATATATATATATATATATATATATATATATATATAGACGCAGATACGGTGACAGTATAGTTTTATCCTGAAAACGCGAGTAAAACGGCGGTGACGGATAAAAGCATTCTCAAAGTAAAGTTTAGTCCCTACTAAGACTAATTCAGGTAATTAAGACAATTAATAGTTAAATAACGCAGTCTACCATACCCTGAAAATATATTTTAATTCTTCGCTTGATTTTCTTTTTTTAGAAATCTCTTTCACTTTTAAAATTATACGTTAACACGGAGCGACATTCACTATAGAAATAATCTTCAGTGACAAATCACTGACCGGTTTCGGAATTGTATGGTTTACATTACTACTCTAGTATTATCATACATACAGTACAATAAACAACCATTTTTAATAATAATATAATTTTCTCAGTCCGTACCTATACATCCGTAAAAAGTAAACGCGAGCGAAGCCACGGGCTTTGTCTGCTTATAGTTTAAAATAATATAATATAAAAGGTTCATTGAGGTTGGCCTATGTTTAGCTGTGGACGAATAGAGGCTGATGATGATGATTATGAATATAAAATATACATTATGAACTATTATATACATGAATAAAGAATATCTACACTACACTATATACACTATACTAATATTATAAACTAATAAAGTTTATAATTTTGTTTGTACATGTATGTTTGTAGGGGAATTACGCAGAATATCTAAATTATTGCTTATGCTCAATAGATATAGCGCGCAAACCACCATTATTTTCACGTCTTCCATGTTCGCGTACGAATGTCAGAATGATCACAGGTAACGTAGTGACTAGACACTAGTGTTTATAATTTATATACTCTTTAGTCTTTGAGAATGATTCACCTCGCGAATGTGTGAACAGTAGTTCCGAGTTCGCGACGGCATTCGTATACGAATGTTTCCGCAAACGTTTCCGCGAATGAGGAGGCGAATGGCGAACACGAATGTGTAAATGCGGTTTTATATATTTTTTTATGTCATTATATTATTTACAAAGCAAAACTATAATTTATCCATTTATATATATATATATATATATATATATAATTTAAAATGAAAATAGTATACATTCTCGCTCTAATCTCTATCATATTACTAATTTACATAGTAATATAATCTGTAATAGGTTGGTGAATATTGTGGTGGACTGTTCTGGGTGGAGAGAATGGGAAGTGAATTATAGTGATAGTTGATTGATGGAAACTAGAGGGGCGAAGCCGCACTCCTTTGGGTTGCCCGCCGTTTCTCCATAATATTGTATTTTGTATGGCCAATAGCCTAGTAGAAAAGGCTTTGAATAGAAAAAAAAATAATTTATGACATATTATGTCAAAAGGAATGGCGGGAAGCATCGGGACGCGCGGTTGTGTTTTTTTGGTTTCCCGTTAATTAATTGTTATTTTGTGTTTTGTCCATTCAGAGTGGTTTTCTATAGTGTTTGTTTTAAAAACTTGATCTTTATATATTGTGATTGGTTGGCGAATCTTATGGAGTACCGTTCTGGAGTGGTTTTCTTAGTAGGGCTGTTCTGGCGGTTTTCTATAGTGTTTGTTTTAAAACTTAATCTGTGTAATATATAATGTGATTGTTTGGCGAATATTGTGGTCGACTGCCTTATGTGGATGGAATGGGGAATGATAGTTGATTGATGGGGGCTAGAGTGGCGAAGTCGCGCTCCTTGGGGTTTCCCGCCATTTCTTCGTATTACAGACCGAATAATAATTGTATTTTGTATGGCTAATAGCCTCGTAGCTAATGCCTGTAAATGAAAATAATAGTAATTATTATATCAAAATGTCAAATATCACGTCAAGTCAGACGTCGGCCGTCGCCTAGCCGTCGCATTAATTCGATTTAAATTTTAAATAGATACCTATGTGATGAAATTCTTTGCTTACAATTATTAATTTTGTAATTAATTACATGTGTTTAAAATGTCTTACAAAACGCTCATTGATTTCGTGGTAAAATATCATAAACCACGGTTACTAAATAACGTCGTATGTTTCCCAAGTAATGGAAATTCATATTTCGGAAGGCGCCTAGTTATTTCATCAGCTCCATTGTCAACATCAACACCAAAAATTTTATCTCCAAGAAGACTCAGCACGTCCGTTACAAGATATAACGAAACTCCATTAGCAAATAAAATAAACTTAACAGAAGGAAAATTTCAGCTAATGTTCACATGTAAGAAGTGTAACACCAGAAATTCCAAATTAATATCCAAACAAGCTTATTACAAAGGTGTTGTAATCGTGATATGTGATGGTTGTGAGAACAAACATTTAATAGCCGATAATCTTAACTGGTTTTCTGATATGAATGGTAAGAAGAACATTGAAGACATCATGGCTGAGAAAGGAGAGACCGTACAAAAAATTATGTCTGAGGATTTAGAATTTATTGCCAAAGAAATTACAGATAACATTGAGCAAAAAAAATTAGATGGGTAGACCAATAGAATACATTCACTAGGAAAAAATTGTAAATTACGTTTTAAATGTTAATTATTACTTATTATTCATAGAACTTATAATAAGTTGGTGTATATTTTAATTTAATAAAAACTTAAATTTGTATATCTGAATATTATTTTATAACATTTGATTTCAAAATATTGTAGATATAAGCTAGTAAGCTTTAGTAATTAATTAGACAATAGGTTGTAAAGATATTATTTTATAGGTCAAAAACATTGTCAAATTAAATATACAAAAGCCATTAAGACTATATACAGTGTGACAAGGATGATCCGTGTCATACTGTATAGTGCCTAGATTCTCAATAAACCCTTCAGCATTAGTTTGCTTGCTTAGAAAAAATATGGTGTTACATTACATAATATAATATGTGAAAAAATAGTATCAAATAAAGCAAATAAAGGAATGTACTAAAAATACTATAAGTAGTTAGAAATATTAAGGAAAAAAAAATCTTGTTGAAAATACTGACTTAATCACATCACAATAAGTACTCCCGATACTTATACATAAACCATATAAAAATTGGCACCAGATTGGTAATTAATACATTTAAACTATGATAAAATAACATATACATTAATTTTTAATATCAACATTACAATAAAGGATCTTAACATACTGGTAAGAGATTACAAAATATGTGTTAGGTACTGTCTAAAATACTTATACTGGGATATATTATCCCAGTATAGTAGGCACATAATAATAATTCTAACTTTATTTCGTAAGTGGATAAGCCCATTGTAGCAAAGTTCAGAACAAGCCTGTTATAATCTTCCCATATTGTTGTCCAATTTCCTTTTACATGCCATACCTTACAAATAGCAATAATTCATAAAAAACCAAAACAATAATAATTGTCTTGGCTTGTCTATTATACAAGGCACTATAATCACATTTATATCCTTAAAACTAACTAAGAATATATCTTTAATAATTATGTACTTAAAAAATATATCATAAACAGGAAATTTCCATATAAAAGGGAATGATAAAACAGTCTCATAATTTTGAAATTTCTTGAATACTCAACAATTACTAATTCCAAATTTAAATTCAGATGTACTTTTTTACATAAAAAAAGCATATTGTACTTTCTTACTATAATTGGCACTAAATAATATAAGATCACATAAAACAATTCAGTAATAGGTATTTCAAAATTTCTCTATTTCTAATTGGTTTAGTGAAATATGTAAATAGTTATAGGCACCATGACTATGTATACACAATTGTAAAAAAATATGGTTTTAAAACTACCAATTTCGATGACAAATTCAGTCTTTGAATATTCTCATACCCGTTTTGGGCGACTTATTATAGCATAGTCTGTTCCATTGCAAGTGTTGTGGGTTATATCTTCCAATCCCACCTGGTTTTGTAATGCTTGAGCCTGGGCAGCTGTTGGAACTTGAGGTCCTGGTGTGTTAGGCTTTCTTATCATTCCATACCCTAAATGAGAATCATCAGCTAGTCTGGCTGTTTGCATTACATTTTCTACCTCATCATAATCATTCCATGAGTCTTTATTCTTTGTATCATTAAGAGCCAGTGTTGTTGGTCTCACTTCAATTGTTTTATAAGTTTTGTGTAATGACTTGTTTAATTTACTAGTTGAACCAAAATACTGCAACCTGTCATAATTCTCATCCTCAGGACCAACAACTGGACTTGGTAAAAGTATTATTCTAGAAGTTTCTGGTCCTGATGTGTTCAAGTTATCTTGTGACCTCGATATTAATTTCATGCAATTAGGATTATCAGCTAAATTAGGTGTGAACTCAGTATGATCAGGATTATCAATTCCAAATGTTTTCCAAGCTTCATTACGCACTTCTACCTTATCATATGGCACGGGAGGACTATGTTCCCTTTTGACATGCTCTATTGGTTCATAATTATCAAGTTTTTTATATCTTCCAAAGTCTACACTTTCATCTAATGAACAAGGCATGTCTTTGTTGGGTTTTGGGAGATTAATAATTTTTCTTGGAGGCTTTTGCGGTTTAGGTTTCAATGCAGGTTTAGGCATGAGCAGTGGGGCAGTATCTCTTTCTGAACTACTAGACTGTTGACTTGACACAGATGTCGTTTTGAATGACAGGGTGCATAAGTTCAAATCATCAGGCCTGGTCGCAATTAGTGGGTTTCTAGATCCTGGTAATAAGTTGGCAGTCTGTGGAATGTTGAACTCACTATGATCAGGACTATTTAGATTTTCACCACCTATCATTTGCTTCATTGCTTTCATTTTAAGTTTCATACAGTTGAATATTTCCGAGGGATTGGGGTGTTCCAAGTAAAACTTGCCTTCACCTGTTTCACATTTCCTACCAGCCTCGAACAAGAACTTACCCTGTCCATGTGAATAGCGTCTTATATATCTGTATGGCCAGGTTGCATACAATTTATTATCATTGACATCTCTCAAATCAGTTGATGTAGCTGTTAGCAGTAAGAGATACCTAACAGGTTCAAACCCACATCTTGTTGAAGCTTCCGATACGGACATTTTGACTGAAAACACACCTTCTCCCGATGAGCAATAGAGATCATTATCTTCATCACAAGTAACGATGTTTTTGTCCCTGCCCCTGAATGCAACAGACTGCAGTGCCGTTACCCATTCCAATGTTTCAGCTTCAGATTGAGCGCTTAATTGTTGAGTATGTGACTTAGTTAAAATAGTAATAGTGTTAGGACTAGAATGGGTAATTTTGATACAATTTTCAAGAGTTAAAACTTTTGGAATAGCCCCTGTAGTTACATCATCTTTGTTATCGTAAATTTCAAGTCTTTCAATTCCTTGTATACTTGCATTAAACAGGATACAATATTTTTGCTGCCAATTTTTCTGTAACTAAAAAGATTCATGATTAATTAATATAATAGTTAACAACAAATATATTACATAATAAAAATATATATTATGTTACTCTAGGATATATAATAGGCTGTTGTTTAAATTTATGAAAAAAATAAAAAGTTATCAAAATGAACTAATAAATTCCAGGTTTTACCTTTATTAGAATATGTACTGTAATGCTTAATACAAAACTTTTGATTTAAAAGAGAGCTATTATAGGGCAATATATTAAAACGACCAAATGCATTTTGTTTTGTTTATTAATTAACATTTGCATCAATTTTGGCTATCAAGGAATTTGGATAATTTTGTATTAGCAGAATATACTTAAGTGTTTTTTTTTTCACATGAAGAAAAGGACTGAGCAAACGTTTAAGTAATGACGGCTTGTGCATCTTACATAAAACAAGAGTAACCGGCGTACTTATACAACAAAATCAGCATACCGCACCCCTGACTCATTAGAAAGCGTATTGTCAAAGTTGAACGTAAGTTCAGCCTTAAATTTCTATCTTATAGTTCATTACATTCAAAATATAATTGTACACATATTATAACATTGTACCTTTTTTGGAAATTTACTGAACACATTTCCTCCGGCTGGAGGGAATAATAAACACCCCCACTTCAATTTATCGTCTTGCACTTCCATCTTGCAAAAAGGTCTAGGTTTATAGAACATTCATATATTCATAGTTTTACAGATTATGTACACGTGGACAGGGCGCTTGCTTAATTATTTACTGAGTACGCATTTCACAAACAATACAATTTTTATCAAATAAAACTAGCCTGAAGTCCAATGCAATCCCATTTTAATCATATTTGTCATGGATGACATAAGTTTTTTTTTCGTTCCTCTTGGAGTAGGCTAAGACCAAAGGCCATGCTGCCAATTCTGTTGTCAATATTAGCTAAGTCTGTATTTGTTTTGCAAGGCGGAAGCCAAGTCTGACGTATGGTTGATTAAGGGCCCAGCCTAAGATCAAGTATCAATAGATTTGACAAGCTAATAATAATACCGTATTGGAACGAGATAACAGCATACGAAAAACTCCTCTTTGTCAGAATATCACTCTTCGTTTGTTGGGCACAAAAATGATGTGCCCAACAAAAAATTATCGACCAAATTTAAATGCCATACAAACATTCTCACTCGCGAACAGTTTGTCAAATATGTCCGCCATGTTGTACTAGGTACTTTTTAATTTGGTCGGTTTATAAAAATATGGTGATACCAATTTTTTTATAGGCAGATTACCCAAGAATGTGGTATTATATAAAAAGGGTGACTGGAATCTTCGAAATAAACACAACAAAATCAAATATGTTTATTGCTATCCTAAAAGGCTAAGTACCTGTTCTTAATACTTCTATGCTAAGTACTATAATCATATAAATTAAGAGGACGTTTATAGCCTTCTTTTTTATTATTTATGTTTTTAGTGGTTTGTTAATATTAGTCATTACATATTTTCGATAATCCTGAAAAATGCAGCTGCCTAAAATTGCAATAAATGTTTGGGTAGGGCTAATGCTTATTATATATATTAGTTATCTATCAACCTATTCCAGTTTTGTTATTATTTTAAATACACTTGTTTCAAGAAAATAAGTCGACTTGTTATTACGAATGTGGTATCCCTGTAAAATATGCCTCTCCCTTTCGGGTATACGCGAATGTAAATTCCATAGATACTTGTTCCTAGGGCCCAGCAATATTGAAGAAGGAGATTTTTTACAAGAATTTTCTAGTGAAGAAGAAGAGACAATTGAAAAAGAAACAGTTGAAGAAGTAGTATCAATTGACTGTATTGAAAATGAAGAGAATATAGAAACAAATGAAGTCGTTTGTGAAGAAACAATAATTGAAGATGTGAATTTTGTAGATAATCTAAGTGAAGAAGTTATAGAAAATAAAGGAGATTTTGACACATTTTTCCATACGATGGAACCAGTCATTGAAGCAACCATTCCATTCGGAAGTTGGGGTCTCCAAAATGGCCGTTTTGTAGGCGTCCACAGCTTCTTCAGGCGATGAAAATCTCTGACCACGCAATTTATTCTTTATTTTAGGGAAAGTATAGAAATTATTAGGGCTTAGGTCGGGGCTGTACGGTGGATGGTCTAATAATTCTATGTTTTCTTGTTCTAAAAACTCTTTTGTTCTGTGCGCGGTGTGAGAACTCGCATTGTCGTGATGGAGGATGATGCGGCGGTTGCAGTTCTCTTTACGGAGTTCAGAAACGACCTGTGGCAAACAAATGCTAGCATACCATTCTGCATTAACCGTTCTTTGTCTCTCAAGAGGAATAGTCGCAACATGGCCGGTTTTGGAGACAAACTTGGCCACCATTTTTTTTTGCAACACTCTGTGAACGAACAATTTTTGTTGGCTTTAACTCATTTTCGAACACCCAAACTCGTGACTGGTTTTTTGTTTCGGGTTCGTACGCGTATATCCAGGATTCGTCACCTGATACAATGTTGTATACAGCATTTGAGGATCCTGCGTGAAATCTTTCGAGAGTTCTGACGCACCAAGTAACGCGAGCCGCTTTTTGCTCTTCACAAAGCAAATGCGGTATCCATCGGGAAAACAACTTTTTGACATCTATTTGTTCATGCAAGACCATTTGAATTTGACTCATGCCAATGTCTAAAGTTGCCTGAATTTCGCGGTATGTCATATGTCGATCTTCCTCAATCAGCTTACGCACAGCATCAACGTTTGAATGGGTGACTGCAGTTTTTGGACGACCTTGACGGGGATCATCACTGAGCTTGACACGTCCACGTTGAAATTCAGCAAACCAGCGATAAATTGTGGTCTTGGATGGGGCTTCATCACCAAATGCGGAAATCATCCGGTGAACATACTGTTTTTGTGTTAAACCACTTCGAAAGTCATAATAAATCATCGCTCTAGAATTTTCTCAAGTCAATTCCATTTTCTCAACGACTAAACAAGTTTGACAAGACCTTGTGACAAGACCGAGAATCTTTTTTTAAATAAATAAATGGTATTGTTTTTTTAAAACCAAGGAGTTTTCAATTAAAAACATTTTAATATGACAGGAATAGTGGAAATATTCCATTCCCGATACTTTTAGTGCAGCCTATGTAGAATAGAGGAGGTTGTTGATGTTTTTAATAATGCCGAGGAGGTTGTTGATGTTTCTAATGATGCCGAGGAGGTGGTTGATGTTTTTAATGATGCTGATGAAACAAATGAAGAAGAAACAGATCTTGTTGCAGAAGGTGTGGGTCCATTAAGGAATCCACCGAGAAATAGGTATTTACCTGAGAAGTAAGATTATGTTATGAATTTTTTGGCTGAGTGTGCACTTTTAAAGTTTGAGGAAGCAGTTAACTCCAGTGAAAAGGAGAAATGGTTGAAAGCTATAGAAGAAGAGAAATTTTCTTTAGAGAAGAATGGCACATGGGAGTTGGTTGATGAAAAAGAAGTTGGAGGGAGTGCTTCATATATAAACAGTTGGCTGATATACGAACGAAGAATCTAACCAACGTTAAATATTTGCGGCTTCGTGATCAAGTTTTAGTGATGTGATGGTGTAGGTAGGAAATGACATAAGTGCCTAGATTTTTAAAGTGATTGGTGTTATTGTCTTGTGATAGACGTTATTAAGACTTGTAGGAATTTTAATACTATTTTTTTTAGTAGGTAGTGCTAGTGTAAGGGGGTGTTAATAAAAAAGATTCGCGCAGTGGAAGCGTGTGTGTGAGGTTGTTATAAAGGGAGAAAGGATTTAATTTTTTGTTAATCAATTATTTTCAACTAAAGAGAAACTTTTTACAGAATTTTTGATATCTCCTCTTCCTTTATAGTGTATTGTGTTTTATTGTATTTTTTGTGGACTTATTTATTATTAAGAGTTTTGGTGTTTTTTGTTGAGAGAGAGTGAGGGCGCCACTTTCACTTAGGTCTCGTCATAATATGGAAAATCAGTAATATAATTTAATCAAATCATTAAAAACACTAAGCTTTACTCGAAATCTAGTATTTGTCGGCCAAGTATTGTCAACATCATAGGTTTCCATTTAGTAAAATATTTAGTTCCACCTGTCACCACGTCATACTCTTTTTTGCCAAGCTGTAGATAAAAATATTGACAATTTTCAATTACTGTTTATTATTATGATTATTACTATTTGACATTTTAATATATTTTTATGAATTATTGTAAATACCTATGATTATTGCTATTAATAGTTTTTTCTACATTAATAATAATTATCCTAGATATATTTTATGATAATAGATTATTGTAATGGAGATAATTGTTCACAAACTTTGCATGCCACACAAGGCCAATGTGTTGAGACATAAACAAATATTGTAACTACCTTTGTATTTATACACATAAGCAAAATAAATGATTTGATTTGATTTTTTCCCTTGTTTATCAGCAAACTGCGTTACTATAAGAGTTGGCCAGCTTTCAAAAAATGCCTTTTTGAAGCTGTGGCAAATTAAATTTGCTTACGCTTCACAAGCACTCACACCACACAACATAGTACTCACGCAAGCGTTAAATTTGTCAGTATTTTTTAAATCTCATTGAAAGTGCAAATAAATATCGAGGTATTTGATCGGCATCTAAGATCAAGTATCAATAGATTTGACAAGCTAATAATAATACCGTATTGGAATGAGATAACAACATACGAAAAATCCAAGAGTGACAGAGACATAGACACTTTCTTTTGTCTTTGTCAGAATATCACCCTTTGTTTGTTGGGCACAACAAGGATGTGCCCAACAAAAAATTATCGACTAAATTTGAATGCCATACAAACATTCTCACTCGCGAACAGTTTGTCAAATATGCCGCCATTTTGTACTACTTTTTAATTTAATCGGCTTATGTAGGTATGGTGATACCAGTTTTGTTATAAGCAGATTACCCAAGAATGTGGTATTATATAAAAAGGGTGACTGGAATTTTCGAAATAAACACAATAAAAACAAATATGTTTATTGCTATCCTTAAAGGCTATGTACTATAGATCATACATATTAAGACGTATATAGCCTTCTTTTTTATTATGTTTTTAGCGGTTTGTTATTAGTCATTACATAATATTTTCGATAATCCGGAAAAATGCAGCTGTCTAAAATTACAATAAATGTTTGGTTAGGGCTAATGCTTATAGTTATCTATTAACATTTACCAGTATTTTATTATTTTTAATTCACTTGTTTCAAGAAAATAAGTAGACTTGTTATTATGAATGTGGTATCCCTGTAAAATATGCCTGTCCCTTTCGGGTATACGCGAATGTCAATTCCATATTATACTTGTTCCTAGATCGGCATACTCCGGTTACGTTTATCAGTAATATCTAGTATTAAATAGTGGAAATTAATAGTCATCTAGCATCCAATACACGCATGCCCCTAAAGAATATAATATTACGTATTATTTCTTAACATCGATGATCCAATGATATCGAAGTCAAAACATCGATGTTTTTCAGCTAAACTTCGATGCTTATGCACTATCGATGAATATGAAATATCGGGCATCCCTAGTGAAAACTTAAAATTTGTTTTTTAATTTGTCCATCCGTAATCCATATCGCGTGTTTATAAAAATAAAACTTTACGGCAGTCGGCACTTGTACATAGAAATCAAATAGAAACAGCTATTTAAATAAATTCAATAATGTCAAATAATCTAAATCCTTTAGCTGGAACAGCTCATTTATTGGACGAATTAGACAGTACGTTAAATTAAAGAAAACATTATTTGTATTAAAAAATATACAACTTATTACTATTTTATTTTGCTTAGAAAAACTAATGGTGCTGCTTCGTGATGGGCGAACATTAATAGGATACTTACGCTGCGTGGATCAGTTTGCGAATTTGGTGTTACACAAAACGATAGAACGAATTCATGTTGGACGTGAATATGGTGATATTCCTCGTGGTATATTCATAGTGAGAGGAGAAAACGTTGTTCTATTAGGAGAAATAGTAAGGATAATATTATTCATACGTTTATACCACCAGAAAACAATTGTTATTATATTAAATTTTACAGGATAAAGACAAAGAAGATAATCTTCCATTGACAGAAGTATCGGTAGATGACATCCTTGATGCCCAGAGGCGGGAACAGGATGCGAAAATAGAACAGCAGAAACTACTTTCTAAGGCTTTAAAGGACCGAGGACTTAATATGTTAGCAGACCTGGGCCACGATGATATGTTTTAGTAGCTTAAAGTAATTTTGTATATTTTTTAAATTAGAAATAAATATCTAAGAACTTACTGACCCTGATAAACTATTTCCATGATAGGTAAACAAGATTATGGGTTAAATATATAAATATAATTTATGAATACTTATTAACCTTATCAAAAACATTCATAAAAGTAGATTGATATTGATATAAAAACATACTACAAACATAGGTCTGGCATTATTTGTCATCAACCCTTAGGGGTCATAAATTTTGCCATAAATATATCCAGAACACTAGAAAAAGAATCTTCACTTATATTAGTAGAATCATATCTCTAAATATCTTTAAATTATTTGACCTTATTACTTTTTATATGAATGCTATTGCTTTTTATACATAATTACTTTTATTGTCATACTAGCTGTTGCCTGCAGCTTCGCCCGTGTTACTCACTCCTATTTGTCACAGAGTGATGTTATATAGCCTTCCTCGATAAATGGGCTGTCTAACACTGAAAGAATTTTTCAAATCGGACCAGTAGTTCCTGAGATTAGCGCGTTCAAACAAACAAACAAACAAACTCTTCAGCTTTATAATATTAGTATAGATTATAACTAATACTACCTTATGTATTATAAGGTAGTATTAGTGTTGTTGTTAGATTATTTTGAATTAATTAAAGTCTATTCCTGATAACTCATAAGTTATATTTAAAAAAAAGTTCTTTTTCCAATGTAACTTGACTGTTTTAGGATACATATTTTAATTTTTTAATATATTATATTACAATCATGGCATATTCACATTATTTATTCCCATAAAATTCTCTTGTGATAAATTCATTATCAGATTAAACAATAATAACTAACAGGTCACTATAATGTCATTTCATCATCATCATCAGCCTCTATCCGTCCACTGCTGAACAAAGGCCTCCCTCTGTGAACACGAAGAAGGTCAATATAATGTAATTTATTATTTAAATAATATGTAATATTGAAACAGAAATATAATATTTGGCCCTGGTTTAAGAAAGCCTGTACCTGATACTGGCTTGGCGGCCAGACCGAATCTGCTGTCTCGGGTAGGTAATGCATGTTCGTCCAAGGTAAACTTGTTTATGTTCATGGTTGTACCTGACCACTTTCCATCAGCTGACTTGTCTGTCTGTCCAGGATACATACAAAAAAAATGTGATGTGTAAATCCAAATAAATTACTAGGTTTTTATTGTTAGTTGCATAGGTTAAATCTCAGTGCCAGTAATTACACTGCCCTTCTCTCCTAACCGAAAAGCAGTTTCACCAGAGAAATAGGCAACTTGGTAGTACCCGTGCAGGCGGCAGCATGGCACAGTGCATTTCTCCCACCTGTATAGTAGTAGAGCTATCTATAATCAAGGATACTTATCATTATATTATAACATCAAAAGCAAATTACTATTATAAATAAATAAATATAATAAAAATAATAAATTTCTATTACATGAAGATCTACTCTCTGCTGAATCATTTAGAAATTCGAAGTACATAGTATAAATAATAAATGATTAAATATTGAAAAACAATCACATTGAGTCTATACTCTAGTGACGAAGATTATATAATATTATCTAGTAGAAGTATATATTATCTTGTAGGCCCCGCGGTCTCACCCGCATACTTCCCATTCCCATGGGTGTACAGGAATCCACAACAACTCGATTTTTACGGCACATCCTGCCTCGCACGACTAATATATGGAATCAGCTACCTCCTACGGTGTTTCCGAACCGATACGACTTAGGGACCTTCAAGAAAAGAGCATACTCATATCTGAAAGGCCGGCAACGCACCTGCTAATCCACTGGTGTAGCGGGTGTCTGTGAACGTCGCTCTTCACTTACCATCAGGTGAACCGACTATCCGTTTGCCCCCTCTTCTATAAAAAAAAGGAATAAATTAACATTGCATTTATGTTATTCTACTATATTATTGTAAAGCTATGTTATTGTAAAGTTTCATTAAAATCCATTCCGTAGTTTTTGCGTGAAAGAGTCGGAAACTTATGTAAGTATACATACAAACTTTCGCGTTTATAATATTAGTATGATAATTTAAAACTTATCCATGACCCTGCAGTACAGAAAATATTTACATCCATAAAAAATAATAATTATAATATAGCTTATCATCATCAGCCGTTATCCTTCCATTGCCGAACATAGGACTCTCCTTCAATGAACGCAAAGACGACCGATCCCGTGCCACTCGCATCCAACACGGACCATGTATTCTCTATATAGTTTGTGCACGGACCTGTTGGCGCCTGCACCACGGATGACGTAGATCATCTTCCCACCTTCCCACCTATATAGATAATGGTCGACCAACACATCGTCTACCTAAACGGCAACTTTATTGGCCCATCGGCCATCCATTCTCCTTTATTATTGTAAAAACATAAAATTATAGTATAATCAATAATGGTCAAAGTTAAGTGCGTAAAGAACATTTTAAAACCAACTATATTTCCCACCTAAAAGTTAAAAACAACCAATAATACATAGCAGCTGTCACCTAGAATATACACTGACAGCTGGATCAAGTTTTTGAACGAATACATTTGGCCGTTGTGACTTGTGACAAATGATGTGTTTTGATTTGAAAACAATGCGGTTAATTCTTTGAAAAATATATTATTTTTAATGTATAATACATTTTAAAATTTACTCATAAAGTAAATATAAGTATTTTAAACGAATGTGATGTGATCGAGGCTCGCTTATATTTGATATATACAATATGTGTTCGACGGATCTTATAGACAAACTGCGAAATGAAAATTTAGACCAATTTTTTACTTTAGTGCGAATGCATTTATCTTTTGTTGTAGATATAAATACAGACGAGTAAGTTAAAACGCAAGCTTATGATTAAAATAATACTTAACAAATCTTTATTGATCTTAAAAAGTTCTTCCTTACTTTTTATATCCAAAATTAATAATGGAATAAGTTTTATTAATTTTACGATAGTGTCTATTTAAAAATATTTTTTTCTATCATTTCCAGTGTTGAATGTTCAACAGATAAACCAAAGCAATTTAGGTGGAATTTTCACAAGAAAACAAAGAATACAAACTCAGGTTCTAGTCAAAATGTAAATAGTATTAAGAAAAACGAAGAAGTCAATTCCATCACGGAAGAAGGGATGTTAAGGCTATACGAGCTTATCGATTTTTTATCATTACCTGATAGTAAGTCTATTCATCATAAAATATTCTTATAATGTCATAATGAAGCTCTAATATTTCTACTTTGTATAAATTTCTTAACACTTGTTATTTGTTAAACTACTACTACGAAAGTCGTGGACTTCTAGTTTTACTAACCCATTAAATATTTCACATTTTAGTGAACTTGTCATAGTGGCTAATATTAACACATGTCTATGTACAGCTTGGCAAAAAAGAGTATGATGTGGTGACAGGTGGAACTAAATATTTTACTAAATGGAAACCGATGATGTTGACAATACTTGGCCGACAAATACTAGATTTTGAGTAAAGTGTTTCACATTTATTTTTAACTATTTGATTAAATTATTTTGCTGATTTTCCATATTATGATGAGACCTAAGTGAAAGTGGCACCCTCATTTTTTCCATACTCTTTTTTGCCAAGCTGTAATATAAATGTGTTTATACTACTTATCTATACTTATACTTATGTTCCTAAAACAGTAGGTTGATTTAAGTAAAGTTGTACTAAACGGACTACACTGTTGTCTGTTTATAGCAAAAGGCTATCCTATGTCGTTTGACATTTGAAGAGAATCTACCTATGATACTCAGTCCTATAGGGTAAATAACTTTGTTTCCACTTTTCCAATATAGGCTTTCCTTAATGGATATCAATAATAAGCCACTGGCTTCTACAGATAATATACACTATCTATCTATTAGCTTTTAGATATAATTTATAATTAACAATATTCTTTGATAATTACAGATGTTATACAAGAAGGTATATTTCGTCGGACAGGATCACTAAGTCGTCAACAAGAACTGAAACAATTGTTGATCACAGGTTCAAATTTAGGTCTTGATGAAGGGAAGTTCACGGTGCATGACTGTGCATCAGTTTTGAAAGGGTTTTTAGCAGAGGTACCGCAACCCTTGCTGATGGATCAATATTACCAAACATACTGTACACTAGCAAGTTAGTACATTAGAATTTATTTATTTTGTAATATAGAAGATGGAATTACAAAATATTTAACTTATGTCAGAGTAGAGTAAGATTTTGACTAGTCAAATCCTAATGGATTGGTTTTGACTTGATGGTGGCTGAGTCTGTAGAGTTAACATTTCAGGAAGGCCTGCTGTCACCTCCCCCTTTGATGGTAGAGGTTAGTTGTGTGTGTAACCCAAACATTATTTAATATAATAATGGACTATTAATATTTACATAGTTTGTATTGGTTTAGTAACATAATGTAATTGGATTATATAACCGGATAGAGAAGTAAGTATGTGAGTCATAAAATATCCGAAACAGGTTATCTGTATGTACATCACATTGGATAATCATCCATTAATGGCCATCAGTCAGCCAATCAGAGTGGAGAACTGGTGCAGCGTTACAGTACAAATTTGCAGAATTTGTTTTCGTACAAAACACATAACATGACCGCTCTATTGTTGACCGCTATATGGTTATAAGCTCAATGCATAAACTAAAAAAAAATCCTTAATTTTAAGTCATAACCAGGTACTTAGGGTTCAAATATCAGGCAACTTAAAAAAAATGTTGTGATGTAGAAATTATATGACAGCAAAGACACTCTAATAATTTCTTTTCTGCTTTGCTTAATTAATATGCATGAAAAAAAAAAATGTTTTTGCAGGTCAGTATCCACCAAATGCTGAGTCCTCAGAAACCAAACTGCTGACAGCCTTACAGTTATTGCTATTACTTCTTGCACCATCTCACAGGAATTTTCTTCAAAGGCTTCTAAGGCTGTTACGTTTGGTTGCGGATAATGAAGCTAGCAACAGAATGTCACCAGATACATTGGCTACTATGTTCACACCACATTTGTTGTGCCCGAGAAAGGTATGACATCCTTTTTGACGTGACAATGTCTTATAATTCGATGGAGCCGGCTGCAAGAACGAAAAAACATGACGCATGCGGCGTTACCTCGCTGTGAGGCGTTCCATTTTCTTATGACGTTGTCACGTTCAACTGTCGTCAGTAAACCGACTTTAGAGACAACCTATTTTTTTTTTATTATTTCTCGGTATGTTGTCCATAAATTACGTCACACGCTAAGGGGGAGGAGGGGAGTCCGACGAAGTGTGACATTATGTGACAAGGTAATGTAGGAGGGCTCCCAGATTTTGTGACGTCACATAAGACTAGGTACTGTGAACTAATTAAAAAACGAAATTAAAAAACAATTTAAACCAGAGTAAAACTAATTTCGAAACAGCTGTTTTGATTTATCAATTTATTTATGTAAAAATTGCAAAGTATATGACGTCACACTTTCTTATAAATGTGACCATCTGTTACAAGGACGGGGGAGGGGTCCAAATATCATGAAATTCGTGTGAGGTAATTTATCGATGGCCCCTTAAGTTAATTCATAAGCATATGATATCAATTTCTAACTGATACGACTCACAGATCTGCCGGCAACGCACCTGTTAATCCTCTGGTGTAACGTCTATGTCGCTGATCTCTTGCCAGGTTAAACGATTGTCCGTTTGCCACATCTACTATAAGAAACAAAATTCTTATACATTTCCAGTTATCACCGGAAGCATTTCACGCGGAGTCCATAGCCCTGTCTCCGTTGATGAGCTTCATGATACGGGAGAGTGCTAGGTTATGGGCGGCCCCGGCACGGCTGGCCACTGATGCGGCGGCCTATTTGGCACTGCGGGAGAGGAGACGAGCCCTCTCACCTGCTGCGGATCTGGATGAGAGCATCACTGACAGGTATAATAAGGAGACATTATTTCCGTTGTCTGGTTCCCGTAACACAAGTTCTTCGAGAACTTACCACGGGACCAGATTGACGTGGTGTAAAAGCTGTCCATAGATATTATTATTATTATTACAGGACCGCAGCGAACACAGTGTACACCTTCGTGGACCGGCACCGGACACGCGCAGAGAACGAGAGCAACCCCACAGACACCGCGCTGGCGCAGCTGTACGCGCACATACAGGCGTTACCAGACTCCAACCAGAAGAGACGGCTTATAAAACACTTTAATCGACAGAATGGTTACGGTAAACTAACAATTACTTATTAGGTAATTTAATATTACAAGCTATTTTGACTGTGACTCCATGAGGCAGGTTTTTATCAATACATCTATACAGATAAATTAAATTGGACTACTAACCGCTTTTTACTAAGTGCATATGGATGTATACACGGTACATACACCAGAATAGTATTTCTTACAATTTTTGTCTGTCTGTCTGTTTGTTCCGGCTAATCTCTGAAACGGCTAGGCCGATTTTGACGGGACTTTCACTGTTTTTTTTTTTTTTCGGAAGGGCTAGACTTTTCGGCCTGATGGCGTTTAAGCTCAATCGGTACAGTAAGTGAGCAGAGGGCTCACTTAAGAAATATTCGAAAGGGGGACGCCCCCCTCCGCGCCCCGCAGGGGGCGCGGTTCATCTCGCGCGCTGCTCGGGAGAGCTGGATTTGGACTAGTCAAATCCGATACGGTCGACGAATCTTTTACGGTTGAATTTAACCTATCATCATGAGGGCCGGCCCTCATCCCTCCCTCTGGAGAGGGAGGCGGGGCATGCGCGGTGCCCAAGCAATCTAGCGGTAGCGTAGTGCTAGCGCTGTTTGCGCGGTCTGGGTTTGTGTCTACTCGTATCGGATTCGAACCTAAGCTTCCGCGATTGATCCGGCAACTTTCACTGACAGATAGCTGATATAAGGAGTAACTTAGGCTATAAAATAATCACCATCAATCCGGATACGGTTGTAAATGTAAGTTAACGCGGCCGAAGCTGCGGGCAACAGCTAGTTCTTAAAATATAGTTATATTACTTTTAACTACACATATTAGTTTATAAGTGATGTACCTCGACGGATTTAAAATTGACTCGTTTGTCTTCACTATTAAACATATTTAAAATGTTGTACTTACTATATTTTTCATTTTAATTTCTCGGAGTTCGATATATCGACATTGTCTTTGGAAGCTCTGTTCACGAGACGAAATAAGATAGATTCTGCCATCCACTTGTACGAAAGCCCTAAATAAAATTTGCATTTTACCAACATTTTCAGGTACACCAATCCAGATACAACGTACAGGAAAGTTGGCGGGTTCTAAGAGTTTTGGTGATTCGATAAAACGGCACATCTTCAACAAGGGACTCCTCAATAAGACGCCCAAGAAAGGCTCGGCATCCAGTATACATACTGTAGTGGAGGTATCTTTGAATGTTGTCATCGTATTTGTTTCATATAACTTCGTCCATTCCATTTCTTTGATTAATTTTCCATTTTTGATGTGATACATCTATGGGCATTCGCAGTAAAATCGACTCGAACGCCGTGACGTCATTTTGCTGTCACGATTTTAATTAATAATTATGAATTTTAATATAACATTGATGTCGCATCTGCAGGGTGTACCGTGATGGATTACTTTTTCCGTTGATAAAATCAGAGAAATTTTTGGGCAAATAGATTAAAAAGATGCAGTTAAGTAGGCATATTTGATAGGATGGGCAAAGTTAAAGATTTGACCCAAGTGAATCTAACCTTATTTTCAGTCATCAATAAAAAACAAACAGCATGTATTGTATAGGCTGACCAGAAATATATAAACCCTGCAGTGGTGTCGCCGCTGTATCTTTTATACGATAAACCTGCATTGGTGTCGCCACTGAATCTTTTATACGATATAACACATAGTATAGTCCATACAGAAATTAGTTCCGAAATTTTCCACAATATGGCGAGGGTTTTTATTTTTCTGGACAGGCTTAGCTTCTAATAATCTTTAACATCTGTTACTAATGTGTGTGTGTTGCTCCTATATTCTAATCATGTTTTGTGTTTTAAATTAGAATGCTTTTGTACTTTGTATTTTATTACCTTAGGTAGTGAAACATTTCTTCCTTTAAGAATTACATTTTGACAAAAATAATAAAAAAAGAAATAAAATCACTTTTAGGCATCGAGACATAAAAGCTATCGCTCACATAAAACCGGCGTAAAGTGACAGCTATGCTGTCGCGTTTCGTGCAATTTGTAAGTTTCCGGTAGCCCATTGGGGCATTGGGATGGCTTGATTGGCCATAGATGCGTTGTCATCCTTTTCCCTATGAAAAGGAAGGCAACGCATCTGCATAATCTCTGGCTATGCGCATGTGTATGTGCGTCGATAGTCGCCAAAAGGCTTCGACTGCTCGTTCGACTCTCCTATGCTATAAAAAAAAATGTTAACCGGATACTTTATCGTTTTAACGATTGTTCAGTGTTACTTAAATTCCAATTTGAAACACAAACCTCAATAACTTCCCACCAAGTGCTAAACGCATGCATTCTTTCCAGAAGTCAAGTAAAAAATTACGATACACGGACGACAGTAAAGTCGACGTGTCCCATAAGAATATAGTTTTAAAGAATTTAGCGAACAAAATGATCAGCACGGAATCGTTAGACGACGAATACGATTCAGACGCTAGCAACGAGAGTACGCTCTCTGAGGGCGCGATCAATAAATCTAGGAAACTAAGTCCGAAATTCGTTTCCGAGCCTAATCTCAGTGCGATAGACAATACCGAAGAAACTCCAAAGAAACCAAAAAGAAGTTCGAGACTTTTCCGTTCAAAAGTGATATCGGCTTCACAGAATTTGAATAAAAAGTATCAAAAGCGTTCAACGGTTTTGCGCAGTACACCTACATCTTGTGTCTCGTGCATCAACGATCAAGATACTTCCGACAATGAATCTATGGAGAAAAGTTTGGAGATTACACCAAAGAAGAGCAAATTCTATACAAGTGATATCGAGTTTAAGATGCATTATTTGACTAGTACTCCGGGTATGTCCGAGGCTGTTTTCGATGAAGAATGTGCTACCCCGTACACAATGAACTTCAGGCGCGCTTCGATGTCACCTATAACGAAGTCGACACAGAAGCTGTCTAAAGCGATGCAGGTTTGTTGCATGTTGCATGTATCATGCATATGAAGCCTCTGTCTATGCTTATTAATTCATCAATTATTAAAAATGTGATAAATAATCTTGAGACTTGAACAAAATGATAATGGGTAAGAATTTAAGTTTAGAAACTTTATATTTATTCTTATGAGAAAGAGAGAAAAGAAATTTACTTTAGTGTCAAAGCTTTTGAAGCTTTTAATAGATCTTACTCAGGGTTTTGTTTTTTACTTCGCCGTCAGAGTAAATGACATTAATGCTGTTTAATATACTAGAGGCAGGAGCATTGTTCTATATTTCATTTAGTACAATCTTAACAGATTTTAGAACAGAATTTAGTAGCTTTAGTTAGCACATACAACAGGTATTTATCCGTCATCCTAGCATTTAATGCATTGTTACAGTGTAAAAATATTTCATATCGGTCCTCAGAAAGAGACTGCTGAAGTCACTTATTCTGTGCGCGGTGGTGAATTATAGAGAACGCAAGAATGAGTATACAACTCGAGTTAATCCTTTTTGTGAGAAGGAGAAATAGGCGGAGCTTCGCATTCGTATGGGAATTCATTTGATAATTGTCGATAAATTGTTCATTATTTATTATTCGTCACCGTTTTAAATTATTACCTATTATACCCAGTTCATAATTATATAAAATATATAAATATTTAGGATACATGCGCTCTGTATCTCGATAAGTCGCGTACTAATGGCGAATGATAAAAAGTATCCATCGAAAGTATAGTGTTTTGGCAGCGCTGCGTTCTTTATTCCCCGCCGCGCACTATTTAATCTCGGTGTAGCGCTTTCTCTTACACTTTACATTTATACTATAAAAAAATCGCTAGATTGGATGAAGCTAAACAATTGATTAAATATCCATGACGAATAAACATCACGTAGGCGTGGGAAAGAGACAACACTCTACAAGACAACTAATATATGTCGTCTCTTTCTACGGCACTATAATACTTTTTTCGTTTCGTACAGGAATCAATAATGACTCCCCGGTCTCGTAAGCCGCTTATCATAACATCTGAACAGCGAGACAATGCGATGGAAGTAGAAGAACCCCAAGACGGTTCACTGAAAGACAATTACCAGGCGAATTCTGACAATTACCACTCCAAATCCGACAATTACCAGTCCAAGTCGGATGTTTACCAGTCAAAGTCAGAAATTTACCAGTCAAAATCTGACATGTACCGGTCAATATCGCCCAAGAATGACAGCGATTTTGTCTCGTCGGACGATGATATGATGTCGAGGTCTTCGTTTTCGTATGAAAGGTAATTTTTATTATTCGAATATATGAGATAATTAATATCAATTTTATTATATGTATACATCAGACAAAAGCTGTTTCTGGTTAGTTTAATATTGTTCATGAACACAAAAAATTCGATGGCCTGAAAATTCTTGTCTACATTTGGACAAAACAATTTCGCATAATTAGGCAGTCATTATCTCAAACACGGCTTAGTTGTTCTGCAGAAAAATTAGGAAGGATGCAAATTCTCAAGCAGGTCATTTTTGTTTTTTATTTTATTCAATATGTACATTTGACTGGCCTGCTGGTTTAGTGGTTAGTGACCCTGACTACTCTTCCAGAAGGTCGTGGGTTCGATCCCCACCCAGGGCAAATGTTTGTGTGATGAGCATGATCATTTGTTCTGTGTCTGGGTGTAATTTATCTATAATATGTATGTATTTACAAATATAAAAGTATGTATCAGTTGTCTGGTTGCCATATTACAGGCTCTGCCTAGTTTGGGATCAGATGGCCATGTGTGAGTTGTCCCAACATATTATTATTATTATAAATTAATTGGTAAGAAATATATTGAAGTAATTCTTTATTACTTCAATAATATTGTTTACAGATCGAAACACACTGCATCGGTGCCACAAATCAATATTATTGAAGCGCATTTGGATACACATTCTGATATCAGTCCACAGCATGAAAATATATCGAGTGAAAGAAAAATCGATTTTAATACTACCCTCCTAGCCGAAGATATTGCAACTACCCTCGATGCCATCGACAAAAGATCCCTAACAGAACCCTTCCGAGAGTATCTATTGAGTCGATCAGTGTTAACCGCAACGCCAATCGATTTATCGATTTTGAACAAATCGAGTGACACAGATGATAAAATATCGCAATCATTATTGTATTGTCTAAACGGAAACGTGCCGTCGGATTTAACCTCTTCTATTAGTAATCTGGTTGTCGATTCGAGTTTAGAAAATCGATCGCCGCTCAAAGATGTAAATATCGATTTAAGTCCGAATAGAAAACGTTCTGCGTCGTCTATGGATGTCAGTTCGAATAAAGCGATGAAAGAAGAAGAAGAGAATTTTAAACCGCGCGAAACTGAGCTATGAAGATTTTCTCAAATTTTGTTTTACAGTATATATAAATTTTGTATTAACGAATCTTATCGAGGTTGTATTATTTTCTTATTTATGGATTTTAGTTGAAATGGAAGTTTTTTTTACATTGTAATTGTGTACCACCTATTGTTTGACACTATAATATAATGTTTTTTAAACTACGCGACTACCATGTTACTATTGCAACTAATAGGAAAATGTTATTTCCTGGTTTTTAATTCTTCTAACATAAGCATTGCTTTGGTATATTACTAAAAATATTAAGCTTATTTTGATAACCTCGTGGCATCGAACGTATAACCGGAAAAATTCCATCAGTGATTTGTCACTGACGCAATAGCAATTCATCCAATCAGTGATCTGTATGTACGTCCTATCGGCCAATCGTCCATCAATGGCCGTCTTCCAATCAGAACGCAGAACCGACGCAACGTCGCAGCACAAATTTGGCGGAATTTGTATTCATACAAAACTCGTAACATTACCGCTCTATTCCTATTATATGCTCGATGCCTCGTGGCAATCTAACATTGCATAATTTACAAGTAGCCCAGACATTAGTACTGCTCATAAGCTTCTATCGTGTCCAAAAATATCCCGTCTCGGACCAAATTGCACACTGCAAAATTTCTTTAAAATCGGTTCTGTTATTAGTGAGACTTTGGACAGGATCTATTTTATATTGAATAGGAGATAACGGACGGTCGGTTCACCTGGTGGTAAGTGAAAAGCGATATTTACAGATACCCCCTACACCAGAGGATTAGCAGTGCGTTGCGCAAATATATAGATTACGTTATTTGATTACAGAAATTTGTACAAATGTCCTACAATACAAGAATATAATAAAGCATTTTTTAAAACTATTGATACTGATCTCACTACTATAATTTTACACATTTAGTTTAATTACTTTCGTGTGTAATGTGTCGGCCAATACATGTACGCCTAAATGACTGCAAATACCACATCGAAGTAGGACCTACGCCACCTTGAACCTATTGGGGGCTCTGGGCACTAGTATAATGGGGCCCCGACGAAAACAGCAATATTGCGAGCTCGATTTTTAGACTACAGAAGAGTAAATATAGATTTAATTAGGGCACTGCTAGGTATTCTAATCAGCAATCATTGATTGATTTGCCTAAATCTTTCACTCATATTCTGATAGAAATAATGGGGCCCTATAGGTCGCGGTGCCCTGCGCACGTGCCCAGAGTGCCCAATGGGAAAGACGATCCTGAGTAGGCCTTTTTGAGGCGCATGTGAAGAAACCTAAGATTAAAAGCTAAGAAGTCAAAGAATGATAATTACGCATAATATTTTTGATGAGAAACCTTATACATGAAAAAACAACAAGGGTGCACACTTTTGTCCACCCGCCGTTGTAATATTGTAAAAAATGTGATTATAATTGTTTTAAAATTTGTTATTGAATATTACATTTACAATTTGATAAGTGCCTTTAAAATTTGTATATTATATCCCTTACATATTTCATTTTTTATGTTAACAATGGGTTAAATAAAAATAAGTCTTAGATTAACTTATTTCTGGTTTTAGAAACATCACTGCCAGAATAGAGTAGCTAATACTAGTGAATAGAGTAGTTTGTACGTGTACAAATGTACGATTATTACACTTAATGTAATTTAAAGTCGCCTCTACATCCAGACGAAGCTAGGAAGCATAAGCGAAGCGTATATTCTATGAAAAAAAAAAGTTATCTCTACGTCAGGAAAGCAGAGAAACAGCGAAGCGGAGTTCAAAATTTAAATGTTTGTTTCATATTTATTAAAAAACCACAATGGCGCTGGGAATGTACATTCGTAATAAGATTTACCCGTTTTTCATTGTATGAAACGTTTTATCACATTTTGTACGATTTTATATTTAGCGAAGAGAATAATGAGTATTCGCTTCGCAAAATAGGAAGTGATAAATCGACAAAATGTGATGAATTTTGTTAATATTTCCTTATGAATGATTGATTTAAGAAGCTGAAAGAACATTACACGATGTAAGTTAATATCAAGTAGTTTGTTTATAATAAATAAATTAAAACTGTTTATGACAATATTTTATAATGTACCTATATTTTATTTTTACACTGGCTGGATCTGTTAGTTATTTTTTATGTTCAAATTGCTGGACAAGCATTCAAATAGTATTTACTTACGTAAATTAATCCTATGTTATGTAATTTACGTAAATTCAAATTAAAAATTAATTTGATGTTTTGTCTTTTATTTCTATCTCACATCTATCTATCTCCACTTATAAGGAAAAGTACATTTTGAAGTATGTACCTACAGTAATCCACCACCTAGTGTAGTTTTATATTTTTATTTACCGTGGTATATGAATCGCCATCATTTGAGAATCGGGTTGGTTAGTATACCGCCAATGATTATGTGTTAAGGCGTAGTTCCACCGCAGCGCGCGCAGAGGCTACGCACGTGTGTTAAAATGTGAAATGTCAATTACAAGAAAATGTCAATTCAGGCGTAGCATGTCTATGGGTTGCAGTGGAAACTTGAGAAACGTGCGTAGCCTCTCCGTACGCCGAGGTGGAGCCGCGCCCTTATGATTGTCTTCCATGATTAGAAATTATGTTTCATAATGTATGCCTTCCTTTCCCAAGGTGAACGGTAATTCCATCAAGAAAACTGTACACGCAATTCAGATGTACTTACCTATTAACAATAAATACACTTCATAACATTGTTAAATTGTCGTCGAGCCACAAGTTCGCGAACTTACTCGCACGTCTATCACCCCTTAACGTATAAGACTCCAAATAAAAAAAAACAATATGAAGTGGATTTTATTCCAACACCAATAAAATAATGATTATTATAACAATTATCCAAGTGAGACAACAATACAGTTTACAGCACGTTCTGTAACAGAAATTTCTGCATCTACTTTTGATGGAGTCACGGGGGCTTCTGAAATGGATAATATTGGGTTATATAAGATATAAAGGCCATATACACCATAGAACTGTTAGCCATTAAGGTTCTGGAGTGAGAACCAAGTTTGAAAGGACGAAGGGTAGGTTTAGATTTCCAACTATGCGCGCACTTGGTCAAATTGAGATTTAACGATACACGTCAACTATATTTTATATATTGTTTTCTAATGTTTACGCGAATTTCACTCATTATAAAAAAACAATTTTTTGCGGATTTTATCGCGGTTTATTAAGATTTTTACAAGCCCGACGTTTCGGATACTTTACAGCAACCATGGTCACGGGAGGACTGAGGTGTCATACGTCCTATTATTACAAAGTTATTCGAAACTACCCTATGATACATCAATATTTTGGTCAGTCCTATCTACGCAGAAAGTGCTAACTGTATCTTTAATCTGTGACATATTATGCTTGGATTTTGATTTGATAATTTTAATAATGGGATCCCAAGCAGGTGGTAGAAGCCAGCCATCTTCTCTATTGAAATTAGGATGTTTTTTAATTTCAATAGCCTCACGGATCATCCTTGGTTGGAATCTGTGTTCTTTTGCGAGGATTTGTGGTTTATCAAATCTGATATAATGGCGAGCTTTGTCAAGACTATGTTCACAGATGGCAGACTTAGTGTAGCGACGGTGTTTTAAATCAGCTATATGTTTCGAATAACTTTGTAATAATAGGACGTATGACACCTCAGTCCTCCCGTGACCATGGTTGCTGTAAAGTATCCGAAACGTCGAGCTTGTAAAAATCTTAATAAACCGCGATAAAATCCGTAAAAAATTGTTTTATTATATTTTATATACCTAAAAAAATGAGTCTATTTGTGTTTGCTTTAAGTGTTAGTTATCTCATTTAGTAATTATGATCAAGGGAGAACCCCTTTATCATAATTACTAAATAAGTGTAAATCTTAATAAACCGCGATAAAACCTGTAAAAAATATACTTGTGCTAGTTAGATTGGCAAACTGCAAATGAGCAGCCATTTAACCGAGATCTTGGGAAATGCTCAGGACATCCCGCTAGGGAGGGGGACTCCCCAGGCGGGTATGTGGTACTCGCTGCGCACGAAAGATGGTAAGGTGGACACAGCTCTACCCACTAAAACCCGACGAGTGCCACCAATGCCGCCTTTGGTGAGGTGCCCCGTATCTATTGAGCAAACAGGGCACCTCGACGGCTATTCAGTCCCCCAAGGGGCCGATACCACATCCACAGAACAACCCCTCCCAACGCTTTGTCCCCTCTTCTTATAAGAGGGGTACAAAGATCAGCCCCCTTAGTTCAATTTGCTATACAGCAAATGCCTGCTTTTAATTCCAAAGAACAGCAAAACTGTTTGACGAAAGAAATGAGCAGGATGACTGTACCATTGCAGACAAGCGGAGAACAGCGCATCCCTATAATTGAATTGGTGCTAAAAGGATTTCACTAAATTTGTACCTACTGATGTTTAACGTGGACTTGTTTTGATTGTACCACCGGTTTCGCATTGGCGCCTGTTTCTCTGACCATCACTTTGTCTTTGATTGGCTTAGAATCTTTCACAAAATGACGCTTTTTAATAATTGGACCATTCATATATCTGTCGTATTCTTCCCGTTGTTTCTTTTGTTCTTTTTTAAATTTTTTCATTTGTTCTAATTCTTTTTGTTCTTTGTACCAGTCATACATTAAGTTTTTATTTTTATCAGGATTTTCTGTAACTTGCAATTCTCTGTTCGGATTATACAATTTTTCGGCATTCTCATATTTGGTTAGCGAATGTCTTTGGGTTTTAATGATGATTTTAGGCCTGTAATATTATAATTAGTTTAATATTGTAGTATTATAGTTTTAATATACTTATGGCCTATGTTCAGCAGTGGACGGATAGAGGCTGATGATGATGATGATGATACTTATATAAAAAAAAAAATGGCGGCCTGGCTGCGTTGCCGGAAGAAACCTCTCACATTCCGCCTGACGCAGGTGCTTACCGGATACGGTTGTTTCGGTGCGTACCTGTGTCGGGTAACCAGGTGGGAGCCAACGCCAACCTGCCACGAGCGCGTTGCTATGGAGGACTTTGCACACCCTAGAGGTGGGATAGAGAGACAGAGAGGATAGATGGGCCGCACAGCGTCAGGATCTCGTGGCAGTGTTTAAGGTTACACAAGTCGCTCATCTTTCCATACAAACGCAGAACAGTAATTAATACAATGTTTGACGTTTACCCAAAATCGTAAAAAAAATACACATTTAAAAAGTACAAGCTTCTAAACTTTCGTATTTCAACACTGATTTAGCCCAACTTTGGGCGAAATTAAATAGTATACGGAGCACGAAAGCTCAAAAATAAAGCCCGTACAGACATAGTTTAGTTATTCAAAAATTGAATTAAATTAATTTTAAAAAGATACACTTAATAGTTTTTCTATAAAACTGTTTTGCTAAAAGGACATTTTCGGAATGAATCATTGTGCATTCATTCTAGCACACATGTTCGCGCACTATGTCAGGTGAGATAGCAATCATTTTGTTAGAGTTCGCGCCGTCGACTAGTTCAACCTTAATGGGAACTCTCGCTCTCGAGTGTAGTGCGCTGCATGCTCGAGAGCGAGGAGGCCTGGCAGGCGGTGGTCAATTACAGGGAAACTATCATTTCACAGAAGGATGCCATGGAGCGGGACAGAGAGGACGACGCCACGTCCGTCCCGCTCCATGGACGTAGGACGGGAGTGCGGAGGATGCGCTATGCACACCTCCGCCTCCCGTCTCCGGGACTCCGGATAAGGTTTGGTCCAGAAAAGTTCCGTCGTCGCCGGGGGTGCTTCATGTCGGAGTTCCCCCATAATAGGAAAAACACGATTAGTCTTTCTGGGAGACCATTTCCACCGCGACAACAAAAAAATGGTTATGTTGTATCACTTATAATAACAGCTGTTAAACTTTCAACACTGGTTAGCACGTCATCAGTATTCAGTAGGATAACGACGAGCACTATTCCCTATACTATCTCAAAACTCTGGTCTCTTCGTCTTCGTTCTTAATTCCCTTCTTTCCCCTTCTTTGTTTTTTGTAACATCTTCCTTATCTAGTTATAGTCTTCTCTATGAAAATACCAACCTCGCCGGCCGCTATTACCTATTGACATGTCCAACTTTACCTGCAGTATTTTTGTAGGTAGCATCCAGAACATGTTTCCTGTGGTACACAGGGACATGGTATTATATGGCCTGATCTATCATTTTTCTTGCCTGTCATTTGGTACGCATTATAGAGAATTTAAAGCTATTTCTATAATAGTTTACATTAGCAAGTTATTTATTATAATAAGTTATTTTTGACAATACATTTTGTAAATGACTTTGTCAGAATAAAACTAAATCGATTTCTTTCGGATCTCTTTGATTAATATTCTATCCATGCCGCATAGAACGTGAAATTTTACTTGGTTAGTTGAAGTTATTTTTACATAGTTTACAGTCTCACTTTGCGACGTGATACCGCAAAAATTCATCAACTGTGATGCACCAATCGTAGCAAGATTTTGTCAATAGATTCCAACAAGAAGAGTATTTAATATAATAAGGAACAATAGACTCAAGAAAGTGCTTATAGGGTCAAATGCCGAGCCGCCCTCCCCAAAGATACAATAAAATAACAATAGTTGAACTTACAATAAAATAATAACTTCAAGGAATTATTAAATATTTATTTTATTTTTTTCTGATCTTTACAGAATGAAAACTTTGACCAAAGTTTTCATTCTGATTTGATTTATTAATCGTAAGGTCCACGAAAGACATTGTGTGACTCTTTATCCAATCGGAAAATAGCTGGAACTTTGCGATCCCATTAAAGAACAAGTGAGTGGAAGTGCCGAAGAAGACTCATTGCAGAGCCATTCTGTTTTTATGTCATAAGGGGGCAAACGAGCAGTCGGAGATTTATGGTACCGACGCCCATACACCCAGAGGTTATGCATGCGTTGCTCTACTTTTCCTATCAACCAATGGACCACCGGATACTCACAAACCGTACGAAACACGACAGCATAGTTGTCACTTGACACCGGTGTTATGTGAGCGAGAGGTACCACCCCGGTCGTGCCGGCCCAGTTCGGCTGCAATGCAGCATGGCACTACCTCTTACTAATTAATATGATGATACATACAAACCTGATAACAATAGTTTATAAAGACCAAATTTCAGGAAATAGTTATGCGTTTATATGACATTGGACAGATGCAGGATAAATCTATAAGGGACAACACCTTGGGAATAAAGCGTACCCAATAACGTTCTTTCAAAGTTACGTTTTTGGAAATCGTATAAAATGTTTTGACTCAAACTAAGTCTTTTTCTGTTCTTAAGGGAATCTTTATTCCCATGAGAATCTGTTAACGAATTGATAAGTTTTCTATTTTGATCCAATAAAAAAGATATTTTGATTTTATTTCAGTCTTCATATTAGTATGGAGATTCTTCGAGTATTTTCATAGGTTTATATTTGTTACAACTATTTCAATAACTTTACATAGGTAGTAGGCTCATATTAAAGATTATTTTAATCATTCATTCATTCATCAATTCATTAATTCAAGGCGGCAAATTTGAGAAGGAACAGTACCTATACTCAGAGAACGGCAAATTTGGGGTTCAGCAAATTTTTTACAGCACATACATTGAAAATGTCCGCCACTGACATACCATTCCCAAATTCTAGAGTAAAAAAGGTCAGCAAAATTTTACGTATGAAAAATTTGAGGCGGCATAAAAACTGAAAAGCCTACAGGCGGCAAATCAGTAAATGCAAATAGTCTAAGAAATCCACCTAAGTTGATCAAATTTGGTATATCGCGTACGAGAAATTAATATAAAATTTGCATCTGATACAATAATATTTATAGACAGATTTAACATTATGAGGGTAATAATAAAATTGGGTCTGAGTTTCGTATGTCAGCCATTAGCCACGTTTATCCTTATTCGAGCCCAATTTCAAGCGCCGACTCTCGGAACAATCTCTGTGACGAGCAGGGTAGGTTCGCTATGTCCCAGATAGTCACCAGCTCACCTCCAGGTGAGGGGTCCCGTTGAGAGGCCGCACATCAAGAGCTTCCAAATTCCCCTGGCCCCCCAACGCCTTCCACCTTACCAGAAGACCCGGTGAAAACTGCACTCACCCGTCTGACGTTATTTTCGTACCGGTAGGTACTATTATACAGGCTGATTTTTTGAAGAACGGACATATTCAAGTAGCGAATAGAGCTAAAGATCCTCATTCCAAAAATATCACAAGTGGGGTCTTATTTTTTTTTCAAAATTATCCTTCACACTTGAATTAAAGTAAACACAGTATTATGAAATAGGTAACATACGATGCATCAAATACGCCGAACCACAAAATAAAGTGGCCGAACGTTCTACCGCGAGACATACCTAAGGCCCCGTTCGCACGAGCGTTTTAAAAGTGTCGCGGTAAAACCCGACTTTGGAGTTTGGTATGCTCAATTCGATTTAACGCCAAACACTTAAGGTCAAAAATCCAACAGCACTTGACAAAAATGCGCCTCACTTTAAAAACGCTTTCGTGTGAACAGATACAGGGTTATCCATTTGTCCCATTCAAACTCTTTTTTAACGGTCGGTCAAAAAACGCTCGTGCGCACGGGCCCTAAGAAAAACGGCGCGCTATGGCCGGTGACCGGTGTCGACTGTCGGCTTTTCACAAAGAAAGGGCAGTGCGATACGCGTCATTGTCCGGAGCGTATGTTTTGTTTGTGTCAACCGCGTGTCGCGTATAATACGTAATTACTAATTACGTATTAATTAATCATGTCGAATAAATTTTCAAATGGAGAATATTGGGAGATGGTAAGAGCTTATGCTTTATCTGGTGACAGTGTACGTGGTGCGATAGACTTGTACCGCGAAAGGTTTCCGAATCGTCGCATACCTTGTGTCAAATGTGGTGAATGATATGTTGGATGACGTGCCTCTCATCTATCACCGTAACCTCTACTACCAGAACGACGGTGCTCCCACGCATTACCAGGTTCGTGTTCGTGAGTATCTCAATTGTCAGTTTGGCGAGAGGTGGATAGGTCGTGGAGGCCCCGTGTCTTGGCCGGCTCGTTCGCCTGATTTAACACCCTTAGACTTTTATCTGTGGGGCGAGATCAAACGCCTAGTCTATGTGACAGAGTACGCAGATAGGGAAGAATTAAAAACACGGATAACAACAGCGTTTGAGACTGTAAAAAGTGATCCATTTGTACTAAACCGTGTCAAAGACAATATGCGCAAACGTACCGAACTATGTGTTGACCGGGGAGGTACTAATTTACTTAGATTAATTTAGTAGTTATGTAGGTTGTGTAAATATCTTATTTGCAATTGTTGCAAATAGTATGATTCCATTTTTTAAATGCGCCAGAAGTACATAGGTGCTACAGTTTCTTTTATCTAACGTCATGTGAAACCCAGACACAATGAAAAATCAAATGTGTCTCAAATTCGTAATACAAAGGATTAACGATAAAGATAAATCAATTTAATTAAATTAACTTGTATCATTACTTTAGTACCTAGGTAGTTTTGCCTGTCCTAAGCCAGGATCAAAATATGAAGGAAAAATGAGATCATATTTACTTTACATTACATACATTATTTATTTACCACTTATCATAGTTCATTCGATTATTTTATACCTACCAAGCTACCACCACACCGTCTGTCTAAATTTTGCGCGTAAAATGCACGTGATAATACAATAGGGTGACCATATTCTGAGGCCAACAATGCATTATTTATATTTGTCTATATTTTGTTATTTATGTGGTTTTTTTTGGTGAATATAATTTTCTTTGATTGGTGAAACCAAGTTCTATCACGTCCATGATTATGTCCGTTCTTCAAAAAATCAGGCTGTATATTTTATTCTGTGGTACAACCAAAAGATTCTAGAACTCCGAGGCAGACGACGGACTTTACGAAGATAACCGATGTTAAACGAGCCGGGCTACAATTTTAGTGTAAAGCCAAGAGACAAGTATGATTTTAACCGTAGTATTTGGCGCTGTAATGTAAATTTTTTACATGTTACAGATTAATGTTACATTGTGTGATATTGTATTACATGTAGAAACATCTTAAGTGAGCTGCTCACTGATTCAGCTTAAACGCCATCAGGCCGAAAAGTCTAGACTCTAACCCTTCCTAAAAAAGATTACATTTTGCTTGGATATATTATATGGTAAAGGTTTTTATTATTATAACACACATATAAGTTTATCACAAGAAATACATCATCACAAAAAATACTCTTATTTTTATTAGTGTACGGAAAATTATCCTTACTAATATTATAAATGCGTAACTCTGTCTGTCTGTCTCTTCTTCACGCTTAAACCACTAAACACATTTGGATGAAATTTGGTACAAAGATAGTTTGAGACTCGAGAAATGACATACCCCCAAATACTCAAACGAATCTCAAATTTAAGACGTACTTAAACTCATGCTACGACGTGTCAGATTCAAAGAAAAAAGAGGGACAACACGAGTTTAAGTACGTCTTAAATTTGAGATTCGTTTGAGTATTTGGGGGTTTGAATAATTTTTATTCCGGAACGGGACTATGTGGTCTTAAGCCCTTTGAGATATAACAAAATAATGTATGGTGGAATTGTGTATCTTAAATAAGTCTACAAGTCAGTCCGTGATGGGATATTATGTCTATAATATGTTAAAGATAACATACCTATATATATTTTAATACTTTAAATAATAAAACGTGTAAAAAGCGTTAATGTAAAAATTATTTACTCCTTATCATCATTACATAATATAAAACAAAGCCATCCGCCGCGTATATCTGTACGCGATACGCTCAAAAATCACTAGATGGATTTTCATGCTGTTTTCAACTTCAGATACAGTAATTCCTGAGGCAAGTTTTAACTTACAGTATATAATTTGCCAATATTTGTGTAGATTGGCAAATTATTGTAAGAGTCGGAAAAAATTAGTTTACTTGGAACCTTACATTGAAAACGCTGCCTTATTTCCTTTAGAGATGTAACAAAAAATAATAAAGTAAAATAATGATCATCATCAGTCCGGATATGAACATAAATATAAGTTAACGCGGGCGAAGCTGCGGGTAACAGCTAGTTAAAAATAAGGTGAAGCATATAATATGCTAAAAGGTTTGCTTATGAGGGTTTTAGTATACGATGTACTTAGAGCATTACTTACATTACGAGAGCGAGCTTGGGCTTAGGTGTATTAAAAATTTCATCAGTGTTGAAGGATATCCAGGATTACACATTCCTGGAAGAATTAGGAGTACCGGTGAGAGGGATGCGCTGCTCCGCGCTCCCGTCTGCATCGGTTCGAACTTCTACCGTCCTTTTAATTCTAAGTACTTGATTTTGTATCTACAGTGTATGTACAGTTTCCATAATAATTATGTGCAGGTAAGTGTATAGGGCTCGGCTTCTTGAGTGAGAGCAGAGAGGTCCGGGTTCGATCCTGACCCCCCCCCTGTGATGTCTAGAAATGGGATTTTCTAAGTTTCTATGTGCACCTGAACATGAAACCATCGCTTGCTCACCGGTGAAGGAAACCTGCATGCCTGATGAGATTAAAAGTCTTTGAAGGTGTGTGAAGTTCACCAACTTGCATTGGGCCAGCGCATCGGTGAACTATGGCCCAAAAACCCTCCTCGCCTGATTTCGAGGAGGAGATCCGTGCCCAGCAGTGGGACATAATATAAGGGTTGATATTAAGTGTATAGATAAAGTATGTGTATATAAAAAAAAGAAGCCTTTATTGCTGTAAATTTAACAGTATTTTTAAACTAAATTTAACAATTAACTAATAATAGTATCGAAAACCGGTTTTTCTTTTACAGCTTGTCCTTCGAAAAAGGCTCCTCTAAGGCTTTCCATTTAAATCAGTCCCTTGCAGTGCGTGTCTATATCGGGCCAGCTATCTTTTTTATGCCATCTTCGTAGTGTAGTGTGTTTATATATTCCTTAATAAATTTTTACTCTATTCTATTCAAAAGTGGTAATATTTGCCCGCAAGCATACTATGACTATAAATGATCACTAGGAATATATAAATATGCAAATATGCAAATGCCAATCAAGCATCAGCGACTATTGAGATTATACATGATCGAGTTGCCAGATTCAAAATAGGACAGAAATAAGGCAGATGACGATGATTCTTATCAGAGCTATATTTGTTATATTTGGCTTATATGCTAAGTAGTTAGAAAATTACTTCTTACGATTTATATAATAACAGGACGCTGACATAGGTTTTATTTTTACCCTCACCATGGTTCAAGCCTTGTAGCGGTGGGGCTCAGTAGTTTAAGGAGACCCCAGCATCTTGGGCAAAGCCAAGTGTACCAAGGCGACTGCTCTTTGTACTCCTCTTATAAGAAGAGAGGACAAAAGAGTGGAGGTGGCGTCAGTCCTTTGAGGGACAGACTAGCCGTCGAGGTGCCCTGTTTGCTAAACAGATCCGGGACACCTCACCAAAGGCGGCATTGGTGGCACTCTCCGGGTTTTGGTGGGTAGAGCTGCGTCCTTACCATCTTTCGATCGTAGCGAGTCCAACATACAACGCCTGGGGAGTCCCCGCTCCCCGGCGGGATTCCTAAGAGCATTTCCTGGTGGAAAAAAAAGGTTTTACTTTTTTACACTAGATGTCCCGACAGACGTTGTCCTCTACAAGACATATTGTAGTGGAACGAAGAATTGTGAATCTAAACCGTTCGGAAATCCACTTGAGCGCACACAAAAATACGACAACCAATTGAAAATTTTAGGATTTTTACAATTTCTGAACGCACTTATAAATATTTGACTACCAAATGACACTGGTCCGACTTTCTAGCGACGGGAAGAATATCAAATTTCTGACATGTAGGAGGTCACTATTGTAAAATAGGACTCAATACTATAGACGGAAGCTTGGCGGCTCTACAACTTAAGGCCGCTCCCTCCTCCTCCCCCATGGAGAATAGAAGTAAGGAGCCCACGTCTCCATGTCTGAAAAATGTCCGTCGAAAAACGTTAAATAAAAGTGACAAGAGTGTCATACCATACTCGCTTTCTACACCAATGCCATAGTGTACGGTTTTCTCTCATATAAGAGAGTTCTACTTACTCCTATACTCCATATTAGATACTCTTTACGTCTAAGAGTCATCTGTCATACTAATTAAATAATTCTAATTAATACGTCAGTATGATTAACGATACGTATAACACCTGCTTAGTCTCTTTCGGCTTTGATGATTAGCATATTGTATTTTCAGAACCTTTTAGGGTTCCGTACCCAAAGGGTAAAAACGGGACCCTATCGCTGCCCGTCTGTCCGTGCGTCTGTCACGAGGCTGTCTCAAGAACGATGATAGCTAGACAGATGAAATTTTCACAGATGATGTATTTCTATTGCCGCTAAAACAACAAATACTAAAAATAAAATAAAACAAATATTCAAGGGGGGCTCCCATACAACAAACGTTATTTTTTACTGTTTCTTGCTCGATACTAATACCGGGGACAGATAGACGCTTAAACTATTCACACAATATTTAGTTTTATGTTCCTTTAAATATAATTAATCAAAATAAAATAAAATTCATATTTAAGGGAGGCTACCATACAAAAAACGTCATTTTTGGTGAAGGGTCTAATGTTCGTGAAACTCTTGGTGTGCGAGTTCGACTCGTACTTGGCCGGTTTTTTTTGTCGCAGTGGAAATGCTTTGTTCAATACCTACCTAGTTTATTGTATTTTTTTTATGTAACTTGAAAATGAAACAATTTTTTACGGATTTTATCGCGGTTTATTAAGATTTTTACAAGCCCGACGTTTCGGATACTTTACAGCAACCATTGACACGGGAGTACACGAATAAACCGCGATAAAATCCGTAAAAAAATTGTTTCATTATAATGAGTGAAATTCGCGTAAACATTAGAAAACAATAACTTGAAAATGCTTTTTGTCTGACTCAATCTTAAATACATGAATTTTAAGAAAACTTAGGCTTCACTGTCATTTTGTCCGAAGACATATTTTAATTTTGTATGTGGGTAGAGCTGCTAAGATTGAGTTTGTAAACTTATGCTCAAACAGCCCTACCTAATGAATATTAACTCGCAACAAGACGGTGTCAGCAACTCGGTAATTTATCTGCAGACTTAAATGAAATCCCATCAAGACATTGCATTCCAATGAGTCTGGAACATATTTAAAGCGTGCTCGACACATAGACAGATTCGTGATCAGATGTCATTGGTGGACGTCCACCGATGTGCACATGGAGGTATTTAATATCGGCAAATACATCCGCTACTAATACGTTTCCTGTCGAGAGTGCACGCATAGTTCTTGCAGTTTTTCTTTTCTATCTTAAGGTGAAAATGACTAACGGACGAAACGTTTAAATTTTGGGAGTTGTATCAGGCAGAAAACTTACGTCCATATTTTTTGGATTCCACAGGCAATTTTCGCAGTAGGTAACTAACACCAAAATACAAATGTTGTATGTTCACAATTAATTCATTTTTCAATGTCCATTTTGCACGTGAACGTGTTGCGTCTGTCGAGAACTAACAGATTGATCAATCTACAGACGTGTGGTCGGCTCCTGGTGATCCATTTGCGGATGCATTTACTGACGTCAGCGGATGCAACTGCCAACGTGTAGAGGAGGCATAAGATGCATGACATATTTCGATTTATGTTTAAAAGCTAATTCACCTACTAAACTAAATCTATGCAACTATTTAAGTATATTGGGCCTGCACATTGATTTTTTCATCATTTTTTTTGGATAAATAATGGTTTTATAATGTGCTGATTCACATTCTTTTTTTTTCGTTTTTGTCTGTCTGTCTGTATCTCAATATCTTCATATAACTGAAAATGGTTTGATCAATCTCGATAAGAATGATTAACTAGTAAGAACACGACGTGATTGTGCAAATGATAGGAATATGATGTCGATAAACCCAGTGGTACTTAATCGTTTTCGGTAATCGTAATTATTTACGTTTAAATTGACAACTAGTATCGTATAACCTTCCTCGAAAATTGGAATTTATAACACAAAAAAGGTTTTTTAAAATTAACTACTAGTTTTATCGATGGGAGGGAAGCGCTGTGCCGCGCTCCCAGCTGCATGGGTACCACCATCTTGATTGTTTCACCCGACAAAGAGCTTTGCTGTATTTTGGAGAGAAGGGCAAGACAGGCAGTGTAACAATTAGGTACTGGCACCGAAACTTAACATCTTATGTCTAACACATAAATGAATGGCCTGGGCTAGTTCCAGGTAAACTTCATGTTCATGGGTGACGTCGACCACTTACTTACCATCAGGTGGGACGTATACGGTATACCTGTTTGCCTATCCAATTAACATAAAAAAAAACTAAATTCACATTATAAAAAGTTATTCAATACTTTATTAAAAATTTTATATATGGCAAGGCATACATAATATAATTTATAATGTTAATGAGATATAAAATGCATTGCCAGTAATATTATAATATAATAAAACACTCGTAAACAACCTGTGGAGTGTTTACGCGGCTTTATCGCAGATAAGGACAATCTAATACTTTTATATATGCAAAACACAATAACACTGATTCAACCACGATTCAACTTATGCTATGCATAATATAATTTTACATAAAAAGGCAATTTCGAAGGGCCAATTTAAATCAGTATTACAAGGCATTGTTAAAATAGTTTAATTTCTAACAGACTGGTTATAATGACCAATTACTGTCACAAACGAAAATTTAATATTAATAATATATTAAAATAATTATTTCGACTAAATTAGATAGGTTCGACGGGTCGATTATTTTATTTTAAATATCCTTACAATATGTAAGCCTCCCTAAGTTCTAGAAGGATCCAGAGCCATGCCACTATTATGTGTTCTACCTGCATAGTGCATACCATACTGCAGACATGTATGCATGTATGCATGGAAAACTTCAAAGAAACATGATTGATGATATTAATAAGTCTTTGAGAGTGTGTAAAGTTCACCATATTCCCCTCATCGGGCGAGCCTATACTCTATAGTCAAATCTGACCCTGACCTAATGCTGTGCTCACCTGAATTTTAGGAGGAGAACCGTGCCCAGAAATCCACCAGAATATAAGGGTCACTATATTAAGTCAAGGGTCTTATTATTGATTTTACGTTTTAAAATATTTGAAAACTAGCTGTTGCCAGCAGCTTCGCTCAGGTTTAGATTTACAGCCCCCCATGGTTCAAGCCTTGTCGTAGCGGTGGGGCTCAGTAGCCTGAGGTGCACCCAGCACCTTGGGCAAACCCAATTGAACTGAGGGAGCTGCTCTTTGTAACCCTCTTATAAGAAGAGCAGGAGGGAAGGGGTAAGGATGGGAACCTTACCCCATTGCACTGTCCTGACGTTGGGACGGGTAGTTCTGTGGTACGGGACAACCCCTCTGTGGAGGTGGCGTCGGTCCCTTGGGGGACTGACTAGCCGTCGAGGTGCCCTGTTGCTCAACAGATCCAGGGCACCTCAGGCCCGACAGCTGGTAAGTGGACGTAGCTCTACCCATTAAAACCCGGCCACCAACGCCGCCTTTGGTGAGGTGCCCCGGATCTAATAAACAAACAGGGCACCTCGACGGCATCCATAGAGGGGATGTCTCGCACTACAGAACAACCCCTCCCAACGTCGGGAAAGTACATTTGAGGTGAGATTCCCGTCCTCGCCCCTTGCCCCCTGCTCTTTTGTCTCCTTTTCTTATAAGAGGGGTACAAAGAGCCCCCTCGGCTCAATTAGCTTCGCCCAAGGTGCAGCGGCTCACCCAAGGCTACTGAGCCCCACCGCTACGTCAAGGCCTGAACCATGGTGGGGAGATACTACTACTATTCTAATAAGTATTAAAATCAAAATTTGCAAAGTTCAAATTTAAGCAACAAAATTCATTAATGGAAATTTCCAGGCCACAAAATAGCCTCTAGGAATTTAGCGCTTAAGCCACCAATTTATTTCCACGGTTTGTTGGAAATTTCAGAACCATTTCTAAAGTCAAATCAAATCAAGCTTAATTTAAAGTGGCTTTATTTCATAGGTAACAAGTTTTAAATGTTTAAAATATTTGATTAAAGTTTAAAACAAAAAAAAAATATACCGTAGTAGAAACATTTACAAAAATATATTTATGTATACATAAAAATAAAATTGGAGTGTCAGTTTGTTATATATGGATATAAGCACGGTACCTATACCAAAATAACATTTTTTACAATTTTTGTCTATCTGTTTGTTCCGCCTAATCTCTGAAACGGCTGGGCTGATTTCGATGGGACTTACACTGGCAGATAGCTGTTGATGTTATAAGGAGTAACTTAGGCTATAAAATTATCACCATTAATCTGATCTAAGTGAACGCGAGTGAAGCTGCGGCCAACTGCTAGTATAAAAAATAAATAAAAGGATTCTATTTTATATTAAGTTTGCTATTCTAAGTCTTGTATAAATTTTGATTTTAAATAAGTCATCATCATCATCCTCATCATCATCCAGTTATTGCCCACTGCTGAGCATAGGCATAAATAATTAATAATTAATTAATAATTAATTAGCAGAAATAAGTAATGCTAATGAATTTTCAGTTACAGACTCATATACAAGCGAGAGGTATTAAATTAAACCACGTATACTATATACCATTTTGAGGCTACACACCAAAAATTGGAACAATAGAATCAATAGTTTAGTCACAGGATATTTTTAAAGTTTTAAAGTCACTCCGCTTTATTCGACCCGATGAGACAACGTGCTGTGCATCGCACTGCCTTTTAGATTCGAAGGTCAGTGGACATTTTACAAAGAATGTTTACGCTTTACTTTGGCTATTCTCGTATTTAAGTTCTTTGGAAAAGTTTTTTTTTATTTCTCTCATAAACTACTTTTTAATAGTTTTGCATTAACCGTAAGCCTGTGTAGTATATGTGGTTTAATTTAATGCCTCTCGCTTTTATCAACCTTGTATAACTTTATTAAACGTATTTAAAATCATATCTAATTAGTGATTTAAGTCACCTTTCAAGATTCAAATTATATAATAATAGACAAAAGTATCTTTGTCTATTATTGGATTTAAATCTGAGACTCTTAAAATTTCCTACAACATCATTAAACTAACTAAAGTTAACGATTTCCGCCTAAATTAAATTCCAACATTCCGAATTATAATAATCCAGAAAATTGGTACTTTTATTTAATTGAAAATCGGATTTGTACTCAAACAAAAACTCGATAGCGGTTAAGCTTTTGCGAAGCTTTTGCAAAGCTTTATATTTGTATTATTTGGCAAACGATTCAGATTGAGCTTAATATGACGATATTGTGTGGAAATTTGGTAATTTATTGGCGCATACGCTTTGTTGTGGCCAAAAGAATGAAGAGGGATTTACTGGATTAATTGTACTGCAGGTGGGTTTTGGGCGTCCCGGCAGCGAATTGCCAATGTTCCATTATTTGGATACACTGCTTTAAGCATTTAATGAAGACTTTTTCCAGAGGTAACCTTAATATTTTACTAAATATTTGGTCGGTCACATACATTGAAGATGCCCATCTTCCGTTACAAAGCGCACATCCAATTTAAAATGGATTGACAGTTTGCGGCACGTAATTAGTAGGTACACTCCTTTAAGCGTTTCGTGCGGTTTGTGAGTTTCCGATGGTCCATTGGGGGGATAGGGAAAAGGAGGCAAGGCATCTGCATAACCTCTGGTTGTGCAAATGTGTCTGGGCGTCGGTACCATAAGGCTCCAACTGCTCGTTTGCCCCCTTATGATATAAAAAAAAGCATTCAATGAAGAGCTTACCAATTATTGGGCTAGACGTTTACATATATTAAAGATGACCAAAAAACCCCAAATTGTGTAGGTATCTATTATAGGTTGATTCGAATCCGCGAACCCTCAGACTAAGTTAAAACTGTGTCATGACGTCCAAAGTATAACAGCGATTATCTATAACATAATAATATTAGATACGAGATCACTAGCTACAGTACACATACAGGAACTGAACATATTAGAACAACGCACTAACAACACGGTACTATTATAAATGGTCGTTTAGTTATAATGTTTCGCCTGCCCGTGTTCAGAGGTGTCCAAAATGGGAGGAGTTTCAGTGTGAGGTTAGGCAGTCTAAATGTAAGTTTTTTGTAGATATTAATGTATTGAAAATTTCGTGTTGGAAAACTTAGGGAAAATGTCAGATTCGATGTGGTTAGGAAGATCATGAAGTCAATAAATTTTCTTGTTGTTTTTTTTTTTATTGTTTAATATATTGTATTCTAATGTTTATGCGAATTTCACTCATTATAATGAAACAATTTTTTACGGATTTTATCGCGGTTTATTAAGATTTTTACAAGCCCGACGTTTCGGATACTTTACAGCAACCATGGTCACGGGATTTTTTTCAATATATATTTATATTATATATATATAGTATTTTTTTATCTATTGAGATAAATGTATACATATTTTTTATTTGTTACAATAAAATAACTTTTAATGATTTTGTTCTGATGCACTGTATAAAATATTTATCACTCGCGTAAATCTTGCAAAACATATATTAAATATATAATATCTTATTAATAGTGAATAATATTAAATATAATGACTACTGAATCTAGTAACAATAACCAGTTATTATAAGTATACAACATTAAATTAATAAAGTATTAAGTTTTCTTTACACGTGCTCATCAGACCAAACGCTTTCTTTGTGCGATTCGAACCCATGAACCCACTATGACATTAGGGGTTATCATACGGCCGTCAAAAAGGAAACTTTCCATAACATTAAATATTATTATATTCAGTCTGCTGCTTAATTAAAAACTTTTTTCAATTGTGAATTGAATGTGAATTTAATACTTATGAATATAATTTCATATTAGTCTCGACATCTTATTAATATAAGAAGATTTTCTCCTTTGAAATCCAAATATAAAAATGAAAAGAAATAAATGTTATAACTTTTATTTTATATAGTTTTTAAGTTGAAGTACCTAAGCATTATACCTTTTTGTTCAAAACATTTTAGTTTTCTATAATTCTATTTGTAGCTCTAATGTTTTACTAAAGAATCGATAGAAGAATCAAAGTCAACACTATATACGTACCTATACGAACCTTTTTTATGTCAGCCTTATGGTGACTACCGACGCCCATAGACATCCGCACAATCAAAAGTGGTGCAGATGCGTTGCCCTCCTTTTCCCTATCCTCCCAATAGGCCACTCGAAACTCAAAAAACCGCAAGAAACGCGACAGCATAGCTGTCACTTGACGCTGGTGTTATGTGAGCGATAGATACCCCGGCCGTGCTGGCCCTATCTCTTTCTTAAATCTTTTTATGTTAGTTGGATAGGCGAACTGGCAGACGTGCCACCAGATAGTAAGTGATCGACGTCGCCCATGAACATATTCAAGTTTACCTGGAACTGGACCAGGCAACTCATTTATGTGTTGCCTATCCTGAGACATAAGATGTCTTTGTGCCAGTAATTGCACTGCCTGTCCTGCCCTTCTCTCCGAAACACAGCAAAGCTGTTTCACGGGAGAAACAAGCAAGATGGTGGTATCCATGCAGTCGGGAGCGCGGCAAAGCGCATCCCTCCCACCGGTAAATCGGTGTAGGCATAAAGCTGCTCACAGGAATCTGCATTTACTTATCCAGCCTATCAGAGTTAGATATTATGTCTGGCTTTAGACTAATGAAACAAAAAGTTATATTTCTTGTTTTCTGTTAGTAAGATAAAATACTTATTCTGTTGTTTTACATATTATACTCGCGGCCTACGCATGCCCTTGCTCCCTTTATTCTGCTATCATTTCCTTCAATAAAGTGATATTGGCTATAATAAAGATGTTATATTTCATACTTAAATAAATCTTACAAATCGTTTTATTATTATTATTGTTATTATATATAATATGAATAATAGAACAAAAAGGCAGACCCTTTAATGGAATTGTAACCCTATCTTTCTGTCTTTACTCCATATATAATATTGCTTTTGTATTGTATTTTGTAATATATGATTCTATTATGTTACTCACAATGACATAAATACATATACTAAATTAATAAATGTATATACAAATAAATAAAATTTGAGTGTCTGTTTGTACTATTAAAACAACCACTGTTTACTAAATGCATATGGATGTAAACACGGTACAAATACCAAAATATCATTAATTTTTGTCTGTCTGTTTGTTTCGACTAATCTCTGAAACGGCTGGGCCGATTTTAATGGTACTTTCACTGGCAGATAGCTAATGATATATACTCAAACGAATCTCAAATTTAAGACGTACTTAAACACGTGTCGTCCCTCTTTTTTCTTTGAATCTGACACGTCGTAGCATGAGTTTAAGTAGGTCTTAAATTTGAGATTCGTATGAGTATTTGGGTTAGGCTATAAAATAATCTTATCGATCCGAGTGCGGCTGTATATCTAAGTACACGGGTGAAGCTGCGGGCAACTACTAGTATATAAAAGTAAAGAAACAAATATAATAAGTGTGGTATTCGAAAGACAATAATTCTTTTTTTTACATAAAAAAACGATTTCACGGAACCCTCAACAATACTCGCTCTGCTTTCACATTTTAGACACTTTTCCTCTAACTTGTACAAAGTGTCAGCTGCGGCTGTTTCTATAAAACTTGTGTCAAGTTGTAATCTGTCCCAGGACGGCGCTACGGTACCTGAACGAGGCCCTGGGTCTGGTGCTGTATTTATATTAATGTTATAGCAGTAGTTCATCATCATCATCAGCTGTCTTTTAATAATAATAAAAGATTTTATTGAAGATACCACACCTTGGGAATGAGACATTCACTGTTTAGGTTTTAATGGACATGATGTACTTATGTATAACCTATGTGTTTAATTTTGATGACAAAAGAGCAACCCCTAAATTTCTTTCTCGTTTTTCTTAAGTCTGCATTCCAAACGAGTTTTTTTTGCTAAACCTTTTTATTGACTTTTTTTTGACGTATTTCAAGTGTACAAGTTGTTACGAAATAAAGATATTTTGATTTGATTTGATCATCAGCTGTCTAATGTTGGAAATAGGCCTATAACCATGAACGCCATGACACGTACATATCCAACTATAAAAGAGTAATTAGCTCTACCCACTAAAACCTGGCGAGTGCCATCAATGTCGCCTTTAGTGATGTGCCTTGGATCTGTTGAGCAAACAGGGCACCTCGACGGTTAAACAGTTCCTCAAGGGACCGACGTTACCTCCAAGGAGGGGTTGGTCCCGCACCACAGAACAACCCTCCAAACGCCAGGACAGTACAATAGGGTGAGGTTCCCATCCTTGTCCCTTGGTCCCCTCTTCTTATAAGAGGGGTATAAAGAACAGCTCCCCGGTTCTATTTGCTTCGCCCAAGGTGCTGGGTTCACCTTAGGCTACTGAGCTCCACCGCCACATCAAGGCTTGAACCATAGTGATAATAATATGACGAATTTTAAACAAGTTTTTTTTTTTTCGGATGGATCTATGCTAACGGCCCGAAGGCCCTAATGCTACATCGAATTAGTGTGAGCCTATTGCGCTCACTTTTGGTTTATAAAAGTGGGGGGTTGCCCCCCCGCCAACCGTGCAGTCTGCGATCACAGTTGGAGGAGTAATAATTGTATTATTGATACAATGATATGAAATATTGTAATATTGTTATATTATTTTCATAATGTCAATTTGGTATTTAGTTTAATTTTTTCAACAATTTGATTAGAGGGAGAGAGAGAATAGAGACGGAAGAGCTATGGTTGATGATGATAAGTCTCGTGTCACGCGCATTTCAATTGTAAATAAATTCATAAGCCCTTGAGATGAGTACACACATTGCTGTTGTATGCGAGGTGCAAGGAACAAATGCACATACGAATGTTTGATGTAGAAATTATTAGAAGGTTCTAGTAGCTGCAGCTGGTGTTTTTCATCGTCATCGTCATCATCATCATCATCAAAGACATGATGACAATTTTAGGTTTTTTCAAAAGTATGCGAATTAGAAACTCTTAAGAATCTAGAGTCACCGATCCCAAAAGTAGCAATAATGGTAATAGTGGGCATGGGTTCGGCCTTTGAGTGAGAGCCGAGAGGTCAAGGTTCGATCTTGACCCCCCTTGATGCCTAGAAAAGGGGTTTTTCTAAACTACGTGTACCTGAACATGAGACCATCGCTTGCTCACCGTTGAAGAAAATGTCGTGAGGAAGCCTGCAAGCCTGATGAGATTAAAAGTCTTTGAAGGTGTGTGAAGTTCACCAACACACATTGGGCCAGTGCATCGGTGAACTATGGCCCAAAACCCTTCTCGCCTGATTTCGAGGAGGAGACCCGTGTGCCCAGCAGTGACACATATAAGGGTTGATTATTATTATAAACTCTTAACTCATAAGTAGTAGAAAAATAAGTAGATTGCAAATTTTAGACACAAGAATTAAACAATGCAATAATTTTTTTTCCTTTTTTTATTTTTGAAATCGGTTTTAATTAAAAAAATATTTCTAATATTTGTGCTCTACATTTTTCCCCATTAGACTATGCTTTAAATTTATAGGTGACTCTGACAGCTCTTTTATATAGGGGATATCAATAACCTCAGTTCTGGTCTTATAATCTTGAGGTGGACTTTATACATCTAATATTGTAAGACTGGAGTCTATCTCCCGATAGAAGAGAGATAATCTAATTATGTACGTCCTTTTATATGAAATATAATTTGTATAGTAGAGTTGGTAGAGCAGATATTTTATTTGTCGTTCAATACAATATTAACTACAATATTGAATAAAAACTTGTTGTGAATTGAAATAGTGAAGCTATTTCAAGTCAGTTTTTCTTACTTCCATTCCATGTGTACAAGATAATTGTATTTTCGGAAGACGAATAAGATAAGATGATCAAGGTCAATACTCTGTATTAAATGGTACAAATTTTTGTTTGTTATAATTATTTAACTGCTATCTGTGGTGATAACTCACTATATTTGAAGCGTTTATGTTTGACGCACGTATTATTTAATTGTATTATGTTGCGCGTGCGCAGTATTAAGAATGTGGTGGGTGCTAGGTTCTTCTCCTTGATCGCTGATGGTCTACCATCAACACCGCCTGAAACGGTGAGTACTCAAAGCGCTGTTGCACTAGTTCAAATTCGGAATATTTTTATTTGGTCGGTAATAAAGTAATACGAGAAATATGATGACACGAACATTGACGACCTCTGTGGCTCAATGGTTAGCGTTACTCAAGCCGGAGGTAGCGGGTTCGAATCCTGTCCGGGAACAAAAAAAAATGTAGGGTCATGGATATGTATTAAATATGTGTATTATATATTAAAAACCTTAAACATATGTATAATATAAAACTATTAAATATATTTCCGTGCTCTGGTACTCGTCAAACAAGTTCTTTAAGAACTTACTACGGGACCAGATTGACGTGGTGTAAAAGCGTCCAAATTACTATTTTAAAAAAGCATGTCAAATATGGACAAAATGTTAAAAAAATGCAAGAAAAAAGAAAAGAAACTTAGGGATTGCTGTTTTAAAAATAGCATATAAAAATTTAAGAGCGAATGAGTTATTCCCAAGGTGTAGTGTCAAATAAAAAATCGTTAACACGTTATTTCTTAATGTTGTTCTATGTTTACTTATTTTTAGTCTGTATCTAATAAGTGTGAGTACACCTACTTTAGACCTGTATCTAATGTTTTGATAAGATTGGAAAAAAAAAACTGGATCTAGTTCTGGTTATATATTAGACGATGTGTATTCTTCTATTTTTGAATTGTCCTGATGCTCAAGTTTCAAAAGACAAGACTGTAAGAGTCAAGGCGGTATTTGGTTTCTGTAATGTATACACTAGATATAATTTGTTTAGGAATAGGAACCGGTATTGCAAGTTAAATACGTTTCTCAGTACAAAGCTGTTTAAAATGATTTGCTACGTTATAATACCATTCAATTTAATTTTAATGATTTGTTGAGGTCTTTGTATGACCAAGTTGCTAACTTAAAGATTAAGAAAATTCTCAAAATTACATTGCACATTCGTTACCGGCGTAAAGTGACAGCTATGCTGCCACGTTTCGTGCGGTTTGTGACTTTCCGGTGGTTCAGTGGCGACATGATACTGTAAATGCGTAAAGATGACCTTTTCCAATAAGGTCTCTTTACTTCTAGTCTTTTATTCTTCTTCTCCGTTCTTTTATCTCTATAAAAAATCACACAAAAACCAAACTAAATTGAATAAAATAGATAAACCCATATAGTTTATAGCCCAATGTGAAAGTTGACTTAAACGAAATAGAGGATATAAGATCCTCATTTCCTTGCGTTTGTAAACTTTTTTATATTTGTTTAGTCGCCTTTAACGAGCTTTAGTCCCCAAAAATTGGCGACAATTGCGTAGAACTTCCATTGACGAGAAAAATAATTCTAACATGTTATTCTCTAGTATACAATGCGTGCATAAAATATCCATTTATCTCTAAGTACGTTATGTACGGAACGACATTTGTGTGTGTGTGTGTAACCCTCAGTTCGTTCACACCGTCTGATAACTCACAAAGTCACTGTCAGACTGAATTTATGGCCAGTTTTCGTGATTTAAAATTAGGAGTTTTTACAAAAAAGGTCCAATGTAGACTAAAATATCATAGTCATATCTGTCAGCATTAGCAGCATCAACAATATGAGCATCATATCATCATCAACATTTATTATCTGTTACAAACTACTGGCAGCACCAGCCGGATGTGACGCCGGATGTTTAGGTAAACGGCGTCACATCCGGCTGGTGCTAGACAAGTGTCTAAATGCATCAATTAAAGTAATTGAAATTATAGACTTCCGGTGGCACCAAAAGGATGTGCCATTCATGAAGATAGTATTGATTAATAATTGAAGTACAGCATTAATAAATACAAATATGCGTGATTAATAATTCTAATAAATAATAATGTATTTGCAATAATTATTTTTAATGTTATGGTCATATTTATAATAATTAGATAAGTTTTGTGAGGCATTCTACTAGTATACTTTGTGAACGGTAAGGTTAGTATATTATATTGTGATCGAAAAGATTCGATTATTGTCACTATGAGTCAAAGTCCCCTCATAAGCCTTACGTTCGTATTTTTACACAGTGTTTTTAGTAACTCGCTTTGGGTATTGCCTGTTCGGGTGAAATTTTGTAATTGATTTTAAAATAACTTCTCTATGAGCTAGAAACTTGAAATTTTGATCATAGTTCGAAAGTGGATGACAGTGGTTGAAAATAATAATAAATGAAAAAAAAATCGTCTGTTATAAGCATATGGTACATTAACTATTTTTATAAACTCTTTGTTTGATCAAGTTGCTAACTTAAAGTTACTACGATTCATACTCTCTTTTTTATTATATCAGCTTTACATTGTACATTCGTTTTGTATATAATATGATGTACTAGTTACGATACATCACATAGAGAACGGACTTAGGTGTTATTTTACCGGCTTGTGGTTAATAAGTGAGTATGTCTCATTATGAAGTATATATACTCTTTATTATTTGTACATAAATAATAATCATGAGATACATTACCGATTAAATAATAAACTAAGTTAGCTAAAAGAAGACAAAACTGATGGAAAAAAAATGATTAAAAAACTAAGTGAGCTCTCATTTGTTACGTTTACGCAGTTTATTTTTTTATAGAAGTTGAGCAAACGGACAGTCGTTTCACCTGGTGATAAGTGATAAGCGACATCCATAGGCACCCGCTAAATCCTTAGCAGATGCGTTGTTGCTTTCAAATATGAGTATGCTTTTTTTTAAGGTCCTTAAGACGTTAAACTTGTTTTAATGGACGGATAGAGATGATGATGATACCTGTTTTGATAATAGATATCGAAGATTGCTTTTGCGTTATCCATTACCATGTTTTCAAATAATATAATTGAAATACTATGAAACTTTACTCTAAATGGTTATGGAAATTATTTATTAAAATAGCAAACCCTATTTCAAATAGAAAATTCAATTAGTATTTCAGTATGAAATAAACAGCACTTAAAATACATTAATATATTAAAGGTGTTTTAGAGTAGTTAATGTCTTTTCGATAATACTAGCTGCTACCCGCAGCTTCGCCCTCGGCGGTTTGCAGCGCCATATACTGGCAAGTTTAGTATTTTTGAAGTCGGTTTTAATTTTTTTGTAAAATGATATTATTTCTTAATTTTTAGTGATTCCGAAATTCGACGTCTTGGCGTTCATTGAAGGAGGTCAATGTTCAGCAATGGGCGGATAAAGGACGATGATGATGATGATGATGATTACGATGACCGTGACATACTATGGTGTGCTATCAAAGCATCCTATACAATTGTTACATCGACAGTAATAAAATGAGCACATCAGCATATCGTCGAGGTAAAAGGAACCAACCAAATAGGCATTATTGGGAATAACTAAAAAACGGCTTGTTAGATCTTAATAAAATTAATATTTTTGACCAAATTGGAAACACCAGCTTTCAAACAAAAAATATTCATCGAAATCCATTCACAAACGGCGGAGTAATCGTGTCACATACATACAAAAAAAAATAAAAAAACATACAGACGAATTGAGAACCTCCTCTTTTTTTGAAGTCGGTTAAAAAATAAATTACAAATTGACTTGGCCTGTTGGTCTAGTGGTTAGTGACCCTGCCTGCTAAACCAACAAATCGTGGATTCGATCCCCACCCAGTACAAATGTTTGTGCGATGAGCATGGTCATTTGTTCTGTGTCTGGGTGTAGTTTGTCTATAATTTTTAACCAGATTAATTGGTTACCATAAGAACAGGCTCTGCCTAGTTTGGGATCAGATGGCCGTGTGTGAGTTGTCCCAACATATTATTATTATTACAATAAATTTTGTTTTAACCCGTCAAAATAATAATCACATGTCAAGTTTTCAAAAATGTATTGGAAAACTAGGAACAAGTATTATATGGAATTGACATTCGCGTATACCCGAAAGGGACAGACATATTTTACAGGGATACCACATTCATACTAACAATTCTACTTATTTTCTTGAAACAAGTGTATTTAAAATAATAAAAAAATTGGAAAAGGTTAATAGATAACTAAAATAAGATAATATAGATAAATAAGAAAAAATAGATAAAAATAAGAAGCATTAGCCCTACCCAAATATATATTGTAATTTTAGACAGCTGTATTTTTTCGGATTATCGAAAATATGTACTAATAACAAACCGCTAAAAACATAAATAATAAAAAAGAAGGCTATAAACGCCCTCTTAATATGTATGATCTATAGTACTTATAGGTTTTATTGTGTTTATTTCGAAGATTCCATTCACCCTTTTTATATAATACCACATTCTTGGGTAATCTGCCTATAAAAAAATTGGTATCACCATATTTTTATAAGCCGACCAAATTAAAAAGTAGTACAAAATGGCGGACATATTTGACAAATTGTTCGCGAGTGACAATGTTTGTATGGCATTCAAATTTAGTTTGAGCGAGATCTAGTAAGTAGTTTTCTTTATACGTCATAAATCGTAAACCGCAATTTACCTTTACATGAACCATATTTTTTGTTTAAGTGTCTAATGTTGTATACTATGTAATGGTACGGAACCCTTCGTGCGCGAGTCTGACTAGCACTTGGCCGATTTTTATTTTAATATTTATTTATTTTGGATAAGTAAACAGATATTCGAACTCTTAAGAAAAATATCTTGAGGATACGGATATTATAGCGATCAATCAATCAAAAGCAAAACACAGATCCTTCTAACCATTAGTATTCTTCTGGAAATTAGGCGAGGACTAAAATCCACACTAGACCGAAACCCTTTAACATCTGATGGATGAAATCTGTGGAATTTGAAGCTAGTATAAGCTGGAAATGTCTCGTATCTTTAGTTAATTAGTTAATGAAAGGCTTCCCTTATATTATTCGTAATAGAATCTGCCATATTTCCACTACTAATTAGTAATCGCGGCTTCACTCGCGCCGATATCAAACATTGAATTAATTAAGTAAACAGTTTTCGATAAAACAATTTTTTTTCTTGAGCTGAAGGTTATGGTTCAGTCTATCCTAACGTAACTCTAGTACTTAGTATATAATATATTATATTAGCACGGTTAAGAAAGATGAATATAAAACTGACGGTTACCATCAAACCAAGCCAATACCCGGAAATAAACGAGTTTACCCGAGTCTCAAGTTACATGCTTTACCGTCAAGTTAGAAAACGCGCGATTGCGGACGAAATGGCCTCTGTCTGGATGTTATAATGGTTCTGTTTTTTTTTTCTTTTACGCCGGGAAATGCTCTGAGGCTTCCCGCTGGGAAGTGGGCCCCCTCAGCCGGGTATGTGGGACTCGCTGCGCCCGAAAGATTTTAAGTGGACGCAGCTCTACCCAGTAAAACCCGGCGAGTGCTACCAATGCCGCCTTTGGTGAGGTACCCGGATCTATGATCAAACTGGACACCTCGACGGCTAGTCAGTCCCTCAAGGGACCGACGGTACCTTCACAGGGGGGTTGTTCCGCACCACAGGACAACCACTCCCAACGTCGGGACAGTACAATGGGGTGAGGTTCCCGTCCTCGCCCCTTGCCCCCTGCTCTTTTGTCCCCTCTTCCTAAGAGGGGTACAAAGAGCCCCCTCGGTTCAATCCGCTTCGCCCAAGGTGCAGCGGCTAATCCTAGGCTACTGAAACATGGTGGGGGTGCTTACAGTCTTCCTAGTATTGTCATTGTCAACATATTATATCACTTTTCCACTCTCTTATCAGTACGTGCGTAGCATTGATAGACACCCTTGAACTAACATGACCCACTGGACCGTAATTGTTAGCATCTGTTTATGAAACAAGCTGTTATCTATAGTTCTAGCAACCAGGATCATCTTTACGTTAATGCGACTAATATACAAGTCATACTAGTAATAGGTTATGTCATGACATAAGCGAGTTTACCACTTCTCCTGGTGACGTGATGTTAAGTGGAGGAGTGGGAGCTAGCTGCCGGACTGTCCCTGGTCTATACAGGGACAGTCCTTGACATGCGTGCGTTGATCGGGAGGTTCCGTGGTGGACGTCACGTTCGCTACATCAGCCATCTCATGCAGAGGTGGAGGGTGGAGAAGGGGGTGGAGACGGGGTGGAGACTCTCCTGGACCATCGCTACATAAGGTTCAAGGTGTCTTCAGCTTCCATCCGATCGGCATCATCATCATTCAGGGGGAGAAGCCGGTTTCCGCGCTGGGCATTCATTAAGATCAACCGGGATTATCTCTGCCGTCATCACCGAGCATCGCGGTGCTGACTGGAGTGGAGTGCTAGCACTGGAGTGCTAGACGGCGATGGTCTCCTTCTGCGAGGCAGTAAAGGCGGATCAGCGGGTGAGAGAGGAGTCCGCCGAGGAGGCCTTTATTGATGTTAGTTATAGATAGATATTTACATACTTCGTTAGGTTCACTACAAGTGAACCTTCTTATTAGTTAGACTAATATCGCAAGACATTAGTCTCTCTAACACACTAATATAATATGACACATTACACTTATAAATAAAGCATATATATTACAATAGTAAGTACACTATTTACTAGCATAACTAATAACGAGAACATGATTACAATTGAATAGTACTTTTGAACAGTTCTTTTGTGTGCTAGAGAGACTCTTGTTTAGGAGTTTTCCCATTATAATGGTGTCTTTTGATGGCTATGTGTATCCATTTAATATTTTCGTATATCGAGCATATAACCGGATAGAGTACTTTTTTTTTTTTTTTCTTTAACGCCGAGAAATGCTCTGAGGCATCCCGCCTGGGAAGTGGGTCTCCCCAGGTGGGTATGTGGGACTCGCTGCGCCCGAAAGATGGTAAATGGACGCAGCTCTACCCACTAAAACCCGGCGAGTGCCACCAGTGCCGCCTTGGTGAGGTGCCCCGGATATGTTAAGCTGACAGGGCACCTCGACGGCTAGTCAGTCCTACAAGGGACCGACGCCACTTCCACAGAGGGGTTGTCCCGCACCACAGAATATCCCCTCCCAGCGTCAGGACAATAAAATGAGGTGAGGTTCCCATCCTCACCCCTTGCCCCCTGCTCTTTTGTCCCCTCTACTTATAAGAGGGGTACAAAGAGCCCCCTCGGCTCAATTGGCTTCGCCCAATGTGCTGGGCTCACCCTAGGCTACTGAGCCCCACCGCCACGACAAGGCCTGGACCATGGTGGGGCACTACAAGTGAACCTAAAAAAGTATGTAAATATCTATCTTGCGATATTAGTCTAACACACTAATATAATATGATACATTACACTTATAAATAAGGCATATATATTATAGTAGTAAGTACACTATTTACTAGCATAACTAACAACGAGAACATGATTACCATTGAATAGTATAATAGTTTTAGATACAATTTGATATAGGGCGTTTCAAAGTGCATTACTCGAAGCTTTTTATTAGCTCTAAGAGGCTTAGAATTATATTTAGGAACTTTTTGATATTTTCATAAATATTCTGCTTTCGTTGTATCTATAATTCAGATCTCAAATATTTAAATTGTTAAGAGGATTGCTCTTACTCGTTATTTAGTGTTTACACGCTTTTATTTGTTTAAATATTTATAAGTAATACGATATCATCATGATCGTTATCATAGAGAATTGTAGTCGTTTTTTTATACATTTTGGCATTCTGTGATTGTTTGCTTTGGTTTGCGTGACGTCATGGTGAACGTATTAGATGGCATGAACTCACCCTGTTACAAACTTATTATCTTGTCCTAAGTGATTAATGTGTAAACCACTCTTCCACAGTTCCACAGCCCCAAGCCTGGTTGGCATTAATAAGCTATCGCCTGCTTTTGAACAGTTCTTTTGTGTGCTAGAGAGACTCTTGTTTAGGAGTTTTCCCATTATAATGCTGTCTTTTGATGGCTATGTGTATCCATTTAATATTTTCGTATATCGAGCATATAACCGGATAGAGTACTAATGAGAGCCATAAAATTCCGAAACTGGTTAGTGATTTGTCACTGACATAATAGCAATTCAAGGAAACGAAAAAAGTAAGAGGTAGTGCCATGCTGCTTTGCAGCCGAATTGGGCCCGCACGACCGGGGTGGTACCTCTCGCTCACATAACACCGGCGTCAAGTGACAGATATGCTGTCGCGTTTCGCGCGGTTTGCGATTTTCCAGTGGCCCATTGTATAGGGAAAAGGAGGGCAACGCTTTTGCATAACTTTTGGTTGTGCGGTAGTCTATGGCTGTCGATAGTCACGATAAGGCTCCGACTGCTCGGTTGCCTCCTTGTAACATAAAAAAAAAACCAACAAGTGTGGACTTTCCATCGGCTAATCATCCATCAATGGCCATCAGTCGCCCAATTAGAACGCAGAACCGGCGCAGCGTCGCAGCACAAAGGCGCGACTTGTTTTCATAAGCGTCGCAACACAAAACACATTATTCGGTTATATGTTCGATGTATACACCTTACCTTCGGTTTATTAATATTCAATGTGCGGTATATTTTTTCCAAAGGATTTTTTTAGGCCGACGCGAGGTAAAGTAAAATTTATAGACATTTAATAAAGTGAACCCGGGATTTGCGTTGACTCAGCAGATCCGCGGGTAATAAGGTACCGCGATCGATATATTAATATTTATTACGTTATACGATATAGGCTTTGTACACGATGTATGGAGAGAGATTAGTCGATAGATAGATTATATTTTTATAGGCTTTTTAAGGAATAGCCAAAATGTTAGTCGACATCACAGGAAAGCCCAGAACATTCATTTATGTGTTGCCTATCCTAGACATGACATAAGATGTTAAGTCTCGGTGCCAGTTATTACACTGCCTGTCTTGCCCTTCTCTCCGAAACACAGCAAAGCTGTTTCACGGGAGATACAAGCAAGATGGTGGTACCCATGCAGCAGGGAGCGCGGCACTACGCCCACCGGTATCTCTTCTTATTGGTATCTCTTCAGGCTTATAACTTTGGTAGGAAAAATGTGTTTACTGTGATGACAGTGGATGTCTGGAAATGTTTGCACGAATTTGTCTTGTTACGATGAAAATTTTTACGGATTTTATCATATTTAGGATTTTTACAAGCCCGACGTTTTGGATACTTTACAGCAGCTTTACTTTTGTTAGTCTCAATAAAATATTAGTAGATTTAAAGCTTTGTGGGAAAATTGTAAGATGTAGTGCTATGCTTTGCAGCCAAATTAGGCTGGCACGACCGGGTTGGTACCTCTCGCTCACATAACACCGGCGTAAAGTGACAGCTTTGCTGTAGCGTTTCGTGCGGTTTGTGGGTTTCCGGTGGCCCATTGGGGGGATAGGGAAAAGGAGGGCAACACATCTGCATAATCTCTTGTTGTGCGGATGTGTATGGGCGTAGATAGTCGCTAAAAGGCTTCGACTGCTCGTTTGCCTTCCTGTGCTATAAAAATAATAAACTTGGCAAGATTCACGACACACATAAACAAATCAAAAGATCGTTAATCTTTTGTTACATAAAAATATACTAAACGACAACTATTATGCAACCAGCTGCCATATAACAAGCTTTTCCAAAAAAAAAAACAAAAAAAACATGGTATTTACAAACCGATATGACTTGGGATCTTCAAGAAAATAGCATACTCATACTTGAAAGGCCAGCAACGCATATGCTCGGGTGTCTATGGATGTGGTTTATCACTTACCACTAGGTGAAACTTACCGTTTGCCTATCCGACAATCCGTATACTGTTTTGTATAAAAAAAACATTGTGGTGTCGTGGGATCTCGTCAGGTATAGGTTAGATAGGTTACACTTTTTATTATGTTTTTTTATCGACAAAAATCAGAGCATTTCAAAACAAAACCATTCAGTCCTATACATCTTGTATAGCCTCCATCCGTTTACTACTTTTGACCACCAGATGGTGTAATCATAGAATGATATAATCTTACGCTTTTCGGACGTTTTTTGTCGGCTAGGGTACCCATCCGTAACGCTTATTTTTACTTTCTTTGAACCCTTAGCACGTGTTAGATGCACTCATGCATTTTCTAACTGCCACGCTGAGTAAACTGAATAATCAACGCTAAGTGGGACAAAAGGACGCACGTGAATAGCCGATATATAATATTATGTACTTGTTGTATAACGCGGAAGTGTTGATAACCTTATTCGTTTTGTTAGTTGTTTACTCTATTAGATAACGGTAGTAATTAGTATGATTTAATTATTATATAGCTGTTGCCCGCAGCTTCGCCCGCGTTAATTTAGATTTACAGCCAACCGGATTGATGATGATTATTTTTATAGCCTAAACTCAGATATCTGCTAGTGAAAATCGACCCAACCGTTTTAGAGATTAGCCGGAACAAACAGACATACAGACAGACGGACAGACAGACAGACAATTTAAAAAAAAAATGTTAACTCCGTACAGTGGCCGGTCCGTGTTGGATGCGAGTGGCAAGGGATCGGCCATCTTGGCGTTCACTGAGGGAGATCTATGTTCATTAGTGGACGGATAGAGGCTGATGATGATGATGATGATGATGATGATGATGGTATATTGTACCGTGTATACATCCATATATTGTATTTAATAAAAAGGGGTTATTTTAATATTACAAAAAGACACTCCAAATTTATTTATCTGTATAGATAATCATTTATCAACACCATAAGCAACTCTTATATTAAGCAAAACCCATATCTTACCAAACGCACTAGATTATCGTTTCTTTAATATCAGTTTTTATTCCTTTTACGCCGAGAAATGCTCCGAGGCATTTCCTGGCGACAGGCACAGGCCTGGGGGGTGGGTCTCCCCAGGTGGGTATGTGGGACTCGCTGCGCCCGAAAGATGGTAAATGGACGCAGCTCTACCCACTAAAACCCGGCGAGTGCCACCAATGCCTCCTTGGTGAGGTGCCCCGGATCTGTTAAGCTAACAGGGAACTTCGACGGTTAGTCAGTCCCGCAAGGGACCGACGCCACCTCCACACAGGGGTTGTCCCGCACCAACAACCCCTCCCAACGTCGGGACAATACAATGGGATGAGGTCCCCATCCTCACCCCTTGCCCCCTGCTCTTTCGTCCCCTCTTCTTATAAGAGGGGTACAAAGAGCCCCCTCAGCTCAATTGGCTTCGCCCAAGGTGCTGGGCTCACCCTAGGGTACTGAGGCCCACCGCCACGTCAAGGCCTGAACCATGGTGGGGTTCTTTAATATCAGTACTTCAACTATAATTGTTGACTCGTGGAAAGTTCCTGGTTCGATTGTGACTATTACGTGCACGTTCGTATGTTTTCGCAGGAAATTCCTACAGAATGTTCTAGTTTAATTTAGAGAATTGGCAGGCTGGTGATGCTTAGGAGGATATGTAAGAGGTATTGCCATGCTGCTATGTAGCCGAACTGGGCCGGAACGACCAGGGTGATACCACTCGCTCACATAACACCGGCGTCAAGAGACAGTTATGCTGTCGCGTTTCGTGCGATTTGTGAGTTTCCGGTGGCCCATTGGGGGGATAGGGAAAAGGAGTGCAGCGCATCTGCGTGGCCTTGGTTGTGCGGATGTGTATGGGCGTCGGCGCCGTGATGCTCCAACTGCTCGTTTGCCCCCTGATGACATAAAATGTCGTTAATGGTTACTAATTTATATAAGGCATGTGTTTCACCTATGTAAGCTAATATATTGCATGCGATTTTAACACGCTTTTATTAGCTTCAGACGTTGTGCCCATGTAACGGAAGCTTTGAACATAGACGTCCGATTTAATTGAAACTTTGCACTATTTTTAAACACCAATGAGAATACAATAATTAAATAAGTTTGTGTAAATATCCTTATCAGGATAATCAGGATAGCACATCCAAGGAAGGCGTAAGGCGCGCAAGTTACCTATATCCATGTGTGGGTTTTAGTCTCTCACACATTCTTAAGTGCTTACCATAAGGTAATTAGTGTAAATTAATTTAAAAAATTCGATAATAAAAAATAAGAAATGCATTATAGTTAAAAGAAAATAAGAACTAGCCAATAACTCATTTACGTTTTACCTATCCTGAGACATAAGATGTTAAGTCTCGGTGCCAGTAATTACACTGCCTGTCTTGCCCTTCTCTCCGAAAGACAGCAAAGCTGTTTCACCAGAGAAGGTGGTACCCATGCAGCCGGGAGCACGGCACAGCGCATCCCTTCCACCGGTGATTATAAGAAAACTTAAAAATACAATTTAAGTCGGTGTTATGCTGTTTGCATTTGTAATTACTTTTATACCGGAGGAACCTCGCTATAGGTTTTAGCGGACACAAAAGAAGAGAACCTAATCACATATGCCATTGATGCTAACTGCTAAACACAGCATTTCTATTCACAATACATGATTCCATTCCAACGCGTAATTTCCATGGAACTTCAAAAATGGCCAGGAATTAACAGCATTAAGTGCCGCGCTATTTTAAGCTGTAAGTGTGAGCTTTTAATATCTCAACTTTTATAGCGGCTTAAAATTTCATTCTATTATATTTATCTATCTAATATATAAAATTTCCATGTCACAATGTTAGTTACCGTACTCCTCCGAAACGGCTAAACGATTTTTACCAAATGTTATATGCGTATTCAGTAGGTCTGAGAATCGGCTACCATCTATTTTTCATACCCCTAAGTGATAAGGGTGGTCAACCCCTCAAAAATAAAAATCTGCACTTGACGAGATTCGAACCCCCAGCCGTTGCGTGTAGTACCACTCAAACAGTCGTCAGTCTAATGATTCAATAATAAATAATGATTATGATACAATGATGCAATTATTATAATAATATACTTGGCAGGATTTGTACCAGTAAGCGGCACCACTCAAATCATCCTTCCACTTGTCGCCTGACCTTGACAGTCATCAATTGGCCATATAGCTGCATGCTATATGTATGCACCATGCATATGCAGATGACGTGCAGGTTGGGTTCGTTTACGTACACGAGCGGTTTGCGTGTTATTAATCAGTTTTCCGCATGTTGATTACGATAGAGTACTCGTATTACATTAGCATATCATCATCACCATCATCATGACTGGCCTGTTGGTCTAGTGGTTAGTGACCCTGACTGCTAAACCAGAAGATCGTGGGTTCGATCCCCACACAGGACAAATGTTTGTGTGATGAACATGATCATTTGTTCTGTGTCTGGGTGTAATTTATCTATAATATGTATGTATTTAGAAATATATAAGTATTTATCAGTAGTCTGGTTGCCATAAGAACAGGCTCCGCCTAGTTTGGGATCAGATGGCCGTGTGTAAGAATATCTATAGTCTGCCTGACTATACAATCTACTCAAATGCTTAGGCTGGTTTTGAATAGACATCTTTTCATTTCATTATCATCATCGCCTATCCGTTCACTGCTGAACATAGTCCTTCCTCAAAGAACTCCAAGATGACCGATCCCTCGCCACTCACCAATGTACACGGACCAGCCAATGTACGCAGATCGTCTTCCCGCCTAGTTAATGGCCGACCAACACGCGTTGGTCTTTTCATATACCTTAGTTTAATCCATTTTGTTGAAGAACGTTCTAATTTCAATATTTACATCATTTTTTGGTCAAATTTGAGAAATATTGGGCATATCTGTCCAATATAAAAAAACGTATGAAACTGCAGGTGAACTTCATAAGAAGAATCGTAGTAACAGAAACCTTTGACATTTTATCTCTTCCATTTTCTTTTATACATTTTAAAAGAAATATATTTTAATTTTAAAATCATTACTGTCCTTAGGAAAAAGTGCTCCCTTTTTGTAAATTAATTCATCGCATCCACCTGAGCTACAAAGTATTTAACGACGTCCTTATTAAACTCTTCGAAGGGTCCAGTTTCAAATTTATCTAAACATATCGAAGTATTTTCGTTTTTAAACGCGGCAACGCTCAATCTCTAATCTACGTAAGACAGAGAAGTAATGTCACAGATAAAAGTGCCATCGCTAGTGATCATGATACACCGAACTTCACATAGTGTTTTCCCACAAACATTACATTTGGTACAGTAGTTAGACTTTCATCACGGACAAACAACGTAACTCAAATTTTTTATATTATTAATTAAGAATTTAACGCTATTCTATGTCCTTGTTTAAAACTAATATTGACCATCTTACTAAAGTTATAAAGGCGAAAGTTTGTAAGTTTGGATGCTTGTCGATGTTTCACGGCGAAATGGCTGAACTAATATGGCTGAATGTTGAAATGGTGACGGCTTATACCTTGGATTATGACATAGGATATAAAAATAATCATCATCAATCTGGATACGGTAAGTCAATGCAGGTGAAGCTGTCGGCACCAGCTAGTATAATAATAATTCATGTTTCGTAAAAAAATTTCACTGACAACAAGACTAAGTTTAATTCTAGTAACAGACAAAATAATTGTGGAATGAAGCAGATCTGACTGGTGGCGCTCAATGATAAGATAACAATAAAATCAGACTGGAGACAAATAACTTTATCATCAAACAAATAAGCGTTAAAAATGTATATTTGTTTTATAATCAAATGTTATAATTAATTTCTGTGTGAAAACACAAGTATGTAAGTAAACATGTTTCTAAAAATGTTAAATAACAGTTGTGGTTAGATAACGTTTTGTTTGGAAACATTTTCATAGTAACAGATACGAATTATGATCTCAAATAAGTTAAACTAGTGGGCCGAACGAAATACAAATTAGAGGGTAGGAGGGATGACAGGGTAGGAAACTCTGAAAATAGTTTCTCTCTGCTTAATGAAATAAGTTCACAAAGATGTTGAGGGTCGATAGAAATCCCTCCGTAAAATCGTACCAAATGTACCATCAAAATATCTACGTTTGTGGGCAGGCGCCATATACAATTTCGTACTCTAACGCTGGCCTGAAACGCTAGGGCGTTTCTTTGAACAATATTAGGCTGTATATTTGGAAGATTTATGAAGTAGTCGTTTAAAGCTCAGATTGCTTGCGTTTCAAATCCCTCCGCAGCTGACTGGTCGCACGCCTTATATTTTAAACCTAGCCTGTGACCAAAGACAAATCTTAATAGACGATTATTTTGGGAGTTTTCCGTGAATTAGGGTACCGAGAAGGATATTGAGGTTTTTTATAGTCTTATTATAGTATTCTAGACAAACATTGTATACTTTTTAATGAACTAACTGCACAGCTCCACATTAAATTAGTTCGTAAGAACTTATGTTCGAGGTACCAAAAAAAAAAACTATATTCAACAATAATATTAGCCTAGCCAGATTAGAATTTTCAGAATTGGAAATTTATGAAAAATCAATACTGAGGAGCTTAGAGAATTTAACGTCTGTTTAAAATATTCTCAAGATCAAAATCAAACTCAGAACTCTAGTTTTTAAGCCCTTAACTCTTCGTCTATCGATTGTTGCTAACTTTGGGATAAACTAATTCTGCAAGTTACTAAGAAGTCTTAACTCTGAAGTTTAGCGTTTAGCCAGTTCAGGTGATTATAAGAATTTGCTCCAGGAAGTTATGCTTCGAATAAACGAATTTTCGCTAGTTTAAAAAAATAACAGTAAATAAAGTAAATAAAAAAAAACTAGGGTAGGATCAAATAAAATTTTTAGGATGGCATAACTACCTATATACATAACTACTAGCATATGTATTTACCCCATCATGGTTCAGGCTTTGACGTGGCGGTGGGACTCAGTACCCTAGGGTGAGCCCAGCACCTTGGGCGAAGCTAATTGAGCCGAGGGGGATCTTTGTACCCCTCTTATAAGAAGAGGGGACAAAAGAGCAGGGGGAAAGGTTTCCCATTGTACTGTCCCGACGTTGGGAGGGGTTGTTCTGTGGTGCGGGACAACCTCTCTGTGGAGGTTGCGTCAGTCAGGTTTCAGTGGGTAGAGCTGCGTCCACCTTACAATCTTTCGGGCGCAGCGAGTCCCACAATCCTGCGGGATGCCTCAGAGCATTTCCCGGCGTTAAAGAAAAAAAAAGCATATTATGTATTTACAATTTATCTAAAATGACTAAGCTGTATCTAATCCGTCTATCTAATTCATTCAGGTGCATTCAGTTCAGCTTTAAGATCTTTAACCTCTTAAGAGCTTTAAGTACTAATCATGAATTTATGATATCAATAATAACATTGAAATATTTTTTTTTTGTTACCAAGAATTGAATAGGGGAGGCTTATAATAATATTTAATTCAAATACATTTATATCAGCTTCGAGATGGTCATCTGAACCAGAATTTTTAATAAAAATTATATAGATTGAAAGATTTCTTTTTGTTTTCTAAAAATGTTAGTTATTTTTGACTGTTTTTTCTATTTAATAGATTTTCTTCTATTTCTAAAGGTGAATAGGGGAGGATTATTTTTTTGACTGATTTACTGATTGTTGCGTTTTAAAAGTAAAAAAAATATCAAGTAGGTACCTTATATCTAATGCGTAATCTATGATTTTTAATTTTGAACATAATTTTTTTCAGGGGCTCAGCCTGGATAAAAGGACCCTGGGAGATAGAAAACAGCGGACGTTCTCCGACAGGTCCCAGCTGAAGTACGCCAGACGTCTGGTGGTGAAACTGGGCAGTGCGGTCATCACCAGGGAAGATGGGAATGGCCTGGCCTTAGGACGACTCGCCTCTATCATAGAACAGGTAGTTTTATATTAAAATATTCAAACACGACGCCAGGAGGCCGTGTGGTGTGGTCAAAGATGGCTATCTGGCTCATCACTTAACCGATGCAGAATTAGGGCGAATAGTTTCCCCACCATTCAGGGCTTATCGTGGCAGTGGGGCTCAGTAGCCTAGGGTGAGCTCAGCACCTTGGGCGAAGCGAATTGAGCTGAAGGGGCTCTTTGTACCCTCCTATAAGAAGAGGGGACAAAAAACCCCCCTGCTTTTTTGTCTTTTTTGAGGGTACAGGGCAAGGGACGATGGCGGGAACCTCCCCCATTGTACTGTCTCGACCTTGGGAGGGGTTGTTCTGTGGTGCAGGAGAACCCCTCTGTGGAGGTGGCGTCGGTCCCCTGAGGGACTGACTAGCCGTCGAGGTGCCCTGTTTGCTCATTAGATCCAGGGCACCTCACCAAAGGCGGCAAAGGCGGGTTTTATAGTGGGTCCATCTTACCACCTTTCGGGTGCAGCGAGTCCCACATACCCGCCTGGGGAGACCCACTTCCCCGCGGGATGCCTCAGAGCATTTTCCGGCGTTAACAAAAATAATAATAACGGGGCCAATAGGCTTTTAGTCCATTAAAAAAAAAACTAAAATATATAAGATTGAACTGTGTATAGTAATTTAAGGAATGATTCTCAAAATATGTTTCACATGCAATTTCTAGCAGTAGATAAACGTAGGGCAGAATTACACTAGCTGGGAAGAATCGAAAAGGCAAAAAAGAAAACATTTGTGTTAGTTGGATAAGCAACGTGACAGACGTGCCACCTGATGGTGAGTGGTCAACGTCACCCAACAATCTGGGTCACACAGATCACAAACATCTGGGACTAGCTCGGGTATTTTATTCACGTGTTGTCTATCCTGAGACTAACCTAACCTAACCTAACCCTCCGTGGTAATTACACTGCGTGTCCTCTCTTCTTTCTGAAGTACACTAATGCTGTATCATCATCATCATCAGCCCCTATCCGTCCACTGCTGAACACAGGCCTCCCTCAAGAACACCAAGACGACCGATCTCTCGCCACTCGCGTCCAACACGGACCGGCCACATTACGGAGATCATCTTCCCACCTGGTTAAAACCCGACCAACACTTCGTCTACCCGTTTTTAATGCTGTATACGAAAGCTAAATAAGTAGGATAGTGTTAAAGCCGTGCAGACCTGCGTACGGAACGAAAACACACACTTCAAAGGGCAGGACAAGCATTGTAATTACTGACTCCACGATCTTAGGATTATCATTAATTAATTTGATAAGAATTAAACATACATACACCCAAAGCACACGTTGTTGCACGTGAGTTGCATTTTGTGGGTGAATTTATCGATGTTCACCCTAGGCTACTGAGCCCCACCGCCACGACAAGACCATGGGCCCTTTCCCACCCTCTCTCAATCGGTCTCAATCACTCCCTCTTCTTGGACAAAAACGTTGCACATTTTCGTTACGTTTCATCCGTATAAATTTTACCCTCATGCGTGCAAAAAAGTTTCACTCCAAAAAATAGGGATGAATGATATTACAAAATGTTGTTGACTTAAAATCTAATATCATAATATTTTATCTAAATCGGTACAATGGTCTTTCATTTAAAGTCTGTTTTTATTATAAAATATACTTTAATGTTTCTGAAATTGTGGCCCCGATAACTTTACGATCATTCGGTGTCCGATACAAAGCCGCGAGCCATTTTAATTTCAGATCATTAAGTAATTTATTACATTAATGATAACTGGATTAAACATTAAAAATTTCAGCATGTTTTAGTAAATATATACTTTTTTATTTTGTTTTTTTAAGCATACGAGCAGATCGCCATCTGATCGTAAGTGGTCAGCGTTGCCCATGAACCAACATGGCCCAAACACGGGCAAAACTGCGGAAATAGCTAGTATTAATGTACTTTAAATAGCAAAATTCTTTGATGTACTTTGTAGTGACGTGGCTGTGGGGCTCAGTAACCTAGGGTGAGCGGTGCACCTTGGGCGAAGCTAATTGGGCCGAGGGGGATCTTTGTACCCCTCTTATAAGAAGAGGGGACAGAAGAGCAAGGGACTAGGGGTGAGTATGGGAACCTCACCCCATTGTACTGTCCCGACGTTGGAACGGGTTGTTCTGTGGTGCGGGACAACCCCTCTGTGGAGGTGGCGTCGGTCCCTTGTAGGACTGACTAGCCGTCGAGGTGCCCTGTTAGCTTAACAGATCCGGGGCATCTCACCAAAGGCGGCACTGGTGGCACTCGCCGGGTTTTAGTGGGTAGAGCTGCGTCCACTTACCATCTTTCGGGAGCAGCGAGTCCCACATACCCGCCTGGGGAGACCCACTCCCCCGCGGGATGCCTCAGAGCATTTCCCGGCGTTAAAGAAAAAAAAAAAAAAAAAAAAAGCACCTAGGGCGAAGCTAATTGAGCCAAGGGGGCTCTTTGTACCCCTCTTATAAGAAGAGGGACAAAAGAGGAGGGGGCAAGGGGCGAGGATGGGAACCTCACCCCGTTGTACTGTCCCGACGTAGGCACGGGTTGTTCTGTGGTGCGGGACAACCCCTTTGTGGAGGTGGCGTCGGTCCCTTGTAGGACTGACTAGCCGTCGAGGTGCCCTGTTAGCTTAACAGATCCGGGGCATCTCACCAAAGGCGGCACTGGTGGCACTCGCCGGGTTTTAGTGGGTAGAGCTGCGTCCACTTACCATCTTTCGGGCGCAGCGAGTCCCACATACCCGCCTGGGGAGACCCACTCCCCAGGCGGGATGCCTCAGAGCATTTCCCGGCGTAAAAGAAAAAAAAAAGATTTAAAGATTCATAGTGTATTGGGCTGCAACCACTTGAGCACCCTCTGATAAGTGGGTATTCGTTAAACTTTATTTAAGATTAGATAATAAACTTATCCGCTGTTGTAAAAATTACTATAAGTCGGATTCATCATCATCAGCCTCTATCCGTCTACTACTGAACATAGGCCCCCTTCAAGATGGCCCATTCCTTGCGATCGTCTTCCACCTGGCTTATGGTCGATCAACACTTAGTCTACCTAAACGCGGCCTCCACTCTTGAACCTTTAATTGGCCCATCGGCTAGCCGTTATCCTGGGTATGTGACCAGCCCACTGCCACTTTAACGAGTTTATTCTTCGCGTGATATCAGTAGCTTTAGTACTCTGGCGGATAGTAGCTTTACTTCTGTCATCAAGTGGATCTTTACTTCTGTATTAAGAACTCTACTTTTTAATCTTATAGCCCATTTAGGCCCAAGTCTGATTAGTATTATTTTAATAGAAATATTCAAGTTGAGACTAAATTTAGAGTCCCATGTACGATCCATTCCTACCAATACAAATATGCAAAGCAATAATTTCTCGTGATAAAAAAGAAATTACTAGAAAATATTTCAAGCTTGAAATTAAAGATGGCGGAAAAGGCACTTTTAAAATGAAGCGTTCTCTTACCTTCAAATGTACGGTAACGGAACTCCTTAAGGCTGTTGAATGTTTGAGTAGATGAAAAGCGATGAAATATTGTACAGTCTGTCTGTACTGTCTTTTTATCCAGATCATGATTAAAGTTTCTATATAAGCTAGACTTCTTATTATTTTTGCTCATATTACTAACAATGATATTTTGATTATTAATTATTATTTAATATATATTTATACGTAGGCAGGTCAAGTTGGTGGTAGCTATCCGTAGCTCGGGGATTCTTAGTACCTCCTGTCCCACCGTAACTTAGGCTGCTACCGTAACCAGGAATAGTGGGACGGCCTGGAACTAGGGGCCGTTTCTTATGCCTGTAATCCATTGGAGGGGCTATATGTATATATGCTCATAATTGCCACGCTGAGCAGGCGGATTGGCAATCGCAGATGAGTGGAATTCGCATTGGTGGCACTTGGGAAAACGAAGTGTTGGTCGGCCACTAACCAGGTGGGAAGACGATCTCCGTACAGTGGCCGGTCCGTGTTGGATGCGAGTAGCGAGGGATCGGTCGTCTTGACGTTCTTTGAGGGAGGCCTATATTCAGCAGTGGACGAATAGAGGCTGATAATGATGATGATATATTCATTATTTAATTTTTACATAAGATCTTTAGAAATTACGCGTTCCTAATAATTATATCAATTGAGTTTCTCAACGAGAAATTATAACATTTTACATAATATTAAATTATTCTTTGCAAAATTTTCGTGATCATCTCCGGACTATTTTATTTCAAGCTTAATGTCAATTTGTTTCCTTCATCCGGGCAACTTAACGCCAGGGGATGCCTTGGACAAACTACATTCCGGAGATAAAGGATGTTCTGTAAAGTTGTATAAGCGATTACTTATTCAAAATTCTAGTCTCTCGGCTACGATAACATTAATAAGTACTTTCCGCTGGTTGCTACAATATTAGTTTGTATTAGTTTGAAATATTACAAAAATAGATTGCATACATTACTGCAGGATAATGTAGCTATAATGGTGTAAAAAAGATTAAAATCCATGTTTTGCTCACTAGCCTTCCCACATCATCGGTCCATATCGCTTTAGGACGTCCTGGACTTCTCCGACTTAGTCTAGTCCACCATTCGGTTACCGCAGTGGATCGACAGCCATCACCAAGTCTAGCCAAGTGTCCTGCCCAACTCCATTTCAGTTCTTCTGCCCTATCTCCGACATCTTCGACCTTCGTACGAAGTCGGATACGGTCTTGTAATTAAGGAAATCATCAACTATTTTAACATTCTTCATTTGTAGATCGGGTAAAACCATGGATTTCAGCTACTAAAACACTTATTTTGAATTTCAGGTAGCAGAATGTCATCACGAAGGTCGGGAGTGCATCATGGTGACCAGTGGTGCCGTGGCATTCGGCAGACAGAAGCTGACCCATGAGCTCCTCATGTCCCTATCTATGAGGGAAACTCTATCACCCAGTGATCATACTAGAGAGGTAAGTTACCCGACTCTAATGAAGAAAATGGACAGACAAGTCTGTTCCGCGCCCTGAGGGTTTTGTTAAAAGAATATAGCAAGTTACAAAAATTATAAAGTTTCGGATTTATTCCTACACTTACAACAAGACCTTCTTTCTTTCTTCTACATTTTAGTATTCTATGTCAATGGAATGTACCTCAGGTATTAATTTGACAGATATAAATATAAATTTAAAACAGACAAACAACCGGATGATTCTAGTATCCGTTTAGTCATTTTAAGAAAAGAAATCCCCTTTAAAAGTGGGGCTAAAGCAATGGCAGCCGTAAATGTGGACTCATGTGGATCATCGAAAAACTGCGTACCGAATATTATTGTATTAGATTTATACGATCATATCTTGCATGTGGAAAGACGATCTCCGTGCAATGACCGGTCCGTATTGGTTGCGAACGGCAAGGGATCGATCGTCTTGGCGTTCATTGAAGAAGACCTATATTCAGTAGTGGACGCATAAAGGATGATAATTTTTCATTGTATTATCTTTATTTGATATAGGCATCCCGGCAGATGAGCAGCATGTAAGATAGTAGACGTATATAATACCAGTAATAACACTGTACCTACATCCTGCAATTTCCAAAATGCGAAGGATATTTTTCGGTAGAAATAATACTGAATTACTTAGAAAGCCTATTTCCAACGTGAATATAAAACTTTCTGTTTATACATTTGTACAACTTGAAGGGACGGGCCTCCCAATTATGTCCGGTTTCAAAGGGCCTAAACTATTTAAGGCCAACATATTCTATTCGTCGCCTCGCAAATTAATTTCATCATTGTGACCCTAGTCTTTCGAAGTCATTAAGACCAGAGTTTTACTTTTATAGTAAGAGATGCGTAAAGAAATACCCTCATCTGTTATATAATGATCATCATTATCATCAGTCTCTATCCGTCCACTGCTGAACATAGGCCTCCCTCAATGAACGCCAAGACGAGCGATTCCTCGCTACTCGTAAAATATGCTTAATAATATGTAATAAAAGAGATTTTAAATAATATATAATAATATAATATATCGTATAATAATAATAATAATATATCTAGGTTATATGCAATCAAAATATTTACACAACAAAGAAATAAAATCAGCACTTAAAATAAAATTCACACATAGGTTAAATTCTATCCTAAAATCCCATCTTGACGCCGGTAATACAACTAAAGCAATTAACACATATGCCATACCAATTTTAACATACTCCTTTGGAATTATTAACTGGACCAAGTCACACCTAAAATCCCTACAACGTTTAATAAATACAAGCATGACTTATCATAGAAAACATCACCCACGGTCTTGTAGTCAAAGGCTGACGTTGGCTAGGAACGACGGAGGCAGAGGTCTTATTGATATAATTAATCTACACAATAAACAAATTAACAAACTACGAATGTACTTCCATCAATCTAACTCTACACTACACTATGCATTAATAGCTAATGACCACAAACTCACACCACTCAATTTGCAAGACCCAACTACACAAAACAACGAATCACAGACTGACAGACAAACCAAGTTGTACGAATGGCCCCAGAAATCTCTCCACGGTAGACACTATCACGACCTGAATATGCCCTACGTCGTCTACGGCTCAGGCGAGGACAGCTGTTTCCCGAGACGGAAGGGTTTATGCTTGCCATTCAAGACCAGGTCATAGAAACCAGAAATTATAGAAAGCATATCTTAAAAATCCCCAGTACACAAGATCTATGTCGACGATGTAGCAGCAGCTCGGAAACTATCCAACATATTACTGGAGCGTGTAAGGTAATCGAAACTATCCAACATATTACTGGAGCGTGTAAGGCAATCGAAACTATCCAACATATTACTGGAGCGTGTAAGGTAATCGAAACTATCCAACATATTACTGGAGCGTGTAAGGCAATCGAAACTATCCAACATATTACTGGAGCGTGTAAGGCAACCGAAACTATCCAACATATTACTGGAGCGTGTAAGGCAATTGAAACTATCCAACATATTACTGGAGCGTGTAAGGCAACCGAAACTATCCAACATATTACTGGAGCGTGTAAGGCAATTGAAACTATCCAACATATTACTGGAGCGTGTAAGGCAATCGAAACTATCCAACATATTACTGGAGCGTGTAAGGCAACCGAAACTATCCAACATATTACTGGAGCGTGTAAGGCAATTGAAACTATCCAACATATTACTGGAGCGTGTAAGGCAATCGAAACTATCCAACATATTACTGGAGCGTGTAATGCAACCGAAACTATCCAACATATTACTGGAGCGTGTAAGGCAATTGAAACTATCCAACATATTACTGGAGCGTGTAAGGCAATCGAAACTATCCAACATATTACTGGAGCGTGTAAGGCAACCGAAACTATCCAACATATTACTGGAGCGTGTAAGGCAATTGAAACTATCCAACATATTACTGGAGCGTGTAAGGCAATCATACTGACATACTACAAACATCGCCACGAGTCACGACCAGGTAGCTAACATAATTCACCAACAACTCGCACTCAAATATAACTTAATCCCACAACCTGCTACACCATATTATAAATATATACCTCACAATGTTTTAGATAACTCTCACTACAAGTTATACTTTGATAGAGCCATTTTAACAGACAAAACCGTACACCACAACAGACCGGACATCACACTAGTCGATAAACAAAATAAGACCGCTTTTATTATAGACATCGCGGTTCCAAACACACACAATCTACAGAGCACTATAGCAGAAAAACTCAGTAAATACGTAGACCTTAAGGAAGAGATTACACGTCTTTAGAATCTCCGTCAAGTAACAATAGTACCAATAGTAGTATCAACAACGGGTATCATACCGAAATCCTTGCATCAATCTATTAGAACCCTAAATTTACAAAATTCAACATATTGCAACATACAAAAAGCCATCATTTTAAACACGTGCCGGATAGTCCGAAAGTTTCTTCACAATGACACCAAAACATCCAGAACAGAAACAATAACTGAACAAGATGTAGACTTGGCTTAGGCCCGTGGACATCTTTAGCTCGGTCGTAAGACCAGAACTTAAAAAGTTAAAAAATAAATAATAATAATAATAATATAATATATCGTATACTCTTAATAATATATAATGTATATTAATACAAAATCGCTAAAAGCTATAGTTAAATAAAATGTCGTGAATAAAATGTAGAATTTAATTACTTATGTATATAAGCTGAATATCAGCTGAGAGAAGAACCAAAATCTTCCTGCTTTCCTGCGTAACCAACTAGAGAAAATAAACGTAAAAAGCTTTTATAAGTAGATTTGCCTCTCGCAGAGTCGGACATAATATGAACAATATATCAGTATTCATAGCACTTCCCTATGTACCTATTTGGTTCTAGAAGATGTAGATGTGGCAATAACATATTAAACTCCCTATGAACTTAATAAAAAAAAAACAAAAAATCCGTCAGTTTCATTTCAACATACTAAAAAATAAAAATCCACGTCGATTAAAATGTAGGTAATTGGAAAGGATAGAATAAAAAACCCCGACTAAAATAATTTATGTAACTACAGATTAACTTAAAAGCTTTTTACCCACGACGGTGCCGACGGAAGAAGAGGATGTTGGACGAGGCAAGTGCTATGAAAACTGATACTCTGTTGTTCATAAAATGTCTGACTCTGCGAGAGATCAAATCTTATTTATAAAAGCTAGAATTACCCCACTTTCGGTGTATCACGGTCAAGTATTAATAATAATAATAAATCATTATTATTATTTTCACTCCTTGGTGACCGCAAATATTATGAAAAAGCACCAACAACATGGAATATGGCAAAATATGTCACGGGGGTTCCGTATAAAATAAGCGAATCCTGCAATTATTAACGTTAGTTTATTTTTATAGACCTAGATAACAAACGCTTTAAAGCATTTTTCATGTATCAAAATAATACAGGTATAAAAAGTATGACTTTTCATGACGAAAAACAGAAATATTTTTTTCTTCAAATAAGGTATTTTCTCGTTCTATTTTGAGGAACTGAATACACGTAACCTACATACGCAATGAAAGAGATATTTATAGACATTAATGAAAACATCTCATATACATTAATATTTTATCTTTATGAATTTGATTCGTCTGTAAGGTAAAATTGGTAGATTAAGGGGTTTTTCGTCGATTCACACCACGAGCTGTTCGCACCATTTTTGAAACGAACGACGAACGACGACGAAACGCGAAGCGACGAAGTACAAAATAGCCATTAGCCACACCACTTTTTCTTTTCGATTCGACGATTTTAAAAATGATCATTTTGTGGTGTGAAGAGCTCGTGGTATGAATCGACGAAATACGCCCAGCTCTATGTCACGCGACTGCAAGGATTCCGTCATGCGTTACTTAGAATATCATTCTTTCGTGAATGATAGGAGTATATTCTGGAATAAATGGAAAATACGAAGTAAGTACTGGTATTTAAAAGGCCATCTTGTATCCCAGTGGAGGCAACATACGTGCCTCGCTGTCTAGATCATCATAATAAGGAATTTTACTGCCCGGCAGCCGGATTTTTTACAGTCCGATATGGCATGAAATAATGATTGCCTTGTACAATTGTCCGTATTTACTCGGATCGTGGAGCAGGCCGCAGTTAAGGGGAGGACTCACCTTGAAACTTCTTGGAACGTCGGCAGTTGCTTGCTCTATTACTTACGTACGAAGACGTAGCAGGCAAAAGGAATTTTGGGTTCATCCCTATAAACAAGCATACACACGTTTTAAGGTGCTGTCATCTCGGATCGGAAAAAACAGCCCGGAATTGGGAAAACTAAAATGTCGGACGGTAAAATTACTTATAGTGCACAAACTAAATCCCGACATATATGGCGTGCCATATCGGACCGTAAGAAACCGGACTGCCGGATGGTAAAGTTCCTTGTAGTGCATAAGCGCCTATAGGTCTTTTTCAATGAACGCCAAGACGGCCGATCCCACTACGACTGTTAGTTATTTAGTTGGTTTTCAGTTGTTTTAGTTTAAGTTCAATGAAATGTGACTTAATGGAAATTATTTAGAGGAAGTTATTTGTAAATTGTTGAAACCAGGGATTCCCAAAACTCACTACCTTAATATAGTACAGTACGGAAACTCGAAATGCTCGAAACGGCACACTCACACAAACATGTGCATCGCAGAGACCCATAGGCCCTCAAAAAACCTCGCAGTTCTGTCAGTAGCGAGTGCCGTGTGGCGCGCGCGTGGATGCGCATGTGTGTGTGAGTGTGCTGTTTCGACTTTTTGTTCATAGTTTCCATACTGGTTGATACTTATACTGTGCCCGAACTATTTTGTTTATACATTAGTTTTTTTATTGATACGAAATACTCATCAATTAAAAACTTTTTAGTTGTTTAAGTGCTTAAACTTTATGTCATTTCCTCATGAATAAATAAAAAACAATTAATAAATAGACATAAAATTCTATGAATATCTTAAAGTAATACTTAAGTAGGTATTTAATTATAAAAATGAAATCGCAGTAAAGCAGTCAACCTCTAGGAAACTAACTATCGTGGGAATCCCTGGTCTAAATGATGCTAAATGTAAATGCTATTACAGGACGCCAGCAGTACCCTGGACCCTCGGGCAGCGGCTGCCGTGGGTCAGTCAGAGCTGATGGCCATGTACGACGCCATGTTCTCGCAGTATAACGTCAAGATTGCGCAAGTAAGTATAATAGTAGTTAGAGGAGATTTTAACTCGCTACCCTAGGTAGTCACGGATCCTTTGTACAGCCTGGCCAGAAATATATAAACCCTGCGTGGTGTCGCCACTGTATCTTTTTACATAAATTAGTTCTGAAGTTTTCCGCTATATGGCGAGGTTTTTTATGCTTTTAGTCAGGCTATAACATATAAGTACAATATAATATATAAGTATTTAATAGTGAAATGTTAGGCATTTCTTTAAGTATGAGGCTGTATTTATTTAAATTTTTTAGGGTATAATTATTATTAGAATATGCTAACCATAGATTTAGATTTTTTTCTACGCAAAATGATCACGAAGCGTAGGAAAGATAAATCCTAATCAAGTAGAAACTACCAGAGAGAAAAAGAGATTTATTTATTTGCACCAACAAGATAAATACCGATACAATCACTTAAAAACTAGCTTCAATAAAATGAGAGATAGTGAATGAAGAATCGATATGTCATTGTTTTTGCGAGTGTGCAAGAGGCCATAGCGTCCCAGTCTATTTTACTTATTTTGTGATTTTTTATATTATTCGTGCGATAAAAATTGAAAATATAAACTATGGTTTCATATTCTGCGGGTTATTGTGACGTTAACAGACGTAATATCCACAACACTCGATTTTTACGGCACTTCCTGCCTCGCACGACTAATATACCGGGTGTATTTTGAACACTTGTAATGATTTAACCCTTATAATATGCTATTTATAATTATACTATATAATTCATATAACCATTTATCTCAGAAACGTTTTTTTAAGAAAATTTTAGAACTTATGTATTTTACAAACTGCAATGTATACACGCGAACTGTCAGCTGATGCAGTCCGCTGGTCGGCGTGAACCATAAACTAATTACATTGCCTTTTTTTTAAATACGATTATTTCAAAGCATTATCATCAAATTTCTGTAACATTATGTTTACTAAACCGGATTAAACAAAAAAAGGCAACTAAAAAAATGCGTTTTTTTCACTTGTATCATGTCAGGCTATGCCTACACTATCATACCTCTTCGTTTTTGCAAGCGTTCCAAATACACCCGTTATTATAGTGCCACTTACGGTGTTTCCGAACCGATACGACTTAGGGACCTTCAAGAAAAGAGCACACTCATATTTGAAAGGTCGGTAACGCACCTGCTAATCCTCTGGTGGAGCGGGTGTCTGTGGATGTCGCTTTTCACTTACCTCAGGTAAACCGACTATCCGTTTGCCCACTCTTCTATAAAAGAACATGTACCTATATATTTATTTAGTCTCGTTCCCGAGCCGTAATTGTGTAACTTGTACATCCTAAATCTATGCCCTAATAGGTACTCTTAAATTTTATTCTTAAAGGGAAAGAGAATTTCCATTGGCTTGATCCAAACATATAGCCACTGAGATAATTGAATATACGCTTCGATGCTTTTAACAAATACCATTCAAGTTATTAAACTTGAAGAGGGTGTTGTGACCCTTCTTGTCTCATATGATTACATGATGATGGTCATATGGAGATATTGTTGAAGAGGGCACGTTCAAGGGTAAAAAGGATAGGATTGGATCAATACTTTATATATGGGTCAAAATTATAGAAGATTGGACCTTCTGTCTTAAAATTTATCAAACTAACATATAAAATTGCGCATTATAATATTTGCCTTTCGTGGTTCGGGTCCGCACGTCCGTGGTTATACCTCTCGCTCACATAATACCGGCGTGGCGAAATGTGATAGCTATGCAGGCGTGTTACAAAAACACCTTCTTTTCTATCAAACTACGAAAGACAAATATTTGGCCCTGACTGCTAAACCAGAAGGTCGTGGGTTCGATCCCCACCCAGGACAAGGACCATACCATAAGAACAGGCTCTACCTAGTTTGGAATCAGATGGCCGTGTGTGAGTGATCCTAATATATTATTATTATTATGTTAGTATTGTCTTCTCTCTGCATGAAGTCTACCCAAACTCGGCCTCCACTCTTGAACCTTTAATTGGCCCATCGGCTAGCCGTTATCCTGGGTATGTGACCAGCCCACTGCCACTTCAACGAGCTCATTCTTCGCGTGATATCGGTAGCTTTAGTTCTCTGGCGGATAGTAGCTTCACTTCTCTCATCAAGTGGATCCTTACTTCTTTATAAAGATTCATATGAAAACAATCACTATTCGGTTACCTATTATATACAATATACTTAAATTTGAGCTTAGCTATTAGTTAAGCCATAAACTTAGCTATTAGATTCGTCATAAGCTTAGCTGTTAAATTTATAAAAGCTTAGCTATTAACTAGATAACCAATCAAGCCGCTAGGATAAAACGGAAACCCATTGTGTCGTTCACGATTTATCGTCCAAGCCACGGCGGTACGTGATAAATGGCCGACTCGACGAACTATTTTAATATAGCACCCTGACACCAGTCTTCCGTTAAACCAGGGCCGGATTGGCTCAGGAATGTAGTGTTTTTATGCAGCGCTCCTGTGTGCTTGGTATCACCATCCTGCATATTTCTTTCGTAAAACAGCTTGACTGTAAGAAGAGCAGGTCAGGCACAGATACATGTCATCTTATATCTCAGGATAGGTAACGCATGGATTATCTTAGGCTATATAAACCTGTTTATGTTCATGGGTGACTCTTATCACTTATCATCGGGTGGCACGTCTGTCAGGCTGTCAATATAAAAAGATCGACCATGATCAAGTTGGTATAGGCTCTAGAGAAATCTAGGTTCAATAATGGCCTACGCAACCCTGAAAAATTGTCTAAATAGTTTCAAACAACTGACATTACCAACATTGTTAGCCCACCGATGAATGAAACCCTGGCCATACGCCGAGTCTAAGACTTTAAAAAGCTTTAAATTAAATGATGAAATGCAAGGCTTTTTTTTCGAAATATAAAAACGAATCAATTTTTCTTTACGATAAAACCGCGCCTTTCAAATGCTCGACATTTCTATGAGCTAGTTTTTTCCATCCACGATTTTTCATGGAAAAAAGCTCTAAAGGTTCCAAGGCTATAATTACCTCCATTCCGGTTACCTCCGCACCTTCAGGCTAAATCCTGCCCTGTCCGAGTCCTCTCCCGTCCGGTGAAATAACTAATTACATTTAACAAGTTATTTTCTTCGTATTCTGTTTTTACTTTTATAAGTAAAGTATTTTAAGTAATTAAGTTTTTATTCATAGTTAAACGAAAAAGAAAGTAAATCTGGTATGTACCTAGGCTTTAATTAATGTAGAAAACATACTTTTATTTTGTAAATTTTAAAAGTTAGGTTTCATTATAATGAGTAAAATTCGCGTAAACATTAGATTTTTTTGTAAGGTTAAATCAATATTTCGAATTTTTTAAGTCACAAGGAGTCAACCGAGCAGTCAGTGCCTTATGCTGATTAGCGACCCCCTTAAACATCCGCACAATCAAAAGTTATGCAGATTCGATGCCCTCTTTTTCCCTATCCTGCAATGGGCCACCGGAAACTTACAGCCCGCACGAAACACGACAGCATAGGTGACACTTGGACGCCGGTGCCAAGTGAGCGAGAGGTAGGTATCGGTCGTGCCGGCCCAATTTGGCTGCAAAGCAGCATGGGACTATCTCTTACTTACGAGTTCAGTCGTATCTATAGTATAGTATATTACTGTCGTCATCGGAGGGGACTTGTCTCTGCCGAGTGTCGTCACCGCGATGCTCGGTGACGGCGATGGTCTCCGTCTGCGAGGCAGTAATGTCCCAGAAGGAGGCTGACGAGCCGTTGAGAGAGGAGGCCGCCGACGAGGCCTCCTCCCGCGGGCGATGAATGGGGGTGTGTAGGAGGCGCTACTTAATGCGCCTCCAGTAACTCCTCTGTGTTCGTGTCGGGCTCAGGATGGGAACCTGGGCCCAGTATGACACGACGTCGTGGGGACTGCTTAGTAGCGGCCGGGTAGTCCCCCCTTACGAGGAGTAGTTTTGCCTTCGTCGGGGCCAGCCTGTCGCCGAGGCGATCCTGTTGAATGCCTATCCGGGACCCTCAAAATGCGGCTGAAGGTGCTTACAGTGGTTTTAGTTTACGGGTAATAGGGCCAGGATCTACCCGAGATCCTGGCTACATGCGTAAAAAGCATTTCCCTGCGATAACCAAAAATAAAATAAAAAATAGTATATTACTATCGAGTCACTCTGACGATGAAAGTAAGCACTGAAAGGAGAGGAGTTCCGTTTTATCTGGTGAACGACTGCCACATTCTTCAAACGAAATTACCGCTATCTATATCCGAAGAAGTAGGTTGCAATCTAACGAGACGTTCATCTAAATGTTTGCTTTGATTAAAATATTTTTAACTAGTATATAGTTAGTTAAGTTTTACATGTTTAATGTACAACATTGTATGTGAGAGAGTTAATCAGACATTATATATACGTATCTGATATTATTATATTAATTTCATGCTAGCTATTAAGTTACAGTATAGTTTGATACGTGTTATATTTTGAAGCGTATAAAAGGTTCATAAAAGGTATCAAAGCTAGTTAGCTAGTTAGAGAAATTCTGTATGTTCAATTGTGTAGATAGCCCAGTTGGGGCAGACATTTAAATAGAAAAAAATTTGGGAAGCGATTTTTTTAAACGTGGGGTGGGGTTGGTATTATAAATCTTGATTTTCTAACAAATCCCGGTACAGGATTCGCCGCCATCTTGTTTTAAAGTTCAATTTTTTCGTTTTTCTGAAATAACTCGTTAATTTTCAACTTTAGAGCAAAAATGGCAGTATCCAAAGTTGTTGGAAATTTAATTTCTCACAAGTTTGGTCATTATCATTTTTACGCTAGGATCAATATCGTAGTCTTCCTCCAGCAGGAGTTCCCTTATGGTTGTTACATTTTCACACGCCTCTCCGCGGCAGTGCAGACATAAAACAGAGCACTTGGCTTTACGGCAGCCGCACATCTTCCGCACTTGGATTTCCATTTGCAGGAAATTAATTTCAGCAAAGACTCCGGTGCTGGGTCAGCGATGATTGTAATCGGTTCCAACCCACGATTTGTTTTCTTCCAACCCCAATCCGTCGCGAGCATCAAGTGCAAGATCCAAAGTTAAAGAAAATAAAATTCCACCTATTACGATTTTTTGATAACTTGATAGTATAACTCTGCAAATATTGATCCTAGCGTAAAAATGATAATGACCAAACTTGTGAGAAATTAAATTTCCAACAGCTTTGGATGCAGCCATTTTGCTCTAAAGTTGAAAATTAATGAGTTATTTTAGAAAAACGAATGAACTTTAAAACAAGATGGCGGCGAATCCTCTACCGGGATTAGTTAGAAAATCGAGATTTATACGTCCAACCCCCGACGTTATAAAAAAATCGCCCCCCCCCCCGATTTTTTTTCTATTTCAGGCTAGTTTTATGTCTGCCCCGACTGGACTAAGAGAATTGTTATTGTACTTAGTAAAAAAATATCGCTGGTAGTTTAATTGACGTTGAAAGGATACTTTGTTGGTACTTTTTTTACCTTTGATTTTTTCTTCGCAGGTGTTGGTGACGAAGCCTGACTTCTACAACGAGGAGACTCGCAAGAACCTGTTCTGTACGCTGTCAGAGCTGATATCTCTGAACATCGTGCCCATCATCAACACCAACGACGCAGTTAGCCCGCCCATGTACATCCATGATGACACCGTGGTCCCGGGGACTGGAAAGAAGGTATTTATTATACTATTACCATTTCTGGTGTTAGTTGGATCGGCAAACTGGCAGACGTGCCAATTGATGGTTTGTGGGTAACATCACCTATGTACATCCACGATGACAACGTCCGATATAGACACCATTGACATATCCGCACAACCAGAGATTATGCAGATGCGTTCCCCTCCTTTTCCCTATCTCCTCCAATGCGCCACCGGAAACTCACAAACCGCACGAAACGCGACAGCAGAGTTGTCACTTGACGCCGGTATTATTTGAGCGAAAGGTACCATCCCGGTCGTGCCGGGCCAATTCATGAGCAGAATGGCACTACCTCTTACTACGATGAATGGAATACGATGCTGATCGTGATAAACTAAGCTTTTGAAAAGAAAATAAAGATATTATTTACTGTTCTAAATGCTGAAGCTACAAGAACGTGATTAAGGAGAAAGTGCATTTAATGTGGAGCCATCTCGAAATGTCAGAGACAGCGAAGAAAACATTTTTAAATACCACTAAGGAAATTTAAAATTCGTGAATTTCACAATAATGAAATAATAGAAAAACATTACTGCAGCCAGCTACCCACATCGTACACATTTTTCATCGAGTTTTTCCAAGAACACCAAGATGGTCTATCCTTCGCCATTCGCATCAAACTGAGATAGGTCATCGTCCCATGTAGCTGGAGGTAGACCCACTTCGAAAGGATCCCTGGAATTAAGTCGAATTCAAACATAGCTTGTTTTAAAATATCATGAAGCTAGTCTCAAAACATCAAAACATTTAAAAAAACCGCCTGGGTTACTCGGGACAAAATATAATCTATTTTCAATTCAATATGAAATTCCGGACGAGTAAATCGATATACTTTATCTATTAGGAATCATTTTACGAAATAAAACTACTTATATTATTAAAACTACTTATATTATTTAACTCTATTTTGAATACCTAACACCAGCTAAATTATATAAATTCATTTTTTTTTCTCGGCGTTCGTTGTATACTATTTGTTAAGTTAAATATATCATACGATAACATATTTGGGGAATGATAGTACCAAAATTGCTTACTGGATATCAATCCGGTTTGGGAGGACCAACTAGCCGCTAAACACTAAATGTAATGCTGTCACGGTTTAGAGCACTAGATTAAACATTCGCCACGTCCGACGGTAGGTACAGTATTATGGTCAAACATTTGGGCAAACTTAAATTTGATGGTCCATACTTGCAACATAGTTTAACAAATAAAAGTATATATATATACAAATTGAACGTGTGAAAACTACTAAAGATTCTTACAAAGAAGTATTTAGTCAGGACAGTAAGCATGAATGTGTTATGATTTTCAGTAGTAATTTATATTTATATCGATTTTGTGGGTATTGGTAGTTGTAGGTTTATCTATTGTCAGTTTAGTATAAAAGGACGCCGATGGTAGTATTGCGGGGCATTCTACCAGTATATTTTGAGAAGGACGTTACTCTGCCGGATTACATTGCGAACAAGGCTCTGTCAATTGTGTTAATCGGACATCCGTGCTGCGGAATTGTTTTATATTGTAGACATATCAAGTAAAGTATTTGTAAATGGAATACAGTATTTTCATCACAAATGTAGAATATGGACCAGGTGGGTTAGCCAAGATGACATTCTACAATCGTAAACGCTAATAGAAAACTAATAAATGTTAAGAAATTACATTTAAGACCACGTGATTTATCGATGTAAAATGTCATTTCCATACATTTATTAGTTTTCTACTAGCGTTTACGATTGTAGAATGTCATCTTGGCTAACCCGTAATACCAAAGTACTTATTTGACGAACAGTTCCTTCGCAGCGTAGTTGCTATGAGCCAATTCCTTTTATTCGTTCAGAGAGTTCTTCAACGGTAGGTGAAATAACATTTACGGATTTTATCATGGTTTGAATCGTCGTGGCTATCCGAAACTTCGGAAATACAAAAAAAATATATAATTTCTATATTCCCAACGTTTTTTATATTTTACAGCAACCTTTATCACGAGATGGTCTTTGTTGCAATAGAGCAGATAAATAGTACGTACATAAAATAAAATAAGATTGTCACAATACAATATGTCAAATAACATAAATAAAATGTTTAACGGATGAGAGTGGAAACCAAACAAAGTGAATGGTAACTAGCCTAAAGTGGAAGCTAAACAGCATACAAGCCGCATGAACTAATTACTCAGGAGCAGTTGGATTATTTCTGACTTGTGGTCGATTCATGTAGAGTCAAACTTTAAACTAGTAAGGCTATTTTTATAGCTCAACGAGGTCCTTAGATACCCGCAACAAAAAATTGGTTGTCTGTAAAGTTGGTTTACGGACGATAGTTTTACGTGATGACGTCATAAAGAAACATTGATGAAAAATTTATTACCTTTTTTGCCGCTTTTTTGAGAAAAACAGTTAATTGAAGTGAACAAAATGAAATCAGACTGAAAATTATGCAGGAAATAAATTACATCTTATTAAATTGTAGAAATAAACACAAAAACACAAAACACGTTGTTGCGTACTAACATTTGTTATAAATAATGGTTTCCAAGCGCTTCCGATGTTCATCAATTTATAAGACTAGACGTTATCACGTCAAAAGTCTTTTTGGAATTATCTAGAGCTGTTATAACTTATAAGTATGTATATGTAAGACTTTCATAACTATATCGGATAACATGTAAGCCTAATGCATGTTCAAACGCTTTTCAAGTATTTAATGTGTTTGTGAGTTCTGGGACCGCCTTCTTCAGTTCAATAAGACAAATTCTGACTGAGGAATCATATGACCGTGTACGTGTGCCGAATTTAACATTTTAAAGGTGATTGAATGTGCATCATTTCCTACTGAGGTAGTGAAATTGATAATGACACTTATAGACACTTTTTAGACTGAAGTGTTAGGGAAGTATCGTAGACAGAAGAAGTATGATATATATGTTGTTAACTGTACATCAAACAACCTTGCCATTCTTATATTCGCGTTGTTTTGTTGACAATTCGTATACGGAGCATCCCATTAATTGTGTTTGTTTGAAGTTTGAACCTTACCCTGAACAAAACAGGGATACGTACAGTAAGTTAATATTATCTCATTTAGAAGTTCGAACAAATATGTAGTACAAAAGAAACAATGATTTTGCTTTATCGGAAATGTATGAGTCGTACGTCTTTTTCATATTGAGGATAGAGAACGCACCTGCTAATGATGTAGCGGTGTTTATGGACGTAAAACGACTAAACGACGAACGTCCGATTAAAACAATTGAATCTTCTCGATCACAATATATTTCGGTAGAGTAACGCTCTTTACAAAGTATACTGGTAAAATAATTTTCAAGACCGCCATTAGCGTCTTTTTATACCAAATCTAATTACTATAAATATCGCCACAATATTACAAATAATCAAAAAAATATATTAATCACGTATATTTCATATTTTATTAATTGTATTCAACAATACAAATTAAATAAACTTTAATTATTACTCTTTTTATGTTAGTTGGATAGGCAAACTGGCAAACGTACCACCTGATGTTAAGTGGTCGACGTCGCCCATGAACATAAACTAGTATACGACAAGCAACGGCGTCACATCCGGCTGGTGCTGCCAGTGGTTGGTAACAGATGTCACATATAACTTACTACCAGGTGAAACGACTACCATTTGCCCTTACTTCTATTAAAAAAGTACCTCTTATGAAGTTTATTAGATAATAGAAGAAGTTTGAGATTTGACATAGTTAAAATTTAGGAGCGCAGAAAGAAAATATTTATTTATAATCTGTATTATATGCAGCATATATTTCGTCTAAAGGCTCAAGACTTATGATAATACATATGTGAAAGGTTTTTGAGTGAAACATCAACTGTCATGGCATTTAAGTTAAGTTTACTGCTAAACTTAACTTAAATGCCGTGACAGTAAACTTCAAGATGCCGTCATGTCGATAGCTTTTCCGAGGGCGGGGGGCAAGACAGGCGATGTAATTACTGGCTACGAGACTTACCATGCCACGCCATGCTACCATCAGGTAGCAAATCTGTCACTTCTCATATCTAACTAACACAAAATAACATTGCTAATCGTAGAGTCTACATCCTGAGGATGCCTCGGTGTCGGGGCGAAACGTGCGTAGATTGTGTGGTGGTGGTCTCTAACTGTGGTTGTGGTGCATGTGGGGTGGTGGTGCATGCGAGTGTACACATATGCAGTGTGGGATAAAATAACATGTCGTTAGGTTTTTTTTTATATATTTTTATATTACAATTTGAGGAATAAAATAAATTTGCCTTAAATTAGGTTTTAACACTAGCTTTTAACCTGTTTCAACTCGATGGCCACATTTATAATCCCTACCTTTCCTAGCAGCTGCGCTCGCATAAAATTCTTCATAATTTTTCATAAAAACGCTATTTTAGCATCTCAGAAGAATTTATAAAAGTCCTTATTTTTACCGAAATATTCATGGATTTTAAAAGCGTTTAATGAATTTGAATGAAGCTTTAAGTAGTATACTTATAGAGATCTTATCTTATTGATAATTTAATATAACGTTTCCCGTAATAAGTTCAATCTGGGAGTAAATGTCTCTCATTTGTTGAATTAAGTAAAGAAATGTTCAAAGAAAAAAAGGAATCGGTTACTAAAAAGGCGTTGAAAAAAAACAGTCGGATTGAAAACCTCATTTTTTGAAGTTGGTTATTTACTTATTTAAGGATATTCGACATAGATAACTCTTATGCTAAATAATATGAATAAAACATCATAACATCTATACTTAATATTATAAAGAGAAAAGATTTGTTTGTTTGTTTACACTGAATAGGCTCCGAAACTACTGAACCGATTTGAATAATTCTTTCACTGTTGGGAAGCTACACTATCCCCGGGTGACATAGCCTATGTTATATTTTCATTTTTTGTTAAATACCCATGCGAAGCCGGGGTGAAATGCTAGTATTCTATACTGATAAATAAAATTGGAGTGTCTGTTTGTAATATAAAAATAACCGCTTTTTACGAAATGCATATGGATGTATAAACGGTACATATACCAAAATAGCTCTTTTTTTAATTTTTGTCTGTCTGTCTGTTCGTTCCGGCTAATCTCTGAAACGGCTGGGCCAATTTTGACGGGATTTTCACTGACAGATAGCTGATGTTTTAGGCTATAAAAATAATCATCATCAATCAGTATGTAAATCTAATATAACGCGGGCAATGCTGCGGGCAAAAAACTGCGGCTAGTATAAAATAAAAGTATCAATAATTACGGAGTATCACCGCGGAATATTAAAAGAGAAGACGTACGACGTACCCGTCTGTCTCAATAACGTACAAGTTTACAGACAATAACGATAAGTCAACGTCACACATGAAAATAAATGTCCCCTTTAGGCCTATTCTGAAATGCAAGATAGTCTTAATGTTAATAATTACACTCTCGAGGGCACTTGGGCGGGAGAGCCCTTCTTCCGAAACATAAAGATCAACAATCAGAAAACACTTTTCAACCCCATCACTTGCACATACTGTCATACTATAATATAAATATATAAAAAGATTTTTTTTAATTACTAAATACATACTGCCAGCGCTAATTAGGCACTAAATTATTAACCTTCAACAATAATAGAATACTGATCCAGACCTATGTATTACTAACCGGTCACTTGCTGAGACTGTCAAGCAGTTTTGATTGATAAAAATCGACGACCTCTGTGGCTCAGTGGTTAGCGTGTTGGCGCTCAAGCCGGAGGTTGCGGGTTCGAATTTCAAAAAAGTTTTCTCACGTCCTGGGTCATGGATGTGTATTAAATATGTGTATTATATAATAATAATCTTAAATATATGTATAGTATAAAAGTATTAAATATATTTCCGTTGTCTGGTACCCGTAACACAAGTTCTTCTAGAACTTACCATGGGACCAGATTGACGTGGTGTAAAAGGGTCCATAAATATAAAAAAAACATTTTACAAAAAATTAAAACCGACTTAAAAAATACTTAACTAAAAAGTAATAAAAAAACTAAAGAGAGGTGTCAAGGGACACCCGGATGGAACGAAGTTTCTTTCCGATAATTAGTGAAGGAATTGTAATAAAAAACAAAAAAAAAGGTAAAGACCTATTAATAAAACACATTACCAACAATTTTTGCAAGTCAAATTAAGTCAACTGTAGGTACGTAGAATGTGTTATAATGAAAACTACTTACATATCTAATTTTTCAAACATGTCTAAATTGTATAATTCTTAAAGCACTTATGTAAATCTGCCAATAGATGGCATGGTACATATTTATAATTATTTAAAGTTTACATAAAACTGCCAATAGATGGCGTGGGACATTTATATGTAATTATTAAACGTTTCCGTGACTTTACCAATATATGGCGTTGTTTAGTAATTGCATCGGGCACACATATAATACACACACTATAGCAAAAAGACGTGTCGTGCCAACTTTTCGTCTTAATTTTTTCCGTCTAGCCCCCTTTCGCAACGCGCGATAAGGAACTACGTTCCAATAACTGTGTTTCTTTAATTTTTGTGCTTACAATTTATAGTCAACTTAATGTTCTACTAATGTACAAACTTTACGTTTACCACGTCATTATTGTTACTTTTGGAGTCGATGTCAGCCAAGGTAGGTAAGGTACAGCAACAAATACGACACCGACTCCAAAAATAACTATAATTACGTGGTAAACGCAAAGTTACTACATTAGTAGAAGATTAAGTTGACTATAAATGCTAAGCACAAAAAATAAAGAAACACAGTTATTTTATTACTTTTTATTTTAGTATTTTTGAAGTCGGTTTTAATTTTTTGTAAAATGATCTTATTTCTTAATTTTTAGTGATTCCGAATTTCGTCGTCTTGGCGTTCATTGAAGGAGGCCTATGTTCAGCAGTGGACGAATCAAGGAGGTGATGATGATGACGATGATGATGATTACGATGACCACGACATACTATGGTGTGCTACCAAAGCATCCTATACAATTGTTACATGGACAAGTAATAAAATGAGCATATCAGCATATCATCGAGGTAAAAGAAATCAACCCAATAGGCATTATTGGGAATAACTAAAAAACGGCCTGTCAGATCTTAATAAAATTAATATGGGACCAAATTGGAAGCACCAGCTTTCAAACAAAAAAAATATTATCAAAATCCTTTCTCCAACGGCGGTGTAATCGTGTCACATACAAAAAAAAAAACATACAGACGAATTGAGAACCTCCTCTTTTTTTTTAAGTCGGTTAAAAAATAGTAATTCATCACCACCAGCACTCATTGAGCACTAAATTCCCTCTACATTGTTCTAGTTTCTGTACCTCATTAATATAGGCGTGACAGGGAATACACTACTAGCATAATTAAAAGTTAGCAGTGTTCTAATTTTTCACCAATCTATGAGAGTATTAAAATTCAGTTTTAGGCACAAAGTTAGCACTAATTAAGCACTAATTAAGTACAAATTTATGCGTTTTTTAAGCGAACCTGCTAGCTTTACCATGCTAGCTTTATATGTATAGCTATAGACGTAGCCACTTCTCAAAATGATGATAACCTTTATCGTTGTGTTGCTTAGTTTTCCCTTATATTTGTACCCGACTAAATCAAATCCGAAAGGAATGGTTATAATTTTAGCAGTCCATGTATGTTTGTATTAACGTAGGTTCCATTTTAGTGCCTAAAAATTAATACAAGATCTAGAATTTTAATTAGTTTAGTCCACGATCCATACCATTGAGGTGTCTGTTCGTTATTAATTATTATGCCTGGGTGAAATTAACTGAAAAGAAGAGGTTAAGCTTTATTAAGTGAGCGTTTTTTAAGTTTTTGACGTCATAACGTTTTATAAATTGATGGACACCGGCAGCGCGCACGAAAAAGTGTCCCGTTCGGCCTGAGACTGTCAAACAATAGAGAGGTCCAAGCGTTGTCTTGAAAACCATTATTTATAACAAATGTTGAATACGCGATAACGTGTTTTCTGTTTTTGTGTCTATTTCTACAATTTAATAAGATGTAATTGATCCTCCATAATTTTCAGTCTAATTTCACTTTTTAGGGTTCCGTAGCCAAATGGCAAAAAACGGAACCCTTATAGATTCGTCATGTCTGTGTGTCTGTCTGTCCGTCCGTATGTCACAGCCACTTTTTTCCGAAACTAATAAGAACTATACTGTTGAAACTTGGTAAGTAGATGTATTATGTGAACCGCATTAAGATTTTGATACAAAAGTAGAAAAAAAAAACAATAATTTTTGGCCCCTATACTTATAACTGAAACTCAAAATTTTTTTTCATCAAAGCAATACGTGTGGGGTATCTATGGATAGGTATTTGATGTATATGTAGGTAGGTATGCATACATTACGCAGTTGCATCTGCGTACAATATACGTCAGTGCGCTAACAGCCGTCTTGTGTTTTACTTACCTTGTCCGCATATCTCTCAGTGGCGACGATCTACCCGCGTTGGGAAATATTTACAAAATGTCCATTACGAATTATGGATTTTTGTCGAATTTCGATCACAACCAACAGACATGGAAGACATTCAAGAGCAGGATGACTCAGTGGTTTATTGCGAACGACATCGACGCGATAAAAGACCCGCTGGGGAATAAAAGACGAACGTTTTTATTAAGCGCACTCTCACACGCTACGTTCAAATTAGCTTCCGACCTCGCACTACCAAAAGATCTTCAAGACGTGCCGTATGAAGATATTTTGAATGTCTTAGACACTCACTTCACACCGAAGCAAGTGGGGTTTGGAGAACGGCATAAGTTCTATGTTGCAGAACAATTGCCAACGGAGTCAGCGTCTCAGTGGGCAGCGAGACTACGCGGCCTCTCCGCATATTGCAATTTCAGTAATATCGAAGAAGCATTGCGAGACCGCTTCGTGATGGGTATGCAGCCAGGACCCGAGAAGGAGAAGCTGTACGTGCATGAGGTGCTGCAGCGGTTACGGGACGCAGGTCTCGTTTTGCAAAGGGAGAAATGTGAATATTTTAAAGAGGAGATTAATTACTTAGGATATGTTATTAATAAGGATGGCTTAAAAAAATCACCAGAAAAAATAAAAGCGATACTGAAGGCACCAGTACCTACCAACGTAAGCCAATTACAATCATTTTTGGGATTAATTAATTATTATCGTTGTTTTGTACCGAGAGCTTCAACAGTGCTAAGTCCATTATACGATTTATTAAAAAAAGGCATTAAGTGGCGTTGGACAAAATTCGAAAGAGGATGCGTTTATTCAAATAAAAAAAATATTAACATCTGATCAGGTTTTCACACATTATAACGCAAACGCAAAAATAATTTTAACGGTCGACGCTTCCTCTACTGGGCTGGGCGCCATTCTGTCACAAATTGGTAGTGACAATCAAGAGAGACCAGTAGCATATGCGTCACGCACTTTAAATAGCGCTGAAAAACGATATTCTCAAATTCAAAAGGAAGCTACCGCAATTGTTTTTGGCGTACGTCGGTTTCATCAATATTTGTACGGCCGATCCTCGCCATTTATTTTACGCACCGATCACAAGCCGCTATTATCAATTTTTGGGCCACACAAGGGTGTCCCCGAGGTTTCGGCAAATCGATTACAGCGATATGCACTGTTTTTAAGCAGTTACAATTACGTAATCGAGTATGTAAAAAGTAAAGATAATACCGCCGACTATTTATCGCGGGCGAGCCTACCGGCGACTGCACCCTCTGTCGATAACGAGGCTCGTGAGGCAGACATTTTCGACCGGGCCGCTTACGTGCGATTTGTTGTGGACGGTTCTCTGCCTATCACACCCCAGGAACTCAAGGAAGCAACGGACAAAGATCCCATACTAAACCAAGTTGTTCGTTACGTATTAAACGGATGGCCTAGGGTAGGGAAAATCGGTGCAATTAAACCGTTTTTCCAATGTAATTTACAATTGTCCTTCGAAAATGGTATTCTGATGAGAGGACATAAGGTTGTTATTCCCGAGTCATTGCGGAACCGTGTTCTTAAGGAATTACATACGTCTCACCTAGGTATAGTGAAAACGAAGGCGGAAGCGCGAGCTCAGTTGTGGTTCCCGGGGATTGACCAGGCTCTTGAAAAAATAATAAGTACGTGTGATATTTGTAATGAACTAAGACCTTCACCTCCCCGTGCGCCTATCACACCGTGGCCGCATCCCCCATATCCCTTTTATAGAGTGCATCTCGACTTCTTGGGACCCTTAAATGGTCGTATGTACTTAGTCATAGTAGATGCACACAGTAAATGGTTAGAAGTCTATGAGATGAGTAATACGGGCGCGGATATTGATAAAATGTATGAATTTATTTCTCGATTTGGGTTACCGAACACATTGGTGACTGATAAAGGCACAGCGTTCTGTTCACACCAATTTGATAATTTTTGTAAACAAAATGGCATCTCCCACTTGACATCGCCGCCTTACCACCCCGCCAGTAACGGACAAGCGGAGATTTACGTCAGGGTGATCAAAAAAGGAATCAAATCTAGCTTATTAGGTAACATGAGAGATGCCAAGTTAAATTTATTGAAATACTTATTTGACTATCGCAACTCGGTGCACACCGCCACAAATACCACACCGGCTCAACTGGTGTTCGGTCGCAAGTTGAGGTCTCGTCTCGACCTAATAACACCAAGTCATCAATCGCCCCCGTTGACTGTACCCGCCAATAACAATGTAAAGTCAAAACAGTTTTCACAAAGTAAAGACCGAGGTAGTAAAATTGCAACTTTTTCACCCGGTCAATACGTTCTTTATAAAAAATACGACAGTAATGATAAATACAGTTGGCGTAAAGGTATTATTTTGAAAACTCTCGGGAAAATGTTATTTTTAGTTTAAGACTGTGTATCGTCTTCATTAATTAAGAAGCACAAAAACCAAATATGATTATATAAAGGCGATATTTCTGGCATACAACCTTGGGATGTAACGGACACGTTCATACCAGTCACCCCCTCTACACACGACAAATCTGTGTCAACAACTCCGTCATGGATAGCAAACCGAGAATCTCAGGGGTCAGAACCAGGGGAGGAGGGAAGAAACGGACCTCCGGAGACGAATTCGCCCCATACTTCTAGCCCGAGTTTGCCTCTAAGAGAAGATGACGCACAACGTTGTTCAACACCATCATGGGTGACGACTACGAGAGGGGTCCGTCGCCCCATACCTGAGAGTGAACCCGAAGATGATTTCCAGGAGGCCGAGGATAGTCAGCCTTCCGAGGAGGTTCCTGTCCGAGAGCTGATCGTGACTGTCCGACCTCAACGCAAATGTCGTTCCAAAATTGATTTTAAAAAGTTTTTATAATGTTTTTTTTATGTCTTAGCTATGGGGGAGGGACTGATGTATATGTAGGTAGGTATGCATACATTACGCAGTTGCATCTGCGTACAATATACGTCAGTGCGCTAACAGCCGTCTTGTGTTTTACTTGCCTTGTCCGCATATCTCTCAGTATTTAAAAATGATATTGAGGTTTCTAGTACCATTTTTTTCTTAACTGAATAGTTTGCGCGAGAGACACTTCCAAAGTGGAAAAATGTGTCCCCCCCTGTAACTTCTAAAATAAGAGAATGATAAAACTAAAATAAATATATGATGTATATTACCATAAAAACTTCCACCGAAAATTGGTTTGAGCGAGATCTAATAAGTAGTTTTTTTAATACGTCATAAATCGTAAACTGCAATTTACCTTTCATTCAATCAACTCAAATATATAAAAAATCCTTTAATTTCATAAACATAAACCATATTTTTTGCGAGAGTCCAACTAGCACTTGGCCGGTTTTTATTTCACTTCAATTAATAAAAAAAATAAATTTTTCATCAATGTTTCTTTATAACGTTATCACATAAAACTAACATCCGTAAACCAGTACAGACAACCATTTGTTTGACTTGGAAACGTCTATTGACGCGCCTTGGCAGTAAAAACAACTCAACTGTCGTGACGACAAATGACATGACGCTGTTATGCCGTGATGCCGCTTTTGGTTCTCTTAGTGTTTGCGCGCGTGTTTTGTACACTTTGTTCCTTTCTTTAATTCTATCTTTCGTTAAAGATTTTTATTAATTTATAATATGTTAATATTGATTGAACTGCCAACTTTTTGCTTGTTATTTTCTATTTTCACAAGTTGTGATACGAATAATTATATAGAATATTGTTGATGAGATAACACAATTTTAGATATTATTTACGAGCGCGGTATAGAGATCGTAGTGCACCAAAACTAGCCTAAACTGTATTTGAATATCAAAGCCAAGCTTAGCATAGGAATAAAATGATTACCTACATCACATTACTATACAAATTGAATCATGTGCAGAAACCCTCGGAAATGTTAGTGTATAGGTTACGTGAAATGAAAAAAAAACTGAACAAATTAGAAAGTTATTATAGATTATTTTTTGATCGGTATCATCGGAATTTGCCAAGAGGTAGTGCCATGCTGCTTTGCCAAGCATGGCACTTATTGGGCCGGCACGACCGAGGTGGTACCTCTTGCTCACATAACACTGGCGTCAAGTGACAACTATGCTGTCGCGTTTCGTGCAGTTTGTGTGTTTAACGCTCCGACTGCTCAGTGGCCTCCTTATGACATAAAAAAATCCAAAGTAGACATTTATTTATTACATTAGTTAGGCTACAGTTTAATCATTTATAATGCTATGGTATTAGCCATATTCTCATTTAACGTAACATTCTCTCTACCCGGTACAATATGTTATTGTTTGCAAAATTCAATGGTAACTTTTGTCACGAGTCTGTTATAGAAACAGTTTGTATTGTAAACTAACGTGATAACAACGAAGGTATAAGCTTTGTACTTTTTATTATCATTTTCAGCATGTATTTATGTATGTACTTACAGTCTGTTTTTCTTAAAAAACGAGTCTCGCACATTTTCACATATTGACAGAGTGGTCTTTGTCAACGCCAATGAGATTACGTGATACAAGATTGTTGATTACGTGGACCGATAGCTACGCAGTTAAAATTGTCGGTACTTGTTTGTTAAAAAAAAGTGCATGCGTACAAAGTACACATGTCAGAAGTGAAACTTATTTGGAAAACTAATTTTTAAATCTTGTTTACTAATCTAAAGCTTTAAATTTTCGACACTTGTGATGCGACGTTTGCTCTATCTCACTCTCTCTCTCTCGAATTTTCTCACTCGCTTGCTTCCCACTCTCACTCCATAGCTATGTGCTTCATGCTACGTTCACCCTTTCTCACTCTCTCTCGATCGGTCTCAATCACTCTTTCCCTCTTATTGGACAAAACCGTTGCACATTTTCGTGACGTTTCATCCGTTAAAAATTTACCCTCATGCACAGAAGTCTCACTTAAAAAAACAGATTATAGAGCTCACAATCAAACTGAAGTAGTGTACAGGCTGATTGCGAGTGGTTGTAGAAATTAGTATTACTACTAGTGATACTATGAAGAAGACATTCGACGACTATCATAGAAACTATACTAAACAATAATAAAGATCATTAAATAATAAATAATAAAGATTATTGAAACAGTCGTTGGACCTCTATTTTACAACAACATTGGTCCAATGCCTGATTTTAACTGCCCCGAGGCGTTATAAGACCATCTATTTAAGTTGATTACACTGTACCTTAAAGCTTTTTGGATAAACTCTAACTACTTGCCGAATTTGCCGAAAACGTGATAATATGATAAGCAATTAATGTGTATCGGATATATATATATAATATGACAAACCATATAAAATATCCATATTGTTTGTAAAGTTCAACATTATGTAACCCTATTTCAGCAGTTCAGCAGGCGTTCATTGAAGGAGCCTCTATCGTCCACTACTGAACTTAGGCCAAGTTCAGTAGTGGACGATAGAGGCTGCTAATGATGATGATGATGATCATGATGATGATGATGATGATGATGATGATGATCATGATGATCATGATGATGATGATGATATTCAGGGTAGCGAGGAATCGGTTTTCTCAACGTTCACAAAGGCATAGATAAGAGAATAAAAAAATTAAAAAAATAAAGGTACTATGTTTTAATGACGATTTATAAAAAAATATGTCAACAACTAGAAGTTCATACTAATCAAGTTGTCTTCACCAGGGTATCGGCATCAAGGACAATGACAGCCTGTCAGCGTTGCTGGCGGCGGAGGTGCAGTCGGACCTGCTCATCATGATGTCAGACGTGGACGGGATCTACAACAAGCCGCCATGGGAGGACGGTGCGAGAATGATGCATACGTATACCGCCAAGGACAGGGATCAAGTGGAGTTTGGACAGAAATCGAAGGTTAGTATTGGTGGCTGGCTAGCCGAGTGGTCAGATTGGACATTACACGCAGCAGTCCTGAGTAAAAATCAACCAAATCAACATAATTTGTATGATGACACATTACTTATTTTAATCGATTGTGTGCGATAGTTGAACGAATGGTGGAAGTTAGTTTTGCATGTTATGTTGTATTTATTATAAAGATTGTACCGGGGATCGTTCGAGTATTTTTATTAAGAGTGGAATAGAACCTTGATGCTTAAGAATAAAATATTATACGATTTTTTAAACACATTGACTTTATATAAGGCTAGGTATAGCCTAACGGCTTAGGCACCAGGTAGGAATCAGTGTCGTGGTGAACTTTACCACTTTGACATTTTAATTTTAGTCTTTGAAGGACTGAAAATCTCATTTGCCATCCAAAAAAAGTTTTTAGTGCTTGACACCTTTTTCAATATACTTAATTTCTAACGGCTGATTCTGTCACTTACAATTTGGATCCACTTATTTTACGGATATATTCATTCATTACAGCAGCATAGTATCAGATATTAAGAATATATACTGCACAAGCTGGTACTGACGGCAATTGCTATAAGCAACAGTATTTTTAATAAATGCTGTGAATAACTTCCAGTATGTTACATACAATTGTTCATTTTACGCACGACACGTATATATTAAATTTAATATTTCAGGCTTCCATTTTTAGCTAGATGAAGCTGACTTTGCTTTAAAATAAAAAATATAATAAAATATAATCTCGCAGACCTAGCAATATTTTTTCATGACTAAGTAAAATATTTCACATAGTTTAATGTGAAGCCCCATGAACGTTAGCTGCTTTTCCGTATATGGGCTAAGCAGCGATAGCCTACCATGCACATAGATAAAAATAATTGTAATCATTTCCTCCCGATTGGAAAAAATCAAATTGTAGCAAATGCCATATCTTGGAGAAAATTAGCCTCTGAAAGAGAAAAGTCGTAAAATTAGGAAGAGCCGATGTCTGAGAGCAATCTGACTAAAAAGTTGATTGCTGAAGAATGTCTAGATTTTGAAATGGTAGATTTGGAAGGGAAATCTATTTTTTAGGTCAGTCAATAAAAGGGTTTATTATTATAATTGCTCAGGTTGGCACTGGAGGAATGGATTCGAAGGTGAATGCTGCAACATGGGCGATGGCTAGAGGTGTCAGTGTTGTTATCTGCAATGGAAAACAAGAGAAGGCTATAAAGACAATCATAAGTGGACGAAAGGTCGGAACATTCTTTACAGACAGTCCTACTCATGCAACCATACCTGTCGATGTTTTGGCTGAAAATGGTGAGTTTTATGAATGTATCATAATTTTTCTGTAAAAATCGTTGCAGGACTCAAAATTGTTAATATTAATCTGTCATGATTTCGACAACCAATTTACAACTTTGGAAACAAGGCTTCTTTCAATATCATTGAAATTCAAAGAGATAACTTTTGGGTATGCGGATGTTTATTTATAGGCGTCGGTAGTCACCATAAGGCTCTGACTGCTTGATTGAATTTTTCAATTAATGAAATTAGGATGGCCAAAGTATGTCATCACAACAATATTATGTAAATCATTATGCTTAATTTTTATTTACAGCTCGAGCGGGCAGTAGAGTACTGCAAAAACTTACACCACATGATAGAGCATCGGCTATTCACACATTATCAGATCTCTTGCTCAATAAAAAAGATCAAATCTTGGAAGCAAACGCTAAAGATTTAGAGGAAGCAACAAAAAGTGGCTTAGAAAAACCATTACTTAATAGATTATCACTTAGTCAGAGCAAACTGCAAACATTGTCTATTGGACTAAAGCAAATAGCTGACTCTAGTTTTGAAAACGTAGGAAGAGTTTTGCGTAAGACAAAATTAGCTGAAAATCTCATCCTCAGACAAATTACAGTACCAATTGGTGTTTTACTTGTTATATTCGAATCAAGACCAGATTCTTTGCCTCAAGTTGCTGCATTAGCTATGGCATCAGCTAATGGACTTCTCTTAAAAGGCGGAAAGGAAGCAGCTCACTCCAACAAAGTGTTGATGGATATGGTGAAAGAATCATTAAAGACTGTCGGAGCCCAGGATGCAATTTCTCTTATTTCAACACGTGAAGAAATAAGTGACTTACTTGCAATGGAATCTCACATTGATCTAATCATACCTCGAGGCTCATCTGAGTTAGTAAGGAATATTCAACAACAGTCTCAACATATTCCCGTTTTGGGACACGCCGAAGGTATTTGCCATGTTTATTTAGATAAAGATGCAGACCATGCTAAAGCTCTAAAAATTATATGCGATGCTAAATGCGATTACCCCGCAGCTTGTAATGCAATGGAAACTTTACTGATTCACGAGGACCATTTGAATGGACCATTCTTTACTGAAATCTGCAACATGCTAAAACACGAAGGAGTTAAGATTCATGCTGGACCCAAACTAGCAACCCAGCTCACTTTCGGGCCACCGCCTGCTAAAACAATGAAACATGAATACGGCGCTTTGGAATGTTGCATTGAAGTTGTTAAAGATCTAGACGAGGCGGTTGAACACATCCATAGATTTGGAAGTTCACACACTGATGTCATCATTACAGAAAATGGTAAGATTTTATATCATCCATAGTAAAATTGTAAATACATTATATTTTGCCCGAAACCGCGAAGAACAGTTGTACACACAGCCTTAGGAAGATAAATACTCGAATTACATTTATATCCAACTAATATTATAAACTCGAGAGTTTGTAAGAATGTATGGATGTATGTTTGTTACATTTCGCGCAAAAACTACTTAATGGATTTTAGTGAAACTTTACAATAACATAGCTTATACAATATCAGAATAACATCATCATCATCATGGCGTGCCATCTTCATATTGAAATTTGGAGGTCAGCTTTCGGTTCTCGGTCCAATCATGGGATATTCTCTTCATCTGGTGGTATCTTAATCCGGTCCAACAATCCTTGATGTCGTCAAACGACCTTCTCCTTGGTCTTCCTGGTGGCTTTCATCCCGGTATCTTGCAATCGAAGATTGCCCGTAGATATGGGATGGGAATGGGAAGTACGTGGGTGGAACCACTGCGAGTAAGCATTTTTAATGTACTTATTTACTTATAGATGAAACAGCAAAGCAATTCATGAGTTCAGTAGACAGTGCGTGCGTGTTCCACAACGTGTCTTCCCGATTTGCTGATGGATTCAGATTTGGTCTCGGCGCTGAAGTGGGAATCTCTACAGCCAGGATTCATGCCAGAGGTTTGTAATACAATAAATTGAATAAAGCTAGGTAATTCATTAAAAAAAAAAAAAAATGGTTGTGCTTATAATTAGGCGCTGTGTAGGATTTTGCGACGCAAAGATACATGATTTATATAAAGAAGTGATACGGCTAGTATATTTTATAGGCTTGTAGTAATACGTGTATATACTAATAAATTTTATAAATTTATTTGATCTAAAGCCACATTAAATCGTTCACTATTGTAATAGCTTGCATGCTCCCCACCAAGGTTCAAGCCTTGTCGTGGCGGTGGGGCTCAGTAACCTAGGGTGAGCCGCTGCACCTTGGGTGAAGCGAATTGGGCCGAGGGGGCTCTTTGACAAAAGAGCAGGGGGCAAGGTGCGAGGATGGGAACCTCACCCCATTGTACTGTCCCGACGTTGGGAGGGGTTGTTCTGTGGTGCGGGACAACCCCTCTGTGGAGGTGGCGTCGGTCCCTTGCGGGACTGACTAGCCGTCGAGGTGCCCTGTATGTTTACTAGATCCGGGCACCTCACCGAAGGCGGCATTGGTGGCACTCGCCGGGTTTTAGTGGGTAAAGCTGCATCCGCTTACCAGCTGTCGGGCGCAGCGAGTCCCACATACCCGCGTGGGGAGACCCACTCCCCCGCGGGATGCCTCGGAGCATTTCCCGGCGTTAAAGAAAGGAAAAAAAAGCTTGCATGCTCAATCATGCAAATATAGTATCTTTATCTTTATCGTGAAACAAATTTGAATAAATCAAAATGATACTATCATACTATTGTAATGTAGAACTTTTTAAATGCTATTTTGTTTATTTACTACTATTACTATTAGTACTATTTTCATGTTAAACTCGATCTCGAAAATGACCCAGTTCTAACATCTAAATTATCAACAGGGCCTGTTGGAGTAGAAGGTCTACTGACCACTAAATGGGTACTCGAAGGAACAGACCACACAGCCAGGGAATTCAATGAAGGAAAGCGAACTTGGCTGCACGAGAAGTTGCCTATTAATTGACTTACTGGTTCTAAAGGTTTTTGGACTAGATTTGGATTGAAGAAAATATTTGGAATTCTCCAATATTGGCGGCGATATTAAAATTTAAGTTAATTAGGCAAAATTAGATTTTTTTCTTGCGAATAAATATGGATGAAACTTTTTAAGACAAAAGGAATTGACAAAAATGATACAGTAGATTTTTGTGATATTTTAACAAAATTTAATTATAAAAAATATTGAATTAATGTACATAATAATATATGTTTTGGATTAGATTAGATTATATATAATATAATAGAGAATTATAGCATGTAAATATGAACAAATAATAATAAATATGATTAGTAATAAAAATAATGCTTTATCAAGTTTTTATAAAGTAAATTATCAAGTACACAATAGAAATGTTTAGAAAACAACCAAAAATATATTAAGTGTACTAGAATAAAAAGGAATGAAAACAACTGATTAACTAATAACTAATACGTCATATGCATGATATGTATTAGTTATAATATATTTCGACTAATTTGTCTTGCAAATATAAAAATGTTTACCTACTATTAATGATAACGAGAAGAATACGAATTTAAGGAATTATACAAGAAAAAAAGAAACCCCTACAATAATTTATATTCTGCAAATATCAAATGTTATTATTTGGATTCGAACCCGTGAGTAATTACATTAAGTGGAAGCGACTTAACCACTGCACAACGAAGAAGTGTACAGAAACTCATTAATTGTGCGCTTTTTAATTTGTTCTTTTAATGTAATTTTAAATTTCAAACTATTTGCCGGAACTTTTTCGTTCTAATTTTCTTAACTCGGAAACTTTGAAGGAACGAGGAAAATTTTATTTTCACTGTTATAGCTTGACTTATTTGGAAATTTTCTTCGAAAATAACTTTTATGCTACAACGCTTTTTAACAAATTATCTATGAGGTCTTTATCGTCTATTGTTGAACTAACCTCTCCTAATGAAGAAAACGAGCCTTTTTGTGTTTTCAGTGGCTTTTTACTTTTTTTAAAGTTCTTATTTAACTTGCAATGCATGTTTGTTCGGGTGGAATCTTGCAACACTATTTTGAAGCAGATATCTTAGATTGATGAGTGTGTATGTTTGTGTTTTCAGTAGTTTATATTATTATACAATATCTAGATGTGACAAAATTTTTACTTGTTGCTTTGCTGAGAAATCTGGTAATACTTTCAATCTATATAGATATGAAAACGATGCCAAGAATATACATAATATCTGGAACTGCTACTTTATTTATAGAAGGTAACCTTACATTTTTTATATTAGTTTAATAGTACTATTTGATGTTATTTATAAATAAAAAATTTGTTAAAATATTCTGTTTTTTTAACCTGCGCAAATCATATAATAATAATAATATCTATGGACGCTTTCACACCACGTCAATCTGGTCCCGTGGTAAGTTCTCGAAGAACTTGTGTTGCGGGTACGAGACAACGGAAATATATGTAATACTTTAATAATATACATTTATTATATTTAAGATTTTTATTATACAATACATATATTTAATACACATCCATGACCCAGGAACATAGAAAACTTTTTTGTCCCCGGGCGGGATTCGAACCCGCAACCTCCGGTTTGAGCGCCAACACTAACCACTGAGCCACAGAGGTCGTCTATCATTGTTAGATGTTTGCTTTTAGATCAAATTTGGGCAATTTATTGTAAATTTTAGGTGCAATACAAAAGGCACTTCGTCTCATTAGTTCTGTTCTACCATTTATTGCTAATAGCCTCTCTTTATGTCTAGCAGAGGAATATTTTTGGTATCTATCCAGATTTTGTTTTACATATACTGAACATTCAAATATATACATTGATGTTACGGTCATTATTTTTAATTTTATAAAATGTGGGTTGCATGTGTCTCTTTTAACTATATTGCAAATTGCCCTAATGCATTTCTTTTGAGGCCTAAATCGATGTAAAAAAGACATTTTATATCGATAAATCACGTGATCTTAAATGTCATTTCCATACATTTATTAGTTTTCTACTAGCGTTTACGATTGTAGAATGGCATCTTGACTAACCCACCTATTCGTGTAACGCTGAGTAATTTTTAACACACTGACTGAATAAGTTATATATGAGGATGACGTTGAAACAAAAGTAGAATGTTTGATAAAGTATTTTCCGGTGAAATGCGTTTTGAAACTCGTTCTTGTACACAGTAAGGTTCCTTAATCTAATTTCATAAAGGGTGAGAGCTGACTTATCTTGAGTCTGCTATGAATATGAATTGGAAAGGTAATATATTTGTGTGTCAGTAAATATTTTCTATTCTCGATCATCTATGCAATAGTTATCGCATCGGAAAATTATAATGATTCTGTCCCATTCAAGTCCTTATAATAATAGTGTAGATAAATAAAATTGGACAATTTTATTTTTTTATCTGACTGCTAAGGAGAGTAGTGAAATGACTGCTACTTAGGACCTCCTGAATTACTTTTTAGCTTTTAGCACATTATCATTTTTTTACTTATTTTATTTTTAAGTTTTTAGTTTCTAATTTTGTTACTCAATTCTTCTCATTCTGTTTAGTTCATTTAGTGCCTCAGTGTTTGGTTATGTCATGGTTTATTTTCCGACAATTTGCATATCGAGGTATTTGTAAAAATATGTGTAACCCGCCATTTTGTAGCTGCGGCCATCTTGATTTGCATCTTTTTCAAATTGTACTACTTTTCTATTAGTTAAGATAGTACAGCATTTGATACCCATATTGAGGAGGTTGTGAAAAAATATGTGATTCCACCATTTTGTAGCTGTAGCCCATCTTGGATTTACAAATATACAAAAATTATTATATTATATTGTCATCAAAACTCAATGTGCTCAAAACAATAATGCAATTTTTAAATCGACAAATAAGCCAAGAACAATTTGGAATTTGATTAACAAAAATAATGACAGCATACCACATCCATCGATATCACGTATAAAAAACATGGTCAAATAATTACAGAGCCGCAAGATATCTGCAACACCCTTAATGATTATTTTATTGATAAAATTATTCCTTTACAGTACGGAAATGACAGTAATTATAATAAATATATAAATAATGTGCCCCCTAATTCTATGTTTTTTAAACCATGTTCGCCCACGTACATTCTCCAAATAATACAAACCCTAAAAAATACTAACAGTGTAGGCCATGATGGAATCTGTACGAAAGTTATTAAGCGCGTGGCAAAGTACATATGTAAGCCTCTCTGCTACATCATAAATTTATGCATAGAAGAAGGTGTATTTCCTGAGCAATTACAAACTGTTATTATAAAACCTACATATAAGAAAGACATGGGCGATTGAGAATGCATCAGAAGACACCATCACAGAGATTAAGAATATTGTTGACGTCTGGAAAGACTACTGAAATTCTCTTTTTGCTGATGCGATGACAGACTCCTCATCGACCTACAATGCAGCATCAGAGCGAGAACCAATTCTACTGAAGGATGAAGTGCGCGCAGCCATTAAACACCTTAAGCGTAATAAGGCGGTGGGTCTCGATGAGATCCCGATCGAAACCATAAAAGATATGGGGGAGATCGGAGTGGACATACTGCACACCATCTGTTGCCGAATATGGGTCACTGGCGTCTGGCCGAGCGATTGGTCACACTCTATATTTATTCCACTTCATAAGAAAGGCTCCACATAAAATGCAGTAACTATAGACTAATTTCCCTCATATCCCACGCCAGTAAAATCATGCTGCATATCATTAACGCTAGGCTCCAAGCTTACTTGTCCCAAGAAATAGCTTCTGAACAAGCTGGTTTTATAAAAGAACGAGATACAAGAGAACAACTACTCATAATGCGACAAATTGTGGAAAAGGCAAGAGAATTCAACATCACTCTCTACGTCTGATTTGTTGACTTCAGAAAAGCTTTCGATACCGTTAAGTGGGGGAAACTCTGTCAGATCCTGATGAAAATGTGTGTACCACAACACCTTGTGCATCTCATTAGACGCCTGTACGAAGATGACACTGCCGCGGTCCGAGTTGACGGTGTTGACTCCAAACGCTTCAAAACGGAAGCCGGCGTTAGACAGGGCTGTATATTGTCCCCTCTACTTTTTGACATATACACAGAGTACATAATGCGGATAGTTCTCGAAGACTGGGACAAGGGAATATCTGTAGGAGGTCGGAAGATATCAAATGTGAGATATGCGGATGATACCACCCTTCTAGCGTGACCAAAGACGAAATTGAGACTCTTCTTCGCCGCCTGGAGACCACAGCGTTGGATTTTGGACTTGCGATCAATCGCGATAAAACCAAAATGATGATTGTAGACCGTGCGAACAACAACCAACCGGACGTCCGAGATATCGGAGGATGTGAAGTAGTCGAGAGCTACGTCTATTTGGGTTCTACAATCACTAAATGCTGGAGACTGCGAGGACGAAATTCGGAGGCGTTGTGCCGTAACTAGGTCCTCAGTGGAAAAACTCACCAAAATTTGGAAGGACCGCAGAATAACCAGAAACACAAAGGTTCGACTGATGAGATGCCTCATCTTTCCAATATTTCTATATGGATCTGAGACGTGGACACTGAGGATGCGAGACCGTCGCAAAATTGATGCATTAGAGATGTGGTGTTGGAGGCGCATGCTCAGAATCCCACGGACCGCGCACCGTATCAACGTTACAATAAATATGGCAATATATGACTTTCTCAAGTACGTTATGTATAATGTGGACTCTAAAATACCAGTTTGTTCTATTTACATGGATATGACACAAGCGTTTGATTATGTTAACCACAATATTTTACTATATAAATTAGAGTGTTACGGCTTGCGCGGTAATGTTTTGAAATTGTTTACATCTTATCTTCAGAATCGAAAACAATATACAGAAATAACCAGAATCAATATCAAAACGAGAAAAGAAGATACCTTTTTATCCAAAAAACGTCAGTTGATATCGACACGCCCTATCAACAACGTAGGATCTACAAAAACGTAACTTTCCAGTAGAGCAGTTTAAAGTTAAAAAGTACTTTCAAAATGTAATCTTAAGGGATAACAATAAAATAAATTTTAGAATGAGTTTTAAGTATCCTTTTCTACATTAAGCTAATGTAATGCATTCCCTAAATTTATTTAAAGTGGTAAAAATGACACATAAAGCTATTTTACACGGATATTTGTTATTATTATACGTCGGATGTGGTATATCCAACATTTTTGATCGCATTAACATCTGCTTCATTAATCGGATGTGACCGATAAGGCATTTTTGATGGGAAAAATAAAATTATTTTTGTTGGTTCTGCTAATTTCCTTATTTGTGTAGGAATAAAATCACTTAAAATCAACTTGTATAACAGTTTCAAAATATATTACAATGTTAGCATGTATCCATAATATGCATATTATACATATTTGTATCAGAAATAGTGAGGAGAAATATTTATATTATGAGATAGAAAATAATTAATTACTTAATATTTTATTAATCAGTATGAACAGTTAATCTTAAAAATGTTTCATTATTATTATAATAAATGTACGCAGTAAAAGTACTTTAAAAAAAACATACAAATATCGGAATAATCATGAGAACCTCCTCCTTTTTTAGATGATTTTAAGAAGAGAATTTAACAAAGCCTTGCAATAAAATAAATTCGCTAGTAACGAAACACCTAATTATAATAATAAAAAAAGAGTTTCATATCAAAACTAAATAGTGTATAATATAAGTATCTTTATATAAAAATGCAAAATAAATATACTTCTAAGCAAAATTACAATTGAATTGTAATATCTATAATTCGTAGTAATAAAATATTGAATTTTAATTTATTCAATTAAGTAATAAGTCAGGTACTAAGTCTTGATTCGAATCAGTCTTGAGGCATTATTATAAATTAAAAACAAAAGATAAACCTTAAAAAAATATTCATATTCATACATCATTTAAGGTTTCTAAGTCTTGATTAATTGGTTGCAATGCCGAAGACTTAAAAAAGTTGTGATGTCGCACTGGAATGATTCCATCTTGACATAAGTCATTTAAATCTTTATATTTGTCTCTCTGAATAAGGAGAGGGCCAGTATATGCTGCTTTTAAGTCAAATTCTCTGATAATACGCTGTGTATTACGTGTACTTACTCTCAGAACTACAATTATATCGGGATCAGAATCGAGTTCATAACGAAATTCGATTCTGTCAAAATTTTCTGCAACACCTCACGAATTGCAGTCTACCTAACCTTATCATTGGACATTGATTTCACCCTATTTTTGTCTGCCAAAAGAGCTTTGAAAACAAAATAATCGGGGGCTTCCATCTCCTTTGCCACGTATGAGTTATAGGATAATTTAGCTCATCGTACTAAACAATACCATTCGTCTGGTACATAAATTAACATTCTTTCACTAGCCTTCTCTATTACCAATTGTACGCTATCGCCTTCATTATGCTTTTATCAAAAAACGGTGTCTTATAGTACCACCTAATAGTTGCAGCTAAAAGGTATAGGAAAAATACTATTCGATTACGATTCTATCCTAATCGTTTTAGACCAAAAACGAAACTCAGTAACATCCTTTTCATTGTGTTCTTTAACAAAATTATAAAGACAACTTGCAACCTTGTTTGCCCCTCTTTTGGCTATACCTTCATGCCACATGTAAGATGTTGTATCTTTGGTGCCCATATAAAAAACGGTATAATTATATGTTGCCAATTTTCTTTTATAATAAAAGACACTGACATCTCCATGTGGAGACGTCAACGCCTTCTGAAAGTCAAAAATAGCTGCTAGGATGTAGTTATTCCACATAGCGTCTTCTTCATCTTTATTTTTGATATTTCGGGCGTTCTTCTTACGTGTTTGATGTAATAAAAAATCGGCCTTTTATTTCATTTGGGAATTCATTATTCTGAAACGCATGACAAATATCACAGCACTCTTTTTTAGGTTTGTGAAACCCTAAATTAAACTTAGTATTCACCACGTCTCTATACTGTCTCAAAGTTTGAGCTTTAGCACCGTATATATTTAGGACGCTGAGGGTGTTGGTAGATTTCTGTATAGATCATCAGGTGTTATTAAAACCATTTCGTCAGCACAGTGGTTACAAAAAAACTGTCACAGTGTTCATGAACAGGAGTTGCTGTTACATTAACAGGATGAGTAGCTGAACTAATATTAAAATCTGCATTATCGCATGATAGTAATATTATATTTGGGTCTAAATTTTCATCAACTTCTTTCGGTTCATTAGAAATGTGTTCAATGCCCAACTTAATCTTATGATAAAACAGATAGTTTTTCTAAATTGTGTTTAGGCTAACAGGTATAGATTTTGAAACATCCCTTTAAAATGTTGTATTTTAAAGGGATGTTTAAAAATCTATACCTTTATAAAAACACTATATACTAAAATAATATTCACTTATAATCAGTGTATAGTAACTATATTTCAATGTTTTTCATTTAATTTATTTTTCTAGTACGTGAATTGTCTTGTAAAGAAAATATTATACTGTAGATCAAACAATATAAACTTTATGATTTACGACCAATAACGTCGGATGTGGCAAATTCAACACTATTTATTTTATAGCGTACAATCAACACCTTCGGATATGGTAGATCCGACAAAATACATTTTAAAGTGTACATTCAACACCGTCGGATGTGGCAGATCCTACAATATACGTTTAAAAATGTACAATCAACACAGTCTGATGTGGCAGATCCTACAATACGAATTTCATCATTTATGGTCATTATTGTCGGATGTGACCGATATACAGTTTTTGAATTGACTATCTAATTTGGTATTCTACAGCGATAAATACATTAATTAGTTCTAACTAAAATTAAAAATTTCATAATTACTACTTTTTACAACAATAAAAAGGTCAAAATAGCCACTAAATACAATAAAATGTATATCTGACCTTATTCAGTACTCGAGGCACTTTCATTATTATTATTATTTTCATTAATTACACTATTTAAAAGAATTAATCCCATTATCTTAGCAGATCTACCTCATAGTCCTGCCAAAGACTCAACTGTTTACGAAATATACCTTCCGTAAAATAATATTTATGAATGTGCACTTCTCCCAGCATTAACTCGCAAAGTGGCATATAGACACGCTCGATCGCTTGGTAAGTGCGGTCAACAGCGTCGGTATGTAACTTCCTACATTTTTGAACGAACACAAGCATTATTTCCGACGTTGTTGGTGTAATTATCTTCGTAAATTGATTAAAATAAATATTTTTTTTAAAATGTGGAATTATTTATTGCAATATTTTAAGTGTTTTTAGTAATAAAAACAAAATCATCAAAATTCAGATCCCACGTTGTTGATAGGGCGTGACGATATATGGTGTGCCACAAGGCAGTGTCTTAGGCCCGCTTTTATTCATTATCTATATTAATGATTTACCGAATGCAACATTGCATCCGATAACGCTTTTTGAAGATGATAGCACTCTCACAATTAAATGTAGTGACAAAACCACATATGAACATGATATTAATAATGCTTTAGTAGACTCTATTGAATGGCTTAATTGTAATAATTTAAAAATTAATCTAGAAAAAACCTAAGCTTATGTATTTTAGTCAGCGAGTGCATCATTTGCCAGTATTAAATATAAAATATAATGGTCAAACTGTAAATGAAACAGAATACACAAAATTTCTTGGATTAATAATTGATAAGAAAATAGCGTGGAAAGAGCATAGTGACGAATTATGCATAGTAAATCTGCTTATGGTCTCCACCATCTAGCGCAAGCTGTCAATGTAAGTGCTCTCTTAGCTGCCTATAACGGTCTAGTAGCATCAGTATTGAGATACGGCATTATTTTTGGGGTTTGACTACTAGTAAAGAAACAATCTTTAAAACTCAAAAAAAAATGTATTAGAGCAATGTTTGGCCTTAAAACTATTGATAGCTGTAAGCCTTTTTAAAAAATATATAGAATATTAACATTGCCTAGTCTTTACATATTTGAGATAGCAACATTTGTCAAGACAAATATTAATTTGTTTAAATTAGCATCTCGAGAACATAATAGGCGACAAAGGGATCCTCACAAATTATGCATCAATAGAATCAATACGACATTAATGAAAAAAAGTATATTTTACATGGCACCAATTGTATATAATAAATTACCCGCAGATATTACGGGGTTAAACATAGTACAATTTAAAAGGAAGCTTAAAAACTATTTATGTGAAAAAGCTTATTATAGTGTTGTTGATTTCTTAAATGACAAAGTTACTATAGACCTCTCTTGACATTCATTTTATTATAGTAGCTGATTGACATATTTATTATTATATTTTAAAAATTTAATTTCACTTCGTTTTTCTTTGAATGTATGTTTATAATTTGACAATCTTTATTATTAACCAATTGCTTAACATTTTATTTTTAATTATATTAGCTTTGAATTTGACAAAAATTATTTTCATCAAAATGTAAAAAAATATTGTACACCATAGTTATCTTAAGATGTAAGGACTGTTTATACTTGTAAGAACTATCTATTGTACGTACTACATCTAACAATAAAGAATTTTGAATTTGAATTTGTGTGTACCAAATATTAATCTGTCAACAGCCAAGTCAGGGGTGACCCCCTGTGAACTTCAATTACTAAATTTGACCCATACAAACAGAGCAAGCTAAATAAAGCCGTTTAAAAAACACGTTTTTTGATACTCTTAGCACGAGACCTACACTCGCGCTTATCTCGATTTTTTAAAGGAAACAGCAAACGGACAGTCGGTTCACCTGGTAAGTAACCAACATCCATTGCCAACTAATCCATGACCAACACATACTAAACGAGAGGATTCACTGGTGCGTTGCCTTTGAAATATGAGTTTGCCCTTATTTGGAGGTACCGAAGTCCTATTAACACAAGCCTTTGCTAATAAATAACGTTAATCTATACTAATATTATAAAGCTGAAGAGTTTGTTTGTTTGTTTGAACGCGCTAATCTCAGGAACTACTGGTCCGATTTGAAAAATTCTTTCAGTGTTAGACAGTTTATTTATGGAGGAAGGCTATAAAACATTACGCTGTGACTTATAGGAGTTCAGTAACGCGGGTGAAGCTGCAGGCAACAGCTAGTGTAGTATAATTTTTCCAATAAGCGCCAAATCATTGACCTTCTTATATAAACACCAATTTATTGGACTTTACCAAAGAATGCCAATTTTTTGTAAAGTGATCGATCTAGACTTCAACGGTGAGTTAGTCATTATTGCGTGTTTATTTAAAACTAGCTGTTGCCCGCAGCTTTGCCCGCGTTAACTTACATTTACAGCCGTACCCGGATTGATGATGATTATTTTTATAGCCTAAGTCACTCCTTATAACATCAGCTATCTGCCAGTGAAAGTCCCGCCAAAATCGGCCTAGCCATTTTAAAGATTAGCTGGAACAAACAGACATACAGAAAGACGGGCAGACAGACAAAAATTGTAAAAAAATGTTATTTTAGTATATGTACTGTGTCCCCACCATGGTTCAGGCCTTGTCGTGGCGGTGGGGCTCAGTAACCTAGGGTGAGCGGTGCACCTTGGGAGAAGCTAATTGGGCCGAGAGGGCTCTTTGTACCCCTCTTATAAGAAGAGGGGACAGAAGAGCAGGGGGCAAGGGGTGAGGATGGGAACCTCACCCCATTGTACTGTCCCGACGTTGGGAGGGGTTGTTCTGTGGTGCGGGACAACCCCTCTGTGGAGGTGGCGTCGGTCCCTTGCGGGACTGACTAGCCGTCGAGGTGCCCTGTTTGTTTTCTAGATCCGGGGCACCTCACCAAAGGCGGCATTGGTGGCACTCGCCAGATTTTAGTGGGTAGAGCTGCGTCCATTTACCAGCTGTCGGGCGCAGCGAGTCCCACATACCCGCGTGGGGAGACCCACTCCCCCGCGGGATGCCTCAGAGCATTTCCCGGCGTTAAAGAAAAAAAAAAAAAGTATATGTACTGTGTATACATCCATATGCATTTAATAAAAAGCGGTTATTTTTACAAATAGGCACACCAATTTTATTTAACTGCATAGATAATTTTAAGCATAATACTAAAAATACTATTATTATACATACATAAAATACCGTTTATTCTACGGTTCTAAGGGTCAACTAACATTGCCGTCTTTGAAAACGTCAATTCGAGAACCAATATCAAATTAACTCAATATCAAACTAACCAAAATTTAATCCCACATGAACTGAACAACTGTGATTGTACAATCCAATTATTTCTAAGAGGATCAGACATTGAATTAGAATTAATTGATTTTTTCCATTCAGAAGTACTAAGTAATTCAAGTCTGGAAGGTCAAAACATTGAAAGAAATATAATGAAATAATCATTACCATCATCGTATAGTTTTATTAATAGTAAAGTTAGTGGGATTACTTCCTTAAGCTCCGAGTGACAAGTAAGCTTGTAAAGAAGGAAGAATATCCATGTTACATACATCGGTGGCTGGGATGCGCTAGTGCCGTGCGCCCAACTGCAAGGTCCAAGACCATCCTACTTACATGTTTCATCAAAAAGCTTTGTTGAGTTACGGAAAGAAAAGCGAAAGAGACAGTGTAATTAGTGGAACTGAGACATATCTATCAAATATTCAAAAGAAGGTACTTTTTTTCCTTAACGTGGGGAAATGCTCTGAGGTATCCCGTGGGGAAGTGGGTCTCCCCAGGCCGGTATGTGAGACTCGCTGCGCCCCAAAGCTGGTAAGTGGACGCAGCTCTACCCACTAAAACCCGGGTGCCACAAATGCCGCCTTTGGCGAGGTGCCCTGGATCTGTTGACCAAACAGGGCACTCGATGGCTAGTCAGTTTCTCAGGGGACCGACGCCACCTCCAAAGAGGGTTGTCCCGCACCACAGAACAACCCTTCCAAAAGGGATGACATTCCCGTCGTCAAGTCCCCTCGGCTCAATTCGCTTCGCCAAAGGTGCTGGGCTCACCTTAGGCTACTGAGCCCCACCGCCACGTCAAGGCCTAAAGCATGGTGGGGAAGTTCCAAGGTCATCCTGCTTACATGTTTCATAAAAAAGATTTGTTGAGTTACGGAAAGATTTCTTTAATTTTATTTTTTGGACATTTTTTTAAACCCAATTTATTTTAATTATTAGTTAATATAAAAGAAGTTGGTTAAAAAGGACATTGAAGTTTTTTATTTATTTATAGAAGATAGTAAATTAGTAGATAGTTATATAAATATATAACTTACCCCCGAATACTCAAACGAATCTCAAATTTAAGACGTACTTAAACTCATGCTACGACGTGTCAGATTCAAAGAAAAATAGAGGCACAGCACGAGTTTAAGTACCTACTCACTTAAAGGGCCTGAGTTCCTTAAGCGGTACCCCACCGCGACATTAACCTCCATTTCAACGACAATATCTTATCCTTTTTTTTTTTTTTTTTGTTCCCGCTGGGGAATGCTCTTATGCCTACCACCAGGCCCGGGGGAGCCCGGGGGTTATGTGGGACTCTCTGCGCCTGAAAAGATGGTTAAGTGGGCGCAGACTCTACCCACTAAACCCCAGGTGTTCTCCTCGTCGTACTGGCCCGGTGCGGGAACTATGTTATGGTCCGCACCGGCGACGGTGTGCCTGGAGGCACTCTCCTCTGAAGGCAGGGGGTGGCGTCCACTCCTCCTACTCCGCTTAAGGCACCCCGAACACTTAAGGATACCTTATAGCACGGACCTTACGCGCGCGCGGCAGATCCCCTGATCGGCCACGCACAGGTCCCTCACGGCGGTGCGAGCGCCTGTCGCCGCCGCGCTCTCCTGCGAGAAGCCAGTGCGCTCCCTCACCCGCTCCGCCTCCTCCTTCTGCGGCATCACGACTTCGCAGAAGGAGAGGACCGCCTCCCATGCACTCTCACTGCCGGTCATCGCGCGGATGACCGCAGGAAGTGAAAGGTCGGGCCGACCTCAGCCACGAGGTGCGCCCTTTCTAGCGCCCACGCAGGGCACTCCACCAGGGTGTGATCAGCAGTGTCCTCTTCACTGCTACAGTGATGACACCCTGGCGATTTCTCCGAACCCGCCACCTTGCACAGATAACTCCCGAAGCATCCGTGCCCTGTCAGGATCTGCGCAAGGTGAAAGGTAATAACGCCATGCCGCCGGCCAACCCACTGCTCCAGGATTGGACCGACGGCACAATATCTTATCCTCCAATTTCTATAATTAACATATACATTAAATAATATAAGGCGTTACTCAATCGAATTCGATGGCTCTAAGTTTTTTGAATTTTTTTTTTTTTTTTAATTCAGTTAAATTTTAGGTTACAAGCATGTTTTGCAGCTAAATACACACTATGTGTATAATATGATTCCTACCGTAGCTAACAAAAGAGCGGATAGCTTTGAAACGCATGAACACATTTTGATGAAAAAAAAATTTATGTCATGTGCGAGCAACCGAGCAGTCGGAGCCTTATGGTGACTACCGACGCCCATAGACATCCGCACAACCAAAAGCGCTCGCAGGTGGTTTAGTGGGGCAGTGCATTCCCAAGTGCGAGTCATCACATAGGTCCAGGAGCCTTACCCGAGGTAAACCTGGATCATTCGAAAGCATTAACCTGCGCCATCAAAAAAAGAAATGGTGCGGAATCCTAAAAATGAGTACATATAAATTTAATTAACTTTCCCGTGAGTAATTTGAAATACTTACTTGTATTTTTCTTGGAAACGAAAGAAATTTAATATTCGTCATGTCTTATTTATTTTGTCATTATTAATTTGATTTAGGAGGAAACTCATTTACAAAAAACAATTCATCATTATCATCATCACCATGATTATGTTGTGAGACCTTTTTTTCTCTTACACCGGGAAATACTCTTAGGTATCCTGCGGGGGAGGGGGGACTCCCTAGGCGGGTATGTGAGACTTGTTGAGCCCGAAAGATGGTAAGTAGGTCGCCGTTCCACCCACTAAAACCCGACGAGTGCCACCAACGCCACCTTTGGTGAGGTGCCCCGGATCTGTTAAACAAACAGGTCACCTTGATGGCTAGTCAGTCCTTCAAGAGACCGACGCCACCTCCACAGAAAGGTTGTCCCTCTCAGACAGTGCAATGGGGTGAGGTTCCCATCCTCGCCCCTTATCCCCTCTTACTCTTTTGTCCCTCTTCTTATAAGAGAGGTACAAAGAGCAGCCCCCTCGGTTCACTTGGCTTCGCCCAAGCTGTTGGTTCACCTTAGGCTACTGAGCCCCACCGCGACTACAAGGCTTGACTCATGGTGAGGATGTTGCGAGACAATGGGAAAGATTGATTTATTTTGAAAGGTCAATAGACAGATAGACTAACGGACAACGGAGTGATCCTATAAGGGTTTTTCCGTTTTGTCATTCTGAGGAAAGGAACCCTAAAAGTATAATAAATGTCTGTATCAGCTCAGGGTTATAATAATATATTGTGTTCAGTTTTTTCTAGCTTAACGTAGTATTTTTTTAGGTTTTATTAGGTTATATTTATTATCATAAGGCTATCGTGGTATAACTGCTTAATATATCATAATATATCAACCCCTTATATGTTCTACTGCTATCAGGATAATCAGGCATGCAGGTTTCCTCACGATGTTTCCTTTACCGATGACCAAGCGAAGGTTTCATATTTAAGAAAAACCCATTTCTAGGGGGTCAGGATCGAATCCGGACCTCTTGACTCTCACTCAAGAGGCCGATCCCATATCCACTAGGCCAACGTCGCTCACATTTTTTCACATTCACAATTGTTTCTGAATATTTATTTTATCTCCTTGCATAATTATAGCGCACTCTAATTAAGGACGACTAGGCTAACTCGTGTTAGTGGGTGAGTTGAACTTTAGTGTTTAAGTGGGGGCAATTTAGTATTAATATCCTTAACACCAAGACGGCCCATAAACCGCCACTAGCCTCCATTTAGGACCTGCCACCGCATGGAGATCGTCTTCCATCTTGTTGGCCTTCGAGTGATCCTTCGTCTTTTGTATGCAAAACACTAATACCAAGATACTTATTTACATACTCATACTTTTGCTAATAACTGAAACGTTAGCCACATACGCGCACACTAACGAAGCCTTGGCCACATCACTTGATAGCAAAATACAATATTTTGTTTCTTTCTCAACGGTCTCAACGCTTCGCTTATGAGGTGTAAAAAACATATAGCTTTTACATTACACCTAAAAACCCATTTTAATAAAGAGAAAAACAAAAACAAATGAAATAGAGTATGATGACATTAGACTAAATATGACTAACTACGTTAGCATATTAAGTTAAATAAATACAGCGTAAATAAGTTTGGCAAAACCTCAAACTAAATATTAGTCCACGTACATAAAATAGTTTGTTTTGCACAACTTAAACTAATTTTAAAATTATACATTGCAACTCGCTTGTAGGGTTGCAAGATATGAAAAGTATTTGGTATAAGTATAGGCAACACATAAAAAAGTTGTCTGGGCTAGTTCCAGGTAAACTAGTTTACCTGGAACTAGCCCAGATGAGATGTTCATGAGCGACGTCGACCACTTACCATCAGGTGGTACGTCATCCAGTTTGCCTATCCAACTAACATTAAAAAAAATGGCAACAGTACTAGCTTTAAGGTAAAAATAGCGTGGACTGGCGGTTCCGATTTTTTTCGATCGATTTGAGCAACAAAATTAATTTTATGGCAATTAATTTGCAACAGAGAACAACAAATTTTAGTGATTTTACCGATTTTACATCGCCATTTTTTATACCTAATTATACACTCGACTCTATACCCTGGTCACATGAGTAAGTAAATTTATTTATTTACTCATGTGCCCTGGTATCTACGATTGTAAATAATTCAACACAGGCGAAGACGCGCGTAACAGCTAATACTAACGCCTTCCTTAAGAATTCATATGAGACACCAAGGATACCTTTTTAAATTCATGACTTCAATTTACTAGGATTATAAGGACGGAGGAGCTTCTTAGCTTTGTACGCGTTGGAATAGGGTGTTAGTCATTTTTATAGTTTAAAAAATATATATACTTTGTTACAGAAAATATAAAAAAATAAGGTGGATATTACAATTTAGACTTAAACTCATTCACTAATAAGTTTGTATGATTTTATTTTAGTAGTTTACATCAACTGGCGGATGAGCTATCAGAATATAGATAGTGGTCAACATCGCACATAAAGAAATATAAATAATACCGTAACTTAAGGTTGAACTAGTCGATGGCACGGACTCCAACAAAATGATTGCTATCTCACCTGACATAGTGCGCGAACATGTGTGCTAGAATGAAATGCACAATGATTCATTCCGAAAATGTCCTTTTACTAAAACAGTTATTATAGAAAAAATATTAAGTGTATCTTTTTAAAATAAATTTATTTTAATTTTTGAATAACTAAACTATGTCTGTATGAGCTTTATTTTTGAGCCTTCGAGCTCTGTAAACTATTTATTTTCGTCCAAAGTTGGGCTAAAATCAGTGTTGAAATACGAAAGTTTAGAAGCTTGTATTTTTTAAATAATTTTTTACGATTTTGGGTACATACAGACATAGATAATGACGAGATCAATTCATATTATCCTCAGTTTTTCATGGTCAACGTCAAACAATGTAAGAATTACTGTTCTGCGTTTGTATGGAAAAATAAGCGAGAACGCATTGGAAATTTAAGTGTCAACAGTTTCAATTTATATCAGTAATTTCAAAACGAATGAATTGCACCCCAATAAGAATCTCTGAAGAAGTGAAGATTATGTGCTTCGGAGAATGTCTGGATTTAACCTTGACCATGACAAGGGTGGGTGTCTTTTGTTTTAATGTAAGCTATTAATTGTACATCGTCGAATTAGAAATAGAAATAGAAATGCCAAAAACTAAAATTAAATTAAATGAAATTAGAACAAAAGATCATCATCATAGGCCTCCTTCAATGAACGCCAAGACGACCGATCGATAGCAACTCGCATCCAACAGGGACCGGCTACTTCACGGAGATCATCTTCCCACCTGGTTAATAGTCTACCAAATTCGTCTACCTAAAAAAAAGATACGTTACCAAAAGCCGTTTTCCCCAACTCGACTAAACAATGAGAGAATTTTATTTGCACATTGTTGCACCATAAATCTATTTAGGGTTATCACTACTTCAAAAACCGTATGAAAAAATTGTATTTTATTATTATTTATGTGCTACTAAAAAAAAGTTATAACGCAACATTGTGTGTCCTATACTGCACACGCACCCACATGGAATACTGTTCCCCACATGGAATTCTGCTCTCACCTCTAGGCTGGAACACCCCAATATCAGCTCCTTCTATTTGACCGCGTTCAACGCCAGACAGCTCGAATACTAACCGATCGACTTGATTCTTCAGCGCTTCGTAGAGATGACGGTTCACTCTGCATTTTCTACCGCATCTACCACGGGGAGTGTTCTCAGGAATTGTTCGGATTAATACATGCAGCAGAATTCAACCGCTGGACATCGCATCAAAATTTCAACACCTTTTTCACCTACACCACCTTGATGTCCGGAAAACCACAAAAACTAGATTTTTCCGACAATTCCTGCCTCGCACGACCACTTTGTAGAAGTATCTGCCACCACGGTATTTTCCAATCGATAAGATTTAGAGACCTTCAAGAAAAGATTTCTTCATCTGCTAATGATGTAGCGGGTGTCTATGGATGTCGCATATCTTTACCACCAGGTGAAACGACTGTTCGCTCTCTTGCCCCCTCTTCTATAAAAATACTCTTAATATAAGAACATTTTTTCAAACCTTGTTCCGGTACCCTCTGTGCAACACCTTTTTTTTTCTTTAACGCCGGGAAATGCTCTGAGGCATCCCGCCTGGGAGTGGGTCTCCCTAGGCGGGTATTTGGGACTCGCTGCGCCCGAAAGATGGTAAGTGGACGCAGCTCTACCCACTAAAACCCGGCGAGTGCCACCAGTGCCACCTTTGGTGAGGTGCCCCGGATCTGTTAAGCTAACAGGGCACCTCGACGGCCAGTCAGTCCCGCAAAGGACCAACGCCACCTCCACAGAGGGGTTGTCCCGCACCACAGAACAACCCCTCCCAACATCGGGACAGTACAATGGGGTGAGATTCCCATCCTTTTGTGTCCTGCTCTTTTTATAATGAAACAATTTTTACGGATTTTATCGCGGTTTATTAAGATTTTTACAAGCCCGACGTTTCGGATACTTTACAGCAACCATGCTCTTTTGTCCCCTCTTCTTATAAGAGGGGTACAAAGAGCACCCTCGGATCTATTAGCTTTGCCCAAGATGCTGGTCTCACCCTAAGCTACTAAGCCCCACCACCACGCCAAGGCCTGATCCATGGTGGAGTTCTGTGCAACACCTTGAATCACCCTTGGCTTATGTTTTTCGAATCACATTCCAGTACAATGAAATCAGTAAAATGGTAATCTATACTAATATTAAAAAGCTGAAGAGTTTGTTTGTTTGAACGCGCTAATCTCAGGAACTACTGGGGCGATTTGAAAAATTATTTCAGTGTTAGATAGCCCATTTATCGAGGAAGGCTATATGTTATATAACATCACGCTGTGACTTATAGGAGTTGAGTAACGCGGGCGAAGCTGCAGGCAACAGCTAGTTATGTATATACAGTGTCAGCCCTAACTGAAATCCAGCTTGTGCATTTATCGTCCGCACGCAGTGGCAACAAATTTTAAAACACACTGGCCTTCCAATTTATTATTTTAATAAAAACTCCTTGTTAAGTACCTACACAATAACAGTAACACAATGAATGCGCTTTTATCCGTATCTTGTTTTGGGATTCTGCATAATTTATGTGGTAGTCCTATTCTGAGTCACATAAGAGACAGTAAGATATACCAAAATGTAATGTTTTAAGCATGTTTTAAAATTATAACATATCCTCAAGTTTATTGAGAGGCTTATCTATACATCTATACAGATAAATAAAATTGGAGTGTCTGTTTGTAATATTAAAATAACCGCTTTTTACTAAATGCATATTGATGTATACACGGTACATATACCAAAATAGTATTATTTAAAAAAAATGTCTATTTTTTTGTTCCAGCTAATCTCTGAAGCGGCTAGATTTTGATGGGTCTTCCACTGACAGATAGCTGATGTTATAAGGAGTAACTTGTAACCGGTACGGCTGTAAATCTAAGTTAATATTAATATCTATGGACGCTTTCACGCCACATCAATCTGGACCCGTGGTAAGTTCTGGATGAACTTGTGTTACGGGTACCGGACAACGGAAATATATTTAATACTTTTATACTATACATATATTTAAGATTTTTATTATATAATACACATATTTAATACACATCCATGACCCAGGAACACAGATTTTTTTTGTTCCCTGGCGGGATTCGAACCCGCAACCTCCGGCTTGAGCGCCAACGCGCTAACCACTGAGTTACAGAGGTCGTTAAGTCGTCAAGGTAACGCAGACGAAGCTGCGGGCAACAGCTATTGGGTTATAAAAGGATAATCTTTTGAAGACATTTCTGTTTCATGATATCAATGAGATGGACTTGTATATTATGATACCACTATTAACAAAAGACACCATTAAAACTTAGCTGTTGCCCGCAGCTTCGCCCGCGTTAACTTACACAACTTAACTCCCATTAGTCACAGCGTGATGTAATATAGCCTATAGCCTTCCTCGATAAATGGGCTATTTAACACTGAAATAATTTTTCAAATCGGATCAGTAGTTCCTGAGATTAGCGCGTTCAAACAAACTCTGCAGCTTTATAATATTAGTATAGATAAAATCTTTGCATAAGTAGATCGGCTCAACTGATCCCCTCTCGTGTAAGAGTCATATGCAGATAGAACATAAATATCATTTACAAAATAGGGTATTTGCAGATAGAAAATTAAGGCTGGTGAACTCGTGAAATTCATTCGCTACTTCACACGTCGTCTGGTATTTAGGCGTAGATATACTTGTGATGCCTGTGTTAAATTTCCCTGGAGAAAACTAGGCCTCCTTTTAGAATATGCATGTCAGGGGTTTGCTTTAGAGATACAAAGTTAGTGTTATACGCCCTATGGTCTTTTGTAAATGATATGTGTGCGAATTTCGAATGCTTATTATAGGGTGCATAAAAATGATGTTCCTATGACCTATAAGTATGCAGTTCATGAAATTTTATTTTGTTAATCTGGGGCCCTCGGGCTATAGAAAATCCAAAGTAAGTAAGGAAATTTCTTAAAATTATCTATATAAATTTTATCCGAAATTTCGATACGGTCCGTTCGGGATGCGAGTGGCGAGGGATCGGTCGTTTTGGTGTATTTTAATTGCGGCCTATGTTTAGCAGTGGACGGATAGGAGCTGATGATGATGATGATGTCGATATATGTTCAGGCAGGGATATTCCTGAACATATAATAAATCGACCTGCCATACTAGGCCCAGGTTCCCATCCTTAAGCCCGAGACGAGCACAGGGGCGCTACTGGAGGCGCATTAAGTTGCGCCTCGTATGAAAACCCGTTCGTCACCTGCGAGGGGAGGCCTCGTCGTTGGCCTCCTTCTGGGACATTACCGCCACAAGTTTCAATGGTCGTCCCCGGCTAGGCCAGTGGCTGCTGCCCACGCGGACTATAAACTTGTATTAAACATAAATAGTGATCATGATAATGATGATGATGCTTATTCCAAATACACAGCTTAAATAGTCTACGATAAGTTTGGATGGAAGCCTTTTATTAAGCCACGATCTCTACTATAGAATTCCTTTCTAGTGTGAATATAGCCCTGCCTTTGTTCAGAACATCGTCCAAGTTAAACCCTTGTTAACTTATAAGAAATCGATACGGAATAGTTCTGTGAGCAATCGTACAAATATTTCTACTGCCATTTATTTACAGTCTACGTCGTTAAGTCTAGATTTTATCGGACCGCCTTGAAGATTTTAGTGCGGGCGGCGATAACAGAATTTACGTCGCCCCAGGATCGTTTTAATACAGTTTCTGTGTTTATGTAAATACGTGTTCATGTTGCTTTTGTTTCGATGAAATTTTCGTTTCCTACAATAGAATCATCATCAGCGTCATATCAATTAGAAATGACGGCATAAAAATTATGTCCTGCAGATGTAAAACATCTTTATATAAAATGATGATGACAAATTGACAATACAATGACAGTGATTAGCTGTGTGATGTCATTCTAAATCCAACATGGCGGACCACCAAAGATGGCGGACTAGTTATTTTAAATGCACTCCTAAAATATGGATACCAAATGAATTGCTAGCCCTTTCATTTGGCATCCATAGCATAGCAAGAATAACTCGAAAAATAAAGTGACGTCACTTTAAATCCAATATAGCGGACTTCTGAAAATAGAAATCTAATTATTATTTTAAATGCACTCCTACAATATGAGTATTAAATTAGAGGGCTTGCTAAGAATAGCTTGAAAAATAAAGTGACGTCATTCTAAATTCAATATGGCGGTCTTCTATAGATAAAGGTAGTCTTGTTGAGAATACGAATGCGACTTAAACTCCGTTGTTCCAATCCATTTGAAATTATTTTGGTGTTACTTGGGTTTTTGGAGTTCTTGATCATCATATTGAGATGGAATTGCTCGAGACTAAATAGGACTAACTGACATATCATTTAAAGTAAAATAGAAACTGACGCACCATTTTTACTTTTATTTATTTTCCATAAAGACAAGCCCGTAACCTAATTTGTTTTCCCAAGGCTCTTGAGGTATAATTAGAGTATCAGGAAACATGATGTAAACTATTACATTAAATAATAACAATTCCCTGGTATCTATTACTTGTATAAGAAAACACTATTAGCACTAATCATTTAATATATAGTTGACATCATCAATTAACATACTCGCTTTACCTTTATCTAATACCACTTACGATTCTAGAGTATAACAGAATATAACATAGCAGAATATGAACATAATAACGATACAGTATAATAACTACTTTAACACAACTGATGCCTCTACGGCAGTCGGCCGCCGAGTGTCTTCCAAGTGTCTTCTTAAAGTCCCTTCCAAGACTTTTTGACCATCCAGGTGGGGGTGATGGCGCGCGGACGTGACGTCACAGCCACTAGCGCCAGAGCGGAAACGGAATGATGTAAAGAATTTAAAGTATGTTTCGTTTTTTTTAGAAGTGAAAACTTCTTTAGGCGCGGTACGCGTATTTTTAGATGAGATAAAATCTTTGGATTCGCGACACCGTTACCACCGTTATGAGATGCTATTTGACGTTTATATGACGTTTGATTTATTTATATAAGATTATGCAATATTTGTTTACATAGCCAATCGTCAGACACAGCGAAATGTCAATGTCATGCCAGTCATTTTGTGCGCCGTTTAAATTGTATAGGTTGTCATAATATTTTTCAGTCTGTATTAAAGGTATTTGAATTTAAATGTTTTGTTTTCACTTCTAACCGCAGTCCCTGTGACTGGTTGGGTTAGTTTTTTTTATAGAAGAGGGGGCAAACGGACCTGACACCTGGCGGTAAGTGATAAGCAACATCTGTAGACACTCGCTACACCAAAGGATTAGCAGGTGCGTTGGCAGCCTTCCAAATATGAGTATGCTCTTTTCGTGCTATTAAATTTTAAGCAAATACGTAAATTGTGAATAAGGATATGAAATTGCTCATATGGGTACATAACTGTCCCTATACAAAGTTCCAATAAATATTTAGTTTGTAATTAGTTCATTTTGTAATCATAGCATAGGATTTTATAAAAAAACGTGCGTGCATACAAAGTACACATGTCAGAAATGTAACTAATTTTATTTATACTAATCTAAAGCTTCTAAAATTTCAGAGAATTGACGTTGACGAGAGGGATGTGACGTTCGCTCTATCTCACTCTCTCTCTCGATCTTTCTCACTCGTATGCTCCCTACTCTCACTCCATGGCTATGTGCTTCATGCTACGTTTGCCCTTTCCCACTTTAATTTTTTTTACCAAATGATGTGAATATAAGAAATGAATATTATATTTTTTATATTACATGAAATGACATACATTTTTTTTTATAAAAATAATATTATGGTAATCTTCACTTACTGAAAAAGACAAAGCTTAGTCTGTATTATAGTCCCACTACACGTAGACAGAACATGCATCGACAGACGTCAGCATGTGCATCCACCGACGTCTGCTGATGCATCTGTCGACGTGCATCCACACGTCTGACCCCAAACAATCGGGCTGAAATCCTTTGATCCGCATCAAAAAAACCGACAGCAAATGGATTTGTGGCGGATGCATTTACCGACGTTGAATACCTACGACAGACAAGCAAATAACCACATTACACATCAGCGGATGCGTCTGCCGATGCACCTGTCTACACTCAGCCTGTTTGTGTACAGAGGTTATTAGCCTAAAGATATGGTGCGTAAAAAAATATAGCCATGAACTATACTGTAATAAAATTGTTCATCTCGAGACCAATCAAATTGTTTTATTTGTACTTTCATAGAAAAATTCCAAAAAATGGAAAGCTAGGTCCCTAAATATCTGACTATCCAATAATGGGAAAACTTTTTTTTATATAAAAAGGGGGCAAACGGTCAGTCGGTTCACCTGATGGTAAGTCATAAGCTATATCTCTCAAATATGAGTATGATCTTTTCTTGAATATATATTATTATACTACCGCTATAGCGTGTTACCATTATATTATATGGGAAGGGCGATATTACTATGATCCCTAGAGTATAAATGTTATTAAGTTAATTATGAGTTCAAGTCCAAATGTAATTTACTACTTAGTTCTAGTACAGCTTTGGGTCAGACAAGATGAAGCGACGTGCCAGGTAGGATTTTGTATGTTATTTGGATAGGAAATCTGGTAGATGAGCTAGCTGATAATAAGTGGTCAGGTCCAATGAGCATAAGTATTCTTGCCATTAATATTGTATTTTAATATGTATTATATTATATTTATTTAATATATGTATAAAATAATATCGTTTTCTTATGTTTACTCGAATTTCACTCGTTATAATTAAACATTTTTTTACGTATTTTATCGCGGTTTTTTTGTCGGGCTTGGCCCACCACTCGTCCCCACCGCTGTTACACCTATATAGCCAGGATTGACAGCGGTAACCACTAAACGACCCTTTGATGTCAGGGAGCCCGAGGGATACGTTAAAACTGCCTTGGGACCCGCAACGAATATAATCAGAAGAATTTAGGAGGAGTAGGAAATTTCCAGTTTCCTTCCCCGGTTAAAGCGGGAGACAGTAGGTAAAAGAATGCAATGAGTTTTATCGTGATTTATTAAGATATTTACAAGCCCGCCGTTTCGGATACTTTACAGCAACCATGGCCACGGGAGGAGTCCGCCCTGAAAATTTTTAATAAACCGCGATAAAATCCGTATTTTTTTTTCATTTTAATAATAATTAAGTAAGTACTATTACGAACGCATGCAACACATGAACGGATGCGAGTGGCAAGGGATTGAAGAAGAAGGAAGCTTTTAAAGTAACTTATATCAAAAATTCAAATATTTACCTCAAAACTTGTATTTTCTTGGACTATATTGGCGCTTTAAAATTAACTTGACTAACAGTCTGTGATGCCCCCACAACGCCACCACTCTTAACTCTTAAAAATCTTAAATATATCGCCGTTGTCTGGTACCCTTAACTCAAGTCCTTCGAGAACTTACCACGGGACTAGATTGACGTAATGTAAAAGCGTCCATAGATATTATATAATATATTATAAAATTCTCGTGTCACGGTGTTTGTAATAATTAAACTCCTCCTAAATGGCTCGACCGATTCTCACGAAATTTTGTGTGCAGATTATTTTTTACACAAATGTTAACGCGGGCGAAGTTGCGGGCAACAGCTAGTATTAATATAGATATTTCAAATCTGCTCGGCATCTCGTGATGTACAACTTTTTTAAAAACATATTTTCAACAACTTAAGTACTGTACGTGGGTAACACTATTTACAATTGGTTTAACGAGTTTAAGCATGGACGTAGCAATCTCAGTGATGATCCGCGTGAGGGACGTCCTTTAACAGCGACTACTGAAGATAACATCAGTACTGTGCGACGCATGATAGAGGAAGATAAGAGAGTAACCTATCAGCAGATACGGGCAAGCCTAGGCATTGGTATGAGTTAAGTTCAAAAAATATTACACGAACATTTAGGCGTCAAGAAGCTTTGTACCAGATGGATTCCCCATACTTTAAACGACGACCAGAAACGCCTCCGCATGATTTGGTGTCGCCAAATGTTAGATAAGTTCAACGGCGGTAACTCAAATGCTGTATTTGACATCATCACAGGTGATGAAAGCTGGATATATTGCTACGAACCCGAAACCAAAAGACAATCAGCTCAGTGGGTGTTTCCTTTCGAGGATCGGCCAACTAAGGTAAAGAAAGGATGAAGTCAAGGAAAAAAGATGATTGCCTCATTCTTTGGTCGGAAAGGTCAGTTCGCGACAGTTGTGCTAGAAGATGGAAAGACAGTTACTGCAGACTGGTATGTCAATCGCTGTTTGTCTGTTGTCTTGGAAAAAATTCGACAGCAGCGCCCTCGAAGCAGGATCCTCCTTCACCGCGACAATGCTTCAGCGCACTCCGCAAAACGGACTGTTGAATATTTGACTATGGCAGGTGTCGAGATAATGAGTCCTCCGCCTTACAGTCCTGACCTGGCGCCCTGCGACTTTCGTTTATTCCCAAGAACTAAAGATAAAATTCGAGGTATTCGCTTTACGACCCCTGAAGATGCGGTGAAAGCGTACGAAAATGCCATAGAAGAGACTCCTAAGGAAGAATGGGCCCACTGCTTTTCTCAGTGGTTCCATCGAATGCGACGATGTGTAGAAAGAAACGGAGATTACTTCGAAAAACAAAAAAAGTATTGGCAACTTTCTACATTAAGCCGTTTTTCATTTTCTAAACATTTTCTGTGTTACCAAGGTATTTTTACTTTTTTAGATCCATGAGCATCGGCAGTGATGTGGAATCATGCAATAGAGTCGAGCATAAAGAAGTGAAAAAGAAGGAAACTAGTCACAAGATTGTAAAGAATTACCTGGTCGACTTCTCAGCGAATACGAATCTACACGGTCTTAGATACATTGGTGAAAAAGATAGAACCATTGTTGAGAAGTAAGGAGTTTTAATATTAGAGCTGTAATGTATAGTAATAACTAATCATATTTTCTGTCTGACTGTCGCCTCTCAATACATCTTAGAAAATTTACTGTATGTCCGGAAAAACATAAATGAATTTTGTAAGAAAAGTGATATTCATAGTAGGAATACACGTAATAGACACAGGTTACATGTACCAATGATTATACTTTCGAAAGTAAGCAATTCTTTTAAAGGCAAACTGTATAAGGATTTTACAATAGGATCCCAGAAAACGTTCAAAAGCTCTCCATTAAAAAATAAGTTGTTAAAGAGCGTTTGTGTGGTAAAGGATATTATAAAGTAAAATATTATATGGAAGATACCACACCCTGGGAATAAGGCGTTCCTCCCGGGTATTTCAGGATAAGATGTTAAAATTGTTATATAATATATATTATTTGAAAAGATTAGTTCCACTGAGTTGGTTTCGACGGTTCTTCTCAGTGGGCTTACCTTGAAACCGGTGGTAGATTCAATTGACGTTCAAAAAGATACTCTATTAGTACTATTTTGAATTAAAAAAAGTTGATTTTGATTTTGATTTGTCTTTGCTATAAAATCTAAACTATATGTGAGACATAGAGGGAACAATTTGTATCTATTTTTCTGTTTTATACTACGCTGTTATTTTTGTAATTGTTTCTGTTCCGTTCTCCAAATAAATAAATAAATAAAACGTATTTCAGATATATTTCTTCACTTTTGTTATAAGACTTTACTTGCCAAATTCGATTATTCTTTGTGAATGGAAAGTATCATACAGGTTTCCAATACAAACAGACAAACGCCCGGACAGCGAAGTAATTCTATGATAGAGTATTAGAATTTTATTTGTCATTTTGAGGAACTGTAAAAAAAACCCATACAGTTATATTATATCCTATTTTTAGGGTTCCGTAGCCAAATGGCAAAAAACGGAACCTTTATAGATTCGTCATGTCTGTCTGTCTGTCTGTCTGTCCGTCCGGATGTCAGTTCTATACGAACCGAAACTATAAGAACTATACTGTTAAAACTTGGTAATTAGATGTATTCTCTGAACCGTATTAAGATTTTTACATAAAATTAGAAAAAAAGCAATAAATTTTACGTGTGGGTATCTATGGATAGGTCTTTAAAAATGATATTGAGGTCTGTAAAACCATTTTTTTCTAAATCGAATCAATATCAATAGTTTGCGCGAGAGATACTTCCAAAGTGGAAAAATGTGTGTGTGTGTGTCCCCTATAACTTCTAAAATAAGAGAATGATAAAACTAAAAAAAATATATGATGTACATTACTATGCAAACTTCCACCGAAAATTGGTTTGAACGAAATCTACTAAGTAGTTTTTTTTACACGTCATAAATCGTAAACCGCAATTTACCTTTCATTCAATCAACTCAAATATATAAAAAATCATTTAATTTCATAAACATAAACCATATTTTTTGTTAAAGTGTCTAATGTTGTATAGTAATGGTACGGAACCCTTTGTGCGCGAGTCGACCAGCACTTGGCCGGTTTTTTAACTTGTGTATGTAACTAAATAAACATTCTATTTTCAGAGTGTTTTGGGCCTTCATTTTCACATGCAGTTTGATTCTGTGCGCTGTTCTCATCAGAAAAGTTTATATCAAATGGGACGAACGACCAGTTATTGTGAGTTTCGATGAAACCACTACTCCTATTTGGCAGGTAAGTCCCCCAACTTCTACAACTATTTTCCCCATGATCTAAAGTTTATAAAAAAAATAATAGTGTGAGGTGATGTCAGAGTTGCTATGTTTTGGCCATGACCTCGATGTGAGAGATATGATCTGTCAAGTACATTCCTGGACTGAACTGATTCCGGGGTTAATACATTTTCTCCTATACCTGACCTTGTTAACATCGATTAGCTTTAATGGGTCAGCGCGTAGAGGAATGGCCTTCTCATTTGATTTCGACTAGAAGATTTGTGATAGTGGGACGCTTATGTTATTTTTTATAGAAGAGAGGGTAAACGGACAGTCGGTTCACCTGATGGTACGTGAAAAGCGACATCCACAGACACCCGCTACACCAGAGTATTAGCATTTGCATTGCCAGCCTTATGAGTATGGTCTTTTCTGAAAGGTCCATAAGTTAACAGTTAAGTATACAATTTACATTATTTGTTCATATTTCCGGCTAACCATCAATAAAAAATAACAGCAGGAAGTATGGAAGTATTGGGCTAGGGTGTTGAACGTACCCCACCATGGTTCAGGCCTTGACATGGCGGTGGGGCTCAAACCCTCCTGATATAGGTTCTTCCCGTGCCATGACTTCGAGTAGCTCCGTATCCAGCAGTGGTATAAGGGTCGTATGCTATTGCCTGTTACAAGCATGACCATGATCTCCACGTATGATGATGATGAATTCAATTTGATTATCCACTTGGCTCTTTTCAGATTCCGTACCCCGCAATCACTATTTGCTTCGAAACAGTAATAAGACAGTCGGTATTTAACTATACCCGCTATTATCATTTGGCTTCAAATGGAAATTCTGACAACTTTACCAAGGAAGAGTTAGTATCTGTTTGTTTATTCTCTTTTTTACACAGCGTGTTTTGCGGGTATAAGATCATTATCTAATGTTAAATGCTAAAGATTTTTTTAATCATTATATAAATTTGGGATTTTGATTCTATAGGAATATGCCAATTCCATTGTACCCTATTTTAGTAACCATTAACAATTATTAATAACGGCTAGATTACAAAAACTGATCGTCTGTGCAGACACTGGTTCAGAAAGTAACGTCTGAGCCAGCCCTACATCCAATAAATTAAAATGATGTGCTCTTTACATCTGCTCTCTCTCATTTTAGTTCTTAACATATTCCATGTTAAAGATTAAGTGTTTTTTTATGTTCTTTAAAGCCGTTTAATGCTCTGAGGCATCCCGCTGGGGAGTGCGCCTCCCCAGGCGGGTATGTGCGGGACTTGCTGTGCCCGAAAGCTGGTAAGTGGACGCAGCTCTACCCACTAAAGCTCGGTGAGGTCCACCAATGCCGCCTTTGGTGAGGTGCCTCGGATCTAATGAGCAAACAGGGTACCTCGACGGCTAGTCAGTCCCTCAGGGGACATACACCACCTCCACAGAGTGGTTATCCCGCACCACAGAACAACCCCTCCCAACGTCGGGACAGTACAATGGGGTGTAGTTCCCGTCCTCACCCCTTGCCCCCTGCTATTTTGCCCCCTCTTCTTATAAGAAGGGTAAAAACAGCCCCCTCGACTCAATTAGCTTCAAGGTGCTGGGCACACCTAAGGCTACTAAGCGCCACCGCCACGTCAAGGCTTGAACCATGGTCGGGAAAGATTAGGTGCTAAAGATTCATAGCAAGAGCTTTTTTCATTTAAAACATCAGTATGGGTTTGCGCTTTCATCATCACTAGCCTTCGAGGTGCCCTGTTTGCTTAACTTTTCCGGGGCACCTTACCAAAGGCGCCTTGGTGGCACTCGCCGGGTTTTAGTGGGTAGAGCTGCGTCCACTTACCAGCTTTCGGGCGCAGTGAGTCCCAAATACCTGCCGGAGGAGACCCACTCCCCTAACGGAGAGTGTTCTGGGGCAAAACCTACTATCGTCTCAGGAGAGGTATTATGGGCTCTTATTATACTACTATATATATAAGGGATGATCTCAGAAAGACTCTTAACATGTTCATGACCGGCGCTGACCTCCTATAATTGGATTGTAAGAGGACAGTCAGTCAAGGGTCTTCTTGCGTCTCAATAGGTAACGCATTGAGAATTGACTGTACTTAGTATACGAAGTCCTATATTATAATGTAGGTTGATATTACTCTTCTATGCTCTTTGTCGACATCTCATATCTACATAAAAAACATGTATTAAAGCGCAGATGATATCTAAATTATAAAAATATTTGATATTTTATGAAATTTATGAAACAGGTTGCGCAAGTATAAAGACGTCAGCACTTTTTGTGAGGACGAATACCCAATTGATGGTGAAAATGCAAACATGAGCGAAACCATCGAGAATATAAAGAAGGTAACATATCTACATAGTCCAGCCATAAGTTCTGTTACAAATGAAAATGAATTTTTATAATTATGTAATGTAATATTATTAAAATTTATATCTACATATTCATTAAGGTTTCAGCAAAAAAGAAAAAAAAATCTATTCGAAATAGCCACCTTTGGCTTTTTTTTTTGGCTTTTTTTCTTTTGGCTCAGATTAAAGGCCTGTACAGGCCTTTAATCTGTTTGGCTACGAATCTACGGATTTACGCACTGTCTCCAAGGAAAATGAGACGGAGATCTCTGGGCCTAATTGTAATAAGTTGAGATATAGTTTAAAAAAGCAGTATTTTTTCTATTTCAAAATATAAAAAATCTGCTCAATTCACAATCTGGGAGACGAGATATCTTAAAAATAAATTTATGACACTGTCGAAATAGTTAATAGAGTATCGATTACTATAATCGATTTCTGTGAATCTTTTCAACATAAACACAGTTCACACGATTCTACGGAATAAATACATTATTTATCATAATGTCAACAGTCAACAGTTTAAAAAAACCGAATATACTATATACTTAATAAAAATAAATCTTAAAATCGTTTTTAGTTTACAGATCGTTTTACTACAGATCGATTAATATACAGTACTAAACTACTAGTAAAAAACAGGCTAATATAACAAAATGGCAATGTTCAAAAATCTGCTGTTAAGGTTATTGTCAATTGGTGGCATAACCTTTTGTATTCTAAGCCACTTTCAGTAAACCTCTTTGAACTCTGCTCTCAGATTGCCAAAATCCAGAATTTTTTGAGATGGTTTGATATAAGCTCATAATTGACACCAATTTCATCTTTTTACATCTGGGCCCAATAATGTATGAATAAAAATAAAACAATATACGTGTTCCAAATTCAAAATAATTAAAAAGTTGAAAAAAAGAAAAGTTTTTATGTAACAGTATTTATGGCTAGACAAGTTATACTAATATTAAAAAGAGTAAAGATTTGATTGTTCATTTGTTTGTTTGAATATGTTACGAAATTACTGAACCAATTTGAAACATTCTTTCACCGTTAGAAGCCTTCATTATCCTTGATGAAGATAGGATGGTATAGAAAATTTTCAAAGAAGTTAGGAATCCGTATGAAAACTACGAAAATGTGACCCAACGTGTGAAATAATATTCTCCTTTTCAATACAATTGTCACATTATTAGGTGTGATTAAGCAAATATAGCAAATAACTGTGCCATCTTCCGGGTCCATTTTTATTTTTTAAAATCAGGGTCCTGCTTATAAATAAAGTAATAATAAATGGTAATATATACATGAAATTAGAACCAAATCGGTCCTGCTGCTTGAGAGGAGAAAGAGTGATAAACACACTTACAAAAGAATTGTATATATAGATAATGCACTTATTTCAGATGTCATGCGATATAGACGAATTGATGTTTTGCCGATGGAAGTACATATCCCAGCCTTGCAGTTCATTATTCAAACCAATACTCACAGAAGAGGGTATTTGTTATACATTTAATATGTTGGGAGCCGAAGACATATTTCGAATCGAAAAGTATGGCCAATAATTTTTTTATTTGATATATAACATTAATAATATAATATACGACATAGTCACGACATTAAATGCACACTTAACTAGCTGGTCGCTCGCCAAGGCTGTTCAAGGGAATTTTTGTAAGCCATCCCTTACCATAACTGCACATGATGAGAGGAGCAGGCGATCTTCTAGGTCCTATTTTGCTTTTAACATGACTTTAGGTGACCAGGAAAAAATACCACCGACTATTCCCCTGTGTGATACTCCAATGCCGGAAATAATTTTCCGACAGAACTCCGTACGCAAAGCCCTCTTTTCGCTGGACATTCATGAGTCGAGAGGCATCGTACGGCATCCCTCCGTCAGTGATATAAACATATGTTTCTGAGTGTGCACCCGTCTTTTCTGGCACTTTTATTCATTAGGCGTGGCCCCAGGCTCATAGTAGACGCTTTAGTATACTCGATCCCTAAGAAAGGGGACCATTCAGAGCCGTCCCAGACCAATAGCTATAACTTCCTTGTTTTCAAAGATTATGGAATCCATATTTAACTGCCAGCTCTGGCGATATTTGGAGGAACACCAGCTGATTAGCGATCGCCATTATGGCTTTCAACAGAATCGTTCAGCTCATGATCTTCTTATATTTCTAACGCAGCGATGGGCAGAGGCAATTGAGAGTAAGGGCAAAGCACTGGCGGTTAGTTTGGACACAGCGAAGGCCTTTGATCTGGTGTGGTATAAAGCACTTCTAGCAAAGCTACCATCTTATGGGCTTCCCGAGAAATTATGTAAGTCCATCACCAGTTTTTTGGCAGACAGGAACATTAAGGTTATTGTAGACGGTGCATGCTCGGACCTCAAGTCTGCTAATGCTGGTGTCACGCAAGGCTGTGTACTATCTCCAATCTCGTTTTTTTGGATATCAACTGCATGCTGCAAACTAGCCGCATTCATTGTTATGCAGACGACAGTACTGGAGATTCCCTATACACTGGCTGCTCTTAATATTTCTCGGGAACAAGTCGATGAGTGTCGAACAAACTTGTGTCTGAAATCCAGTTCTGTTGGTCGAAGTCTCAGAATGGGGGCGACTTAACCTAATCCAATTTAACCCCAACACACAAGTTTGCACGTTTACCGCAAAAAATCCCCCTTCGTCGTTCCTCTACAATTTGAAGGCACTTATCTAATTGCCTCAGCATTGGGATACTTGTTGTCGACATATCGAGCGATGTGTAATTTCACGGTAATTTGAAAGTAAAGGCTACTACTGGTTGAAGCAGTATTTCATGCCAATACAGGCCTACAATTATACAAGGCGCAGATCCGGCCTCACTTATATACTATATAATAATAATAATAATAATAATGCCGGGAGGCTTGAATCGTCGCCGACTTTCTTAGAGGCTAAACTAGCCTCTAAAAAACTCGGCGTGCTCAGTGGTAGTGGAGGGACTTGCTCTCACCTCTGGGCTGGAGCGCCCCAATATCAGCTTCTAACATTTGACCGCGTCCAACGCCGGGCGGCACGAATCGTCGATGACAATGTTATCTCCAATCGGCTTGATTCTTTGGCTCTGCATCTTCTACCGCATCTACCACGGGGAGTGTTCTGAGGAATTAATTTGACGACCTTTGTGGCTCAGTGGTAAGCGCGTTGGCGCTCAAGCCGGAGGTTGCGGATTTGAATCCCGCCAGGGAACAAAAATATTTTATGTGTTCCTGGGTCATGGATGTGTATTAAATATGTGTATTATATAATAAAAATCTTAAATATATGTATAGTATAAAAGTATTAAATATATTTCCGTTGTCTGGTACCCGTAACACAAGTTCTTCTAGAACTTACCACGGGACCAGATTGACGTGGTGTGAAAGCGTCCATAGATATTATTATTATTATTATTATTGTTCGGACCAATACCTGCAGAATTCCACCACTGGTCATCGCGAAAAAATTCTAAATTTCACCCTCACTATCTAGATGTTTGGAAATCTACAAAAACTCGATTTTTACGCCATTCCCTGCCTCGCACGACGAATATATAGACTCAACTGCCACCTACGGTGTTTCCGAACCGATACGACATAGGGACCTTCAAGAAAAGAGCATACGTACTTATATTTGAAAGGCCGCCAACGTACCTGCTAATCCTTTGGTGTAGCAGGTGTCTGTGAATGTCGCTTTCACTTACCATCAGGTGAACCGACTCTCTAAATTTGCCCCCTCTTTTATAGAAGAAAAGTAGTCCAAGGGCAATCAGCGCATGAGAACCGAAAATTATTCCACCTCCAATTCTCTAAACGATCCTCTTTAAATTGCCCTACTCTTGACAGAATTGCATTTTGCCATGGGACAAACCCTGTGTCATATTGTTTGATTCGAAAATGTTTAAACAATTGCAAGGAGTTGTTATTTTCCAACCGGAAAGTTAATATTTTTAGAGATATTAATTCTTGAAGGTTGGATAATCTCGAATTTGGAAATATATTTTACCCATTTAGTATTGTCCCATGTAAAATAATTTAAAATAATGAATTTATGTACAAAAATATATACCTGTTTGTAATTGTTGATTTCGCGCGCTCACAAGAAAGTTTTACCTTTAAAACGTTTATAATCTAAACTACTATAATATATGTCCGAAGACTCATAGGTGAATTCGGTATAAAAAGTGACATCCAGTGATAAATAATTTCTCCATTAAATAAAAAAAACTAAAAAACACGCATTAATAGCAAACCCAATTAAAGAAAATATTTTTTAAAGGATGAATTAAATGGGTTAACAAAATTACTTATTGTAAAATATTATGCTATTAATGCGTGTTTTGTAGTTTTTTTTAACTATAATTTATTTTTTACTTTTTGGTGTTGATTTTTTAAATTAACGATTTTATTAATTTAAAGTACTCAACTAATAACAATCACTTTAGAAATTAGTGAGAGGCTAAAAACAACACAAGTGATGTAGGTAACTTGCGCGCCTTACGCCTTCCTAGCATGTGCTATCCTGATTATCCTGATCAGGATATTGGAATAATATTATCAAATTATTGTATTGCCATCGGTCCTCGATAAATCTACAAAGTTTGAACAAAATATAGTCGTTAGAAGTGAGTCAAAATCAAGTCTAAAGGAGTCGGATACATACATAAAAACAAACATACATACAGGTGAAACTAATAAAAGCGTGTTAAAAAAGGAAAAAGTTATTAAGCCAATGCGTCCTATATGAAATTTTGGCGTCAATAATTTCAATTTATTTCAGTACTTAATTCCAAAACGAATGAAAACATTACTTGGTGACCTAAGATGTAGATCAACCAGGCATTTCAGGATAACAACATGTACAATTTGTTATAGAATATTTGAAAATTAGTTCTACAGAGTTTGTTTCACCGGTTCTTCTCAGTAGAGCTCGCTTTATAAACGGCGGTAAATTCAATTGACGTTAAAAAACATACATAATTCTTACAACTAAGATTCAAAATAGTACCAATAAGGTAGGTACTATTTTGAATAAAAAAATTGAATTTGATTGTGTATTATTAAGAGTTTTTTTTTACATTTCAGCCTAAACACCGATTATAGCTATTTGGAATTTTATAACCGCACTTATAATTGGACATTAGAAAATGGATATCGCCCTAACACTCCCTTAAATACCTACCCACGCCGAGGAATTGTGAGTATAATCAAATACCGTACCAACTAGGAGTAAAATACAAAAAATGCACCTACTGGTAAAAACCAATTTTCGTATATATGCCACAATATTAAACTGTTAGGTCCTTACATTATGAAATTAGCATTTTGTATGGTCGGAACATAAAGTCGATTTTTTTGTATATTATATTTAATTAATCAAAGTCAGAGATAGCAATGGTGCATCCATTGCCATCCACTTTTGAAATTTCATAGATTCATAGGTAACTTTACTAAAAAAACATTTGGACAGATGAGTTTGACAGTATTATGGACAGTTTGGGCGGTATGGACTGCCCCATCGGAGTTGACTTTTTTTCCCTTGCAAGAAGTTATCCAAATTTAGAAAAAAGGTAATCTGTTGGGGCAAGGTCTGGGGAGTACGGTAGATGTCTTAGACATTCAAACTAAATCTATATATAAACTTATAATAAAAGTGTAACGAATCCTTGTCTGTACCATAGATTTAGAATTTTTTTCTACGCAATAAAATCCACGAAGTGTGGGAGCGAGAAATTCCAATCAAATACAAACCACCCGAGAGTAAAAGAGACAGTGAATGAAGCACAGATATGTCATGTTTTCGCGAGAAATAAGAGGCCATAGCGACCCAGTCGCGGTTTATTTTATGATTTTTTCTAGTATTAGTGCGATAAAAAATTAAAATATTAAATGTGCAACTATGGTGTCATGTTTTGCGAGTGAACGTGACGTTACAAGACGAAATAACCCTCATATATACACTACATTCACACATGTACCTATATACAATTTTTTGTCATATCCCCGAGCCGTCATTGTGTATCTTGTACATCCTAAATCTATGGTCTGTAAATGGAAGATATATGAGAAAAAAATATATTATTGGGGCCTTTATCAACGCAATAGCACCCAAAACAATGATTGTTAGAATTTTTGTTTGTTTTTCTGTGCGTTTGTGCACGCTAATCTCAAAAACTGCTTATCCGATTTAGATGCGGTTTTTATTAATATGCTGTGATAAGCTTCACTTAACATTAGTGTCATGTCAATCGGCTCATAAATAAAAAAGTTATTTAAAATATTAAAAAAAAATCGCCGAACATTTGTTTGTTTGTTTAATAAATAAAATTCTATATTATTTATTTGGCATCTGAAGAAGATCGTGAGGTGAGGCTCACTGCATCTCAGGAACGTCAGGCCAGGTTTCGTGCAACAGAAACTTCCGTTCAGCGTGAATCTCCATTGAGTTCACATCATCTAGAATGGTCTCAGAAATTTCGAACAGCAAATGCCTGGTCTCGGGATACACCTGAAGAACGGGAAGCACGTCTAACTGACGATCGCGAGGTTCATGCACTATCACGAGAGTCTGAGACTTTCACTGATAGAGAAACCCACCTGAGCTCTCAGACGCTATGATGCTCTCTGGATGGGGATCAACACTTGGCATGATGCTTTAACTGAATCAAGTATTAGCAAAAGCGATTGCGACATTTGTTTGCAATGCTCAGTACACTTTTTGATATAAATTAGCTGAGGACTTTTGCAGGCACGCAAAACTAAATAATGCCCAATTAGTGAGAGATTACGTGAAAATCACTTGAATTGTCGTTTGCTGGTTTTTTGAAGATATAGTTAATATCTGATCGGGTGTGTTGCAGCGTTGATAGTGCTTTGGGAGAAATGTTATTTGTAGATGCTCCCAGTGGAACGAGTAAGAAATTTCTTACCAAAGTAATTTTGGCGAAGGTACGAAAACATGGTAAAAATTCCGATCGTCTTAGACCGTACAGCACCTATTTGTAATATTTCTAGAAACAGCGATATAGCTACGTTCTTCATGATTGTAGCCTTATTATTATATATATAGCACGTTGCGTAATGTCAAACAAAATGACTAACCTATGGGTATAATTTTTATGGTAATTTTGGTAAGAACCTGTGATATCATGCGCATTAAGGGATGATGAAGTTAGAACCTGTCTAAATAGTTCTCGATTGTGGCGTTACATAATCCCATGATTGCATTAGACAGTAAATATGTGAGCAAAAATCAAAGGCAATAAAAATACTCAAGAGGTTTCAGATTTGCTACTTGAGATCGGTAACGGTGTATATTCGCAGGAACAAGAAAAAGTTGTTGTATACGAAGACCTCAACTGCAAAGTTTCATTAATGCGAGATCTCATATCATCCATGTATGGAAACTTCCGAAAATTTCTGGCTTTGCAAAAGAGCTATTTTGACTTCATGAAACGAACAAGCAGCAGCAACAAACGCTGAAATTTTTAGCTTTGTTTTGGGTGATAATGTAGAGTATAACTTCATTAAGAGAGTTATGGAAGATGAAGGTTCTACCAGCTACCAAGTAGAATTTTTAGAAGCCCTAAGTGCTTCTGGAGTACCAGCTTATAAAATAAATTTAAAAGTCGACGCCGACTTTTAAATTTAATGCTCCTTAGAAATTTAAGCCCGCCAAAACTTTGCAAAGGTACCAGATTAAAAGTGATCGATTTACAACGAAACCTGAAAGAGGCAGAGATTTTAACAGGGTGTGGAATAGGTGATAGTGTTTTCATTCCTCTGATTCCTCTCATTCCAAACAATTTTCCGTTTAGTTATAAATAAATCCAGTTTCCAATGAGCCTAGGTTGTGCGATGACAATTAATATAGCCCAAGTTCAGACGCTATAAGTTGTGAGTGTGGATTATTAGATAAGTATTAGCTTATTTTAATGGACGATAAACGTTTATTTTTTAGGGTTCCGGTGCAAAAGCTGGACTATCTTTTAGTTTAACGATTAACAAAACAGATTTAGATTATATTTGCAATGGTCCTGGCATAAAGGTAACTTTCCATTTTTTTATATGAGTGTGTATTTTATAATTATATAAAATATATTTACGTTTATAAAAACGTAATACGAGGAAATTATTTGACTGTTATAAAACTACTTGTATTAAATCTAATAAATTTCGATTATTTTCATATTAAAGTTTAATCCAATCTGCTTTTGCTTTCACATAAATTGTTATGAAATATTTTTTTATTACTTAAACGATCGTAGTTGCTTAAAACAGAAATTCAATTCTAGATAATGTTCCACGACCCAAGTGAGCTACCGCGTCCATCTCAAAAGTTCTTTAGGTTGCCTGTAAATCAAAAAGTTGTTTACTCTATCAAACCAAAAGTGATGACAACTTCAGAAAGTCTTGTATCATATGAAACTAGCAGGTAATTTTTCGTTTATTTTAATATTTCAAGTAATATACAAGATTCCTACTTTCTTACACAATACATGGAGTTGCCGTGTATAAATATACAAATCCTTATCTCCTAGTTTAGGGTGGGAGGGCTGCGCTAATGCAGCGCACCTTGAAAGAGGGTCTTAACAAATGGCAAATGTCTAAAAACGTTGGTTTTTTTTATTTTCTTATATCATAGGTAGACAACCGAGCAATCGGAGCCTTATGGTGACTACCGACGCCCATAGTCATCCGCACAACCAAAAATTATGTAGATGCGTTGCCCTCCTTTTCCTTATCCCTCCAATGGACCACCGAAAACTCACAAACCACACGAAACGCGACAGCATAGCTGTTGGTTAAAGCATTTTTTTTCTTTAGCCAATATATATCTTAGCAACCCTCAGAGGTACTTAATCTCGAATCAGGAGAGACGACCTATCGATCTCTTGCTGTGGATGTAACCACGGTTGTGTACGTCATAGCCCAAGCCAAGAATATTCGCGCAATGCTGATACCAGTGTTATCTAGGTAATCGCTTTGTGTGAAGCCGGTAATGTACAAATTGTATGACGGTTTATGCATATACGCCGCGTTGGTACGCACTCACATCGCCGACCCAGCCGAAGCTGCATATTATTTCCCTCCGGGTTGGAGTGATTGCCTTGTTGTATGCATAAACATCCTTTCCTGACCCTTAAAGCCAGCGGAAGACATGTCAATTTCGTAGGTACTATCAACTTTTTTGAATTTACCTGTGGAATTTACCCTTAAACCTACACACGTAGTATTATTTTTATTACAGACGCCGATGCCATTTCCCCACTAAACGTTACCTTCGATTCTTCAAGAACTACACGCAAGATAATTGTGAAATTGAATGTCTAACTAATTACACTTTCTTAAAATGCGGTTGCGTCCATTTTAGCATGCCTCGTAAGTACATTAATTATAAATTATAGAATAGAACCAATGGCTAAAAGATCATAAAACTGAGTTTTATGAATCATCATAAAACTCAGGTTCGGTTTATTAATTAGAACAGTATCTCAAGAGCGTGATTGAGATCGCTCCCAGAGCTGAGTTCGATTTATTAATATGGCCCTAAACTATCGACGATATTATTCAATTAATAATATCGTCAATAGTTTAGTGTCATGAGATTAATTTGAATTAATTTTGTCATTGATCATGATATATTATATGAGGTTAATTTCCATGACATACCGCTCTACATTTTTCAGTCATTTTCTACATCTACTATTACTGCTGCTTTCTCATGAAGTCTGGTTTTGTTTGTTCTGATATTATGCCTTTTGTCTTCACTATTCAGATGCTCCCGATATGCCAGTTTGCATAGGAAGGACTATGTGCATGGCGGACGCACAAAGTAAATACTTTTGTTGTATTTTTGTATGAATGCGATCTGTATATGCATTAGTTAATTTGTATATATATTATTTGTAAAATTTTAAAAGTACAGATGTTTTCTATAATCATCATCATCAGCCTCTTTCCAGCCCCTGCTATACATAGGCCCTCAATGAACGACAAGACGTTTACTATACGTTGATTAAAAGAGATTGTTTTTAAAAGATAAAATCGCTTATTACGTATTGCATACACTAATATTATAAAGAGGAAAGGTTTGCATTTTTGTATTTAATGAATAAACTCAAAAACTGCTGGCCCGATTCCAAAAAATCTTTCACCATTTATAGAAAGGTACATTTTTATCGAGTAATATTGTAAAAATAACCATGCCCCAAATACACCGGTAACGCTTGCGAAGCTGCACGTAACAGTAAAGTATAAAATACTAACTATAGCTAAAGCTGACAATATATTATCTATTTTAGGGGAACTTATGGATATTGAAATTTATAACGTTATCTCAAGGCCATCTAACAGAAATAATACAAAATATGGAATCAAAAGGCCTCTTCGGTGCAAATGTATACCTGCTTGTGCATCTATTAAGTATGGAGCTGAAACTTCCCAAGAGGCTTTCGATTGGAAAGAATTGTATAAGGCATATGACCTACCGGTAGACGGTGATGAACAAAAGTAAGTTAAAGTAATGATCATAATATGTATATAAGTTATAGAGCACACGCTTATTTTTTTCTTTTACGCCGGGAAATGCTCTGTGGTATCTGTGGGGGGGGGGGACGACTCCCCAGGCGGGTATGTGTGAGTCTCTGCGCCCGAAAGATGGTAGGATGGACGTAGCTCTACCCACTAAAACCCGATGAGTGCCACCAATGCTACCTTTGGTGAGGGGCTCCGGATTTATTGAGCAAACAGCTGGCGCCTCAACGGCTAGTCAGTCCCACAAGGGGCCGAAACCATCACAGGGGGGTCGTCCTGCATCACAGAACAACCTCTCCCAACATCAGGACAGTGCAATGGAATGAGGTTCCCATCCACTTCCCTGCACTTTTGTCCCCTCTTCTTATAAGAGGGGTAAAAAAAGTAGCTCCCTTGGTTCATTTGGCTTCACCCTAAGCTACCGAGACCCACCGCCACGACAAGGCTTGAACCTCGATGGGGATAGAGATACGATTCTAAGTTGAACTTCGTATACATACTGACGGATGCGGACTATACAAAATATGTTAAACTAAACATCTGTAAGTATACATAATTTCAATGTTTCTCCAAATAGTTACCCGTAGAACATGATTCATTTGTAAGATTTTTTACGCAAGTATCGGTTGTTAGACTGAATGAAATGAATGAACTAAATTATGAATATGATATGTATAAAAGACGTCATACGTCACAAGCGCGGCGACCATGAAGCGCCTAAATGAAGGCAATTGGCCCTTTAGGTCGTGTTCGCTCTCTGGATACGAATTGCCGTAAACCATTAAAATTCCCGTCTTGATTTATGCGTAAATACACTAATTACAGAAGTAACAAAAACAAAATTCATGGAATTACATACCACAGATTATACATAATCATGAATTGCTATAGCATTTTACTGGATTAAATTTTTTCTCTAATAAAATAAATATGACGCCATGACATCGCGTGCCAAGCGTAAGCCGAGTCGAGGTGTGGCAGTTTGAAGTGCTATTATAATTATATAATATATGACACTAGACACTATCTTTTTTATTCTTATGGTCTTAATAAAGCCTTCTCTTTTTTTTGTGTGTGCAGATCTTTTCGGAACAGTTTTTTGGTAGGTTTGTGAGCGCGTAACTCATCTATTTATATACATTATCATTGCAATCATGGCCACGGGAGGACTAAAGCGTTTTTTTTTTGCTAAACACTAAAATATCCAACCGTTGAACTGGGGTAGTTACTGTGCTGTAACATATTTGTTGGCCTTTTCCCTGTGCCTTTAATTGCTATCTTGTATTTGAAATATTTCCACCTATATTGGATCATAGTAACTAGTTTTATTATTGATACGATTTTTATTAATGTGTCGATCTCCGACTAAATAGGATTTTCTTGTCTAGTTAGGTAAGTAGCGGGGGGTCTGCATTATCAAAGCATGTGTTTTGGTCCTCATCATCGAGCGTATAAACGAAATAGAGCGTTAATGTTATGTGTTTTGTATGAAAACTAATTCCGCTGCGCCGGTTCTGCGTTCTGATTGGCCGACTGAACGCCATTGATGTATGATTAGCCTATGGGTCGTACCAGAAAACACGCTGATTGGTTGAATTGCTATTACGGTAGGAATAAAGCACGGATCAGTTTCGGAATTTTAATGCTTACATTACTACTCTATCTGGTTATATGCTCGATGGTCCTTGTTCAATGAACATCAAAACGGCTGATCTTGTCATATGCAGATTGTCATTTCGGCTAGTAACAACTGACTGACTCTGCTTTGATCCAGATCCTTATTGGCTTTTTAGTCATCCTCGGTATATAAGACCAAGCAACCAACTAACCTTGAAGTTTTCTTTTCAGTTTAATATGCACGGTTGCGACGACCTTCTTCAAAGAAGCACAATTCATCAAATCCAGACGATCCGAAATTTACGGTCAATACGACTTTCTTGCCAACTGCGGTGGACTTCTCGGTCTTTGCCTTGGCTTCTCTATCCTTAGTGTCGCAGAAATTGTATATTTCTGTACGTTAAGGTAATTATATACCTGTATATATTTTTGAACAGATAAAGTTTGGAACAAATTCGATCGTATCATGAAATAATAATTTTAAATAATTTATTACTTTTTATCACGTGATGATAGGCTGTGTAAAGTAAGGCCTATCAATGCTAATTGTGATAAAGTACCGTAATAAGTAAATTGTAAAGTGTATTCAGTGATGACAGGGATGCGGTTGTTGTTTGGTCGTGTTATGTTGTAAGTAGAGGGGCAGGACCTTAGAGTATACATATTATATACAGCCCGCATTACTAAGTATGAACTGTAAGTACGGGTATACATAGACCATTGTCTTGGAAAAAATCTATCAGTATCAAAACGACCCGCGTCACATTAGGTCCACGAGCGATGTTATACTTGTTTTTATGTTAAAATGGTGAAATGTGAAGTGCCAATTTGTAAGAATGATTCCCGGAAGCAAAATAAAAGAAGCAAATACATTTCTGTTTTGGCGTTCTTTGAGAGGTGCCTTGGTTGTTCCTTGGATGTTCAGCAGTGGATGGATAGAGGCTGATGATGATGATGAATGTCCTAATTTCAATTATCGATATTTTTAATGTATTACGCATGGAAAGTCACTCTCATATGCGCTTTACTAAAGATAAATATCTATAGCGCATCTGCTTACGATCTGCACAATGAAGCGGCGTGACACTCTATATAATATTATGTATACTCTAAGGGCAGAATAGGCCGCGTTATTATCGGCACTTACCGCGACTTACCACCTTATATCTTACTTACTGAACTCCGCGGTTTCACCCGCGTACATCCCATTGCCGTGGGAGTACAGGGATAAATTATAACCTATATTATGTAATTCTGATGGAAAAGCTATGTTATTGTAAAGTTTCATTAAAATCCATTCAGAAGTTTTTGCGTGAAAGAGCAACAAAAATGTATGGATGTACATACATTCTTACAAACTTTCACATTTATAATTTTAGTAGGATGACAGGCAACACGTGGATGGGATGCCTGGGTGAAATTTTCCATATTGATGGGTGACGCTCACCATTTATCAAGTGGCTTATCTGCCCGTAAGCTAATCCAACTAACATAATAAAAAACTTTTATTTCAGGCTCTGGTGCTTACTGTGGAAATCCAGACGAGCTCCAAAAGTACATTCAGAGGAAGTTACTTCATGTAGAAACAATAAGAAGGAGCATAAATAATAACCTATTCCTTAGAGCAATATTTACTATTAACTGTATTATTAATGCAATTTTAAGCTTATTGAAACATTTATATAATCATTTAAACTTTATTATATTAATTAATTATTAAAATTACTGTGTACATTAAACACATCGGATGTAAAATTTAGCAAATCGCTTCACCGCTCTTTTTTAATTCTAGCTATAGCTAGCATATTATAGTCAAATAAAAGTAAAGTAATTAAAATATTATAGGTAAATAGGAGTATCTTATTGAATATCAAATATTAATATTGTTACGGGTGCTTACCGCGTTTAAAGATTTATTCAACAATATTAATATAAACATGACTAGTGATCGCGTTAGTTTAAAACGAAGAATGTCAAATAACTTCCTTTCAAATTCAAAGCACATAATACCTATTGTGTACTCACAAAATGTCGTGTTCACAATATTGTAGTGAGTATTATTATTATAAAATAAATGTTATTATTGTTATACTAGATCTGGTAAGGTAATAATTTTATTAATTCATAATAATTACCACCACCAGCTAGTAAGTAATCTTACTAGCTGTTGCCCGGGACTTCGTCTGCGCAGGATTAGATTTTGGATAATTCATTTAATGTCTGTATAAATTATAGTCTATGTGGTATTCTGATGTAAGCTATATTATTGTAAAAATTCATTAAAATCCACTCAGTAGTTTTCGTGTGAAAGAGAAAGAAGAAGAAGAGAGAGAGAAATGATCTATACAAACTTTCGTCTTTATAATATTAGTAGGATTATAAATTTTTGCTAAAATAATTAAAACTACGAGAAATCTAATATTTGTATCCATTTCATAACAAGCATATTTAATACAATGATTCGTAAGTATATCCCTTGTTTTCCTTCGAATGTCTATTCCTATGTCAATACTAATAATGTCACGTGGTGTTGCTATTTCGAAATAATTTAGTTGTTGCTTTTGTGGCGGACTAATCAGCGCCACAATACTGAATCGCGCTATCAAAGTTCTACAGCTCGTCGCTATACATACAACGGCTGAATTGATAGCAAGTGGGCTTCGGCCTGGCCGAGCATACTATCTCGCTCGGTCGGAGATCTCCCTTTGGGGCGTCCACCAATACATCCCACATTTGTGACCCCCGACAGAACACGCCTCCTTCTGAACTTCATTATCATCACTCCCCCACCCCTCTGCACCACGCCAGCCAGCTTCAGCCTCTTCGGGTACCTCGACCAATCAGCCCAACGAACCGCGACCCTGGTCGAACCCTCATCCGCTTCAACGGGCATTCTCACTACACGACCGGTCAACAAGCAGAGCACATCTCTCCTGGTCAGCACGTAGCATCGGCCCCGCACGGCAGCACTCCGACTCACTGGAGCCCGTGCAGCAGCACTGGCGACACAAACAGAAGACTTCAAGATTCGATCTCCGGTCTTCGGGGGGAGTGATGTGACGGACCAATCAGCGCCACAATACTGAATCGCGCTATCAAAGTTCCACAGCTCGTCGCTATACATACAACGGCTGTTTTTTTTTTAAAATATCTATGGACGCTTTCACACCACGTCAATCTGGTCCCGTGGTAAATACTTGAAGAACTTGTGTTACGGGTACCAGACAACGGAAATATATTTAAGATTTTTATTATATAATACACATCCATGACCCAGGAACACAGAAAATATTTTTGTTCCCTGGCAGGATTCGAACTCGCAACCTCCAGCTTTAGCGCTAACACGCTTACCACTGAGCCACAGAGGTCGTCAAATTGATAGCAAGTGGGCTTCGGCCTGGCCGAGCATACCATCTCGCTCGGTCGGAGATCTCCCTCTGGGGCATTCACCTATTTCCCACACTTTACTTAAAAAATGAAATAAAATAAACACGATGGAGATTTTTATAACAAGGGCAATCAGGAATTGAATTAGGAGATTTCGTAACAAAAATGGATGTAATGAGATAAATACAATTTTAGACCTTTTCGAGACCATTACTTGGGATTCAATTGGACATTACAACCAGATGAGGAGGGAACTTCACCATCATTATCTAATTATTGTCATCAAGTGACCCTTATACCTTGTGCCTAGGTCAGATATGAACCCAGACCTCATACATTTGAGGTTGAGTCTTCTCCAACTGAATTTCGCTTTTTACTTCGAATAAACATGCTGTTGATCAGAAATAATTAGCAAAGTTGCAATGAAAAAGTTATCTAAATATGTACATATTTTGGTGATAAATGAAATAACTTTTCCATTTACTTTGATTTACATACCTACATCTGAAATTTGTAAAAGTGGCTTTTCATCGTAAAAAAGCGAAATTTTGTTCGGATCTGATGCTATAAGATCCTTGATATGCACAAGTTTTTGTTTTTAGATTTATTATGTATATATAATACGATTCTTTTTTATCCTTTCGCATATGTCAATACCACATGGAAACTCAAGACCTGACCCCAATACTGATTGAATAACTCTTGTTGGTAACTGTCCATTGTTAAAATAATTATGTTTAACTGTACGTAACCTAAATAGATAGAGGCTGATGGTGATGATCATGATGGTGATGATGATGATTGTGAGATCACTGGGGGTGATCACATGCAAAGATGAGTGTGAATAGTGCAAAGGGGTGAAAGGGGTGATGGGTAAATGGACTTACTTGATGTACAATTAATGAGCAGATGATGGGAGTGCAGCGGTGGTTTGAGGGTTGAGGTTGAGCTGATGATCTTCTATTCTTGGCGGGCTTCGGGCTGATACGGCTACGTTCCACGCGTGCACACACACATGTTAGATCAGGGGCTAGGACCACCCAATCTTCACTACAACTTAGTGTCAATATTACATATAAATAATATACCGGCCGGTGAAATTATATCGATACCGATCAAGAAGGGGCTGAAGGTCGCGGGCGTCTAATCCACAAAACACTCACGCGTCAACGTCTTGTCGTGAACTGGGACCGCGAGACGGCGCTCGCGTCGAATGATTGACCGATGAGTGAGTGACAGAGTGATCCATTCGTCGTGCCTAATAGGCGCGTACAATGATGGTGGTGATGATGATGGTGATGATAATGATGATGATGATGATGGTGATGATGATGATGATGACGATGATGATGATGATACGTAACCAAGAGGGACTATTGATAATAATTAAGAAAAATAGGTTATCAAATGGCCGAGTTAATTATAAATACCTTCAGCTTTTTCAAGATCCATAATATCAAGTTTATTGAGTAGTCAAAAACTTCTCACAAGAACTTGCATAATATCCGTCTTGTCACAAAACTTACATCCAGAAAGCTCGTGTAAGATTAACAATTATAAGTTCTAGACGAAATGTCTGAGCGTAAACATGAATAAATTAAAACGTACTGAACATTAATTTTAAATATTAATCCACTCGACAGTGGAATTTGACGTTAAAACTATTTGCTGTGAAACCTCTAGAGAAATCAGCAAGAATAACTTCACTTTGCGAAGTGAGTGGTTCGAAAAGATTCTAGAAGTTCTGGAAGTGAAATCTAGAATTAGTTTTAGATTTAGTAGATTTTATTTCTTTATTACCGATGCAAAAAGACAAACTAATTTAACACCTGTTGAAGGAAAATTTGATGGCAATAATATTAATTTTAATATGCCATACTTAACCGATGACTACAATTTCTATTATTGACGATTTGAGTTGAGAGTTGAGTTGACACATGAAAATAAATGATTGAAAAGTGACTACCGTCTTTTAATGACCGCCAAATGGCCGATTCCGACCGGCCACTGCACTCTGCACAGAGATCGTCGTCTCTTCTAGTTGGAGGTCAACATACACACACGAACAACAACCCGAACAACACGAACACGTACAACAGCATGAACAACAACACGAAAACAAACAAGAACAACAACAGGAACACGCATTTAAATGTAATATAAATAAAAGAAACAGGAAACCTAAGTTGTTAAAATTGAGTAAGTTAAAACTTTCTGTCGACTTCGTTTGTTACCTTTGTATCTATTAGTAACTTGATCTAGTTCCGCAGTCTTACCTGAGATAAACTCTCTGTATACAAATTGTTTTTGTTATCATTCCTTGAATTGAAAACTCATGCCATCTTGAATGAGATTTCAAATGAGAAACTTTGATTGATGGTATGAGGTGTGAAAACTATTGTCTTTACGATTGAATTTTCGCCTATTGAGAGCATCGAATTGACAGTCAGCAGACTATCAAAGTGATATTAAATTCTAATCATCCAATAGTGTATAGCCTCCATGCGTTTACCACTTTTGACCGATGAAAATACATACATTTCACAATGTTTATGTTACATGAAAATATTAGGAACGTTTTTTCAATTTGCCCCCCGAGAAATATGTGACGATCACTTTATATTTTTGATGCAAATCCGATTGCAGCGGCGCAGCTTTAGTTTGACATTTACAAACATGAAACGGGTAAATACGGTTAGAAATACATATACTAATAGCATTGACTTTGGGAAATTGGCTTTCATGAAGAATGAATTTGAGTTTTACGAATATGAAAGTGTTTGTAAATACGTATGTAGGGTTTAAATCTTGAAAGCTATTATAGCGTTGAAAGGCGATTCTTATATGGAGAAATTGAATATATTTTTTTTCACTTTAGGTAACGATTAAGGATCTTTAAGGAAAAAGCCTTCCCACTCTTAAAACTCTAAAGTGTAGCGGGTGCCTATGGTTGTCTATGATCATTCACTAAGAGGTGAACCAACTGTCTGTTTGCCTGTTTTTGAACAAAAATGCATTCGATTAAAAATAAGAAATGCAAAGGTTTATTAATGGCAAAATATCTACAACCAATGCAGTGTTTGTGATACGACTTCTGATAATTCGTTAGAGCAGCTCCTCGGTTCAATTGGCATCGCCAAAGGCTACTGAGCCCCACCGCCATGACAAGGCGGTCAACCATGGTGGGGATTCATATCCGTCTATCTTTGGCCTTTGGAATGAGAAGTCTTTCCCTTCTTTCCGGAACACAGTTTTGATTCGCAGAATAAATAAGCAGGCCATTGGTACCCACACGGACATACGGCACAAGCTTAACTTGATAAACCGAAAGCTTCTATAAAAAGTAGATTTATTTACATAGTACACAATGTTTTCCAGTCTATCCTACAGTTGCCTACATTCTTATACTATGGAGAAGACACAAATTAAAATTTTCAACAAAGGGGTCTCTATCGGCGTTAATTAAAATATCCGCTGGAAACAAATGTTTATAGAAAATAAAAAAAGTCCATTTTTAATTTATAACAACAGAACAATCCTTCGGTCTTGGAAACATTTCATTTCTTTAATTTCTAGACTGAAATGTTTACCCGACTACGGAAACCTACGTAGATGAAACCGCGGGGTGCTGCACTAATAATAAATCTTTGTTTTTGTTTTTTTTTTTCAAATTGTCTGAGCTAATGGCCTATTGGCCCTAACGCTATCGGTTTGGTGGCGAGCCAAATGGTTCACCTATTGGTTTTTATATCAGGGGGGTTGCCCCTCGCCAATCGTGCCATGGCGTCGGGTTTGTTTCAATGACGGGTCTGTGCCGCGTCACCGTCGGGTGGAGTGGTACCCCAGGCGGAACCCCTACCGGGTGGACTCATTGAGGTGAGGGCCCGGCAGATGGCGCCAGCGATACTGGGGCCAACTCCGCCGGTGTGAGTAGTGGCAGCCGCCACGTGAGGTCTTTATTGTTGCTGTTGTTGGGTCCCTCCGCGCCCCGCGATGGGCGTGCCCTATTGGACGCGATACTCTGTGACGTTTGGTTTTGAGTAATCGAAACCAAACGTTAGGTGCAGATTTTAATCTAACTTGAGGGCATCTATGTTTAAACTTTGTTTTATACATATAGTTCTTCTGTTATGTTTGTGACTGAACTATTCAGCGGCTACACCGATTATGCTGTTTCTTATTGTGTTCAAGTAAATTCAAGAATGGTATAGATTTACTAGGATATAATTTGTACAGGATGTCCGTCGGGTTCGCTATAATTTTATTAAAAGATAATTCATTTCAAAGCAATATTTTACGTAGGTGTTTTTAATTTGAATATTTGATTATTAACGAGAGTCACGTGACCCAAAGTAAGGTAACGAAGTAAGGAATGTTTGTCTTTCATTTACATAAAATTTAATATAATTTGACGACCTTAATGAGCTTATTTCTCATTTGATACTAAATGTTTCCCGTGACCTCGCTCATCTTAAAATATTTTTTTTATGTGAATCATGTAGCGTCAGTTAAATGTACTCGAATGCCGTGACGGCAAGCGGCACGCTGTCATGCCGCGATGCCCCCACTGCGCCACCAGTCCCTTGTATAATTCGCTATACAAATTGTGTGAAATTTTACAAAATGTGTTTACTGTTTTTGTGTAAAATGCAGGAATAAAATTTATAGAACCAATACAATTGTATTTTTTTTTATTAAAACATATAATTATGGTTAAAATAATTTGATATTGATATTTTTAAATGTGACATCGAAATAGTTAATATACCGTAGCTACTTTGAACATTTATCTGAAAAATAAATATGTGGAATATTACTTAAAAAAATGTCTTTCAAAATCTGAGCGCGCGATTCAGACTCACGCTTGTCTAGGTTTATAGGGTTTCGAAACCAAAGGGTAAAACGGGAACCCTATTACTAAGACTCCGCTTTCAGTCCATCTGTTTGCCTGACTGTCTATCTGTCTGTCTGTCCAACTGTCACCAGGCTGTATCTCATGTCCCGTGATTCTTAGAAGAGTTGAAATCCCAGATGTTGTATTTCTGATTCCGCTATAGAAAAAACGTGATTTTTTTTTGCCTTTTTGCTCGACATTAATAACGGCAACAGGTAGACGCTTGAAATATTAACAGAATATTTAATTACATATTAATTTTAAAAATAAATAATTAAATTAAAATAAAATAAATATTTAAGGGGGGCTCGCATAAACAAAAATCAAATATGGTTTGAGTAAGGCCTACTGGAGTAATATCAGAGAAATCGTAATCAAGCTGACAATCTTGTTAGATAATAGATTTATCTTGCTTGTTTCTTCCGTGAAACAGCTTTGCTGTGTTTCGGAGAGAAGGGCAAGACAGGCGGTGTAATTACTGGCACCGAGACTTAACATCTTATGTCTCAGGATAGGCAACACATAGATGAGTTGCCTGGGCTCGTTCCACGTAAACTAGTTTATGTTCATGGGCGACGTCGACCACTTACCATCAGGTGGCACGTTTGCCAGCAGTTTGCCTATCCAACTGAAATAAAAAAAAAGAGGAGGACAAGACAGGCAGTGTAATTACTGACACCGAGACTTAACATCATATGTCTCAGGATAGGCAACACATAAATGAGTTGCCTGGGCTCGTTCCAGGTAAACTAGTTTTTGTTCATGGGTGACAACGATCACTTACCATCAGGTGGCACGTTTGCCGGTTTGTCTATCCAACTAACATAAAAAAAATCATTACATCATTAGATGGCGCTTTTCTTAAATATCAATAGTAGTGTATTAATATACTTTAACAAAACAAATGTGATTGTTTGCTAAAGTGTCCAATGTTTTATACAATATACATATTACACGAAACCCTTTGTACAAGAGTCCGACTCGCACTTAGCCGGTTTTTTATCTATCAGATAATATGGGCGAACAGGGCGAACCTAATACTTAAGCCCGGCATTTCAAACGCCTATTCGATAATAAGCAGGCCGTTGTGATGCTATGAAGTTCGGCGAAATACATTTAAATCGGCTGAATCACATAAAATAGGTCCTTAGAAACATGTATGACATTTCAAATGAAATCTTCTAAATGGTCGGTGGGTGATTGTGGTTGTATTGCGGGTTCGAATCCCACCATGTTTGTTGATATTAATCGTATAAACTAAGTAGTTAGTACATCTATCTAGTTTATATGATAGTAGTCGTATGACTACTGCGGATGATATTAATATGTACTACTCGGGGAAATCATAGACGGCGCATAAATGCCTTTATGCGCCGTCATCGGCCGATGGTGAGTGGGAAGATATGTGTTGCAGCACATATCTTTACCGAATACCCACTATAAGCTAGCGTTTGCCACCAATGCCACCTCTGGTCAGGTGCCCCGGATCTGTAATTGAGCAATAGGGCACCTCGACGGCTAGTCAGTCCCCCAAGGGACCAACGCCACCTCCACAGAGGGGTTATCCCGGACCACAGAACAACCCCTCCCAACGTCGGGACAGTGCGATGGGGTGAGGGTCCAATCCTCGTCCCTTCTTTTTTGTCTCCTATTCTTAGCAGCAGCTTCCTCGGTTCAATTGGCTTCGCCCAAAGTTCTGGGTTAACCTTAGGCTACTGAGCCTCCTCGCCACGATAAAGCTTGAACCGTGGTGGGGCTACTTTCTTCACCTGTCCTTACTGACCCGTCTCACAAATCCATCCTCTTTATAATCTTGTCTCCTAAAATACGCAGCGCATTAGTAATCTGTTACGCATTAGTATTTATACTGAAGAGTGCATGAACTTAGCATAATATGAACTGAATTACTATTTCTTCCGGCATGAAGAAGTAGTAAGGTTCTAGTAATAGATCTTGACGGATTCTCGGAGTAAACGGGATGGTACCTTTGTGCCTAGAGGTCCTTAGTCCGAGTAACCAAAATGGCTTGGCTTTAAGCTATGGGATGGGAAGTAATATAAAAGTAAAAAAAAACACGAAACAAAACTCAAATTCTAGTCTACCTCAGTTACACTATAACTGAAGTAGTCTAGGTACACGCACCAAATCTTGAATCGTTCGAACGGAGCTAATTCACACCATTGACGCAAGCGCCATCTTTGTTTGACGTAACTAGATTTCGTTTGTGTGTGATTTCAAGATTGAAATGTCATTTGGTAATGTATGCCATATGCCACGCCTATAGAAGTCTTTGACAAAACTAGTTTCGCAGTTTTGTAAAATAACAAATTGATAGGCTTCTATTTATTTTGTAAAAAATCAACTTGATAGGTTTCCATTCAGTATTGACATGCGTTCAGATTATCACTTTCGTTTTAGTGGATTTTAGGATCGATTTATTGTGATTTTTTTAAATTATACTTCTTTATAATTTTCTTTAAAATAGGTAAACTTCAATTAAAAAAAAATTGATCATGTCATATTTTAAATATTTTAATACGAGAATAAAATATTTGTATCCGTTTTTAAGCTAAGAAAAAAAGGGATGTGTGCCAAGAGGCTCACATTGGTACCTATAGTAAAAAATGATATTGGTCAATGTATAAGAGAGTAAAGAAAGCTAATATTTTAGCATAAAACGTTACTAGTGCAATACAATATCGTAGGCTCGGCAGTCAGTAATTAGTATAATATAAGATTACTGACTGCCAAGCCTACGATCGGCCCGGTATTTATACCCCCGCGTCCCAAGGACGCGTCGCGGCTCGCATTGCGCTCGATTTTCGTTTCATTTTGCTTTGAGTCGAGACCTTTTTTGCCTTTATTTATTATTATATTTCAAATAATCCTTACATAATATACATTTTCAGAATTGTCACGATATCATTTACATAATAAAACATAAACTATAAACATATCTTTTCATAATAAAAAGTTATTCGACAAAAATACGATAAAAACTTGACAATTTCACGGTTGCATCGCATTCTTGCTAATATTTTCTAAACTATAAATCGTACCATTATGATTCTTTTATCGTTATAAACTACAAGTTGAGACCTATCTTTTGACATAACATTCATTGCAAAATTCTAATAAACGATATCTAAACTTTTAACTTTTCTTCAACTTGTAAAAACAAAGCAATTTTCTATACAAAAATCCTATCAAATTACTAATATTCTTATAAATCTATGTAAAAGTCGCTAAAACCTACTAAAATACATCTTTTAAAACAATTAATAAGTATTGGAAACTAATCTAATTAGTCTAATCTGTCACTTTCTTATTACTCAATTTTCCATATAACTATTATTCTAATATACTTAAATCATTGTTTACTATAGCATATCTACATAGACAAACCTAAATATTCACTTTATATTATCCTAATTATCGTAAAAATATCAAAATCTAATTAAAATTAGTCTGATTAGAATAATATCATTCCATCTCTCTTACTCCTACACATTACGAGTGAGAGGCAAATACTTCTAATTATTTCTGCTTATATTTTCGAGATTACCATCCTGATTATTATCCTACATGCTTAATTTTATCCATTTTACCTTATATTTGCATTATAATTATCATACATTATCATTCCTTCATATAAACATACCAAAATTAACACTTTAAAATTCCATAAGGTATGTCATCGGTTCGGTCGGCCCACAACCGGTATGGGGCGAGTCCGATACATCGTGACAACTTTCGTAATATTCCTAACTTTTGCGACTTAAAACTACGTCGCCGCTAGTCGGCTCACAGCCCGTATGGGGTTGGTCTGATATGAATGTACTACGTTTTTACATACATGGTTCGACTTGGGATCTCGTCGCCGACAGCTAGTATCGTATAAACATACACAAAACCAAAATGGAATCGTTAATTTGGTTTTTGCGCGCCACTGACCATAGGTACCTACCAGAATCCTCCTTATTTTTTCATCAAATAGGTTTGCTGTGTTTCACTGCGCCTCAGAATAGACAGCACATATGTGACCGTCTTAGGTTAGTCTCAGGTGAATATGGTGTTTATGCTGACCACTTATTGGGTTACTCGTGTGATAGTTTACCTATCCAAGCATATAAAATAAAATAAAAAATACCTGTTTTCTGTAAAGTCCGTTTACGTCGCAAGCCGAACGCTTAAGCCGATCGTGCCTCTCTATCGCTTGTTCCGTGCTCTTGCTTGCACGCTCGGCTTAGGTGGAACGAGACAATGAGTCATGCTTTTCGTGTGTGCAGTCGACGTTCGACGATTTATAAGACGTTATCACATTAAAAACCGTTATTATACTTAATGTCAAGCCCTTTATAAGTTACTAGCTGTTGCCTGCAACAGTTACTCAACTTCTATTTGTCACAGCGTGATGTTATATAGCCTATAGCCTTTAGCGGCTATGATTTATTAATATTAAATAAGTTATCAAAGTCTATCGTGTGTGGTTAATAAAACTAATGTTCTAACTCACTACTATATTTCTTGTTCACACACAAAGAAAGCACGACACAGATAGAAGGAGAAAAGTGGAAGACAGTCTTTAAGCAATTATTAGCGAATACAATAAATTTTACGTTAATATTTAAATGCGCACAGAAAGCCAAGCAAAGCGACACTGACTAATCGGCGCGGGCGCTGCAGTCGACGCTCCGCTCCGTGCGATCCTTAGATCCCGTTATTATACGTATATAAAATGGTATTTCTGTGCGTTGACTAATATTATATTTTTACATATATGTAACAATGTTTTAACATATTATATTTAATTTAAATATATTTTATTGGCCTACATTACACACACATACTTTACTACTTACTTATACAATGAATTATTATTAGACAATATACAACATAATAAACTAATTACTCATTAACAACTAATTACAATGTATTAATTTTGTCCAGCATTGGACGAACACCACACTGACGGTGGTGACGGTACACTTTACGTGCCCCTACATCACCCCCCTCCAGAGACCGTCCTACGGGCGATACAATGTAGGAAATCGTACTTCGCGACCTGATCGAGTTCTTCTGATAGAAAATCTCTCGGGCTGATCTTCACTGGCGGTCTGTGGTGTGTTGTGTGTATGTTTATCATTGTGAGTGTCGATGTTTTTGTATGTAAATGTGCTTGAATGTGGGTTTTGTGAGTCATGCAATGTGTAGGCTGGTTTGACACGGTCTACTGACACTGTGACTGCCTTACCCTTTAAAAGTATGGTTAGCACTTTGTCGCCCCTTTTAAGTATTTCGTGGGGACCTGTATATACGGGTGCTAACGAACCACGATTTATTTCCTCCCGAAGGAAGACATGTGTTGAAGTAGCGAGGTCTTTAAAGACAAAGACAGATCGACTACCGTGACGAGATGTTGGAGTCGGCTGGATCTTTCTAGCAAATAAACGGATGCGAGTTAGGTAATCCGTTATGTCGGTGGATTCCATTGACTGTGGATCTATTAATTCACCTGGGAGTCTAAGAGTCTCACCGTAAACGAGCTCGGCAGAAGAGGCGTGAAGGTCCTCTTTGTGAGCACTGCGGATGCCCAGAAGTACCAGTGGGAAAGATTCTACCCAGTTGTTATTGGCATGGCACGTGATGGCGGATTTAAGTTGCCTGTGGAACCTTTCCACTAGACCATTGCATGCAGGATGGTATGCAGTTGTCCTTTTGTGGCTAAATCCGATCAGCTGTGCTAACCGCTTAAAAAGAGCGGACTCGAATTGAGCGCCTCTATCGGTAACTATATCAAGAGGACAACCGAATCTTGCTATCCATCCGTGCAATAAGGCGCTGGCCACTGTTTCAGTGGTAATATCACGCAGTGGTATTGCCTCAGGCCAACGAGTAAATCGGTCGACGGCAGTGAGACAGTACCTATATTCTCAAGAAGATGGCAGAGGGCCAACCAAGTCAATATGGATGTGTGCGAACCTCGATCGTGGTAATTTAAAATTACCTAATGGTGCATGAGAATGTCGGGATATCTTGCACTTCTGACAAGCCTGGCAGTTCTGCGCCCATATTCTACAGTCCTTTTTAACGCCTGGCCAAACATACCTTTCGGTAACTAGTTTGGCTGTCGCGTTAGAGCCGGGATGACTCAGGGAATGCAGGCTACTTATGACTTGATCGCGAAGTTCGCGAGGTACATATGGTCGAATATTGTTAGTACTTACATCACAATAAAGTTCGGCATCTGTTCCCAGTACAACAACCTTCTTCAGGCACAATGACGTATCACTGTCCAGTAAGTGACTTAATTCCGTGTCAGAGACTTGGAGCTTTGCTATCTGCTCTAGCTCGACCGGATGAGTTATTTCCTCAACCCTAGACAGTGTGTCAGCTACTACATTATTTTTCCCAGATATGTGCCTGATGTCAGTTGTAAATTGGGAAATGAAATCAAGAGGTCTGAACTGTCTTGGTGAGCAATTTCGTTTATGCGAGTGGAATGCATAGCACAGAGGCTTATGGTCTGTGTATACAGTAAAATCTCGCGCTTCAACCATATGTCGAAAATATTTAATAGCTTCATAAATAGCCAGCAATTCTCTGTCATATGGTGAATATTTTTGTTGTGAATGACTCAGTTTGCGTGAAAAGAACGCCAAGGGCTGCCAAGTACCATCATCTCCTAACTGCTGCAATGCTGCACCCAAAGCTGAATCAGATGCGTCAGCGACAATAGCCAGCTTTCTCTGGATGCTTGGATGAGCCAGCAAGGTAGCTTTGCATAAGCCCTCCTTGCAGGCATCAAATGCCCTTTTTTCAGCGTCAGTAAAAATAATAGGTTGGAAGTTTTTTACTGAGCCTTTTAGAAGAGCGTTAAGTGGAGACTGGTGTTGAGCTGCACCAGGAATAAATCTCCTGTAAAAGTTAAGCATGCCCAAGAAGCGCCTTAACTCTTTTATGGTCTTCGGAGCAGGGAAGTCGTTAATCGCCTGAACTTTAGCAGGAAGTGGCATAGTACCTTCGGCTGAAACGCGATAGCCTAAAAAGGTCACCTCTGATGCGCCGAAAACGCATTTAGAGGTGTTAATTACCATTCCATATTCCTGAAGTCTGGTGAACAGTTCTCTTAGGTGTGCCTTATGCTGCTGCTCATCCTTTGAGAAGACCAAATAATCGTCAAGGTACGCATAAATAAAATCGAGTCCCCGCAGCATCACGTCGGGGTCACCAGTTTTAGCGGCTATGATTTATTAATATTAAATAAGTTATCAAAGTCTATCGTGTGTGGTTAATAAAACTATTGTTCTAACTCACTACTATATTTCTTGTTCACACACAAAGAAAGCACGACACAGATAGAAGGAGAAAAGTGGAAGACAGTCTTTAAGCAATTATTAGCGTATACAATAAATTTTACGTTAATATTTAAATGCACACAGAAAGCCAAGCAAAGCGAGACTGACTAATCGGCGCGGGCGCTGCAGTCGACGCTCCGCTCCGTGCGATCCTTAGATCCCGTTGTTATACGTATATAAAATGGTATTTCTGTGCGTTGAATAATATTATATTTTATGTAATATGTAACAATGTTTTTATATATTATATTTAATTTAAATATATTTTATTGGCCTACATTACACATACATACTTTAGTACTTACTTATACAATGAATTATTATTAGAAAATATACAACATAATAAACTAATTACACATTAACAACTAATTACAATGTATTAATTTTGTCCAGCATTGGATGAACACCACACTGACGGTGGTGACGGTGGTGACGGTACACTTTACGTGCCCCTACATAGCCTTCCTCGATAAATGGGCTGTCTAACACTGAAATAATTTTTCAAATCGGACCAGTAGTTCCTGAGATTAGAGTATAGATTAAGTCAAGGGTAGTATATTATCTTCACCGCTCGAGGAAATTACATGAACGGTCACTGAGTTTCTTTATTAGCAATCAAGGGATTCAATGGATCGTATTTTGACTTGATTTCGTTAGGATTTGGACATTCTCTATTTTACGGTTTGCTGCTTACATCAAATACAAATACAACTCTAGTTAACTTTCATGTCATAATATTATGTTCATGTATTTAGTAGACCATATTCGTATCAGTATACAACACTCGAGATTCTTTCGGAAAAAAATAATGTCGAAAATCCCCGAAAAATGGGTTTTGAAAGTACATTAAAAAATAATGGAGTCGCCTAGACCTGGCTAGGTTTTTGTCTTTCTAGTTTTTGAAATTGATCAAATTGGTGTAAACAAATGGACCGGTAGGACATACGAATCTGGAATACTTAAAATGAGGTAGATTCTATAGATAAGAGAGGTCTCATTAAATGTGCAGTGAAAATTATGTTTTTTTTTTGCTTTCAAACGGAAGTATTTCAGAAATAAATAATTCTAATTTACAAATATACAATCACAATAATAATAATATCAGGATTCGAACCGCAATTTGAAAGAGTTGCCAATTAACAAATACCAGAGAAACTTATTGAAAAGTACAATAACGCCAAAACCAACGCAAAACCCAAATTAATTTTGACAAAATTTCCAAGTTGATATTGTATTTCTTGTAAAGTAAAGGGTCATGATTAAAAGAAAACAAATGTCAAATTAAAATGGTTAAGTGTAAGTGACTGTTGGGCACATGCTCCTTGAAATAATGCGAGAATCAGGGCAATGATTTTTTTTTATGTTAGTTAGATAGTCAAACTGGCAAACGTGCCACCTGATGGTAAGTGGTCGACGTCGCCCATGAACATAAACTAGTTTACCTGGAGCGAGCCCAGGCAACTCATTTATGTGTTGCCTATCCTGAGACATAAGATGTTAAGTCTCGGTGCCAGTAATTACACTGCCTGTCTTGCCCTTCTCTTCGAAACACAGGGAAGCTGTTTCACGGCAGAAACAAGCAAGATGGTGGTACCCATGCAGCCGGGAGCGCGGCAAAGCGCTTCCCTCCCACCGGTAATTTGATGAACTTCTCACATAATGAAATGGTATGTGATTGCTAGGACTCTTCCGCGATAATAGTCCCACAGCTCCTTCCTTTCTAACAATGCATATGCGTACACTTTTCTTTTTCTTTTTTCTTTAACGCCGGGATGTGCTCTGAGGCATCCCGGGGGAGTGGGTCTCCTCAAGCGGGTATATGGAACTCGCTTCACCCGAAAGCTTGTAAGTGGACACAGCTCTACCCACTAAAACCCGCAGTGTGCCACCAATGCCGCTTTTGGTGACGTGCCCCGGATTTGTTGAGTTAACAGGGCACCTCGACGGCTAGTAAGTCCCTCAGGGGACCAACGTCACCTCCACAGAGGGGTTATATAACAACAACGTACCCTCCCAAAACGTCGGGACAGTACAATGGGGTGAGGTTCTGTCCTCGCCTCTTGCCCCCTGCTATTTTGTCCCCTCTTCTTATAAGAGGGATACAAAGAGCCCCCTCGGCTCAATTCGCTTCACCCAAGGTGCTGGGCTAACCCTAGGCTACTGAGCCCCACCGCCACGACAAGGCCTGAATCATTGTGGGGATATGCGAACGAAAGTGTGTGTAAATTGTGATTTTACATGGGTGGGACAATAATATGCGTGCATTCACTCTACGTAGAATTCATGGTTCTAATATAATGTTAGTTAACTCCCCAAACTATCATATTATAACATATCATAGATTTCCGCAAAGTTACGCCTCATCATCATCATAAGTGGCTTTTACATGTCACATTGCTGAGCACGGGTCTCCTCGAGGAGGGCATTGCACCTTAGTTCACGCGCTAGCCACGTGGTGGTGAATTTTACACATCCTTTAAGATTTTTAATATGTGACGCCTGATTCCATTAATTAACATGTTAAAATACTTTTACTTTCAATATGCACTTACTAACGATGGTTTTCTTCATGGCAGCTCAAATGATTGGCAAGGTTGTGTATAAATATAGAAGTGATACGATTGAATAAATTCACCTTTGTTTTGAAAACCCATTACTAGTTTTAATGCCGTTTTAGGGCTTAGTGAGAATGGGAACGGAACCCTTATGAATTAGTAATGTCCACCCGCGTGTCACAGTTTACGGATACCATTGGGATTTAGACTCGAATTTCGGGGAAAATATCAAAAAATCTCCGCACGAAATAGTTTTTTATTGACCCTTTGTGGTTACGCAACTTTAATATGTTCAAAGCACCCCACCATGGTTCAGGCCTTGACGTGGCGGTGGGGCTCAGTAGCCTAGGGTGAGCCTAGTACCTTGGGCGAAGCTAATTGAGCCGAGGGGGCTTTTTGGTACCCCTCTTATAAGAAGAGGGGAAAAAGAGCAGGGGGCAAGGGGCGAGGACGGGAACCTCACCCCATTTGTATTGTCTCGACGTTGGGAGGGGTTGTTCTGTGGTGCGGGACAACTCCTCTGTAGAGGTGGCGTCGGTCCCCTGAGGGACTGACTAGCCGTCGAGATGCCCTGTTGGTCATTAGATCCGGGGCACCTCACCAAAGACATTGGTGGTACTCGTCGGGTTTTACTGGGTAAAGCTGCGTCCACCTTACTATCTTTCGGGCGCATCGAGTCCCTTATACGCGCCTGGGGAGTTCCTCTTCCCCCGCGGGATGCCTAAGAGTATTTCCCGACGGAATAAAAAAAAAAGTATAGGGTTGAGTTTTATTATGTTATTAAAGTAAGATAAGAAAAGTTTTAGTAAATAGTTTCACTACTGAATATTCTATGTGAACAAAACCAGAAGAAAAATTGACTTAGTAACAGAGTTTTTTATGATAATTGTATCTAGAATAGAATAGAATAGAATAGAAAAAAATTATTTAGGTTGCATACACTGTTGCATACATTTTAAATAACAATAATTATAATCTAAGTATGTACTTAAGTTTTACATTAAATTATTCTAAGGTATCTAGTATCTACATAACAATATTAACAAAAGTATTAACTAACAAACACAAATATATAATATTAATTATATACCTACAACAAAATATTTATTTATTTATTTATTTAATATCATTAATAACACTACCTAATATATTACCTACTTAACATAGTAATAGTTAAAATACTTACCTAAACTATAATAAAATACACAACAGTGTAATTACAATTCCTAAAATGGAAGCCACTCAGTTGAATGACTGTGGGACAAAACACAGTCCTGATTTTATGTGGCCCCTAAATAAACGAAGGAAGCATAGTTGGGTCAGTTTTACAGCCAAAATTTTACTAAAACTATATTATAAATAAAATAAAAAAAAGAAATCTATGTAGCCAACATTTTTTTAGTATAATATATAAAAACATTTTGTTATGTACTATAATATATAAATACAGAATATAGGTCAGTGCTCACATCACACTACTCAGCATTCGTAAATCAGTATCATAACTCATCCTGACTCGAACTGCCGCGAACTCGAATCCACACCCTTAACGAATCACAAAACAATTATTGTTATGCAGTCGGATCATTCATGTACCTATGTGGAACGCACGCACCTCGTGCGCAATTTTTATTATGACGTAGTCTGTTAACAATTACAATTTAGTTGTTTTGACGCTGATCCAGGCCTAAGGCTAAAGAGTAGCTAAGGTAAGCACAGAATATCATTATTTCATGTATGCGGAATTATAATATTATGTTTATGACTTTTAACTAATAGATATAATTTATATTTTAGATTAGCATGGTGAAAATTTAATTTGTAATGTTACCTCACGAACTATGACATCCGTGGGCAAGAGAGAACATGGACAACCTACCTAGTATATATTTTATATGAATCCAACGCTAGATGGGAGAATCGCCGCTTTGCCGCCATTTCACAACTTAGTAACCGAGCAGGTGAGAAAACCATAATACATAATTTAAATTCTACCAGACATACCTTAATATAACAGTAACATATGTATATATTTTTATATACCGACATAGGTATTATTTAAGTCTAAAGAGTTCGTATTATATAGTAATATTTACTAACTATTTAATTGTTGTTCGAGTAAGTATTTTTTATATTTTTTATATCTCACTAAATTATGGCTGTAACTCACTATATCATGTAAGTCTTATTGAGTGAAGGTAAAAATCTTTCCTAACTAGATTTTTTCTATGACCTTAGGGCTAGGGCTAGGGCTAACACCCCACCATGGTTCAGGCCTTGTCGTGGCGGTGGGGCTCAGTAACCTAGGGTGAGCCACTGCAGCTTGGGCGAAGCTAATTGGGCCAAGGGGGCTCTTTGTACCCCTCTTATAAGAAGAGGGGACATAAGAGCAGGGGGCATAGGGTGAGGATGGGAACCTCACCACATTGTAGTACCGACGTTGGGAGGGGTTATTCTGTGGTGCGGGACATCCCCTCTGTGGAGGTGGCGTCGGTCCCTTGCAGGACTGACTAGCCGTCGAGGTGCCCTGTTTTTTTACTAGATCCGGGGCACCTCACCAAAGACGGCATTGTTGGCACTCGCCGGGTTTTAGTGGCGTCCACTTACCAGCTTTCGGGCGCAGCGAGTCCCACATACCCGCGTGGGGAGACCCACTCCCTCGCGGGATGCCTCAGAGCATTTCCCGGCGTTAAAGAAAAAAAAAGGGCTAGGGCTAACAAATTTAAAAACTTACATACATTATAAAGGAACAAAAATAATAATATAATATATAGCAACCCTTATATTATTTCTCACTGCTGGGCTCAGGTATCCTCCTCGAAATCGAACTTCACACACCTTCAAAGACTTTTAATCTCATCAGGCATGCAGGTTTCCTCACGATGTTTCCTTCACCGATGACCAAGCGTTAGTCTCATGTTCAGGTGCACGTAGAAATTTAGAAGAACTATTTCCAGGCATCACAGGGATCAAGATCGAACCCGGACCTCTCGCTCAAGAGGCCGAGCCCATACCCACTAGTGACTATACCATCGTCGCTCGAAACGAACAAACTAGCATTTTTATAATAATACTAGCTGTTGCCCGCAGCTTCGCCCGCGGTAACTTAGATTTACAGCCGTACCCGGATTGATGATGATTATTTTTATAGCCTAAGTTACTCCCTATAACATCAGATATCTGCCAGTGAAAGTCCCATCAAAATCGGCCCAGCCGTTTCATAGAGAGAGAGAGCCGGAACAAACAGAGAGACAGACAGACAAAAAATGTAAAAAAAGCTATTTTGGTATATGTCTCGTGTATTCATCCATATGCATTTAATAAAAAGCGGTTATTTTTATATTACAAACAGACACTCTAATTTTATTTATCTCTATAGATAGACTATCAATAGTCACAGATCACTAGGATCGGGCATACCGGCGTTCAGTAAAATACGTCCAGTGAACGGGGGCAGGTTGATAATGATGACGATAATAATATGTTTGAACTTATCGCGTCACCGTTCCTTATCCTAAAATTATTAATTAAATTCTGAGTAAGATGGAAGTTTTACAATGATTGTTATAAATAAATTCATGATATTAATTATGAAATTTATTCGTAAATAGCTATTTAAATTGTATCTCGAGCATAAATTGAATAAACCCTTTAAATTAGCCGGTCAGTGGGCAGGGTCAGAATTTGCCTTGCAAAATGGATAGGGATAGAATGGGGATAGAAAAGGGATAGAACATTAAGATAGTCTTGAAATTTTGTCAATGGATAAGTGGTCTTAAAATACACAAGTTGTTGTTTATACGCGTTAACCAATTTTCATTATTAGTAAAAATTTACACTTTTACACTTTTATAACCAAAATTAAATATTATATGTAACCATTTAAAATAGTTATAAATTATACACTTTTATGACCAATAAACGCTTTTTTTGGTTATAAAAGTGTAAAATTTTGAATGTGTACCATTAATTATTGACGCAATTTGGTGGTAAAATCGACTTGAATGTGTAACGGCAAAATGCATGACGCTGTTGTTTCTTTATTTTGTCCTTCGTTACTAATTTTTTAACCAACTACGGCGAAGCAAAAAGGGGTGTTATGTTTTTGACCGGTATGTATGTATGTATGATTTTTAATGTAAAAAAAGCAGGTGATTCACATCTGTCGAGCATCTCGTGACGGCATTTTTATGTTTTGTCCTTTACTGCAATGTCGGCGTCCAGGGCTTACATTTTTTGAAGTGAAATATTTTTAGATGAGATAAAATCTCTGGATTCTCGACGCTGTAACCTCCGATAGGAGACGCTATTTGAAGTTTATATGACGTTTGATTTATTTATATAATGTTTACATAACCAATCGTCAAACACACTGAAATGTCAATGTCATGCAGTCATTTTTGTGCGCTGTTTAAATTTTATAGGTTGTCATAATCTTTTACAGCCGGTATTATAGGTATTTCAATTTAATTGTTTTGTTTTCACATCTATCGGCAGTCCCTGTGACTGGTTGGGTTAGTATTTTTTATATATGCGATGGTTAAGGACTTCGATAAGGTAGCGTTATATAAAGAATGAATAGACAAACGACAATACCAATTCGAGCGCCTTTAAACTGTTTTAATTGCGTAAATAATCATAAAAAATAATAACATCAATCGTTATGTCACACTGTTGGGCACGGTTCCCTCCTCGAAATAAGGCGAGGAGGGTTTTGGGCCATAGTTCACCGATGCGCTGGCCCAATACACCTTCAAACACTTTTAATCTCATCAGGCATGCAGGTTTCCTCACGATAAAATTACTCCACCTACTTAGAGCGCATGGAGTCATCCATTAAATCCAATCCTAGCCTAATTTGGTCATACATAAAATATAAAAGAGGGTGAACCTCTATTTTTCCCGCGGAAATGGCCTCACATACGGGCGTTGCAAGAAACGGTCCTGATATTTGCGTACTTTTTGCTGAAATTTTTTCCTCTGTTTATAAAAGGAACCGCTCATTTATTCAGCCACATCCGTACGAATGTATTTCCACGGACTTTATATCGCAGCTTTCAATCACCAGAGATCAAGTTTTAAAAGAGTTATAAAGACTTCTAGGAAGGGGGCCGGTCCTGATAATATACTACCTGTCCTCGTCGTCACATGCGCTAGTGTCTTAGCTTTACCCTTCTCCATAATATTCAACAAATCTATGAACTGGGGCATCTTCCCCACTGCTTGGAAAGAATCCCGTATAGTAACCGTTCTTAAAAAGTGTCGAGGTTAGAAAAGTCAATAACTATAGGCCTATTGCCCTCATATCAGTCTTTGCAAAGGTATTTGAAATGTTATTGTGTCCAATTTTCTTTTGGCACTTTAAACAATCGATCACCGCAGAACAACACGGATTTGTAAAGGCTAGATTCACGATGACTAACTTATCATCATTTGTCGAGGGCCTTATTGAGGTAGATCTTATTTAACCAATAGAAGATCGGTGGTTGTGGCTGCAGGTTTCTCCTCCATACCTTTTATCGCCTATTATGGGGTTCCCCATAGCTCGCATTTGGGACCTTTGTTCTTCAATATAAAATATACTCAAAAATATACATGTTCGCTGATGGCTTGAAATTCTTTAGAAATCTCGCCTACTGATAGCCAGCTTCTTCAAAGCGATTTCGACAGCCTTGTGCACTCATTAACATTAATAAGTGTCATTTAATTTGTTTTACACCAAAAAAAAATAAGGCATAAGGCGTAAGGCGTAAGGCGTAAGGCGTAAGGCGTAAAGAGTAAAAAGTAAAGCGTAAAGCGTAAAGCGTAAAGCGTAAAGCGTAAAGCATAAAGCATAAAGCGTGAAGCGTAAAGCATAACGGATAGCGAATAGCGAATAACGCATAACGAATAACGAATAGCAAATATCGAATAGCGCATAACGTATAACGCATAACGCATAACGCATATGCGTAAACAACGTGACACGAAGTTTTTTATATAAAAGAGATAGATATTTGTACACGATCCGAAATATGTCAAAATTATCTGTCACGGTCCTTTGAATCCATTTTGAATCACAGAATTTCAACATTTTTTATCACACCGAATATGCAGTGAAACGTGCCTAGCCATTGCCTAGATTATAAAATTTGAATAGCTCGAAGTATGTGGTTGGTAGGAAACGCGTAATATATGTCGAATAAAAATAGCTTGTATCATGTAAATTCCCGGACAATATGACTTTGGAACATAGGTTAGCTTTATAAAAATATCCTAAAACACTTCTCGAAGATTTTGGAAAAAATGTAGTGGGTCTATTATTATTATCGTATTAAAAATAGTTTTTTTCCACGATTTCCCACTCGTTCCCACCACTGCTATTCCTGTGTAGCCAGGCCAACGGCTACCACTAAATTATTCTTTGGTACGATTTCGACCGAGGGATACGGTAACTGTTTTAGGACACGTATCGATTTTAATCAGAAGAATTTAGAAGGAGGGGAAAAAAATAGACGAAAGAAGCATGAATTTTATAGCAAAATTTTATGCACATATCTAAATTACAATAGGTTTTGTTAATATTAAAAGGCTCTACTTTCGCGAGCTGGGAGAGGCGGAAATTAAAAGTCGCTCGTGTACCTTTTATTTAAATACCACACTGTTTTAGTCGGAAATTTCACCGAGTTATTTTTATCACACGTGGTATACAGATTTTCTCGGAGATTTTCAGTAAAATCCTCTCTCGGCGTTTGCTTATTATAAAATGCCTTTTAAAGTATTAAATATTTTAGGTTCTATAAATTTCCTTTAAAATTAATTCTAGTATAATCAGTTCATTTTTTTTATTACTATTTTTTTATTAATTTGCATATGTCCAAGTAAAATTTGGTTATTGAATTTTAACTAACTTCCCGTTGCGGTAGACTTGAAATTTTCAATTCTGGTGATTAGCGTGACGCCAGTCAGCTTAATGCTTCCACGGGCAGGCAAAAGTCGAAGGGGAGACCTGGCAGAGTCGCCTAAAAGGCAGATACTCCACAAGTGGGGAGACCGGCTAAGAGAACAGTGGGTTGGCCGGCGGCATGGCCCAATCCTCCACCTGGCGCAAATCCTGACGGGCCACAGTTGCTTCAGGAGGTTTGAATTGATATAAGTGCACTCATATTAACCAATACAGATAACAAAAATTCAATTTAAGTTTCGAGAAAACCGCTCTACGCTTTGCTTATAAGGCGTGCAATAAGAAATTCAGGTTTACTTAAAGAAAGTAGGAAATACTCAGAAGAAAGAACAATCGGTATTTGTATAGAAAATTGAAAATATAATATTGAGAAATATAAGCTGTCCTTGCTTTGCCCGCAAGAAATTTCCTGCAACGGTCATATTCTCGACCATATTGAAATCCGAATTTTGAGGAATGGTGATGATTTTCGATTTCCAGTGCCGGAATCCGATTACTCAGTCATGCAAAAAATGGAAGATGTAATCGTAGTCGTATTCAATTACTATTTTGTTATCATCTAGATTTACAATGTGAATTTCTTGTGTTGATGCGATTTTAAATAATTCTAAAAAATACTTTATAGACTAGAAACTATCCGAAACGTAGTGGATGTTTAGTATCATAAATCGGAATAAAATATGTAAAACTAATTTTAATAAGTATTATATATTTTTGGGGATTAGAAGTGGAGATAAATAAAAAACAATTGCTACAATACAATACCTACGCAAAACCTACGCTTAATTTACATTATAATTTTTAATATTTCTTAAAACCTATCTTTACTCAACATTAAATAGAACAATCGTTAGTTCAGATAGCAACAAAGCGAAAAAGTATTTAGGTACACGAATTAGGCAAATACAAGAATATTCAATATATCACAAAAATAGCGAGTCGTAAAATGGCGCCCATCGATTGACAACCTGTCAGTCAACCCACAAAATTCCTTAAGTTATTCTTCTTTTATACCAGCTGTCAGGTGACGTGGCCAGTTTATAACCATCAAAGCAGTTTTAACCTAAAAATATATAAAATAAGACTAATATTAAACACATTTGAATATTAAATAATCTGTTATAATGCGAGTGGATTTATCGAAACAAATTGATATTTATAATGGTTAAAAAGATGATGCGGGGGGGATGCCATTTGCGCACGTTTCGAGGGTACCTTTTTTTCTATTTATTCTTCAAACAGCTTTGCTGTGTTTGGGAAATTAAGGCGGGGCAGCCAGTTCAATGACTAGTATTGAGTTTAACCACCTTTAGTACAGGCAACGTATGAATGTTTTATCACTAGTCAGCACGACTGTCAATTTAAATAAATAATGAACATAAGTAATAAAAAATAAAATAACAATAAAAATTAAAATAAGTATTTGAATATGAAACAAATAATTTTCGAAGAGTTTAAACGTCTCGAAAATAAGTTATTATTAAATTTTGGACCTAACACCCGTGTTGACCGCAAATTATGAATATTTGCACAGTTTTCACATTTATAATGGAGGTGACTTTAATATGTGCAAATAAATTATATTGGCAGTTTGAAACAGATGTTACCTAAAAATCAGTATACCAAATTTAGGCAGTTTCGGTTTCACAGATTTCTAAATTAATGAAATATGTTTGGATTTTCATGTGTATTTATTTAATGATAATAAATTGAAGATGTGTTTATAATATAGCGTTATATATGTTGACAACGTCTAACATGATAATGATGTTGGTAATAAAATTCTTAATTTTGATTGAATACCATAATTTACAGGCTGTATAATCTAGCTATAAGCTACGCTATTCACTCAATTTTCTTTCGTACGTTTAGAAGGCCCGCTGTGTACACGCAACAAGGGTTTCATAATGGAAGCTTTCGATCAACCGAACTGTGTCAATTGTTAACTGGAATTATTTCTAGTATAAATAATATTTTTCTTCCTATTTTTTTTTCTTAATGTTAGTTGGATAGGAAAACTGGCAAACGTGCCACCTGATGGTAAGTGGTCGACGTCACCCATGAACATAAACCAGTTTACCTGGAACGAGCCCAGGCAACTCATTTATGTGTTGCCTATCCTGAGACATAAGATGTTAAGTCTCGGTGCCAGTAATTACACTGCCTGTCTTGCCCTTCTCTCCGAAACACATCAAAGCTGTTTCACGGGAGAAACAAGCAAGATGGTGGTACCCATGCCGCCGGGAGCGCGGCACAGCGCTTCCCTCCCACCGGTTATTAATATTTTATTATCAATTACTTATTACATTACGTGAGTAATAATAATAGTATTCTATGTATATAAATAATTTTTCTTGGCTTGAAATTTCGACTTCGTATCAGGACATAACCATCTACAGTGGTCGACCAGTGGATATTATACTATTTGGACAGAAGTTGACGATTTCCTTTTTTTTAACGCCGGGAAATGCTCTGAGGCATCCCACTGGGGAGTGAATCTCCCCAAGCGGATATGTGGGACTCGCTGCGCCCGATAAGTGGACGCAACTCTTCCCACTAAAACCCGGCGAGTGCCACCAATGCCGCCTTTCTTGAGGTGCCCCGGACCTAATGAGCAAACAGGGCACCTCGACGGCTAGTCAGCCTCTCAGGGAACCGACGCCACCTCAACAGAGGGGTTGTCCCACACCACAGAACAACCCCTGCCAAAGTCGGGACAGTACAATGGGGTGAGGTTCCCGTCCTCGCCTCTTGCCCCTGCTCTTTCGTCCCCTCTTCTTATGTGAGGGGTACAAAGAGCCCCCTCGGCACGGCTTGTAAGAGGTAGTGCCATGCTGTTTTGCGGCTGAATTGGCCCGGAGTGACTGGGGTGGTACCTTTCGCTCACATAATACCGGCGTCAAGTGACAAGTCAAACGGCTGTCGCGTTTCGTCTGGTTTGTGAGTTTCCGGTGGCCCATTATAGGGAAAAGAAGGGCAATGCATTAGCATAACTTTTGGTTAGGCGGATGTCTATGTGCGTCGGTAGTCACCATAAGGCTCAAACTGCTCAGTTGCCTCCTTATGCCATAAAAAAAATATTTTACTCCGATGACCCATGTCAGACCGTGACGCAGCGCCGCCCATCTCGGGCACACCTCGAGGGTGTGCTGGGCCGAGTCCTCTGCCGTTCCGAACGTGGCCTCCACAACATAAACGAAAGAAGAATAATATTAATATATGTAAGGGTTCATTTTAATCGATAACATCACAAAATTCAAAACTACCCTCGTATAAAAACAAAAATAAAAAGCAATTTAAAACATTACTTTTGTTTTAAGTGCCCATTTTTATTCCGTCTAAATCCTTTGGATTTCAATATTGTCCCAACAAGAGACTTTTGTTTCGACATTCCTGGATTTCAATTTAGGTCCTAACCCGTGTAGAAAATCTGAGTTGTTTTGTTGTTTTATCCTACCATTGTTTTTGTTATTGGCGTTTATTTGGCCGAATTCGTAAATCCGTGGCGCAATTTGGCTTTACCGAAATTCAGTCATGTTATGATTCACAATAACGCGTCTAAAATGTTATTTTATTCAAATTTGGACTGGGTCTAATTTATAATTTTCAGTATCTTCTTAATTCAGCGGGAGTATTTTTTTTTCATCTTTATTAGTAAACTTATTACCCATCTATTCCGTATTTTTACTTGCCATGGGGTCTTCTTCTTCTTTTGCGCCAAGAAACGCCCTTAGGCATCCCGCGGGGGAGGGAGGACTCCTTAGGCGAGTATGTAGGATTCGAAGCGCCCGAATGAAAAATGGTGAGATTTGTTGAGCAACAGGGACGGATGCCGCCTCTGGGGGGGCGAAAGTTGCCTAAGTTATTTTTTGTGTGTTCAGTATAAAACGTTTCATCATCAACCCTTATACGTCCCACTGCTGAGCACGGGTCTCCTGCGTGTTGGTGAATTTCACACACCTTCAAAGACTTTTAATCTCAACAGGCTGCAGGTTTCCTCACGATGTTTTCCTTCATTGGTCATAAAAATCCATCACCGGTTCAAAACCTATGGAATATAATTCAATGTTACTTTTTTAATTCATGAGTAATGATAAAAACACGAATATTTTTGTTACTTTTTGGTTGATGTAATTTTTTAGAAAAAGTACTTTATTTATCCTTAACTGTCATACTATGTGTTTTAGCTATGTCATTTCTTAATACTCACTAAGCTCGTTAATCAGTACGTTGGGCTGTGGCCTGCGCTGTATATGACAGGTCTAACCAAATTTCAACACTGAACCATGAAAGTCTATATCCAATAGTTTATCATCATCATGCCCTGATATTATTCGTTTATTCCAAGGCAGTTTTATCGCATCTCTAAAGCTCCATGATCTAAAGGTCAATTGGTCACCACTTCCGATCCTGGCTTCATGGTAGCGGTAGGAACCAGAAGTGGCTCTAATCCGGCTACATGGTAGCGGGAGGAACCAAAAGTGGCTCTAACCCGGCTACATGGTAGCGGGAGGAACCAAAAGTGACTCTAACCCGGCTACATGGTAGCGGTAGGAACCATAAGTGGCTCTAGCCCGGCTACATGGTAGCGGTAGGAACCAGAAGTGGCTCTAGCCCGGCTAAATGGTAGCTGTAGGAACCAGAAGTGGCTCTAGCCCGGCTACATGGTAGCGGTAGGAACCAGAAGTGGCTCTAGCCCGGCTACATGGTAGCGGTAGGAACCAGAAGTGGCTATAGCCCGGCTACATGGTAGCGGTAGGAACCAGAAGTGGCTCTAGCCCGGCTACATGGTAGCGGTAGGAACCAGAAGTGGCTCTAGCCCGGCTACATGGTAGCGGTAGGAACCAGAAGTGGCTCTAGCCCGGCTACATGGTAGCGGTAGGAACCAGAAGTGGCTATAGCCCGGCTACATGGTAGCGGTAGGAACCAGAAGTGGCTCTAGCCCGGCTAAATGGTAGCTGTAGGAACCAGAAGTGGCTCTAGCCCGGCTACATGGTAGCGGTAGGAACCAGAAGTGGCTCTAGCCCGGCTACATGGTAGCGGTAGGAACCAGAAGTGGCTCTAGGCCGGCTACATGGTAGCGGTAGGAACCAGAAGTGGCTCTATCCCGAATAAAAAGAGTACCAGTGATGCGAGCTCCACATAGTGTCCCCTGGCACTATGTGGAGCCAGCTGCCACTAGTTTTTTTTTTTTTTTTTTTATGTTAGTTGGATAGGCAAACTTGCAAACGTACCACCTGATGTTAAGTGGTCGACGTCGCCCATGAACATGAACTAGTATACCTGGAACGAGTCCAGGCAACTCATTTATGTGTTGCCTATCCTGAGACATAAGATGTTAAGTCTCGGTGCCAGTAATTACACTGCCTGTCTTGCCCTTCTCTCCGAAACACAGCAAAGCTGTTTCACGGGAGAAATAAGCAAGATGGTGGTACCCATGCAGCCGGGAGCGCGGCACAGCGCTTCCCTCCCACCGTTGTGTATTTCCAAACCAATATGACTCATTCAAGAAAAAGCATACTCATTGTACAAATTGTTTTTGTGATCATTAAAAGGCTTATGAAATACTGCTTTGCTGCGTTTCGGAAAGAATGATAAGCCAAGTAGTGGAAAAACAACAACGCGTATCTAACTGTGTGAGGAAGGAGGCGTTATTATTTTTTTCGAATTGATCTATGCTATGGTCCAAAGACCTTTAAGCGAAATCGGAAGAGTAGGAGAGCTGATGGCTTCTACCTAAAACAGTTAAACGGGAGGGTTACCTCCGCCAGCCGTGGTGTCAATGACATCACGGCCTCCTGGCATCGGGAAGAGGACCTCCTTCCTCTTCCTGTGTGTTAGGCTCTGGTGCCGGTATGGAACTCTTTATTTTGAATAGATACATAATCTCATACACTTACTAATAACATATAAGGGCATTACCTTTCCCTTTCTAAAATAAAAAGAAAAAAAAAACTGAAATACATTTCATCCTGGCATTACATGTTGGGAAAAATGCGTGTGGAAAGCTTGGGTGCCGATATGAAACTCTCTTTATTTAAAAGATACATCTTATATACTAATCTATACTAATATTATAAAGGTGAAGAGTTTGTTTGTTTGTTTGAAAGCGCTAATCTCAGGAACTACTGTTCCGATTTGAAAAATTATTTCAGTGTTAGACAGCCCATTTATCGAGGAAGGCTATGTAACATCACGCTGTGACATATAGGAGTTGAGGAACGCGGGCGAAGCTGCAGGCAACAGCTAGTTACATATAAGGGCATTTTGTCTATCCAAATTCTTACATAAAAAAATATCCGTATTGTATCTATAGAATATAAAAACTGTGTATACCGCTATGAAATCAATAAAAATTACTTTATTTGGAAATAGCTGTTGCCCGCAGCTTCGCCCGCTTAACTTTAATTTACAGCCGTACACGGATTGATGATGATTATTTTTATAGCCTAAGTTACTCCCTATAACATCAGCTATCTTCCAGTGAAAGTCCCGTCAAAATCGGCCCAGCCGTTTCAGATATTAGCCGGAACAAACAGACAGACAGACAAAAATGGTAAAAAACGCAATTTTGGTATATGTACCGTGCATACATCCATAATATGCATTTAATAAAAAGCAGTTATTTTAATTTTACAAACAGACGCTTCAATTTTATTTATCTGTATAGATGTATAGATAAAAGTTAACACACCTCATGAGCTACAGCTATAGTCTACAGTTTAAATTTAAGTATGGTTGTTACTAAGACTGTGTCGATAGACTATTTTCTTGTTTTCTCTATTATTATTTTTTAGTCGGAAGAGTGGTTTTGAAAATTACCTTCTACATAACAAACTCACCAGATTATTTTGTTAAAAGTACTTATTATATTTTTAGTTTGGGTAGACGAAGTGTTAGCCATAAACCAAGTGGGAAGACGATCTTAGTGCAGTGGCCGGTCCGTGTTGGATGCGAGTGGCAATGGATCGGCCGTTTTGGCGTTCAGTGAGGGAGGCCTATGTTCAGCAGTAGACGGAGAGGCTGATGATGGTGATATTTTTAGTACAAGTACCTATTGTCTTAATACATTATCCACAATGCTTTTATACAATATTTAAAAAGGATTGAAGTAACGTAATAATTTTCATTATATTAAAATGATCTAAGGGCCATTATATTATTACGATATTTATTGCGAGCATTTTATTAAATTTGATCATAACTTTTTATGGAGAAACTTTGCGATCTATTAAGTGCTTCATAATGAACTTCCACAGGATGAACAGAGAAAATTAATTATGTAAATTTCACGCACCGAAAACTCCTATGTAATAAATGTAACGACAAGTTGTTATTTCTATTTTTTTTTATTTTTTTATTTTAGGGAAACATACAGTACATTAATACAGAATCAAAAATTCACAAATAATAATACTTAAACCAGCAAAGTTTCCACATGCTAAGTATATTACATTGTTAGGGCAAGCAAAATAGCATTACAACATTATTAATTAAATTAAATAGGCATAATATTGCAGTAGCATTTACAATAATAATTAAGATAATAACAATAATAAATAAATGTGTGAAATGAAGAATTGGACGTAATAATAATTAATTAAACAAAAGAGATAGTGCAGCATAAAAGTAATTAAAAAAATCAGTATATGCAGACACCATTAATTACTTGAATTTATAACATTCAAAACTTCCTTTTTTATCACCCTTAAACTTTTATCTCGGAAAAAGTCTACATTAAGGAAAATTTTGTTATACTGATTGCAAGCACGAAAGATAAATGTGTTATTTCAAAAATTATAATCAGTCATATTACGTCGAGTTACTTTATCACTGGAGTCCGTCTCAGGACAGGAAACGTACAAATAGGTGTCATATGGTCAAAAATAACAAACAAAAATTCGAATCCCATACGTCTTAGTAATAATTTCGGCTTACACATTAATGCGAAAGTAGTTTTGTCTGTTTGCAAGTTTTTAACGTCAAAACCACTGAATATATTATTGTGGAATGGGAATATTGACATAATATTTTAGAAGTTCGCCAAGAAGTTCTTTTTTTTCCAACACACACAATATATTATTTTATATTTTAGAATCCTTCACTCCATTATACGACAATACCATTATAATGGGTGATTTCAACACTTTCTTGTTAAAAAATGATACTAGATCAAATAAACTAATTTCAATCCTAGATGCGTTAAACCTACATATCCTTCCACTTCAAGCTACTCACTCAATTCCCGGATGTACGCCTTCACTTCTTGACCTAATAATTGTTTCTTCTCCTAATCTTGTTTTCAAACATGGTCAGTCCTCCGACCACTCTCTATCATATCATGATCTGCTATACTTGTCGTACATGGTCCGACCACCAAAGATGAAGCATAAAGTTTTGATGCAGCGCAACTTTGTGGGAATGGACATTGATCTCTTACGTTATGATGCTACGAATACGGATTGGTCAACTATTTACAATAGTAACAATGTTGATGATAAGGTGCGTTTGTTTACTGACACTATAGTGTCTTTATACAACAAACATGCACCTATTAGACCAATAAAAATTAAACATCTTCCTGCTCCATGGTTAACAGATGAGATAAAGTTAATGATATATAGAAAAAATGCTGCCAAATCAAAATTAAAAATAGACAATTGTCCTAGAAATGTGGAAAAATATTAGTAGGGGAGCCGAAGAGGGGATTTGGGGATTTACTCGAGCTTGGCAGATTAATATATGGTGGGCTACCTTGCACCCAGTTGAGTACCTTCACCATATATGAGCCCCATATATAAGGCCGCCCGTCAAGGATAAAGGATCAGATTAGTAAAAAAAAACTGATCGTCAGAAATTCTCGAGCGCATCAGATTAAGGTAGGGTGAGTTTGTTACATGCTAAAAAGTGTACATGCCACTAATCTGACAATTTGAGAGTGACGTAAAGAAAGGGAAGGGCTACAAAGTTGTAAAAAAAAACGTCATCTTGACATTCTCGAGCGTTGCTAATTTTTTTTTTATTATGAAGGAAATATTTCAAGGATAGCGAAAAATATATAATCTGACGATGTCCGCCAGTCGAAATAACAAAAATTCGTCGATAAAGTTTAATGCATGCAGCTGCGTAATGCTTATATTTCCCTCTGCGTTTTTATTCCTCTCTCACTCTTTCTCTATCACTCCGTCCCCACTCTGGTTTTTGTTGCCATATGATGCCATCACAGCTGATCATAGAGACTCGTTCGTGGCATATTACTTACAACGTGTTTCCCGTTGGAAATTTTTCTACGACCAAAACGTTTTTTGATCTTAGAATAATTTTACTATAGGAACTAAGACCGCGCGCCCATTTTGAAGCACGTTTATTGGAGCCATAAATGGCTCCAAATACCTGATTAGATTGGGAAAATTCATTATCAAGGTGCGTGCCGTTAAATTGTATCACAATACATCTGAAAGACAAAAGATCATGATTAAATTATCAATTTATTATAAAAAAATGAATTTTTTTTGAGCATTTTGTTCCTAAATTATTTTCTTATAAATACTACTTGTATTTATAAGAAAATAATTTAGGAATTTCTATTATTTCTATTACTTAAAAGAACATACACTTTTTTATTTGCATGCTATTTCCTTAGCTTTTCAATTAATCAAGTTCAATGATTAAAAAAAATAAAACGGTTTTTTTTTGTCAGATTAGGCGAACCCCTTTAGATAATTGTCAGATTATGATACAGCACGTCTAGGACATAAAGATGAACTATATATATCTTAATCTGACGCGCTTGAGTATTTCAAAATGGCGAATTTTTTTTGCATGTTATAATAATGGCCGCGAGTTTGCGTCACATCAAAATCGTCAGATTATTGAATGAGAGCTTTTATTAGGTTCACTTAACACCCCCTTAAAAAATCGGACACGCTCGATTAAATTATTATTTTTCTCATTTTCAACCGTTACGTACGACCTACCGCATAATGCAAACGTTTAAGACTTTAAATTTTTTAACATTTTTTTTTTTATTAGATTAACATACGTACATTATTAAAAATATGTAGGACATTGATGCTATCAATATCTGACGCGCTCGATTATGTCCATGCAACAGTATTTTTTTACACATTAAAAAATCTGTAGCCGCTTCCCCCACCGATGAATAGGTATATGTTATATAACATTTTTTCTTCTTATCATGCAAGCTTTGCTACCCAATAGGTCTCTATGACGCTCGAGGAAATCCCCATTTAGCATCATGGCCTCCCCTACTATATAAGTTACTTCGTAATCGCTGCAATACACTGTGTAGAGATGCACAAAGACGCCATATCCATAAATCTGTCGAGAACGGTGACCCCAAAAAAGTTAGGAAATTTCTTAATACATTGGGAATTGGTAAATCTCGTGATAACTCTTTCAAAGAAGATGTTGACGTCGAGCTACTTAGTAACATTTTTCGTCTTCATTTGTTGCATTTGATAGCTTCAATAAAAACAACACTATACAATTTCTTTCGTCCTTACCAATCCCTAATTATCAACCGTTCTGTTTTGTTATAATTGCACCCATCCTAACCCACATTTTTAATTTTTCTCTTTCCTCCGGTGTTTTTCCTAAAATATGGAAAGAATCCTTTATTTGTCCTCTTCCAAAAAAACCTAAGCCATCCAATTTTGGAGACTATCGCCCTATCTCAATATTACCTTTATTCTCTAAAGTTTTAGAGCGATTAGTTTATGCACAACTTAATCAGTTCCTTGAAAATAATAATCTCCTGAACCCTTTCCAGTCCGGCTTTCGTTCTGGCCACAGCACTGTCACAGCATTAACTAAGATAACCGATGATATTAGATCAGCTATGGACAATAAGAAACTCACCATACTTACACTCCTCGACTTCAGTAATGCTTTTAACTCCGTCGATTTTGACGTATTGCTCTGCTTGCTCCGGTCTATTAACATATCTCCAGCAGAAATTTACTGGTTTCGTAGTTACCTACAAGGACGCCGACAGCGTATTAAGATCGATGATCAACTTTCATCCTGGTGTAGCACGTCTGCTGGCGTTCCTCAAGGCGGTGTGCTTTCTCCTCTTCTCTTTGCTATATTTATAAATTCTATAACCGATGGATTATCTTCTCTCTATCACATGTATGCAGACGATCTCCAAATCTACGCTCACTCTAATTATGAGGATATAACGCATACAATCGCTAAAGTAAACATTGATCTTGATCGTATTTCATGTTGGGCAAAGAACTACGGTATCATGCTTAATCCTAATAAGACACAAGCGATCATAATTGGAAGTCAAAGTTATATATCTAGGCTAAAAAACTGTAATATACCTTCCATTAGGGTACATAATGTTGACATTCCATTTAGCTCTAGTGTCAAAAATCTTGGAATATATATGGACTCTACTTTATCCTGGACGAATCATATAAAAGAAATAAGTAGGAAACATTTCGCGGCACTTGCGTCACTCAGGAGACTCTCAAACTTCTTGCCTATTCCAACAAAGATTGCCCTTGCACACACCATACTTCTTTCCATTATGGATTATGCGAATGTAAGCTTTACTAATCTCACTGAAGATCAGTTGAATAAACTGGAGCGCTTACAGAATTCATGCATTAAATTTATTTTTGGACTGCGTAAATTCGACCATGTATCGCAATTCAGATCTAATATAAAATGGCTTCCTTTCCGGTCTCGTTTCAACTCCCTTGTTCTTCATTTCCTTTTTAATGTCTTGTTTCATCCTAAATATCCCGGCTACCTTAAGGAGAAGTTTTCTTTCTCTACGAAAGGTGAAAATATCCGTACCGTAAGAAAATACCTTTTAAAAATACCAACAAAAAAAAGTAAATTCTATAGCAACTCCTTTAATGCTTTGAGTGTGAGACTATGGAACTCGTTACCGGTTGATATAAGAGAGGCTAAAAATTTCAACAGTTTCAAATCTCTAGTCAAAAAACATTATTTAGAAACATAAAACCTAATTAGTGTTCTACTTCTTCTTTTTTTTCTGTTTCTTCTTCTTCTTTTTTTCGTTATACTAATTAGGTAGTTAATATCGATTTGTTATTATTGGCTTAATTTTTATCTATTATTGTTTGTGTTAGAATATTAGTATATATTTTCTGTGTTGATTTAATTTTAGTTCGTGCACAGAGGAGAAAAACCTAAAAAGTGCATTTCCTGCCTGTGCTGGATGCCTGGAAGAAATCGCTCTAAAGCGATAAGGCCGCCAATTGTGCTTATTTACTTTTTCTTTAAAATTGTGTAAATGAATATGTATGTGTGCAATAAAGTTTATTATTATAATTATTATTATTATTATATTTAATTCTTTACAATGTTGCCAACATGATGATTAATGACACGAGCTCACAATAAAACAAAGCACATAATTTATTTCTTACATTTTTATTCACAATTGCCTTATGAGGCAAAAATATGATAGCTAATTATGTGATGTTTTGGACAATGCTATTCAAACGAGCGTCGAGGCGTTGAAAAACGGCCATTTTGAAAGAACTTTCCAGACTATTGTTCAATATTTATGAGGCATAAATTCTGATGAAGTTCATGATAATTACATATTTAAGTTCTGATCATAATGCGTATACAAAATAACTTTTGTAAAACGATGAATTTAGTAAGTATTTTAGGTACCACGTATAGCGAAAATTTAGTAAGTATTTTAGGTACCACGTATAGCGAAAATTTAGTAAGTATTTTAGGTACCACGTATAGCAAAAATTTAGTAAGTATTTTAGGTACCACGTATAGCGAAAATTTAGTAAGTATTTTAGGTACCACGTATAGCGAAAATTTAGTAAGTATTTTAGGTACCACGTATAGAGAAAATTTAGTAAGTATTTTAGGTACCACGTATAGCGAAAATTTTGTAAGTATTTTAGGTACCACGTATAGCGAAAATTTAGTAAGTATTTTAGGTACCACGTATAGCGAAAATTTAGTAAGTATTTTAGGTACCACGTATAGCGAAAATTTTGTAAGTATTTTAGGTACCACGTATAGCGAAAATTTAGTAAGTATTTTAGGTACCACGTATAGCGAAAATTTTCAACGCGCTCAACATAGGTATTTAAATTATTGTTATGTTAGCAAAAACGCAAATAGATAAATAAAGATTTTAAGTGGTCAATGCTGCCTATGTAATTTATTGAACGTTAGGTTCGATTTTACTTCAAAGACGGAATAGTTTTGGATTCGATACGCACTATTATGGATATAACACGTGCTACCACGTTTGTACGAGGTAGTGGCACTACCTCTTGCAAAGGCCATTGGTCTGGCCAAAGGGATAATAGCCCCTTGGCCAGACCAACAGTGGTCATGTTAACTTTGTTAATAATTCAAGATGGTAAAAGCCTACGAGATATCTTATTTTAATTAATATGTAATTCTGTGAAGCTCATCGTGATCGGCAAAGTAGATGGTAAAAGGTCACGTGGACACAATCCAATACGATGGTCCGATCAGATCCGCCCCGCTTTACAATGCCTTCCACACCGCCGGAGACAGAAACAGATGGAGAAATACCATAAGAGAGACAGAGTGATATAGAAGGGAGGTCACGGCCCTCAGCACTAAGGACACGAAGTGAGTTGTATGATGTGTAATTGTGCATGTGAGTATACGTATGCGCAATGTGGGTAAGGAGGTGCTTTATACATGTACCTACATGCGTATACATACGCATTTAAATCTTACTGTCGCACTCAGAGACGTCCATTAAATTTAATGTTTATTTAAATATTATTATCTTTCACTCATTATCAATGAAAAGGAAAAGGACAACAGCATACTTAATGGAGATTAACTTTAATTGACGTTTCTGATTTTGATGTGACGGTTAGTGTTATTTTGATGCGACGGTTAGTGTTATTTTGATGCGACGGTTAGTTTTATTTTGATGCGACGGTTAGTGTTATTTCGCAACCTTAAGTTATTTTAGTACTAAGTCCAATTACTTGTTAATTTAAATCGTATTTCACATCTAATTCTTAAAAATGGAATGCATGGCCCCGTGTAGATACTATTCACAGAAATAGTAATAATATCGTACCGTAATATTCTAGCAGTAGCTAGTAAAGTCAAACCGAAAGCATTTCTATAGTGTTCTGTAATATTATCTACGAAATACAATGTCTGCACTTGGCGGAATTCGAACCCGCGACCGCTGCGTATGTCAAACGCCATTTAGCTTGAGGTCACCTCCAGTTGAATGACACTTGACATTTATTAAAAAGTTTGGGATTCTCATATTTCAAGATATTTGAGGAATTCTATAAGCTCATTGAAGTTATTAAATTTTAAGCACTAAATATGAATAAAATGGCAAATATTTTAATATTTCACGTCACGTTATACGTAAAAATCCTTACATTTTTTATATGAAACATCAATTGGTGCGTCTTGCCAGTAAAATTTACTCAGTATGTGTATATATCGGCCAGACAAAAAGGACAATTGCATCAAAGAACACATCAAAGCCGTCGCAAAGAATGACCCCCAAAAATCGGCCATAGCTCAACATCTGCTAGAAGCGGGTCCTAATCACTGTATTGCGTTACATAAGAGACAGATTTTATTATCCGAACGTCATCATTTCCCTCGATTAGTGAAGGAGGCAATTGAAATAAAAAAATATCCGAATTTCAATAGGGAAGATGGATTCAGAATACCGAGTGTGTGGAATCAAGTAATTAGTTTGTGTGAAGGTCCGTCACGATATAGATGCTCAAAGTCCAAAAAAGACACTGTCAGTATAGTGTGTCGCGGTGAACAAGTGCGTCCGTGTGCGGAAACTCCCTGATGTTACACAGCCACTTCTTTTTACGACCAACCAATATTGCGATTTAATTTTAAAAAAAAATGCTTACTCGTTTATTCATCATAATATTATTCGGCAAACAAAAATCAAACACATTAATCATTTCAATATTATTATTGAAAACTAGTGATGTTCCTAAAATCTTAAAGCGTTTAATTTACTAGGCCGATGATAAGATTCTATTGTCTTTATATCATGGAAGCCTCCAAAGGTACAATCTTAGTTGAGGCCTAGCTCACTATTGTGTTCTGAATTCAAAGGCTTTGGAAAATCAGGATCTCTCCTATAATAATAAATAGTTTACATTTAAATGACGAAATATCCTATTATTATTGGCCAGGACTAGATAATTTATATACATCAGTCTTTCGTCATTATCAATATCAAGATATTTAATATAATATTAAGATTTTAACTTCCAAAAAGGTTCAAAAACCTTTTTGAAAGTTGACGAGTATTTCAACACATACAGAAAGGTTATTCTATTTTCTAAATTCGTAATAATTAAGTGTTACAAACATCTATCTGTGGTTACAAACCACTGACAGCATCGGCCAGATATGACGCCGTTTACCTATCTAAACGCATCAATTAAAGTAATTGAAATTATAGACTTTCGGTGGCTCTAAAAGGATGTTCCAATCATGAAAATAATATTAATTAATAATTAAAGTATAACATTAATAAATCTTAATAATATACTTGATTAATAATTCTAATAATTAATAGTGTAGGTATTTATAATAATAAAATTTGGTATAAAAGGAAGAAAATCAGACGGTATTGTTATGGATTCTATCAGTATACTTTGTGAAGGGCGTTACTCTGCTAAATTAAACTGTGATAGAGAAAACGAAATTGTTTTAATCAGTCATTCCTGTGGCGAGGTGTTTTACATAAGCTTTTTATATGTACTAAGTGGATTTGCAAACAGGGCGACAAGCTACATGTAAGCAGGGACGGACTGTGAATTTAAAGGGCCGTGGGTTAATTGGGACACACTTTATTAACTAATTGTAATGTTGAATTCATAACTATATTCTATAGTAACGACAAGATAAGATGTTATACTCAGGATTGCCAAAATATATTTGCGATATTTTTTATTTCAGATAATTATATCATAATGTTCTTTTTAACGGCACGGGGCCGTTATATTCACGGGGGGCTATAGCCAAAAAAGCCTGTATGTAGATCCATCCCTGCATTTAAGGTCAGGTCATTGGTCCGTATCGCCCATGAGATCGCCCAAGAGGGTCTACCCGAAGATCCTGACCCAATGTGAGACTCGCACCAGGGAGTGCCCACCCTAACTAAAACCACTGCGAGTGCCATCAGCAGCTTTTTGAGGGTCGGATATGCAGGCAACAGGATTTCTTCAGCGACAGGCTGGCCCCATCACCCATGAACATAAGTTAATCTGAGCTAGTCCAGGAAAGATCAGGTGGTAAGTCTTGGTGCCAGTAATGACGCTGCCTGTCGTGCTCTGCATTCCGCATCAGCTAACCCTCCCTCCCACTAGTAAAAACAGCGTTAGGTATGTAGAATAAAGACGAAAGAAAATTTTACTTGTGAACTACTTGAGATAGAAATCGCGGCGGACCCCCCCACCCAATCGGTCTGGCACAGGTCCCTCGCGGCGGTGCGACCGCCTGTCGCCGCCGTGCTCTCCTGCGGGAAGAGGCGCCAGTGCGCTCTATCTCCCACTCCGCCTCCTCCTTTTATGACATCACATCCTCGCAGAAGGAGAGGACCGCCTGCCATACGCTCTCACTGACGGTCATCGCTTGGATGACCGCACGGAGTGACAGGTCCGCGCCAGCCTCAGCGACGAAGGGCGCCCTTGCCTGCGCCCAAGCTGGGCACTCCACCAGGGTGTCGTCTGCAGCGTCTTCACTGCTGTCGCAGTGATGAAACCCTCGCGAGTCTTCCGCTCCTGCCACCTTCCACAGATCCCTTCCGAAGCAGATAAGGGATATACTTAGATCAACTATGCATATTACAATAACTATCATACATATTTATATCCAGGATTTAGTCTGAAATATCCCGCAACCACTTTTTAATTACTAAACTTGACAAAATATCGAGTGAGTTGCAATAACGTAATCTGAAAGTCCTCACATTGTTATTATCTATGGTTAAAATGGTCGTTTCAAAATTACAATACACATTCTACTTTATTCAGCTATTTCGCTGGATATTAAATTATTTTTAATAAAGGTGGTTGTACATTGGTCCGTATCATACGCAAAGTTTGTGGCTTTCAGGCAATTGTACTTACAGTATGAGTAATGGAACACGGCCATGTTGAAGTTTTACAGAGTTTTGTATATGTCCGTAATTTTGATAAAATCACTTATTATACATCGATTGAAAAGTAACATAAGAGTTGTAACTCTTATGTTACTTTTCAATCGATGTATTTAACTATAAAAGACCCAGTTCAAGAGTTGATTACTATTAGAACCCCCCATGCTTCAGACATTGACGTGGCGGTGGGGTTCAGTAGCCTAGGGTGAGCCCAGCACCTTGGGTGAAGCTAATTGAGTCGAGACGGCTCTTTGTACCCCTGTTATAAGAAGAGGGGACAAAAAAGCAGGGGGCAAGGGGCGAGTACGGGAACCTCACCTCATTGTATTGTCCCGACGCTGGGAGAGGTTGTTCTGCGGTGCGGGACAACCCCTCTGTGGAGCTAGCGTCGGTCCCTGGGAGGACTGACTGCCGTCGAAGTGCCCTGTTTGCTCTTTAGATCCGGGGCACCTCACCAAAGGCGGCATTGGTGGCACTTGCCGGGTTTTAGTGGTTAGAGCTGCATCCACTTACCAGCTTTCGGGCGCAGCGAGTCCGCCTGGGGAGACCCACCCTCCGCGGCATGCTTCTGAGTATTTCCCGGCGTTAAACAAAAAAAGGAGTTGATTATAAAAATCTTAAAACTTTATAAATACGAGCCAGATGAGCTTCATATATCGTCATTATTTTGAATTTAATTTGTCTGTACATTTTTGGACAAAAACGAAGTGTTTAATACATTAGATAAATTTACCATGTTTTTCAATTTCGTTTTGCATATTTCGGCACTATACGAATGTCTTGGCTTAGAAACTTAGTGCAGTCATCCCGTGAGCATGGTTGCTGTAAAGTATCCGAAACGTCGGGATTGTGAAACACTTAATGAACCACGATAAATTGTCCGTAAATGGTCAGAAATGATCCGTAAAATTGTTTCATTATAATGTGTGAAATTCGCGTAAACATTAGAAAACAATAACTCAGTTCAGGCTTTAAAACCTTACAAAAAAAGAACGTTGAGCGTAACTGAATAAAGATAGGTATGTATTGCAGTATATTTTACTAGATAGCAATCTAAAAAGTGTAAATGGCTTAGACTGTATGTAAGATTAATGTACGTCCCACCTTATAAAGTATGGAATACGCTGAATGCCTTAGTGATCGTCTGCGAGTGATATTCCGGACGTGGCTTCCTATGTTATGTTTTACTGATGAACAAACACACAAAATGATCAATACATTTCCAGGCAGACGGAATTTCTAGTGTACATTATTTATACAGTGCGTATTCTGGATGCAATATGAAGCCATTTTGAGTTAGAAAAACTAAGAAAAAGAATAAAATATTTCGCGCTGTATTTAGAGGATGATGATGATGATTATTGGAAATTTTGGCGTCAATAATTTCAATTTATTTCAGTAATTCTAAAACGAATGAAAATATTAGTTGGTAACCTAAAAGGTAGAAAAAAGATATCACACAACTCTTTTTAAAAAGAGATTTATATCCTATGGGCAAACGGGACCGGTAGGCCTATTAACTTTCGACGTAGTTGAGTCTATGCATGTTCATTAAAATTATAGAAGGGATTGCTCCAATAATTATCGATTTGACGCAAAAAAAATATGCGTGCGTATGAGTCCCGCTCAGGACGCTCCGTCCCCTCTGGTGCGTGTCCGGTGTTAGAATTATTGTTTAACAATGTGTCGCCTTAAATGTGCCTTTTTCAATAAAATAAGGAAAAAAAATCTGCCGGTCTGAGTGGTGGAAATTCGTTAGATTACTGATAGAAATATCCTTCTGTCTGTCCACGTCTGGGAAGACCAAGTTTGACCCCCGAAGGCTGATCCTAGTTGCGTGCAAGCGGCAATATTGACCATATTTGCATTAATTCAAAGAGGCATTTGTCCAGTAGTGGAAGGAAAAAGGTTGATATTCATCATTATCATCATCAGCCTCTATCCATATTATACAAGTAACAAAATAAAATACTTACATTTTACACAGGAACAATAAGCGTTATAAACAATCTCCATCACAATTCTAGTCTAACGTATCATGGTTCTCAGGTAAACGTACATAGATGAGTTTTCCTTTCTCCTCACTAACGACGCTCTTAGAGCAAGCGAGTGCAACTGCAAATTAGTGTAACAAAACGTCTTTGAAATAGAAACTATTTTTGGAGAAACTTTAAAACCCTATTTGTACACAAATTGACGTTACTTAAATATATATAGACTGATTAATGGAAGCTTTTTTCATGGTTTGTGATGGACGCTAAAACTTTCATAACATTGGATGTTGTTCGACATCTAAATATCGCGTCACGCTGTTTGCTTCCGATGAACTGATTGTACGATTAGATTATTTTTTCACCGTATTTTTTTCAACAGGATAGTTTTGGACCCAATGACGTTGTCTGGTAGTACCTCTGCCCGAGTTACTCAATATGGATACTTTATTAGAAGCCTCCGCGCGTATATGATGGGTCTGTTTCCTAAAAATAGTAAGAATTCCCTCAGGAATCTTAAATCCCTACATTCCTATTTTTTCAGGATTTTTTAAAATAAACGCTTATAATGGAACATCCTCCTTTTTATAGCATGGGAGGGCAAACGAGCAGTCGATGCTTTAGACTACTGACACCCATACACGTCTGCACACTCAGAAGATAAAAGATCGTCTTCATTATATAATAATAATTATATATATATATATATATATATATATATATATATATATATGGACGCTTTTTTTCACACCGCGTCAATCTGGTCCCGTGGTAAGTTCTCGAAGAACTTGTGTTACGGGTACCAGACAACGAAAATACATTTAATAGTTTTATATTATACATATATTTAAGATTTTTATCATAACGCTTGCAAAAACGAATACGATAGTGTTGGCATAGCCTGACATGATGGTGCACCTTGGGCGAAGCTAATTGAGCCGAGGGGGCTCTTTGTACCCCTCTTATAAGAAGAGGGGACAGAAGAGCAGGGGGCAAGGGGTGAGGATGGGAACCTCACCCATTGTACTGTCCCGACGTTGGAAGGGGTTGTTCTGTGGTGCGGGACAACCCCTTATGATGGATGCCTTAGAGCATTTCCTGGCGTTAAAGAAAAAAAAAGCCTGACATGATACAAGTGAAAAAAACGCGTTTTTTTTTGGTTGCCTTTTTTTTGTATAATCCGGTTTAGTAAACATAATGTTACAGAAGTTTGATGATAATGCTTTAAAATAATCGTTTAAAAAAAACGGCCGCTTCTCGAGACATGCTGCACTCAACGATATCATACGCCGGTCCCTTGCCACCGTCAACGTGCCAAGCCTACTTGAGCCGACTAGTATTGCAAGAGACGATGGCAAGATACCGGGCGGTATGAGTTTGATTCCATGGAAGATGGGCCGGGTGCTGGTGTGGGATGCAACCTGTTCAGACACACTGGCCCCTTCCCATCTACATGGAACCATCAACAGAGCTGGTGCGGCTTGTGAAGCGGCTGAAAAGCTAAAATATGCAAATACAGCGGTCTAGGCTCCGAATATGATTTTGTCCCATTCGGTGTCGAGACCCTTGGTCCGTGGGGTCCTAGCGCTTTAAGGCTCTTTAAGGAAAAAACAAAAGGTTAGTCGACATCACATGAAACCGAAGAGCTGGCAGCTACCTCGGACAAAGAATTAATCTAGCAATTCAAAGGGGGAAGGAACGCTGCCAGTATCTTCGGAACCTTGCCTAAAGGGACTCCTTTTTATTGATATACTTAAGTTATTATATTATATTTTTTAAGGTTTTTAGTTTTAGGTTCTTTGTAATTTATATCCAATATGTTTTTATTTTATTATTTAATAATTTAAAATAGCAATTTAAATAAAAATAAGCACGTAAAAGTTAATTAAAATCCATTGAGTAGTTTTTGCGTTAAAGATTAGCAAACATATTATATCCATACATTCTTACTTTTCGCTTTTATAATATTAGACACGAAATAAGGCGACAGTATATATAATTTCCAAGCACTTTCGACACTTTGGCTTGAAGCCATAACTACATATATATATGCGATAAAATCCGTAAAAGTGTTTCATTATAATACATAATATATTATGCTTGATAGTTGTAAAAGAGTCCAAGAATTAATAAATGTATAACAATAATAAATTTGTAAATGGTATTTATTACGCGAGTTATTTCTTTTACCAAACTATTTGTTTAATCTTATCGTAGGAAACGAATAAATAAGTCTTTTTGGAGCTGTTTATGTTTGTAAAAGAGCCTTACTACCCTTACCCAGATTAAAACATGTGAATGTAGCGTAAATAAGCTTAAAAAGTTGTTTTTAATACCTTGTATAGCATTTCCAGATTGTAACTTGTGAAAATAAATGTTTTTAACGTTTATTGTAAACATAGTACAGAATTAACTGTAAAATTGTTTTAATAAGAAACTACCGTTTTTTTTTTCTTTTGCTTAGAGTAGCTCCATATTTTAGCATTGTCAACAAATGCCTTGTTCATGAGAATTAACTACTACCTATTTGATAATGATTTAAAAAAAGGGTTGCCTGTAAAGTCGGTTTTACGTGAAAAAGTCATATGGGAACATTTATGATAAATTAATTCCCTTTTTGAGAAAATTGAGAAAAACAGTTAATTGAAGATTTTTTTAATGAAACAATTTTTACGGATTTTATCTTGGTTCTAAGTAACATAGTATATAGGTATACATACCGGTTAGAGTAGTAATGTGAGCATCTGAAACTGATCAGTGATTGGTCACTGACGTAATAACAATTCAACCAACCATTAAGTATGTACGTCCTATCGGCCAATCATTTATCAATGGTTATCAATCGGCCAATCAGAGCGCAGAACCGGCGCAGAGTCGCAGCACCAATTTGGCGGAATTTATTTTCATACAAAATACATAACGTTATCGCTCTATTCCAGTTATATGATGCCTGCCTGCAACCTTCCTTAATAATTTGGATTTTTAAAGTATATATGGGTGGTAGTTCAGAAGAAAAAAATTCAGTGCTATATTAGTTTAGTTTAATTAATTATTAAACTATAGAAACAAAAATCGAAGAGTATCGTATCATTGTATACTTATGTGGATTTTAAACCTACGGAATTTTTAATACAACTCACGATTCCCATAGTCTACACTCGACCGTTTTTGAAGTGGCTTAATAAAGAAAATCTAATTTATATAAAGGCATGTTAGACCGTAACACCTGCTATTTCAGCTAAGTTGCGTCAAGTATAAGTTACGTTAAGTGTGGAAAGTAGTTGGAACTTTAACTTATTTTACCTAAAATAGTTTGTGTTACAAGTTATATATGAAAAAAAATTGGGAAAACTTTTAGGAACATACGTTTTATTTGCACGGAGTAGGCGGATGGTGGCCTACACAGAGGTGGCGGGTTTAAACCTCTTAAAGGACTAATTTGTTTTATGAATTGTATTTTTTCTTCTTAAAAGGTACTGATGAGTGATATTACTGAATAAACGTTGTGTTTTATTAATTTAATTATCTGTTTCTTTAATATTTCGCCTTTTTTGATATCCACATAACTCTTATCTACATCACATGACTTCTTTTTAAATAAAGTAACGTGATAATTTTTACTATTAAAAGTTTTGAAACAATGCTGAAATATCAAGCTTCATTAAGGTATTATACAGTGCGTCGCGGTCCATCTACCGCGGAGTACGTACGCGGTAGACGCGCGGTAGTCCGCGGTGTACGTCGCGGGCGCTCCGCAACGGTTTATTTCGGTTCGCGTCGCACTGTGTAGCGCCTAAATATATTTTTTATGATTTTACTGGTGAGAGGGATGTACTGTGCCACGATTTCATCTGCATAGGTGCCACAGTACACCTTATTTCTTCCGTGAAACAGTCTTGATTTAATTACTGGCACAAAGACTTGGCACCTTATGTCTCATGATAGGTAACATATTATTATAATTGATTTGCCTGGGCTTAAGTTCATGTATGAGGTAAGTGTATTTTTATAAGAGGTAGTGCCAAACTGCTTTGCAGCCGAATTCGACCGGCACGACCGGGGTAGTATCTGTCGCTCACATAACACCGGCGTCACATTGGGGACATGGAAAAGGAGGTAGTTGCAAAACTGCATAACTTTTGTTTGTGCGACTGTTTATGGGCTTCGGTAGTCACCATAAGGCTCCGAGTACTCGGATACCTCCTTATAACATAAAAAAATATTTATGGGTGACTCTGACCACTAATAGTGAAACTTGAGACGTACCACCTAATAGTGAGTGGCCACTATTAGGTCCAAACGTCTCCAAGTTTTCCTGTCCAACTAACATACAATCCTCATTTTGACAGTTTCAATACTGTATAAACCTTGTTACAATTAGGCTATCATAAATAGCCGCTGAACCTAGAGTTACCTTGTCCCATCTATCAATCTGTGAAAGCCCGATCGACCTGAACTACGTATACTAAAATTTGCATTTTGGTATTGCCCACCTGCTAGAAATACAATTATAATTGACAGCTTGTCTAGTGGTCTAGTGAACGGATATAATACTTAGCTACTTAGCGATCGTGGGTTCGTATCCCGCCAAGTGAAGAATATGTTTGATGACTATATAGGTAGATATATGCACCATATGTATCGTGTATATATATATATATATATATATAATAGATCGCATATATATATATATTATAGACGAATTAGTGTTGGTCGACTATTTAATTAACCAGGAGGCAAGACGATGCCCCACCATGGCTCAGGCCTTGTCGTGGCGGTGGGGCTCAGTAGCCTAGGGTGAGCCCAGCACCCTGGACGAAGCCTATTGAGCCGAAGGGGCTCTTTGTACCCCTCTTATAAGAAGAGGGGACAAAAGAGCAAGGGGTGAGGATGGGAACCTCACCCCATTGTACTGTCCCGACGTTGGGAGGGGTTGTTCTTTGATGCGGGACAACCCCTTTGTGGAGTTGGCGTCGGTCCCTTGCGGGACTGACTAGCCGTCGAGGTGCCCTGTTAGCTTAACAGATCCGGGGCACCTCACCAACGCGGCACTGGTGGCACTCGCCAGGTTTTGGTGGGTAGAGCTGCGTCCATTTACCATCTTTCGGGCGCAGCGAGTCCCACATACCCAACTGGGGAGACCCACTACCCAGGTGGGATGCCTCAGAGCATTTCCGGGCGTAAAAGGAAAAAAAAAGCAAGACGGTCTCCGTGCAGTAACCGGTCCGTTTGATGCGAGTGGCAAGGAATGGCGTTCAATGAAGGAGGACTACGTTCAGCAGTGGATGGATAAAGGCTGATGATGATGATACATATCTTTATATATATCTTTATATATATATTTCTTGTGTGCGTGTGTATGTCACTGAACTCCTCCTAGACGGCTGGACCGATTTTGATGAATTTTTTTGTGTGAGTTCAAGGGGATTCGAGGATGGTTCAGATTCACAAAAAAATATATTTTGTACAGGACAACGTCTTTCGGTACCACTAGTCTTTATATATATTTCTTGTGTGCGTGTGTATGTCACTGAACTCCTCCTAGACGGCTGGACCGATTTTGATGAAATTTTTTGTGTGAGTTCAAGGGGATTCGAGGATGGTTTAGATTCACAAAAAAATATTTTGTACAGGACAACGTCTGTCGGTGCCACTAGTATTACTATAGATTTCTTAAAATATTTATTTCTGTGCCTAGTACCCGTAACACTCAAAAAACTTGCAACAGGTAATCGTGGGGGGATTTATTAAAAATTTTGTTGCTAACTTTATATTATTAGTCTAGATAAATATAATAAGAACAAAAATCAAGCCTTTCATTTTACCGCTTCAATGGCATCGTCAAATATAATAATTAACAAAAAAATAAACGAAATATAATTATCCTTGCATTTTGAAAAAGACATCATTTTCAGACAGCTTTAAGAACCTTACTGCCTAGCGCAGACTGTTTTTTTTTATGTCATAAGGGGATAAACGAGCAGTCGGAGCCTTATGATACCGACGCTCATACACATCCGCACAACCAGATCCGTTGCCCTTCCTTTTCTTATCCCCCCAATGGGCCGTCGGAAACTCACAAACTGCACGAAACGCGACAGCATAGCTGTCACTTGACGCTAGTGTTATGTGAGCGAGAGGTACCACCCCGGTCGTGCCGGCCCAGTTCATCTGCAATGCAGCATGGCACTACCTCTTGCTTGAATTTATTATTTATTATTTTTTATTATTTTATTATTATCTATTATGATTAAAGTTATTAATAAATCTTAGTGTACAAATTTCTGAAGGACAGTCCTTTCTATTCATGGTTGCTTTTAAGTGTCAGAAACTTCGGACACGTGAAAATCTAATTATGCCGCGATAATATGCAGAAGACTTGATCGTTGTTGTGAAATAATAATAATAATAATATCTATGGACCCTTTAACACCACGTCCCGTGGTAAGTTCTCGAAGAACTTGTGTTACGGGTACCAGACAATGGAAATATATTTAATACTTTTATACTATTAAATATATTTTATACTTATTTTTTTTATTATATAATACACATCCATGACCCAGGAACACAATACTTTTTGAACCCACTACCTCCCGGCTTGAGTGCCAACGCGCAAACCATTGAGCCACAGAAGTCGTCAAGGCAAAGGAGACAATGTTAAGGCTACTTAAAATAAATCTTTATTAATAAGTTTGCTTCCGTCCCCATGACATAGGCGGTAAAATAACGTGTCCAATGGTGTGATTTGAATATAGAATAATCGAAAGCCATTTTTTTTTATTCACTACCTTTACAGCGGGAGGGATGCGCTGTGCTGCGCTTCCAGCTGCATGCCTTGTTTTATCCTGTGAATCAGCTTTGCTGTGTTTCAAAGAGAAGGGCAAGTCAGGCAGTGTAGTCAGTGTAATTAATAATACCGGCACTTAGGATAGGCAACACATAAATAAGTTGTCTGGGCTACTACCAAGGCGAGCCCAAACTAGAGAGAAGAACATAAATTAACTACATACTTCTCTTGGTGTATAATTTTTGAATCGAAACTTCTTTGCGCGCATGAGGTATAAGTTTTACGGATGAAAATGTCCAACATTTTTGTCCAAGAACAGGAAGAGAGTGATTGGGACCGATTGAGAGAGAGTGAGAAAGGGCGAACGTAACATGAAGCACATAGCCATGGAGTGAGAGTAGGGAGCAAGCGATTGAAAAAGATCGAGAGAGAGAGTGAGATAGAAATTTTAAGCTTTAATATAAATATAAACGAGATTTAAAAATTACTTTGCCACATAAGTTTCACTTCTGATATTTGTACTTTGTACGAACGCACTTTTTTATTTTACTCTTTTTAATATCCTTACTCTTCTCAATATCCAACAATTTAAAATATAAATCTAAAGCCACTAATGACCTGTGCCTCTACCATGAGTTCGCACATGACATAAGTATAGTAGAGCAATACGAATCGAAAACTATACCATACACACTGTACCTCTACCATGAGTTTTGTTACAAGCGTAACATAATTATAATAGTTAAGTAAAAACGCAACACGAATAAAAACTAAAGTATGGTATAGTTTTCGATTCGTATTGCTCTACTATACTTATGTCATGTGCGAACTCATGGTAGAGGTAATATAACTGGTGTCCCAATATTGGTAGAAACATTAATATAGCCCAAATGTCAAAATCAATCATCCAAAACAGGCGAACCGGTGTGATGGATGCGCTGTGCCACGCTCCCGTCTGAAAGGTTGCCACCATTCTGATTGCTTCTAGAAGAAGGGCAGAAGATTAAGTGTAGTTCTAGCACAGTAACTTACCATCTTACCGAAGTCTCAGGATGGGCAATACGTAAATAAGATGTCGAGGCTAGTTCCAGGTAAACTTATGTTCATGGGCGACGCTGATCACCAACATGTGGCTCGTCTACTCGTTAATCTGTCTAGCATAAAAAAGCCTGGACTGCAAACGTGAGGAGACCCGACTCTCAAAAACAGGTATAGGGATGGACAAAGAAGATAAAATATAAATCTAAATACAACTTAGCGCTGCGGCTGACCTAAGATCTCAATTAATTATTTAATAAGGATTTTTGGGGCTCCAAGGATTACTAGGAATTTCATTAAAACTTCACGGTATTGGAAATTAAATTACAAACTTATAGTATAATTAGTATCTAATGATTTATTATTAGAATTTGAGCCAAAAGCTTAATCTAACCAACGTAAGGCTTTAGTCTAAATCCGGTAATGATTTACTTAAACAAACCAAAAGTAAATCATTACCGGATTTAGCCTTACGTTGGTGCGCGCTATTGAGTGCCAGTGTTAGGAATGTGCTGTTTATTTTCAAATTTTAACTTAATTTTCACTTAATGTTTACTTTAAGTCTTTATAGGTTTGTCTTGGTTTCATTTAAATTCTCAGGATTTATTACTATGATGATGGAAGATGAATATTTAAATTGAATAAATGAATATTATGTAAGCAATACGTGATTTTCCTCCAGGTCAAAACTATTCCATATCTTGTCTACTTTGAGACAAATTATGACGAAATACCTGGTCTTCTTGTACCATATTTTAAAACCACTCAGAACGAATATTGTCAAATTGTTCAAAATAACTACTAGTTTTTAAATTGTTTGTTGTTCATGCGTACGTTTTTGAGTTCGTTCGCGATAGTAATCTTTGTGATAGGAAAATTACATTTTATAAAATATTTTTAAATAAAGTAAATCCCCAATTTACCTTACTTCACCACGATGAGGCCATGTTGAGGGTACAGATTCATTACCGCCCAAATTTTGTGAAGACTTTGTTATGAATACTAAGTGGAGACGGTTTTTATCATGGTACCATATTATAAGGTATCCTATACCGTCTTTGCTTATAAACTTTTCCGTTTATTTTTATTCGTTTCCTTAAATCGACAATTTTTGAAGTGGAAACTTCTTTTAACGCGTTACGCATATTTTTAGATGAGATAAAATTTCTGAACTCGCGACACCGCACACGAAACGCTGGAGACGCAGTTTGACGTTTATATGACGTGGACTCGCGACACCGCATGCGAGCCGCTGGAGACGCAGTTTGAAGTTTGATTTATTTATATAAGGTTATGCTATATTTGTGTTGCTTCTAAATTATGTCATGCGGCCATTTTGTGCGCCGTTTAAATTGTATAGGATGTCATAATCTTTTACAGCGTGTAGGTATTTGAATTTAATTGTTTTGTTTTCACTTTTATCAACAGTCCCTGTGACTGGTTGGGTTTTTTTATGTTAGTTGTTTATAAGTGGTAAGCGTCGCCCATTATCCAATTCACCCGAGACTAGCCTATATAGGTAATTTAGGTGTTACCTATCCTGAGACGTATCTTGAGAAAAATATGCAAGATTGTGGTTTCCATGCAGCCGGGAGCGTATTCCTTCCAGCGGTATAATCTTTTTATGTTATATATTACATACGCGTAACGCTAACCACCTTTGAAGACTCAAAAACCAGAGAGAAATTCATATTATTGAAATATATAATATGTTAATAAGAACATCTTGACTTGTTAAACAACGGCATAAATAATTCTTTTAGGAATAAAGAGATACATGTATCACATTCTCTTTGACATCAAAATACATATTCAACAATATACTGGGAAATGAAGGGCTTCGAATTACATGAAACATTCCTCACACTCGTCATATTCCTCCGTTAATGTGTAACATCACTCCTTGTATGAAACATCATTCCTATGAAATATAAACGTGTTTCCATGCAAGCGCAAGATTTGGTTGTAAAGCTTATTACATCAAAATAGGTTTCTGTATATTTTTTATTATAACTAATTTATTAAACAACACAAATATTTGATCAAAGATCCTTCACATTGATAGCATTCCAAAGGATTGCATTTGTATAAACGGTGATACTTTAATGACTATAATATAAGTGAATTATTATTGATCGTAGTAGTAGGATACGTAGAAATTCCCCACGTTGGCTCGCCATTATATCAGATTTGATAGACCACAGATACTCGCAAAAGAACACCGATTCCAACCAAGGATGATCCGCGAGGCTATTGAAATTAAAAAACATCCAAATTTCAATAGAGAAGATGGCTGGCTCTTACCATCTGCTTGGGATCCTATTATTAAAATAATTAAATCAAAAACCAAGCATAATATGCCACAGATTAAAGATACAGTTAGCACTTTCTGCGTAGAGAGGACTTATCAAAATAATGATGTATCATAGGGTAGTTCGAATAACTTTGTAACGTTAGGACATCTGTCACCTCAGTCCTCCCGTGACCATGGTTGCTGTAAAGTATCCGAAACGTCGGGCTTCTAAAAATCTTAGTAAACCGCGATAAAATCCGTAAAAATTGTTTCATTATAATGAGTGAAATTCGCGCAAACATTAGAAAACAATATAATAACTGTAATATATTTTATGAAAATTATTGGATAATATTATTTCTAACCTGTCTAACGTTATTAATTATGGCAACATTGTCAAGGAAATCGTTATTATGTTGTGTGATATATTCTGGCAACATTACACATATGTAAGATGGCCGACATTTGCGTTTGCGCTTATGTTTCATGTGTCCGATAAGTGTGTAAATATTAGTTTTTGTTTTACCAATATCAGACGTCGAGTTGAGTTTCTCTACCGTTGTTATTGGATTACTACACGGAACCTAATATTTTTACAACTTAGGACAACTGTGAAAAAGAATAACTGTATTGGTATGCATATAGGTATATATATATATAGATATAGGCTATAAATCTACGTAGCTATAGTTATGTACATATCGGCATTACTTTAGTTCCCCGTTAAGAACTTCAGATGGCGTTTCAAATTGGTATGCTTACATAACGTTCAAGAGGACTCTCTATTCACATTGTATTATATTACTCTATGCTTTGCACTGCAAGAAAATAAAAAATCTGGTCAGTGGAGATCATTCAGGGAGGCCAGTGTCCAGCAGTGAGCATCTATCAGCTGAGGCGACGATTGCTATATTTAAGGTAGAGAAGAAAGTAGCTCAGGCGGAATAGTATATTTTTTTTTCTTTAACGCCGGGAAATGCTCTAAGGCATCCCGCGAGGGAGTGGGTCTCCCCTCGTGGGTATGTGGGACTCGCTGCGCCCGACAGCTGGTAATTGGACAGCTCTACCCACTAAAACCCGGCAAGTTCCACCAATGCCGCCTTTGGTGAGGTGCCCCGGATCTAGTAAACAAACAGGGCACTTCGACGGCTAGTCAGTTCCGCAAGGGACCGACGCCACCTCCACAGAGGGGTTGTCCCGCACCACAGAACAACCCCACCCAACGTCGGGACAGTACAATGGGGTGAGGTTCCCATGCTCACCCCTTGCCCCCTGCTCTTCTGTCCCCTCTTCTTATAAGAGGCGTACAAAGAGCCCCCTCGGCCCAATTCGCTTCGCCCAAGGTTCAGTGGCTCACCCTAGGTTACTGAGCCCCACCACCACGACAAGGCCTGAACCTTGGTGGGGTGGCGGAATAGTACCAACCATTACACAGCACAAACGTGATAACATAAAATAATATTTTTTTTTCTAAGAAAGAAGAATCCTATTTACTAAGAAAGCAAAGATAGATATAAAAATAACTATCTTTTCGCGTATTGCTCAAAATTTGAGTTCAGACGAAGCGAAAAGGGTAACAGCTAGTAACTAAATATCAAAATTCATATCACAAAGCAAATCCTATTCCTCACAGATAACAATCGCTTCCCGACAATTCCAGATAACTGGAAAGAGACAAGTGCTACCTTAATTAATTTCGCTATTCTACACAGAACCTATTGTAAGTCTAATACAAATGAAAATTTAAGATGGCGTCTTAGACATGAATCCAAATCAGACCTCTTGTCGCAGACTCAATAAATACTAAGTATTATATTTGAAAAGCAATATTACTTGTACTAAGACAATAAAATACAGTTCTCGAAAGTGAAATTAAATATACTCAAATATAAGTCCTTAGTGTATCCAACTGAAAACAAATCTTAGGTACTTTCAAAGAGGGTTTTTGATGAAAATAATTATTAACTTATAATGTAGACACACATTTTTTCGACTACTTATTGTTTTCACACAGATTGAAAGACCGATTCAATCATTTGGATTAATTCATTTAAATATATTTTTAAATGTACAATGATTTGAGACATATGACTGCTCCCAAAGTTTTAAGTATGGCTGAAATAGTAAATATATTTATATACTCCCATGCTTTAAATCCTCTACAAAAGATTCTGAAACAGATAGCTCATTGCCAACATTAAAACAATATCCTAATAACCACAATAATATCATCCAAACGTATGATCTAATGTTGTACTGAATATCATAATTTTTATTATTTTCATTTAAAGGCATTAGCTACTAGGCTATTAGCCATAAAAAATACAATATTCGGTCTGTAATACGGAGAAATGGCGGGAAACCTCTAGCCCCCATCAATCAACTATCATTCCCCATTCCATCCACACAAGGCAGTCCACCAAACAATCACATTATATATTACACAGATTAAGTTTTAAAAACAAACACTATAGAAAACGGCCAGAACAGCCCTACTAAGAAAACCACTCCAGAACCAGAGATTCGCCAACCAATCACAATATATTATAAAGATCAAGTTTTTAAAACAAACACTATAGAAAACCACTCTGAATGGACAAAACACAAAATAACAATTAATTAACGGGAAACCAAAAAAAAACACAACCGCGCGCCCAGATACTTTTTTTTTAATGTTAGTTGGATAGGCAAACTGGCAAACGTACCACCTGATGTTAAGTGGTCGACGTCGCCCATGAACTTAAACTAGTTTACCTGGAACGAGCCCAGGTAACTCATTTATGTGTTGCCTATCCTGAGACATAAGATGTTAAGTCTCGGTGCCAGTAATTACACTGCCTGTCTTGCCCTTCTCTCCGAAACACAGCAAAGCTGTTTCACGGGAAAAATAAGCAAGATGGTGGTACCCATGCAGCCGGGAGCGCGGCACAGCGCTTCCCTCCCACCGGTATATCCCGCTTCCCGCCATTCATCGTGAATGTCATAATAACACTCTTTAGATTTTTTTTCGATCCCTTCTGTGCAAAGGGTTTACTGAACAGACTGCCACATTGTTACTATTTAATGTAATTAATCTGTATGAATTTCAAAAAAATAACACTGTTATTTACGCGCATTTCGTAAATAATATGTATATAATTCGAATCCCCGCCATTGTTTACATAAAAAAAGCGATTCAAGTTTTGACGGCACACCGCCAGATACTTTAAACGCTGCAAAAGTCATTTCTAACAAACTACTACCGGAAAAATTAAGAGAGCCTTATAAAAAGCGTATCAATATTTTATCAATCGGAAAATATAAAAGGGTAGTAAATAATTATAGTAAATAGTAGTAAATAACTACTACTTGTAATATTAGGTACTGCAAAAACTACTACAATAAATAATTCCATCATTAATACCTAGTTTATTTGTATATATACTCAATAATATTCCAAATTGAAACTTTGACTACTTACAAAAGGTCTCAGGTGAAGTAAAAAAAGGTAGATGACGTGTGATGATAGCTAATACTGAAGCCACAAAACTCAGCTCCTTTCATGTAAACACGCGCTCACGCACGCACTTGCACCAAAACTAAGCTCATTTTTGTATGTGTGAGTAGTAGTATCTTATGAGTCGTCGTGCAGTAAATTTGCCAAAAAATTGTTTTGTGTAATTTTATGGTGTAAAAACAATACAAAAGTGACAAAAAGAGTCTGAAGAAATATCGTTTCACACATAAATAAACACAAGACTATATTCTTTTAAGATATTTTAACACCATTTTGAGGTTCTTCTTCTTCTTTTTGGCCTTAGCTCCCAAATGGAATTGCCAGTGTCAGAGTGGATGTTATATTGCATTTTGAGGTTAAACAACATAAATAATATTATTGCCCCGACGTTTTGGGAGAGTGTTGCCAGAAGTTAGTATTTCTAATAGCCCAATTGTGGGTGAATCAATAGGGATGTTGACATTTTTCAGAAATATTTTTAAATCATTTATAAATATCTAATGGAGGCCTAAATATTATCAACTTTTGCTGAAATACGTCTAATGCCTATAAAATCTTGCATTTTATAATTCATTTTAAATTTCGTTCCAAAGCGCTAACACTTGTCACGTGACGTCATATGTTGTTAAACATCGTAAAAGTAATAAAATGATTCTAGTTGTCTTTAATAAAAAATGGCTTCTAAGTTTTAGTGTTATACGGTGCCTATGTGTGTGTACACTGTCAAAACGCCTGAAAATTAGTTTTTACAATATAGTACATATTGTAAAAACTAATATTCAGGCGTTTTTTAAGGCGTTTATTTAATTGTAACTATTTTTTCCTGTTAATTTATATTAATTGTTCATTTATGTAAAGTTTTATTTACACACCACAATGTTATGGTAAAAAAATGAAACTAGAATGTATAGAACTTGTTTAATTTTTTTTTAATATCACCTATGTATTTACTATATTCATGGGAATAAATAAATAAAACAATTGTGTCAATATGATATCTATTGAGACAATTTATAAAGTGATCCTACACGCCTCCTACATATTCGTAATATTATTGTATTTTATAAAAATATTCACTGTCGCATTCACTTATTACCTATTTTTATTAATATGCAATTTTAAGTGATATTTAAAAAATGGTAACCCTTTATTCACTCACACATACTTAAAAAAGTGACTTCAATTTCTTGTTCCAAGTGCGCTATCTACCTTTTTTACTTGATCTGAGCAAAAGGTATGAACTACTTACGTACCTATAATATTATCTCAAATATCCTCATATAGTACATTCTTGACGCGTGTACTTCGTCAATAAATCCCTAGATTATTATATTTCAACGTTTATCATGAAGTTCATATAAATTTACATTGCCAACAATAAATTGGCGTTCACTGAGGGAGGACTATGTTCAGCATGGACGGCAGCTGGTGATGATGAAACAATAAGTAAATATTTTGTCATGTTATTCTTTCAAATGCCTACGTCTTTAGAAATGCTTCATTTCGAATCCCTGATTTAATATCATTAAAATTTTACGCATTTTTGGTATGAGATATAAAGCTAACATGAATGAACATGTCTCGTTAGAGTCTGTTTGCTCGAGCTGTTGACTAAGATAACGACGTCGCCTGTTTGTATTGCTTTTTCACCTGAGCATGTGTTATAATTATATTCAGAGGTTCACAAGACATTCATTGAATGAAGATGTTAAAGAAGACTCTTTGTTCGTTCGCGATTGTTCGTGTTTGTTCGGGTTGGCGGTGTGAATACACCTTAATTTATTCTGACAACAAAGTGTTAGGTTTTAATGATTAACAATAGGTAAAATCTGATCTTTTGTTACTAAGTTTTACATCAAAGTAATTTTTTTAACACAATTGTAATTTGAACCGAGCAAGAAGATTAAAATCCGGCTTTAAAAGTGACAAATATAATGTATATTATGTGATGATGATGATTTCCAAGCCCATTTCGGCTACGGCGACAAAACCTTTGACTAAATAAAAGGGGGATCGTGTTTAATGCGAGTGGCAAGGGATCGGCCGTCTTGGCGTTTATTGAGAGAGGGCTATGTTTAGGACGGATAGAAGCTGATGATGATGATAATGTATTTTGAACATGATGGTTCTAGGATTCATCGAAAAAATTTTGGCAGTTATGTACGCGGTTAAAACAATCGTTTTGGAAGATGTGACACACAATCTTCTTTAACGCCGGGAAATGCTTTGAGGCATCCCGCGGGGGAGTGGGTCTCCCCACGCGGGTATGTGGGACTCGCTGCGCCCGACAGCTGGTAAGTGGACGCAGCTCTACCCACTAAAACCCGGCGAGTGCCACCAATTCCGCCATTGGTGAGGTGCCCCGGATCTAATAAACAAACAGGGCACCTCGACGGCTAGTCAGTCCCGCAAGGGACCGACGTCACCTCCACAGAGAGGTTGTGCCGCACCACAGAACAACCCCTCCCAACGTTGGGACTGTACAATGGGGTGAGGTTCCCATCCTCATCCTTTGTCCCCTGCTCTTATGTCCCCTCTTCCTATAAGAGGGGTACAAAGAGCCCCCTCGGCCCAATTAGCTTTGCCCAAGTAGCAGCGGCTTACCCTAAATTACTGAGCCCCACCGCCACGACAAGGCCTGAACCATGGTGGGGATGTGATATACAATATCTCAATGTATCACAAAATCAAAGAGGTAGGAATATATCACAAAATAGACCATATGTAGTGATATTATATTATCTTAATTACATTATTTAATCATTAGAGTGAGCGACCTTTAGGTGCATATGACTCGAGTATAAAATACAGACGCAATATTTTACATTTCCATACGTTTTCTACTTAATGCGACACTTTAGCTTTTGTTCAAGTATTCTTTAGATATTCATGAGCTAGTTATATTGAACCCCAGTAAAAATACCAATGAGTTGGAAAATCTTTTTTAAAGTATATTGATGAAGCATAATTTATTCTACAATTTTTTTTTATTTAGGAGAGTTATTAGATATATAGGCAATGAAAATATCACGCTGTTTTTAGAACAGTTAGTGGAAGCGGACAAAATGAAATTAGAATGAAAATTATGGATAAATGAATTACATCTTATTAAATTGTAGAAATGAACACAAAAACACAACACGTTTTTGTAAGAGGTAGTGCCATGTTGCTTTGCAGCCGACTTGCGCCGGCACAACCGGGGTGGTACGTCTCGCTCACATAACACTGGCGTCAAATGACAGCTAGCATAGCGTTTCGTGTGGTTTGTGAGTTCCCGGTGGCCCATTGGGGGGGAAAAGGAGTTCAACACATCTGCATAACTTTTGGCTGTATAGATATATGGGCGTCGGTAGTCACCATAAGGCTCCGACTGTTCGGTTGCCTCCTTATGACATAAGGAGGCAACCGAGCCTTTTAACCGAACCTTTATAAATAATGGTTTCCCAGCCAACGCTCGTTTTACAGCGGAACGGGATGCCTTTTCGTGCGCGCTGCCAGTTTTCATCAGACGCACGTCAAAAATCTGTATAAATGTATCAGAAACACCGATTATCTAAATAAATTCATTAATCATTAATTCCCCAAAAAGTATTTTTGTTTTAACTAGATTATTGTTGTTATAAGCATTTATTTGTAAATTCTTCAATAAATAAAGCCGCGGTGAACTTAAATAAACCTTTGAATATTTAAGGCTTTGAGGCTAAAAGCATCCATAATCCGGAATATGTAGAAAAGATATGCCGAAATTTTATAAATCCTATTCGTTATAAGGGATTTCTTAGGTCAACCTGTATCAGGCTTTCAGCACTCAATCAAAGCCGAGCGGTCAGTTCACATTTATGTTTTATACATTATATTGTATAGCGTTTTCTAAAGCCTTTCATTGGAAGCATTATTTTGAAATTCATAGTGGCCCTTTAAGGCGATGCATTGTTAAACAATAATTCTAATACCGGATACGCGCCAGAGAGGGCTGAGCGTCCTGAGCGGGATGAGGCTCTCCATACGCGCGCGAGCTAATAACTAGAACGTAAAAGAGTTTTTGTTATTTTATTGCGTTAAAACGATAATTGGAGAAATTCCTTCAGCTATAATTTTACAGAACAACTCATAGATTCATCTACGAAGAAAGTTGAGAGGCTTGTCCCGATTACCCATAAGATGTGAATCTATTGTTAAAAAGAGGTATGTTTGATTTTTTTTTCTCTGTTACAAAAGTAAGTAAGTATTAGAATTGTTGTTTAACAATACGCCGGGCCGCCTTAAAAAAATGTGTGTGTGTCAGCCGACGAACGACTGGAGTTTACTTCTTATAAAAATTAATTTATCAGAAAATTTGGATAGCGATACGTAGCGCAGCTACGCACGACCGCTACGATCTCGTATAATGTGAAAGTATTCTCGTAGAACCCGTAACGGACGAGTTACAAGTGCTACGAGTGTATAACGCTTATCGTCTGATTTTACTCCTCGTAATTTTTATACCCCGGGCTTATAAGTAATTATGAAAATCGATTCTCACGGAGCAAAATCCAAAAGCTGAAGATTTTGTTTACTTGAATGTGTAATCTTCGAAACTAATATTTGGATCTGGTTTGTTTGTGTCTCGTAGCTCAATTATTTTAAGAATAAAACCGCTGGGAACAGTTAGTAAAGTATAAAAAATGTCAACAACCACACAACTTAGTCCTATAATGGTAAGATCAAAGAATCTTGTATTACGGAGTCTAAAACTGAATTATATCTTATTCTATAATATGAGAATATGAGATGATTAAAGATGTTTATATTCATACCGTTTTAGCAGTGGAAGGGATGCACTGTAACCCCACTCTCGTCAGCACGGGTGCCATCCTGCTTATTTTTTCCGTGAAACAGCTTTGATGTATTTCGGAGAAGGGTATTTTTTTTATTTTACGCCGGGAAATGCTCTGAGGCATCACACGAGGGAGTAAGAACTCCCCAGATGAGTATGTGGGACTCGCTGGGCCTGAAAGATGATAAGGTGGACGCAATTATACCTACTAAAACCCGGCGAGTGCCACCAATCCCGCGTTTGGTGAGGTGCCCCAGATCCGTTGAGCAACAGGGCACTTCGACGGCTAGTCAGTCCCCAAGGGACCGACGCCACCTCCATATAGGGGTTGTCCGGCACCTCAGAACAACCCCTCCCAACGTCGGGACTATACAATGGGGTGTAGTTCTCATCCTAGCCCCTTGTTTTCCCTGTTCTTTTGTTCCCACTTCTTATAAGAGGGTAAAAAGAGAAGCTCCCTCGGCTTAATTTTCTTCGCCCAAGTTGTTGGGTTCACCTTAGGCTACTGAACCCACTACCACGACAAGTCTTAAACCATGGTGGGGAGAGGAGGATGATTACTTACACAAAGACTTAACATCTTATGTCGAAACACATGAATGATAAATAAATAAAAAAAAAAATATAAATTTTTATTTTAAATATTTAATTTTCGTCTTTGACCTTAAGTAGTTAACAATTATTATACTTAGGAGTGTGTAGCAGTGTAAAAATTTTCCTTAATAAATTTTCTTTTTCTTCTTAAATAAAAATAAATGCGGAGCAAAGAAATAAAAATCATCATTCATCGAACTTTAATCAAACAATGGTGCGGACCAATGGTCTGCAGAAAAAAAACATGAATGAGTATCCTGGGCTTGTTTCAGGTAAACTAGTTTATATTCATGGGCGATGTTGACCACTTATCATCCATTGGCATGTCCACCAGTTTGCCTGTCCAAGTAACATAAAAATACCTGGGTGGTATTCGAACCCGCTATAGTTGATTTTAGAAATAGTATGTCAAGTTATTAAACCGTAAAAATCACGAGTAGTGTTAACATGACGAATATGTTTGTGACAACCTCTGTGGCTCAGTGGTAAGCGCGTTGGCGCTCAAGCCGGAGGTTGCGGGTTCGAATTCCGCCAGGGATCAAAAATATTTTCTGTGTTCCTGGGTCATGGATGTGTATTATATAATAAAAATATTAAATATATGTATAGTATAAAAGTATTAAATATATTTCCGTTGTCTGGTACCCGTAACACAAGTTCTTCGAGAACTTACCACGGGACCAGATTGACGTGGTGTGAAAGCGTCCATAGATATTATTATAATTATTATGTTTCAAGCACGATTCATGTCCTAAACAAAAGTTGTATAATTTTGGTATAGGCCGCTGTCCACTTTTTTTATAATTCAATTACCTCACAAAAGAATTTTCCATTTGAAGTCGTTAATTCGGGAACTCTCTTTGGAACCTCTAATTATTTTTAAATTAATATTACAGGAAGCACTTTCCTTCTTGGTTTTTGTGTTTTATTTATTTAAAGAACCTTAAAAATTTGAATTCATAGAGTTAATGGTTTTCATCTTTTAGTCCCAACCCGACGCCAGGAGGCCGTGCAGTCGAAGACTTCACAGTTGGCGGGGGGCAACCCCCCACTAATAATAAATCATAAGTGAGACAAATTGGCCTACATCAAACCGAAGCAACCTTTTGGCCATTAGCATAGATCCATCTGAAAAAAAAATCTTTTAGTAATTTATACAGTATTCGACATACGTCCTGTACAAAACATTTGTACAATAAAAAAAACACACCCACACACACACACACACACACAAACAGAAGAATTTATAATAAAGATACTCTAGATTTTTATGTTACTTTGATATTCAAACTAGAAGCTAAAGATCAAGTCTATCGCTCCCTCCAGATGTCGACAGATGCATCCGCATATATCGGCAGAAGAATCTGGCGACGTGACGTGGCGGATTTGTGTATGATGCGTCTGCCGTCGTTGAATACCTACGACAGACGAGCAAATCACCCCATTACACATCAGCGGGCGCGTCTGCCGATGACGTCTGCCAATGCATCTGTCTACGTGTAGAGGAGCTATTAGGCAGTAAAAGCCATTATGGTAATAATGAATGGCAAGATATCAAGAGAAGAAAAGAGATAATCGACATTATTAAGTATTTACTTCAAAAAAATAGATTATGGAAAATTCCCTCGCCACACGCATCCAACACGGACCTACCACTGCACGGAGATTATCTTTCAACCAGGTGTTTATTAAGGGAGGCCTATGGACAGATACGGGATGATGATGATGATGAGAAAAATATTCAAATGCAGCTTGAATATCAAGTAAGATCTTTGAGTGTCCACTTAATATGACCTTGTGAAAAGTTGCTACTTTGTGCAATCAGTATTCTAGAATCCCATAACCTAATCACCTATTTTCGGTTTATATCATCGGACAACGTAAACAACCAGACCAAAAATACTAGATCCAACTATTCAGTACTTTCGTAAAATACTCAAACCCTAATCAAGACTATAAACATGGAACCTAATTGAAAATGTAATACAAACAAAAACTCAGCCAATATCATCCAAGTAGCCTCCGGCAATTGTACTACACATAGTTGGAGTGACTATTTATTTAGCCTTCATATTGTATGTACCTTGGGGCTAATTAATGAAAAAAGTTCCAATGAGTGTTAGCAAAGTCCTATGCTGTAGTTTTATTGTCCTAGTGATAAAGTCTACTGGATGGGTCAACGAGGGATAAGTTTAATAGAAAATAGGCTGTCAAGCAGAATAATGCCAGTTTTTTGTCATTGGACATAAAACTTAGTTCGACGGGAATGCTATTTTGCGGGAATGTTAGTTTTGTGATGAGCTAGCAAAGAAGAATTAGGTAGATCATATTGGTAATTTTCTAAAGCTATTTTTGGTTGGAGATATAACATAGGTAAATCAGTTTGGTTTAGCAAATAGTTTAGTCCGCACGGTGTTGGCCGTCGGTCCAATCCTGGAGCAGTGGGTTGAAGGGCGGCACGGCGCAATATCCTTCCACCTTGCGCAGATCCTGACGGGGCACGAATGCTTCGGAAGGTATCTGTGGAAGGTGGCAGGTTTGGTGAAGACACAGCTGACCACACCCTGGCGGAGTGCCCAGCTTGGGCAGAGGCAAGGGCGCCCCGCGCCCCTCATCACTGAGGTTGGCGCGGACCTGTCGCTCCCTACGGTCATCCGAGCGATGACCGTCAGTGAGAGCACATGGCAGGTTGTCCTCTCCTTCTGCGAGGACGTGATGTCCCAGAAGGAGGAGGCGGAGCGGGAGAGGGAGCGTACTGGCGCCTCTTCCCGCAGGAGAGCACGGCGGCGACAGGCGGTCGCGCTGCCTTGAGAGACCTGTGCGCGGCCGATTGGGCCGATCTGCTGCGCGCGCGTAAGATCTGAGCTATAAGGCACCCTTGAGTGTTCAGTGTGCCTTAAGCGGAGAAGGAGGAGGGGATGCCACCCCCCGCCTCCAGAGAAGAGCGCCGTATGGCACACCGTTGTGGCCCGGTACGGACGTCCACAGCTCTCGCGCCGGGTCACCCAAACGAGGAGGAGAACACCGCTGGGGTTTAGTGGGTAGAGTCTGCGTCCACCTTACCATCTTCTCGGGCGCAGAGAGTCCCACATAACCTCCGGGCCCCCCCGGACCCGGTGGTATGCCTAAACGCATTCCCCAGGGAAACCAAAAAAAAAAAAAGGAAAAAGTTTAGTAGCCTATATATCTTGTATTGCACTTGCTTTCTCTTTTTTGCTCGTTTCAATTTTCCCTTTTTCCATAGTATTGGCCTTGAGGTTATTGCAGTATGTACCTTCTTCTGCTTTAATCATCTGCCACGTTCATAAATTCCTCTTACATAGTCTATACATGATTAATTTCAATCGTCGGAAATTCCATTGACCTAAACTATCTATTCTTACTTTGGTTTTTTCTTCTCTTTGTTATTTTCAACATTGTTACACCATTAAGTTTCGGAAACTTTCATCAACCATGTTCACGGAAGCACCTCCAGTAAACATTAGATATATTATGTCCGGTGGGAGAACCGAGACTTGACATCTTATGTTTCAGGACAGGCAACACATAAATGAGTTGCCTGAGCTAGTTCCAGGTAAACTGGTTGATGTTTATAAGCGACGCCCACCACTTTTCTACCATCTGGTGGCGCATCTGCCAGTTGGCCGCGGTCCAAGTAACAAAAAAAAATGTTCATTCAAAACTTAGGGTTTAAAAAGTCGACGGCGCGAACTCCAACCAAACGAATGCTATCTCACCTTGACATGTGTGCTAGAATGAAATGCACAATGATTTATTCCTAAAACGACCTTTTAGAAAAAAAGTTATTATAGAAAAACTATTAAGTGTATCTTTTTAAAATATATTTATTTCAACTTTTGAATAACTAAATAATGTCTACACGGGCTTTATTATACAGCTTTCTTTCTTCGTATACTATTTATTTTTCCCCAAAGTTGGGCTAAAATCAGTATTGAAATACAAAAGTTTAGCTTGTATTTTTTTAATATATTATATATTTTTTTACGGTTTTGGGTGCATAAAGACATAGATAATGACGAGATCAGTTTATATTATCCTTCGTTTTGGATGGTCAACGTCAAACATTGTAGTAATTACTGTTCTGCGTTTTTATAGAAAGATGAGCGACTTGTGTAACCTTAAGTGTTACTTTCCAACTTGTATAGGTACCTCTACAATCGTAATTATAAGTAATGAAACAAATCTGCTGTTATATTGTGCAAACCCGAGAATACTTATTTTGTTGCATAATATAACAGCTCATTCTATTATCTAAATTAAATATTTTCTTTGTTCTACAGCTTATTCCCCGAGATGCGCTTTACTAAGCGGAGCTTCTTGACAACTATTAGTAATTTCCTGATAGCCCCAGCGGAACTTTATTATGTTAGCTAAAGAAAACCTGTGTTTGCTGCATTGTACATATTATACATTTTCATACCCTTTGATGTGTTTAAACAAAGACGTTTATTATGAATGAAGCTATTGTATGTGCTGTGTTGGATTCGTCTATCAATGTATCAAAGTTTTGTAATTATCATATCTTAATTTCGGAATGGGAAGTGAAATACGAATACGAAAATGATTCTCTTATGAAAATTTAATCAGACAATGTAATTCCTGGAATCAAACTAGAATTTAGAATATCTCAATCTTGCATTTCTGGGTTTTTGAGATAATTAAGCCAGTAAATAAGTTTTTTAAGTGTAATGTGAACTTACTGTTAAGTATATATTTTTCCGTGTTGGATGCGTGTGATCGGTCGTCTTGTCATTCATTAAGCCTCTCTTTGTTCACAAGTGAATGGATAAAGCCTGATGATGATGATATTTTTCCTATCTCAAGCAAAAATAATACACTTACTTATTTTTTTATATTCTTTATTTAAATATGTGTTTTATCCAACAAGGCACGTCAACCCCATTGTGCCTACTCTAAAAAATACACAAAATACTATTTAAACTTATCTAAGAGAACAGAATTTAACACATATCTCAGATCTAGGTTTTGCTAAAATAGATATAGTTAGACCAACATCTGACCTATTTAAATTAAATACTGTTATAATAACTTCTCTTTCACGTTTGTTCCGAACAAAATCCATCTGTTCACACAAATGTTGCACATCTTAAATTTTCCCACATAAGTCACAATTAGGAGAGTCTGATTTCATCATTAAGAACGCAAATGTTGGCGATGGATAATGTCCAGAACGAAGTCTTAAAGCTAACTTGATGTTCTTTCTACTTGACTTATTCCTAATAAACCAGAGATAATGAGGAGGTTCACTCTTTTTTTCCTTTTCCGCCGGGAAATGCTTTTAGGCATCCCACTGGGGACGGGGATTCCCCTGGCGGATGTTGGACTCACTGCGCCCGAATGATGGTAAGGTGGACGCAGCTCTACCCCCTAAAATCGAGCGAGTGCCACTAATGCCACCTTCGGTGGCACTCACCGGCTAGTCAGTCCCTCAAGGGACCGATACCACCTTCACAGAACAACCCCTCCAAACGTCGGGACAGTGCAATGAGGTGAGGTTCCCATCCTCGCCCCTTATGAGTCTGATACAGTTATTATTATAAGAATTAATTATATCAAGTATATCGTAGGCTATCGATACACTTCCGGTGGGAGGGAAGCGCTGTGCCGCGCTCCCGGCTGCATGGGTACCACCATCTTGCTTGTTTCTCCCGTGAAACAGCTTTGCTGTGTTTCGGAGAGAATGGCAAGACAGACAGTATAATTACTGGCACCAAGACTTAACATCTTATGTCTCAGGATAGGCATAAATGAGTTGCCTGGGCTCGTTCCAGGTATACTAGTTTATGTGCATGGGTGACGTTGACCACTTAACATCAGGTGGCACGTTTGCCAGTTTGCCTATCCAACTAACATAAAAAACACTCATTTCCAGGTGTTCATCTGCCGGTCGGTCTATCTAAAGTGAAAAAATATAGTAAAAATCCAAGGAAACTGTACATATTCTCCAACCTTATTTCAGCGTAAATAAATTACGCGGCCTGTAAAATGATCAGCTCGACATTTTCCTCCGTGTTGTTATTTAATATTGAACAGAGTATGATACTACTACAATTAACATTCACCCGTGGTTTCCCGTATATACAATGTTTTTTCAATCAATCAAATACATGCTTCAACAGTATTAATCATTCTTTTTTATGTCATTAGGAGATGTTGCCCTTTTCCCTATACCCCCATACTCATAAGCCGCACAAACTGTGACAGCATAGCTGTCACTTGACACCGGTCTTATGTGAGCGTGAGGTACCGTCTCGGTCGCGCCGGCTCAATTTGGCTGCAAAGCAACATGACACTACCTTTTACTATTCTATACACAATAATATATTAATCAGCTTTATATAATCTATAGTGATCGTGTAAAGAGTTTTCGGGGTCTGTTTTAGATAAAAGTTCAAATTTTTATAGAATGACATCTATAATACATCTATACAGATAAATAAAATTGGAGTGTCTGTTTGTAACATCAAAATAACCGCTTTTTATTGAATGCATATGGGTATACACGGTACATAATATACAAAAATAGCCTTTTTTTACAATTTTTGTCTGTCTGTCCGTCTGTCTGTCTATTTGTCTGTTTGTTCCGGCTAACGTCTGAAACGGCTGAGCCGATTTTAATGGGACTTTCACTGGCATATAGCTAATGTAATAGGGAGTATCTTAGGATATTAATTAAAATTAATATTATTAATAATAATTAATAATTAATATGTAATCATCATCAACCCGGGTACGGCTTTAAATCTAAGTTAACGCGGGCGGAGCTGCGGGCAACAGCTAGTTAATAATTATAATGACATAATGTGTGTAACGACGGCTAAATTTTGGACCGAAGTTCAGGAGCAGTCGCATTTGGTGTATTAGTTGAGAGATGCAGAAAGTTCCATATAATCGGGCTGCTGTGGGTTTCGGATATCGGGGTGGTAACTTTCATACATACAAATGTTCGTACTTATAAGTAACACATATATAAGATATAATAAGATATAACACTCTATTTTTATTCAGTCAGATAATATTTTGTTTGGTCGTATCCGACCGCCCCAAAAAAACATAAATTTACACTAATACTATGTCAAAACATTTCTTTTGGGTCGCCTACTATAAGACATCTAAGTTTCCCCAGAAAAGCTTAAAAGCTTTAACACGAAAAACTTTGTGAGCTTTGTAAAACCATTTAATGGAATTTGAGAAGAATCGTTTGAATGTCCATATTATTTCTAAAGTTTTGATTGATCTTAATATAAACTTAATTCTGAAGCAGGTAGGTATATATACGTAAATGAACTTTTTGTCTGTCGCTCCTTTTGCACAAAAAGTATGTGATACGAAAGCTTCGTATACTAACTAGGTTCTCGTCCGTTTTCTCTCAGATTTTCAGCCTGATCTTGACTGATGGAGACTTTTTATTATAGCCTATCACATAGTAATAACGTAGCTAAAGCTTTGTAGCCTTACATCAGTATACATAATATGTATGCATGCGTATACATAATATGCATGCACGTGACAGTGCTACTGTCACGCCGCTTCATTGTGCCGATCGTAAGCAGATGCGTTATATAGATATTTATCTAGAGTAAAGCGCTGTGAGACTGAAATTCATCATCATCACCATCAGCCTCTATCCGTCCACTGCTAAACATAAGCACCCCACAATAAACGCTAAGACAGAAATGTTATTGCTTTCTTTTATTTTGCTTCCAGGAATCATTCTTACAAATTGGCACTTCATATTTCACCATTTTAACATAAAAACAAATATGATGAAAAGCGCATGTTGAATGACACTGATTGAATGTTTCCAAATTTTTAGTTTAGTTTTTTTAGTTTAGTTATTTAGTTAATGGTTTTTTCTATGTTCATACCAGCTGTGCTTACAGTTCATACTTAGTGACGCGCGCTCTATACCGGGTGTATTTGGAACGCGTGCAAAAACGCAGAGGTATGATAGTGTTGGCATAGCCTGACATGATACAAGTGAAAAAAACGCGTTTCTTTTTTTTTGGTTGTCTTTCTTATTTTATTTTTTTGTATAATCTAGTTCAGTAAACATAATGTTACAGAAATTTGATTATAATGCTTTAAAATAATCGTTTTTTTTAAAAACAGCAATGTATTTGGTTTATGGTTCACGCCGGCCAGCGGACTGCATGAGCTGACAGAGTTCGCTGTTCAAGTTGTATACGTACATTGCGGGTTTGCAAAATAGATACGTCCTAAAATTTTCTTAAAAAAACGTTTCTTAGATATTTATCTCATATAGATGCTATATAATTCATGTAACTATTTGGTTATATGAATTATATAGTATATAAATAGTATATTATTAGGGTTAAATCTTTACAAGCGTTCAAAATACACCCGGTATATTATGTATACTCTAAGGTTGTAGCGTAAATATAATTCCTGTTATGTGCTATTTTTTACTTGTGGCATTTACTTATTGCATACAAACACTAATCTTTGTAATCCTAAATAGTACTCAGATGACAAAAAAAAATAAAAAATATATTTTGATACAAAAAAATATTAAAAGAAATGACGAGCTTATATTATTTGTAAAGAATATTTACGCACAAGTAAATACTCAATGGAGTAGACAGCACTTAGGGAGAGGAAACAAGTAAAACGATCAGATTTGCCTTTTAAGATGAAAGCGGTTTCACGTCACGAATTACACGCCTGTTTCCGAACCGTACTTTTTTTTAAACTAATATATTATTATACGATTACGGACATATTTAAACTTTTGAAATTATATTTACTATCATTAAGCGATGAAAACCAGGCGTGTGCCACAAATGGCACATTTGGTGAGGTGCCCCGGATCTGTTAAGTAACGGCACTTCGACGGCCAGTCAGTCTCCAAGGGACCGCCACGACAAGACTTGAACCATAGTGGGGAGGGTCAGTCGTTGACGTTCTTTGAACAACAATGAAAAAAGGTAATGATGATGCAGTCAAATACAACTGTAGTATTGTGATATTAAATGTTTACGAGCAATAAAATAGTGATTACACCTTACAAATTGGATGTAACATTTACAAATAATTTGAGACCTCAATTAATTTTAACGTTCACGTAATATGTACGCCATTAAAAACCCACATTGTTCGAATATGTTGTCCTATATAATAATGGCTGTGCTATGTAATTTTATCAGAATTCAAAATTTTGGTGGTCAATATAACAATTTTTTTTATTGGAAGAGGGGGCAATCGGACAGTCGGTTCACTTGATGGTAAGTGAAAAGCGAAATCCACAGACACCCGTTACACCAGAGGATTAGCAGGTGCGTTGCCGGCCTTTCAAATATGAGTTTGCTCTTTTCTTGAAGGTCCCTAAGTCGTATCGGTTCGGAAACACCGTAGGAGGCAGCTGATTCCATATATTATTCGTGCGAGGCAGAAAATTCCGTAAAAATTGAGTTGTTGTGGATTTCCGGACATCGAGATGGTGTGGGTGAAATATTGGAATTTTCAGTGATAACCGGTGGTGGAATTCTGCTGCAGGTATTAGTACCAAAAATTCTTCAGAAAACTCCCCGTGGTAGATGCAGAGTGATCCGACATCTCTACGCAGCGCCAAATAATCAAACCGATTGGAACCTTGCTATCGACGATTGGAGCCGCCCGGCGTTGAACGCGGTAAAATATTTCTCTCCCCTCTTTTTGTAACACAGCAAAGCTATTTATAATTAAACAACCTTCTGCGAATTGTGTCGCAGTTTATTTTCAAATGTTTCAGATTTCAGCTATACTTTAAGATTCCTGTCCTCCTGTGACCAACCATGGTCACCAAAGTTACTTCACCGTTGAAATAAGCATGGTGGTGGTGGAAAAAGGAGTACATACACAGCATAAAATGCTCTGCATTAAGCGTCTACCACTGTTAAGCCAGTGCAATGACATAGATGAAAAACAGTGTGTTAGCACGCTTTTATTAGCTTTACTTGAGTATATTAGCTTTTATTGAGTAAATGTAATGTAACAGAATCTTTAAACACGATTTTCCAGCATTTTAAAACGTCGGATTAATTTAAAATTTTGCACACTTATGGCAATGCGATTATTTAAAATAATTCGAAAATTGAAAATAACTAAAATTTTCAAAACCTAAAATATTAATAAAAAAGCTTTGAAATAGCAAACTAAACAAAAAATGTAATTGTTGAAGAACGTTCAGTTCCTACATCCCCACGACAATTATAACATAATAATATATTTACGTAGATAAATAAAGATAATAAAAACAGCAATGAATGTCATAGGAACTCGGATCCGATAGTTCCACAAAGTTACACTTCCGAACCAAAGCCAAACTCACATTCGTGCTGCGGAAGGGATATACCACAACTAGTTCACAAACAAACTCTAACACTAGTTGTATAGGTCTTTTCATCGTATATACCTACTGATATTTCATATTAAGGTATTGCTTTAAATAATGTGTATATCTCGTAAAAGCATAGAATAATCTGTATCATGGTTGAAATCTAATATTTGTGACGACTCTAAATTCTGAAATTTAATATTGTTGGCACTCCTTGGCTGACACAGACTCCAAAAGTAATAATAATGACGTGGTAAACGCAAAGATTATACATTATTAGAAGGTTTTTTTCGTACAACCAAAAGGTATGCAGATGCGTTGCCCTCCTTTTCCCTATCCTCCCCCCCCAATTGGCCACCAAAAACTCACAAACCGCACGAAGCGCGACAGCATAGCTGTCACTTGACGCCGGTGTTATGTGGATAAGTTTTTATAACTTTTTTGGTTTTTTGAGCCAGTTTTATTTTATTTAAGTTATACTTTTTTAGGCACGTTAGGGAAAAATGATGAGAGAAAATTTGAAAAGGAGGTGGTACTACCTCTTAGCGTATTAAATTAGTTAATCCCAAATACAAGGTTACTGTAAATCGTTAAGGAGTCCTCTCAACTGTCCCTCGGTTCCATTAATAGATCGACTCCTAGACCTTCATTAAATTGTAGTTCTTTAAAATAATTATTGAACAAATTAACAAACACACTAGTCACCCCTAGGATTTTCGTAACTTTTCCTCGATTTCTCGGGCATGCACTCATCAGATCCTGTTTTCCTTAACATGTGACCATTTGGAAAATATTATACCATTTCAAACAAAAAAATAATTTTTCAAATCGGTTGGTTAACGACGGAGCTATGCCCGAACAAACATAAAAAAACATACAAACATCCGAATTTAGAACCTCCTCCTTTTTAGAAGTTGGTCACAAACGTGTATAACTGCGGAACAAAAATCAACACAATATCTTACATCTACGGGCTTAGACTGTCAAGTATAAGTTGGCGTTCCTATGACAGCGCCTCGTACACCCTTTGTGTTGCCACTTTTTTGTTTATTTTGGCCATATTTACCTAGAAAATAATTCTCTGTCTCATTTTTAATAGATTTTGGGTAAGCCTTCTTAATCAGGGTAAATAAAACAAATAAGATATGATTGAACAAAAAATGTTTCTTTAAAGATATTGCTTAAAGTCTATAAGAAGTTATAAAAATTAAATTATTGTTTATAGTAGTTGTGGTCTTTTTCGCGGCATTGTTCATTCTACTGAGATATACTAGTTTTACCGCCTTAGTCTCGTAAGCCTTGTCTTCTGGTATGAAATTGTTATCACAAGCTATGGACGTGGAAGGTCCTTGAGCTGCTTGATTAGGAATTTCAGTTCTCGCTGTAAAATTGCTTTTCAGGGGTTTTACCTCCAAAACTATACGGTTCACAGTTTTTTCAGAAACACCTTAAATAAAACAAGAAATATTTAAGTTAGGTATCCATTCACATTTACTTTCAAAAGCAATTATTATTTTTCCCTAAGTTTGAGGATATAAATGTCACTTTTAACTGGCAACACTTTACCTGTCAAAGCCGTTGTTAGAGCATTCACTTGTTGAAATAGAATAATCGGTCCATTATTACGTTTCTCTTCTTCACAAAAACGCTTTACAGAAAGAATGACTTCTCTAGCTGCACTACTTTTGGCATGTTTCGTTATGATTTTTAAACAATATAACAATTACTAAAGATTTACACTACCAATATTTGAGAACTGTCAACACAACTGCCAAATTAGTACTTTTTTTGCCACACGCCAACTTACAGTGCCACATACTTTTATTGGCCGGCGGCTGAAATTGGTACTACCATCGGCGTTTTGAAATGTCACATGACATTGTCAGTTAGGTCTCAAATACAACTTGCAGAGTTCTTTGCGTTTTGTGGTTTTTATGAACATCAAACATGCCTGGAGTATTGAAAAGCGATGGCAGAAGCATTGTTTTACACGTTCTTTCTTTCATGAATGAAGAAAAACGCAACCAAGCGCCAATTATACCATTACAAAAAGTATATGAACGAGTTGCTGCCGCTACAGGTTAGTGTTACCAGCATAGATGGGGATAAATTTACGTATTAATGAAACGGAAACTTACTTATTTACTTTTTTATTACAGGCGTTAGTGAAAGGTCAGTGTGACGAATGGTAAATGATAAGAAACAGGCCGATGAAACAGGGACAATAGTTTCTACTCCGGGGAAAAAAGAAAAAGAACAACAGAAAAGATAGAAGTCGACAACTTTGATCTCGGTGTCATAAAAAGGAAAGTTCACGAATTTTACTCAGTTAAAAAAAAAACCCACTTTACCGAAATTACTTAATGTTCTTCGAGAAGCAATTGATTTTAAGGGTAGCCGAGAGACCCTACGGAAAATATTACATAAACTAGGATTTCGATACAAGAAGACCCAATCTAATAGAAAAGTTCTTATTGAACGTAATGATATATCCGCATGGAGGGCGACATATTTACAAAAAAATCATGAAAACAAACTTAGTGACAAAAAAAAACCTGTAGTTTTTTTTGGACGAAACATATATTCAGTATTCACACTTCGCACACAACTGGACAATGTTGGCAAAGTAATGAGGATGATGGTGTTCTGAATCCAGTTTCTAAAGAAAATTGATATATAATCGTCAATGCAGGAGGAGAAGCAGGTTTTGTCAAGAATGATTTACTTGTGTTCAAATTAAATACAAAAAGCGGTGATTATCATGATGAAATGAACAACACAAATTTTAAAAAATGGGTCGCTGACAAGTTGCTTTCAAATATGGATCAAGGCAATGCAACTGCATTGCAATGCGGTTGCATTGCATTGATTTGCAATTGCAATGTAGTTAGCCATGCAAAAATGGCTAACTGAAAAGAACGTGGAATTTCACGAAAGCTATACAAAACCTCCTCTTTATGAACTAATTAAAAGCAACCACACAAACCGGCACCAGGATACGAAATTGATAAATTGATGAAAGATAGTGGACACACAGTGTTAAGATTGCCACCATATCATTGCGATCTTAATGATCTGGAGTTCAATGAAAGGGAATGTAGCAGAGAAGAACCTTCGAAAATCAAGTACTGAAATGCCTCAGTTGATTGCAGAAGCCTTCGACAGAATATCTGTTGTAGAATGGAAAAAACATTGCGATCATGTAAAAAATTGAAAACAAATACAGAGAAAAGGATGCGTTTTTAGATGAACCGTTTATTATTAGTTTGGCCAACGATAGTGAAAGCGAAAGCAGTGATTCTGAAGATGAACATTTTGACTATTCGGGAAATCAAATAATTGATGGAGTTCGTCCTCTAGAGTGTGATTCTTCAGATATTGTTTTATTTGATCATAATTGTTGTATCAAAATATAGAGGCATAACACGTATAGAGTGCTTAAAATGATTTATTAATAATGCTCTTAGCAATAAGCCCGCTATTTGTACTGTTTTGTAATGTTTGTGTTTATTTTCTTTCTTGATGTGTACAATAAATAATTTTACTATCCACCAACACCTAATAAAATCCAACTAAAATGTGTTTATTTTTATTTCTTGCATTATTAATTACAATGGCAAAATTATCGAACGGTTCCGATTGCTAGGTATCTTAAAAGATATTATATTAATAGTACAGGTAACAAAACCTATCATATCAGTATTGTTCCTAAGTTTATGTCACATTTATTTTCCTAGAACTGTATTTTCTAGATATTAGTATACATTGTTTTATTAAGACACTTCAATAAATTACTTATTAAGGTAGCCTGCATCACTTCAAATTTTTCCCCGTATAATGGTTAATTTTTATTTACTAGCAATACTAATATCCATGACAGCGACGCTCTTACCGGCCAAGAAAAGTTTGTGGCACTATACACTTGACGCGATATACGTTCAATTGACAGCTCTTAAAGTTGTCATTCAACAATTCTTCTAATAAGGACTAAGTTTTGTAATCAAAAAAAAAAACCTGAAGATCCTAATTATGATAGCGGAACATTCATCATGTTAGTTCATATATACCAAAGACAAACTGGATAATCCAACTCATAGTCTGTAATCAACGTCGTTGTTATTTGTAAATTTTAACTATGATGAATCTCCTGCTCGTGTGCAATATACTTAAAATGGCTGCAACGTTTTCCCTTAGTTTATGAGAAACATAATTTTTTTTTTTTTTTTTTTAGTTGGATAGGCAAACTGGCAAACGTACCACCTGATGTTAAGTGGTCGACGTCGCCCATGAACATAAACTAGTATACCTGGAACGAGCCCAGGCAACTCAGTTATGTGTTGCCTATCCTGAGACATAAGATGTTAAGTCTCGGTGCCAGTAATTACACTGCCTGTCTTGCCCTTCTCTCCGAAATACAGCAAAGCTGTTTCACGGGAGAAATAAGCAAGATGGTGGTACCCATGCAGCCGGGAGCGCGGCACAGCGCTTCCCTCCCACCGGTATTACTAACAGTAAAAAGATTTGTAGGCTTATTCGAATTCTCATTTATTAAAATTGGATGCACAGTTTAGGCACTACGGTGTAGCATGTGTACAAATACACCGCTAAAATCATTACCCTTCCTTTTGGCTTTGCCGTAGTCGGGTAAAAATATTATTTAACATATTCTATAATAATTTATCAACTCTTTGCGTAGTCACGGAAAGAAAAATATAGAAAAATAATAAAGTAAATTTGGTTGAAGTCGCAAAGTAAATTTGAAAGATCGCCAAAATCTTGACAACTAACTTTAAAACCACAAGTTTGTGTGCCAAAGAGAGCTGGCTAGTGGCTAATATTTTAACTGAATTCTAAAAGCCGCAACCAGAACTTGTACCCATTATATTATGTTCCACTGGGCACGGGTCTCAAAAGGTCCTTGAAATCAGGCGAGGAGAGTTTGAGACGTAGTTCACGGATGCGCTGGCCCCTCTGTGGAAGTCTCGTCGGTCCCCTGAGGGACCGACTAGCCGTCGAAGTGTCCTGTTTGCTCAACAGATCCGGCGCACCTCACCAAGGCGACATTGGTGACACTCGTCGGGTTTTAGTGGGTAGAGCTGCGTCCACTTAACAGATTTCGGGTGCAGCGAGTCCCACATACCGCATGGGGAGACCTACTCTCCCACGCCTGCCTCACGCCCCGCCACGGATGCCTCAGGGCATTTCCCGGCGTTAACGAAAAAAAGAGTACCTACTTTAGACATATAATATTTGAAAGGCCGGCATAGCACCATCCCTCTCTTAGTTTGTACTCACCACCGGGTTAAGGGACTGGCAATTTTCTTCGTCTATTTTTTTAAATGTGAGCAATAAATGACTTCAATCCAGACTTGTCCTGAAAATCCTGTAGTGAATAAAAGTAAACATATTTTGAAAAGAATTTCATAATTTTGTGTAGATTTACGAAACTAAAAATTTCCCTGTGAACGTAACCTTGTCAATATCACTTGCTTACATCCGCATGCTACGCTCTTGATGAGATTCAAAGACTTTGTGCTAGCTTTGCCAATCTATATAGCACAGCTGGGTCAACTGCTCACAATAGCTCGGTGATATCGGTCATCGTAGGGGACTTATATCTGCCAAGCATCATTGCCGCGATGCTCGGGGACGACTAGTCCAAGGCAGTAATATCCCGTAGGAGGCGCTACTTAATGCGCTTCCAGTAAGTTTCCACGCTTCCCTGTGCTCGTGTCGGGTCAGTATGGGAATCTGGCCCAGTTATGCAGGACATCCAGGGTGACAGTCTCCGCTTGTCGCTGAGGTGCTCCTGTTGCTTCCTGCTTCAGGACCCTCAAAAAGGGGCTAAGGGCGGGCGCAACTTTAGCCGCTTTTTGAGACTTATCCAAGGTAAACTAATAATAAAGGATACACGCGTAAATATAATATTTCCTGCGTCAACAAAAAGAAAAAAAAGTTGGGTAAACTGGCCTCCTTGTCCTAATTTTAGAGACACATATCCAACCAACACAACATATACCCATCTTGTGTTTCGAGTGACGCCTGAAATCAGATAACACATACCAATAATAAAGTATTACAACGAAGCCTTACTACGCATTGAGATTAGTTTTAAGGTATTTAATTAATAGAAACCACCAAAGTTGAAGCCAGATTCCAAAACTTTGAACGAACTTACAACAGTTGGGCAATATAATGTACTAATAACGTTACTATCTAAACAACACCTATCAAAGCAAGTTATGATTATAATTCAAAAACTATTATTACATACTGTAACAAAGTTTTCATTGTTTGGATGAACATCAACAAATAATAGTGAATCATTGACTATAGATTAATAATTGTTGTTGTAAGTTGGTTATTTTTAGGCATATTGGTGTTTGTTCACTATTAGAATATAGTGTATTATGTTTATTTTTAATATAATATGTATTATTTAGAAAATATTTTGAGTGTATTTTAATGTTATATAATATAAACTGATATTATTACGATACTGATATTATTTACTAATATGATAGTATGACGATAAGTTGGTTCTTTGAGCCGGATTGCGTACAAGTTTTTGCGAATTGCGGTTGTTAGTAATAAGATCGGTAAGCCTTCCTATGTACATATATATGAGGAATTGATCAAGTTATTATTGGCGCTGAGATATACGAGTATACCAATGCCAATAAGTAATAAGGAAATGTAATAATAATAATAATAAACTTTATCGCACACAAACATATTAATTAACACATTAATAAAGATTAAGTAAATAAGTACAATTGGCGGCCTTATCGCTTTAGAGCGATTTCTTCCAGGCAACCAGCACAGGAAGGAAATGCACTTTCTAGGTTTTTCTCCTGTGTGCACGAACCAAATTTATCATAATCAACACAGATACTAATATTCTAACACAAACGATAAATAGATAAAAATTAAGCCAATAATAACAACCAAAAATAAAAAAGGAATAGTATAGTATAAGCAAAGATACAAAATAATCGATATTAACTAATTAGTATAACGAAAAAAAGAAGAAGAAGAAACGCGTAGAACACTAATTAAGTTTTAAGTTTCTAAGTAATGTTTTTTGAGTAGTGATTTAAAACTAGTTAAATTTTTAGCCTCTCTTATATCAACCGGTAACGAGTTCCATAGTCTAACACTCAAAGCATTAAAGGAGTTGCTATAGAATTTACTTTTTTGTGTTGGTAGTTTTAAAAGGTATTTTCTTACTGTACGGATATTTTCACCTTCCGAAGAGAAAGAAAACTTCTCCTTAAGGTAGCCGGGATATTTAGGATGAAACAAGACATTAAAAAGGAAATGAAGAACAAGGGAGTTGAAACGAGACCGGAAAGGAAGCCATTTTATATTAGATCTGAATTGCGACACATGGTCGAATTTACGCAGTCCAAAAATAAATTTAATGCATGAATCCTGTTATTCTGTCATTAGTAAAGCTCACATTCGCATAATCCATAATGGGAAGAAGTATGGTGTGTGCAAGGGCAATCTTTGTAGGAATAGGCAAGAAGTTTGAAAGTCTCCTGAGTGATGCAAGTGCCGCGAAATGTTTCCTACTTATTTCTTTTATATGATTCGTCCAGGATAAAGTAGAGTCCATATATATTCCGAGATTTTTGACACTAGAGCAAAATGGAATGTCAACATTATCTACCCTAATGGAAGGTATATTACAGTTTTTTAGCCGAGATATATAACTTTGTTGAAATGTAGTATATAACTGAAGTCATATTTTTACGGATTGTATCGCGGTTTATTCGATTTTTACATTTCTGATATCCATGAAGACACAAGGGGATACCTTAAAATAATATGAGCCGGGGAAGCCACGTCCTATTCCTTTTTTACATAATGTATTTCTAAAGGTTAATTTTAGCATTTAGCACCATTTACTGCGTGAGTGGTAAATATTATAAAAAATATAAGGCATGATTAATTAATTTTTCAATTAATTAATCATGTCAATCAAAATCGTCAATATTTATCTACATCCAAATGGAAACTCATCTCATTAATTTGATAAAACAAAAAGTCAGTTCAATATACCCTTTACAGATCGCTTGGGGCCCAGGCGTTGAAGTTAAATATTTTATTTAGCCCTCAGCTGATAAATTGTTGGAGTTAGGAATTCCTCGGGCAGCTCTTTATGTGATTTAACACCTGTTTATTGCTAGATAGATCGATGTTACTTCTAATTTGATCATTTGATCAGACAGTTTGATCATTTGTATCATTGAGTTATGTCCTAGACTTACTATAAAAATTTGGATAAAATACATTGTAATTTAAGCTTTGGTCATGTCAAATACACGAAACATGTCAAAATAACGTATTTCAGACTAACTTCTTGTCATGTGTTACCTGGAATAGTTTCCCTGGATTCCATGTTAGTTTTTTCAGTAGCTTTGCCGAGTTCCGGAAAGGAAGGACAGGTAGTGCTTCTGTTTGCAACGGAACTATTTTGCATATAAGCACAGACAATTTTTTTTTCTTTAACGCCGGGAAATGCTCTGAGGCATCCTACGGGGGAGTGGGCCTCCCCACGCGGGTATGTGGGACTCACTGCGCCCGAGAGCTAGTAAGTGGACGCAGCTCCACCCACTAAAACACGGCGAGTGCCACCAATGCCGCCTTCGGTGAGGTGCCACGGATCTAATGAGCAAACAGGGCACCTAGACGGTTAGTCAGTCCCCCAAGGGACCGACGCCACCTCCACAGAGGGGTTGTCCTGCACCACAGAACAACCCCTCCCAATGTCGGGACAGTACAATGGGATGAGGTTTTTTTTTATGTTAGTTGGATAGGCAAACTGGCAAACGTGCCACCTGATGGTAAGTGGTCAACGTCGCCCATGAACATAAACTAGTTTACCTGGAACGAGCCCAGGCAACTCATCTATGTGTTGCTTATCCTGAGACATAAGATGTTTAGTCTCGGTGCCAGTAATTACACTGCCTGGTTCCCATCCTCGCGCCTGGCCCCCTGCTCTTTAGTCCCCTCTTCTTATAAGAGGGGTACTACAAAGAGCCCCCTTGGCGCAATTAGCTTCGCCCAAGGTACTGGGTTCACCCTAGACTACTGAGCCCCACCGCCACGACAAGGCCTGAACCATGCTGGGGAAGCACAGACAATGGACTGTTGTAACACAACTTTTTACGAACAATTAAGGACTACTCCAAGGTATTTATCGTAGATAAGTATCTACAAAGGTGTAAATTACAAGGATACAGGAGCATTTGCTCTCTCGTCTAGGTTTAAATTACATGTCACTGTCAGGTCTGTCAAGTGGGAAACAAGATGGCGCTCATCTTTTTATTCTTTAAACCATTTTCCATAAAATTCAATTATTTTTTTGATTGAATGTCTGCCTCGTTTCCTACGGGTACGCTTGTGACATTTAATATGCTTATAAACGGTGTTATGTAAGTTTCATGACATACTTGATCTATTAGTAAATTGAATTTTTAACCGACTTCAACAAAAAGGAAGAGGTTCTCAATTCGGCCGGTATTTTTTTTTAATGTATGTACACCAATTTCTCCGTCAAATGTGAACCAATTTTCAAAATTCTTTTTTTGTTTGAAAGAGTATACTTGCCAAATGGTCCATGATATAACCAGGATCTGATGATGGAATCCCAGAGAAATCGAGGGGAACTTTCGAAATTCGTAGGAGCAACTAGTGCACTTAATATTTTTTTAAATAATCACTTTAAAGCACTACAATTTAATGAAGGCCTAATCGATCTAATGCTGGAGCTGGAAGACAGTCGAGGGAACTCCTCGACGATTTACTTCAGTAACCTTGTGTTTGGGCTTGATTAATTTGTATTGATGAGAACTTTACACCTAGATGGGTTGTGACTGTGATTGGGGGTCTGATGATGAAGACGATGCTCAGTTAAGGGTAGTCCTAAATAGTTTACAGTAGCTACCTTGTGATTGGACTTAATTAATTTATACTGATAAAAACTTTGCACCCATATGGGTTATACGTGCCATTACAGGTCTGATGATGGAGACCATAGACAGTCGAGGGAACCCCTCGACTATCTATGGTCGACTCCTCCTCTATGGTCACACATGGACAGCTTTTGTTGGGCTAACTTCAAACGGTTAAATATGCCAAAATGTATGTCTTTCTTTAATGAATCACTAAAAATTAAGAAATAAAAAAAATTAAACAAAAATTATAACCGACTTCAAACTATAAAATAACTAAAAATTAATAAAATAATCACGTTTCTTTAATTTTTGTGTCTACAACTAATAATCATCTTGTACTTCTAATAATGTACAATTTTTGCGTTTACCACGACATTATTGTTACTTTTTGGAGTCGGTGTCAGCTAAGTTAAATAGGTAGTAGACCAGGTACAGCAACAAATACGTCACTGTCGTCCGTCACCGGTGTTGTATTTGCTGCTGTAGGTACCTTACTACCTTGGCTGACACCGACTCCAAAAGTAACAATAATGACGTGGTAAACGCAAAAATTGTACATTAGTAAAAGTACAAGATGATTATTAGTTGTAGTCACAAAAATTAAAGAAACGTGATTATTTCATTACTATTTAGTTATTTTATTTTTTGAAGTCGGTTATAATTTCTGTTTTTATGAGTAAAGCTCATTTTTTTTATGTTAATTGGATAGGGAAACGGACAGACGAGCCCCATGATGGTAAGTGGTCAGCGTCGCCCATGAATGTCGGTGCCAGTGAAAAAAAGTAATTACACTGCCTCTCCGAAACACAGCAAGATATTTTATGAGAGAAAAAAGCAGGATGGTGGTACCCATGCAGCCGGGAGCGCAGTACAGTTCATCCCCCTATCAAAGCGTTCGTTTTTTAATAAAGAGGCATATTACATGAAATACTGATCGTACGTCAGTAAACTTATTCATTATTATCATCATCAGCCCCTATCCGTCCACTGCTGAACATTAAGCTTAGTAATTATAAAGTAAAAAAAAATTAACCCAACTACAGCAAAATACCCTTCTTTTTGTGGTTACTTAAACTATATCTTATTAACTTCGAAAACCTTCCTTTTGGCTTTACCATAGTCGGGTAATAGTAATTTTCTTATAAAGCTGTACTAATTAACAGAAAAGGGCTTAGTTAAAAGTATATTATACTATAATTAGCAAAGAGAACAAAGGAAGCGATTCCCTCCTCCTCCGGTGGGAGGGAAGCGCTGTGCCGCGCTCCCGTCTGCATGGGTACCACCATCTTGCTTATTTCTCCCGTGAAACAGCTTTACTGTGTTTCGGAGAGAAGGGCAAGACAGGCAGTGTAATTACTGGCACTGAGACTTAACATCTTATGTCTCTGGATACGCAACACATAAATGAGTTGCCTGGGATCGTTCCAGGTATACTAGTTTATGTTCATGGGTGACGTCGACCACTTACCATCAGGTGGTACGTTTGCCAGTTTGCCTATGCAACTAAAATAAAAAAGAAAACCAAACGGGGTTAATTTCTTGTAAGACAGAAGGATCTGCAGAATTTGTGAAAAAAAAGAAAAATATAGCAAAAACATAGTTTTGGATTGAGTGATGGTCAGTTGTTTGCATCTTGTATTGACGCCAAAATAGCAAAAAGTACCTGAGAATAATATTTCACAAAATCTATACTAATATTATAAAGCTGAAGAGTTTGTTTGTTTGTTTGAACGCTAATCTCAGGAACTACTGGTCCGATTTGAAAAAATATTTCAGTGTTAGACAGCTTATTTATCGAGGAAGGCTATAGGCTATATAACATCACGCTGTGACTTATAGGAGTTGAGTAACGCGGGTGAAGCTGCAGGCAACAGCTAGTATTTTATATTTTTCAATATTTTATGGATATGCAAACAAACAAACAGACCAGCAACTTTTTAAGTGATCGACGACCACGGATGTATACTTGTTTACCTAGAAACAATTCATTTATACATATGATATTTCCATATGGCAATATTGGAATAAAATATTAACCAAAATTTATTCACTAATCCAAGTTTTGTGAGATAGCAACACCATTTTCTTTTACAACCCTGCCTCGACGATTATTACCGCTTTATTCAAAAAAGTTGCGCTAATCATTTGGAATGATAAAAACAAACAAAAGTCGATATAAAAGCAATCTTTTTTGGAGTTTTAACAATTTTCCTAAAAAGCCCATTAACAGAAGGGCATAAACATGCTAATGCTGAAAGAATTTAGAGCCATCAAAAGTTTTCACATCTAAAATCTTACAAATACTCAGAACTTAAGAAATCAACCTTGACTTTATTGAGGTCAGTTAAAAGTCGAAAATTAAAGAAGTCGATTGAAAGAGGGATGACAGTGGAAGATGATGATAAGGGATGAAGCGGTCACAGGTTTTAATGAAACAATTTGACGCATTTTATCGCGATTTATTAAGATTTTAACATGCCTTTTTTTCTTTAACACCGGGAAATGCTCTGAGGCATCCCGCCAGGGGAATGGGTTTCCCCAGTCGTGTATGTGAGACTCGCTGCGCCCAAAAGGTGGTAAGGTGGACGCAGCTCTATCCACTAAAATCCGCAAGTCACTAGTCAAGCTAACAGGGCACCTCGACGGCTAGTCAGTTCCGCAAGGGACCGACACCACCTCCACAGAGGGGTTGTCCCGTACCACAGAACAACCCCTCCTAACGTCGGGACACTACAATGGGGTGAAGTTCCCATCTTCGCCCCTTGTCCCTCTGCTCTTTTATCTCCATTTCTTATAAGAGGGGTACAAAGAGCCCCCTCGGTTCACTTGGCTTCGCCCAAGGTGCTGGGTTCGCCTTAAGCTACTGAGCCCTACGCCACGTCAATGCCTGAACCATGGTGGGAATGTTTACCACACTAAGATTTGTCCTGGGTGGGGATGAAACCTAGAAACTTCTGGTTTAGCAGTCAGGGTCACTAGCCAATAGCCCAGTTGTTACACAGACTTATTTCTTTGATCAAACATCTTTCTTGTCTCCCAAAAAGGACGGAACAGGCAGTGTTATTACTGACATAGACAGTTTACCATCTCACGTCTCAAGAAAAACTACGCATGAATATTGTCCTAGTGCTCACTGATCATTTACCATCAGGTGACACGTCTAACTGTTTTCCTATCGAAGAAATATTAAAAAATCCTTTATCCGTACCTGTAACACTAGCTTAAAGGACTTGGTTGACTAGTTTAGTATGCGTTGTTACAACGCAATTAAATGTTTTATTACCCTTATATGTCCCACTGCTGGGCACGGGTCTCCTCCTCGAAATCAGGTGAGGAGGGTGTTGAGCCATAGTTCACGGATGCGCTGTCCCAATGCGGGTTGGTGAACTTCACACACCTTCAAAGACTTCATCTCATCAGGCATGCAGGTTTCATAACGATGTTTTATTCACCGGATCTCTTATACAATATTAAATTTAATATTCAAGTACATATGGAATACTTGACCACGTGAGCCTTAGTAAGCCCGTGAAAATTTGTGTAACTCGTGAAAATGGATTTAATAATATAAGCCCTTTAAAAATATTCATTCCCATAAGCATTCGTTTTTATGGAACCACATTCATTCCTCCATTTCTATGTTTTCGGCTGACTTACTTTTATTGAATCCATAAAGGCCCTCACGCACCATCTACTCAACGACTTTTCAACATTGGAATGTTAGTTTAACATCGTGTCTTGTACTGTATATTTATGTGAAAGTACTCTTGTATAGTACACTGCTAGTTCCCCACCATGATTGAAGCCTTATCGTGGTGTTGGGGCTCAGTAGCCTAGGATGAGCCTAGCACCTTGGGCGAAGCAAATTGAGCCGAGGGGGCTCTTTGTACCCCTCTTATAAGAAGAGGGGACAAAAGAGCAGCGGACAATGGGCGAGGATTGGGAACCTCTACCCATTGTATTGTCCCGACGTTGGGAGGGGTTGTTCTGTGCGGGACAACCGCTCTATGAAGGTGGCATCGGTCCCTTGAGGGACTGACTAGCCGTCGAGGTGTCCTGTTTGCTCATGAGGTCCGGGGCACCTCACCAAAGGCGGCATTGGTGGCACTCGCCGGGTTTTAGTGGATACATCTGCGTACACTTACCACTTTTCGGGCGCAGCGAGTCTCACATACCCGCGTGGGGAGATCCACTCCTATTTCCCGGCGTAGAATAAAAAGAAAATAAAACAATACAGTTAGTTGTTCCATCATTATGTATATGAATTTGGGAAAAATGCAAGTTTTTCGTCGTTGTCAATCTACACCGAGAAAAAAATACCAGTCCATTATATGTTTAGTTTCACATAATACGCCATGTTTTCTAATATATTATATGCCTTATTATTATTGGTAATTAGCTCGCAGCTTCGCTCACGTTAACCTTTTTTTAGAGCCGAATCCGGAGTAATGATGATTATTTTGTAGCCTCATTTACTCCTTACAATATCAGCTCTCTGCCAGTGAAAGTCCGGTCAAAATGGACCCAGCCGTTGAAGAGTCAGACAGATAGACAAAAAGTTTAAAAATTGATCTTTTGATGTAAGTATCTTATACAAAGTTGTTAATTTGAAATTACAAACAGACACTTCAATTTCATTTATTTGTATAGATTTGTTCGAATTTTTTTTCTCAAGAGCTCTACATCTTCCTACATGGACGCTAAGCTGATGGCTAAGAGACTTGGAATTACAAGTCGGAATTTCTTCTTAAAATGTAAGAACGATGCTAAGACTATATCGACAAAACAGGCAAAAAAGGCCATAATATGCGAAACGAAGTATTACTCAAGACAGCCAGTATCTTATTCTTGCTTCATCAATTGTAGCTTCGATGTTTCAGGCAAAATTAAGGGCAAAATGCTAGGGATATGAAATTATATTCTTTGCCGTATATGTTTGGTGAACATGGATTAGCACTCAGAGCAATAACCCTGAAACATGTTATATAAATTAAATAAACGCGTTCTCATATATTTTGCTGGAAATACGGTTTTAAAATTCTCTTGCTAATTCGTAGATTTTATTGAGTGTAGGTGGTGTCCATGCGCTTTAGCAACATTATTACTTTTATGGTAATATAGTATATTGTTTATATAAAAATTAGTTGTCTGTAAAGTTGGTTTACGGACGATAGTTTAACGTGACAACGTCATAACAAAACGCAAGCGTACAATGAGCGTAACGAGGTAGTGAGCGTTACGGGATAATGACGCGACATTTCACGAATATGCAGCCTGCGTTCATCGATTTATTAGACGTTGTCACGCCAAAATAATTATTTCTGTCTTCAAACAACTTGAATGGAAAGCGTTATTGTTCCGAGTGAAAAACTTGATTTTTAGAAAGAAGGGCAGCCCTGCAGGCTGTGTAATTACTCGCACTTAGTTACCATCTTAGGCTAGCCAATATATAAACGTATGAGATATTCCGAGGTGATCTTGTTTACATATCACTTCACTATCATCATCATTATCATCATTGTCTGCCCTTATTCATCCACTGCTAGCTAGGCCTCTAACAACAAACGCCAAGACGGCTGATCCCCAACTTAGAAATCATATTTTACCCAGAACGTAATATTGGCGTTTATTTAGGTCCAAATACTGTGATAAACGAAAAATAAACAAAATGAAACACGGGACAAGCAATTATGTTGAATTAAAAGGAAAATGAAAGGAAGATTGAGTGTTCTAGTTAAGTAAAACTATAAATCCGTGCTACGAGGCAGCTAATAGTCGCTTGAATTTAAGTAAAAACAATTTTAGTTTTCAACAGTCTGAATGTCAGCTACAACTGAAATTAAGTTTTATATCCGATTGCACGATGAAAATAATTGAGTTTCCTAATATTATTAAGCTATTGGTGTACTTCAACCGATGTTCTTGAAGTGGTAAGTTTGTAGGTTTTTAAATTCATAATCTATAATATTAATTTTGAATATAGTATATTGTATTCTAATGTTTACGTTTCACATATTATATTCGAAGATTATTCTACACTTTTAAATTATACTTGTTGGTTTCGTTTTCCAGTTTCATGACTTTTAATATGCGCTTGATCATGGCGGTAAGATTAAAAAAAAAAAAAATTGCGTGGAGTCGATTCAGTTTTAAAATGTATTTGGAACGTAGTTTCTTATCGCGCGTTGCGAAAGGGGGCTAGACGGACGACGGGCAGAATTGGTATCTGTGTATTATATATTTTGTATCAGTTTGTTTAGGGTAGGTACTAAGTTTTATCAAAATCATCAATCCTTTAGCCGTCTCAAATATTATCATAGCTTCTGTTATTGTGATGGTGAGTTTTTTAAGATATAGCTTAAATAGTTCTGATTTTTTTCATTATTGTTATGTTGCTTTGGTTGTGATTTATGATCTGAATAAGTTTCATGTTGACCTTATTTTCTTGAAAACATTTATATATGTGAGCGAGGACGGCCTAGTGGGTATGGGCTCGGCCTCTTGAGTGAGAGCCGAGAGGTTCGGGTTCGATCCTGACTCCCCCCTGTGATGCCTAGAAATGGGTTTTTCTAAATTTCCACATGCACCTGACCATCACTTGCTCACCGGTGAAGGAAACATCGTGAGGAAACCTTTTTTTTTTTTTTTTTTTTTTTTTTTTTTTTTTTTTTGGTTTCGCTGGGGAATGCGTTTAGGCATACCACCGGGTACGGGGGGGCCCGGAGGTTATGTGGGACTCTCTGCGCCCGAGAAGATGGTAAGGTGGACGCAGACTCTACCCACTAAACCCCAGCGGTGTTCTCCTCGTCGTCTAGGTGACCCGACGCGAGAGCTGTGGACGTCCGCACCGGGCCACAACGGTGTGCCATCTGGCACTCTTCTCTGGAGGTGTCATGCCCTCCTCCATCTCCGCTTAAGGCACCCTGAACACATTAAAGTGCCTTATAGCCCGAACCTTCACGCGCGCGGCGGATCCCCCGATGGGCCGCGCACAGGTCCCTCACGGCGGTGCGACCACCTGTCGCCGCCGCGCTCTCCTGCGGGAAGAGGCGCCAGTGCGTTCCCTCTCCCGCTCCGCCTCCTCCTTCTGCGACATCACTACCTCGCAGAAGGAGAGGACCGCCTGCCATGTGCTCTCACTGACGGTCATCGCTCGGATGACCGCAGGGAGCGACAGGTCCGCGCCAACCTCAGCGACGAGGGGCGCCCTTGCCTCCGCCCACGCTGGGCACTCCGCCAGGGTATGGTCTGCAGTGTCTTCACTGCTGCCGCAGTGATGACACCCTGGCGAGTCCTCCGCCCCTGCCACCTTCCACAGATACCTTCCGAAGCAGCCATGCCCCGTCAGAATCTGTGCAAGGTGGAAGGTTATGATGCCGTGCCGCCGGTCAATCCACTGCTCCAGGATTGGACCGACAGCCGACACGGTGCGGTGTCCCGCACTAGGTTCCTCCAGCCTCTCCTTCCACTGACGAAGCACACGCCTTCGGAGGCGGCTCCGCCAGGACTCTTCTTCCTCAGAGGTCTCCTCTTCCTCCTCCTCTCCTCGTCGTCTCCTCCACGTCTGCGCCAGGGCCCTTGCCACCAGGTCCCATGGCGCGGAGCCCGCCAGTACGCACGCAGCCTCGTATGAGGTCGTACGGTACGCACGGACGGCCCTGACGGCCATGACTCTCTGCGGACGTCGCAGCAGAGCCACATTCTCCGTCTTCAGGGCGCTCGCCCATATCGGCGCGCCGTACAGTCCCATGGACTGCAAGACGCCCGCATATAGGCGGCGGCAACCAACGCTCGGTCCACCCACGTTGGGGAGGAGACGACTCAGCGCTCGTGCAGTTCCGAGCAGCCTCGGGATGAGGCGCCGGAAATGCTCTCGGAACTTCCATCGACTGTCGATGACGAGGCCCAAATACCTCATGGTTGACTCGACAGCGATGGAAGTTCCCCCAACTACAAGGTGTGATCCGGGCGGAGGGGCTCGCCGGGGCCCGTGGAAGCATATAGCTTCGCACTTCTCCAGGGCCACTTCGAGCCCAAGACGCCGGATTCTCGCCACCACCTGGGCGACTCCAGCTACCGCCAGAATGCGTGCCTCCGAAAAGGTGCCTCCGCGGGCAGTGACGACGGTGTCGTCGGCGTAACACGTAACAGCAACGCCCGGCAAGTTCGCGCCGCGGAGGACCCAATCGTAGCCGATGTTCCACAGGAGTGGGCCCAAGACTGAGCCCTGTGGAACACCGCACGCCACTCTCCTCGTCACCCAGCCACCGGCAGTGGGGTACGCGACGCACCTACCAGACAGGTAGTTTCCTACCAGTCTGCGCAGATACGTCGGCACGCCGTGGAACCTCAGCGCTCGTGATCGTGAGGAAACCTGCATGCCTGAGATTAAAAGTCTTTAAAGGTACCCACCTTTAAAGCCACCAGGAGTTCACCAAGCCACATTGGGCCAGCGCATGGGTGAACTATGGCCCAAAACCCTCCTCGCTTGATTTCGAGGAGGAGACCCGTGCCCAGCAGTGGGATATATAAGGGTTGATATTATTATTATATATTTTATTTATTTCCAGGTGACCTAAATATTTTGTCCAAAGGAACTTGCAGCGAACTATAAGTAAAGATTGTGAGTATTTTGCATGTGATTCCATGAAGGCGAGTACTTCATTGCAAGTAAGCTGGTAGACAATTAGTAGCCAACGTCACCGATGAATGAGTTTACCGAAACTAGCCCAGGTAGAAAGAAGTCTTTGTATAGACAGATTCTGCTAGTAACTACACTACCTTCCACAATGCATTCAGACGTGCGAGTTGCATAAACGCCCCCTTCTCACCGGTGCATATTTCATCATCATCATCACCACGCCTCTATCCGTCCACTGCTGAACCTATGTTAACCTATGTTAACTGAGGTAGGCCTATGCCTACCTCAGTGAACGCTAAGACGGCCGATCCCTTGGCTCCACAATGGTTCAAGCCTTGTCATGGCGGTGGGGCTCAGTAGCCTAAGATGAACCCAGCACCTTGGACGAAGCAAATGGAGCTTTTTTTTTTTTTTTTTTTTTGTTATCGCAGGGAAATGCTTTTTACGCATGTAGTCCGGATCTCGGGTAGATCCTGACCCTATGTGGGACTCGCACCTGGGAGTGCCCTACCCGTAAACTAAAACCACTGCGAGTGCCTTCAGCCGCTTTCATTTGAGGGTCCCGGATAGGCATTCAACAGGATCACCTCAGCGACAGGCTGGCCCCGGCGAAGGCCAGACTACTCCTCTTAAGGGGACTGCCCGGCTGCTTAGGCAGTCCCCGCGACGTCGTGTCACACTGGGCCCAGGTTCCCATCCTGAACCCGACACGAGCACAGGGGCGTTACTGGAGGCGCATTAAGTAGCGCCTCCTGCGCACCCCCGTTCGTCGCCCACGGGGGGAGGCCACGTCGGCGGCCTCCTCTCTCACCCGCTCGTCGGCCTCCTTCTGGGACATTACTGCCTCGCAGAAGGAAACCATCGCCGTCCAGGACTCGTCATCACCGAGCATCGCGGTAATGACACTCGGCAGAGACAAGTCCCCTCCGATGACCGATGTCAGATCATGACGCAGCGCCGCCCATCTCGGGCACACCTCGAGGGTGTGCTGGGCCGAGTCCACCGCCGCGCCACAATCGTGACACACTGTCAACGGCTCTCTGCGGGCCGTCCGGCACAGGTACTCACCAAAGCAACCATGCCCAGTGAGCACCTGTGTCAGACGGAAGGTGAGGGGTTTGCGCTTACGACGCATCCACCGCTCAAGGACCAGACGCAGAGCAACCGTTAGGCTTTTGCCGTACGACTGTCGCGCCAGGTCCTCCCCCCACCTTCGCATTAACGCCTCTTGCCCTAGTCGGCGAACCCGAAGGATCCCGTCCAGCGTAAGGCTCTCACCGAGAGACCTCCTATCCGAGACAAAGCAAATGGAGCTGAGGGAGCTGCTCTTTGTACCCCTTTTATAAGAAGAGGGACTAAAATGCAGGGGAACAAGGGGCGAGGATGGGAACATCATCTCATTGTACTGTCCCGACGTTGGGAGGGGTTCTTCTGTGGTGCGGGACAACCCATCTGTGGACGTGGCGCCGGTCCCTTGAGGGACTGACCAGCCGTCGAGGTGCCCTGTTTGCTCAATAGATCCGGAGCACCTCACCAAAGGTGGCATTGGTAGCACTCGACGGGTTTTAATGGGTAGAGCTGAGTGTCACATACCCGCCTGGAGAGACCCAATCCAACGCGGGATGCCTCAGAGCATTTCTCGGCGTTAAAGAAGAGTGGCTGATCCCATGTCACTCACACCCAACTCGGACCGGCCACCGCACGGAGATCGTTTTCCCACCTCATTAATAGCCGACTAACACTTCGTGTTACGAAGTGTTAGTCGGCTAACGAAGTCGGGAAACGCGGCCTCCACGGTGTATACTTGTATCCATAAATTTAATTAAGTCTTAAATTATTTTTGTTCTTCACAATCATAACTGATTTCTTTCAAGCTTGTTAACTAGATGTGACATGTTCACAATTTATTGTTTATACTGTCGCGAAAAATAAAATGTTCTATTCAGTAGATGTTACACTTTCTTTGGATAAAAGATAACTTGTATGAAACATTGCATTACATTCATTCTGAAACTGAAATATCTGTGGTCGGGAAGATAAATGTGGAAAACTTCTAGAAAACTTTTAACTAAATAAAACATTTGACAAATTATATGATTTTATAACATTATTCCTAATGAGAAATTTCGTCCACAATCTTTATCATAAGCAATTTAATGTCCTAAATTGTATCGTAGCTTTTTTCAACAAATCTATTTATATGCGGTTATAATTTTTTTTTTTTTTTTTTTCGTATTATAATCATTTTATTTGCTGTACTTACCTTTATTTTTTACATGGTGATACGTGATGATACCCCAAGCCCGGCGGCCAAAAAATTTCCCAAGATGTGCCTAATAATTCTATCTATATTTTTTTTAAACACAAATATAAGTCGATACAATTTGGGAAGTTTATAAATTGTTTGATGAGGAAAGACAATTCGTGTAATAATTAATAACTAACCAATTCAAACTACTATTTCTTTTTTTCTTTTGCGCCGGGAAATGCTCTTAGGCATCCCACGGGGAGGGGCGAGTCCCCGCACGGGTGGACGCAGCTTCACCCACTAAAACCCGGCGAGTGCCAAACATGCCGCCTTTGGTGAGGTGCCCCGGATCTTTTGAGCCGGCGACCTTGACGGCTAGTCAGAACACCAAAGGACCAAAGCCACCTCCACAGAGGGGTTGTCCCGCACTTCAGAACAACTCCTCCCAACGTCGGGACAGTGCAATGGGATGAGGTTCCCAGCCTTGCCCCTTGCCCCCCTTGATTTTATGTCTCCTCTTCTTACAAGATGGGTACAAAGAGCAGCTCCTGTTGGGTATACCTTAGGCTACTGAGCCCCACCGCCATGATAAGGCTTGAACCATGGTGGGGACTACTATGTCTAAACAAAATTGCTGGTGAGAGCTAGTTTAATAAAATTTTGTTTTTTTTGAGATAGTAAGAATTTGTCATAGAAATAACTACGTATTTAACCTTTATAAAATAAAGATGATAAAGTTTTTTTTAACACTCATAAACTTTATAGTCTTGTTTGTAGTAATCTTGTAAACTTGGGTAGGATGAAAAATATTTTTCTGGATACAAAAATTTCACAAGTTATAAGATTTATTAAAATCGTGATAATATTGTGACTTGTTCAGACACGGCGACAGCCGCGCGATTTACTTCAGACCGCGCGGGTCTAATTTATATTATGTAGATAATAATTTTGGGCTTGTTCCGTAACACGGCGGGAATTTACATGTCATATTTGAATTAAGAGTTCTGAAACCGCACGGTTGGGTCCATGTCTGTCTATTCATGTTGCGTTTTTAAGTTAGTATATACGTAACGTAACGTTAACGTAAAAACGCAACACGAATAGAAAACTATATCATACCTTAGTTTTCTATTCGTGTTGCGTTTTACGTAACTACTATAGTTATGTCATTTACGCTTGTAACATAACTCATGGTAGAGGTACAGAAATATATTTCAAGACATAAGATTCAATAGTTGATCTGCCATTTTGTCAACATTATTATCACGTTTTAGATGCCTAACTAACCCAATAATGGGCATAAATATAACAGTGGCTTAAAAATGCTCTATGCGTCACCAAGGACCAGTGAACAGACTCGTTTTTATTGCGCTGGCATATTTAGGCATTGTATACGAATGTCCTGCGTGAAAAAAAATCTCCTTAACTCAAAAAGTCTATTTTAAATAATTTTAATAATGAAGACAATCACGCTAAGTCCTTATAAAACTGTATATCATTTTAAACCTAAATAAAATCAGAAAAAAAAACTGTTTACCAAAATTCTTAATAATATATTATAAATATATAAAATAATATAAAATAATATATTATAAAATAATAATTTTCACTTCTATTTCTTAAAATGTCTCACGAAGTTTGGCGATCATTTTGGTAACTTGTACCCTTGTTACCGCGGCTCTGGATGCGGATGCTTGTCCCAATCTATTGGCGTAAAATCAATCTTTTAAGACCACACTGCGCTTGCCTCGGATCTTTTTAATAAGTTGAAGCTGGTATTTTAAGTTTCTCTTGATGTGGCCGAAGTATTCAAATTTTCTTTTCTTAACCGCGTATAAAACTTTATTTTCTTCACGCGACTTAGCACAGTTACGTTTTTTATTTTGTCTTTTCAGGATATCCTCAACATTCTCCTGTAAATTTTTAAACGTGGGTAATTTCCAAAGCTTCAACCTTCTTACAGGTCGATTCGGTGGAGGTCCATGTTTCAACGCCATACAAGAGAATGGAGAAAACGTAACACCGTGCTAATCGCACTCGTACCTCGATGTTCAGCTTTAATTTTCACCAGAAATTCCACACAACAATAGCATAGAAATAATATACGAAACACAAACAACCAGCCATACGAATGCGAAATAATTTCTGACAAATAATAACATCGAACAAATAAAATCAATGCTAATAGAATGGCGACGATCAAACAACCTTATAAGAGCTTCCCGTTATTCACAATAATGTTGATATAACAATTGTAAAATGTATTTTGAAACAAACTTTTGTTTGTTAGTTGAACTAACAAGGGATTTTATTATTTTAGGTGCCCGACGCGTTGAATGATCTACAGCAACCTTGGTCACGGGAGGACATCCCGTTTCATTATAATGCATATGTTTCTAATAAGTGAATAATCTTTGTTGATGGTGCGACCAGTCACAGAGGAGCCCTGTTGTCCCTCATCATGGTTCAGGCCTTGTGTAGCGATGGGGCTCAGTAGCCTAGGGTGAGCCGCTGCACCTTGGGCGAATCGAATTGAGCCGAGGGGGCTCTTTGTATCCCTCTTATAAGAAGAGGGGATAAAAGAGCAGGGGCCAAGGGGTGAGGACGGGAACCTCACCCCATCGTACTGTCCCGACGTTAGCAGGGGTTGTTCTGTGGTGCAGGACAACCCCTCTGTGAAGGTGGCGTCAGTCTCCTGAGGGACTGACTAGCCGTCGAGGTGCCTTGTTAGCTCAACAGATCCGGGGCACCTCACCAAAGGCGCAGCGAGTCCCACATACCCGCCTGGGGAGACCTACTCCCCCGCGGGATGCATTAGAGCATTTCCAGGCGTTAAAGAAAAAAAATCGATTGTCTGTAAAGTCGGTTTACTGACGATATTTGAACGTGACAACGTCATAAGAAAATGGAACGCCTCATAGCGAGGTAACGCCGCATGCGTCATGTTTTTTCGATCTTGCAGCCGGCTCCATCGAATTATAAGATGTTGATGGTGCGACCAGTCACAAAGGAGCCCTGTTGTTGACAGATTCTAGGCGTCTCTCTATATGCGCCGTAGTTTTAAGTGGGTAGGCTGTAGGGGCTTATGTCGAGTCTCACATTACCGCCAGACTCCACATCTGATGGTATGCCGTATGGGGCAAAAAAGGAAATAGAATCCTTAAAAATCTGTTTAATTATAATGAGTGAAATTCATGTTAACATAAGAAATATTTGGATAGGTAAGTCAGCTTTGCTGTGTTTTAGAGAGAACGGCAAGGCAGGCAGTATAATTACTGGCACCGAGACTTAACATCTTATGTCTCAGGATAGGCAACACATAGATGAGTTGCCTGGGCTCGTTCCAGGTATACTAGCTTATGTTCATGGGCGACGTCAACCACTTACCATCCCCGCACGATGCTTTAGCATTCGTGTAGCTCATGATTCGGTACATTTTACTGTAAGTACTATGAGACTGGAGCGACGAATTTCCCTCGCAGCTCTCTAAGTTATACGTTGTGTTTGTACTTTTGTAAACATAATATGTATTGTAATCGCGATTTTAATAAGAATTCGTTTAGGCGCTACGATAGAACACACACACACACACATAAGCTGCTAAAAACAACCCTTCCTTTGTCTTTTGCCATAGTTTTGTAAAAATTTGAAAAAAAGTCTAGAAGCAAAATGGTAAGTTTGTAAAAATATCGTTTTCTAAGGAGAAGTATAAATATGAATCATCATAAATATCTTAATAGATAGTCATACGCTAGGGAAATACTCATAACATATGCCCGTTACTATTTCTAATAAAATATTCAAAAGGCTTAAAATACCTTTTTAGGCGGGTAAAATTTATTTATTCAATTTATTGGGAAAAGGCAGAAAAAAGTGACAAGGGTACTTTAGGCTGTTTATAATATGTAAATAATATTCATGTTATCAGTCATCAGTGAGTTCGTATCCCCCCACTTCTAGACATAGTTTTACTGGAACGCGTTTGTGGCACGTACGGTGGGAGGGAAGCGCTGTGCCGCGCTCCCGGCTGCATGGGTACCACCATCTTGCTTGGTTCTCCCGTGAAACAGCTTTGCTGTGTTTCGGAGAGAAGGGCAAGACAGACAGTGTAGTCAGTTTGCCTATCCAACTAACATATTTTTTTTATGTGGGTTATGTGGGACTCTGCGTCCGTGTGAGGAAATCCGCACCGGGTCACAAAACGTTAACGAAGCCTCCATCATCCCCGAGCTCCTGTGAATATAAGACTTCGTTTAAATGACATGGCCAAATTAAAGTATGGGCGTCTGCCCTTACCATGTATAAACATAAGACCTATCTTTTAATATTGCAAAATAATCTAGTATTAGCGTTTCGTATCAAAAATATTTCAGGAACTTTTAGTTTTATTACAATCTAAAAAATAAAAAAAATAAATGCCTATGCAATAAGTATGCTAAACTTAAAACCTATGATTTTGCTGTGAATTGTTACTAAGGCGTTAGGGTTATCCTGGTTGATAAATCAATTTTTAAAGGCTTTAAAAGTGTCAGTAAACGTAGCGAGGGGTCAATATGATAGGCGAGCACAAACATTTAGTCCAAAATCCCAACGAAGGTCAATACTAAAAATCAAAAACTATTTATTTTGCGCAACTAACGATCAGCAGTGCACGGAGTACATACTCTTTGCAGAAGTGAACAGATGACGTTTGATATTGACGTTTATTTGTCTTATTGCATGCTCATAGAGATGAATGATTGAACTCGGGATCATAACAGAATCGATTAAATAATCCAAGTGTCAAAAAATATTCATTTTAAATTGTGGAGAAACGATAACAAGTGATATAATAAATGGACTTATTGCTTGTAGCATTAATAAGTATGAGTGAATATACATACTTATAGAATTGGGATAAATAGCAAATAATCTGACAGTCGTGATTGCGACATTCTGTCTGTAAGGTTTATGGGGCATTCATATGAAAACGAGTGGTCGATGTCGATTTTATCCCACGTGTAGTATATGTTATATTTTACAACTACCTACTGCTCGCAGTCGTAGATCCGTGGGCTATACTGAATAGCCATGACCATCCTGAATGCATCGCCCGATCAACTATATGAATAATACTTCCAAAGCTAATATAATGAATGAGTCACTTCATACGTGTATACATTAACACACACACACACACACACACACACACACTGTTTTTTTTTATATTGCACAATCAATTGACAAATCGACTGAAAAGTATTAATAGATTGTTTTGGTAAAGTCATTAATTTAGGTAATACATTCTCGAAGTATTTTCAGCAATTTGTTTTGTTCGATTATTAAGTTTTATCGAAAATAATCGTCAATCTCGATTACTTTGTCCGGAAATGCTTGCAGCACTACATGTTGTCTTGAAAAAATTAGGATAACAATTGATATACATTTATTTATTAAATAAGTTCTTGAAAGTTCTATAAGTATATTGTGTATGAAATAATTCATGAATGAATTTTTAAATGTTAGGAGTGAATATGAAATATCTATACATGTTAAGGGCAGTCGTTTAGCCATCTCCTTTAAATCCTTACTAATATTATAAATGCGAAAGTAACTCTGTCCGTCTGTCTGTCTGTCTGTCTGTCTGTCTCTTCTTCACGCCTAAACCGCTGAACAGATTTGGATAAAATTTGGCACAAAGATAGCTTGAAACCCGAGAAAGGAAATAGGATAGTTTTTATTCCGGAAATCCCACGGGAACGGGACCTATGCGGGTAATACCCCGAGACAGACTATCTTCTAAACCACGAAACAGATTTGGGTGAAATTTAATATGAAGGTACTTCGAAACTTAACGTAGGACTTAAAATAAATCTTATCCTGAAAATCCCACGGGAATGGGAACAATGCGCGTAAGACCCCGTTACTGTCTATCTTCTAAATCACGGCACAGATTTGTGTGAAATTTGATATGAAGATACTTTGGAACTTAACGTAGGATTTAAAATAGTTTTTATCCTAAAAATCCCACGGGAATGGGACCTATGTGGGTAAAACCCGGGACTGTCTATCTTCTAAACCACGGAACAGATTTGGGTGAGATTTAATATGAAGATACTTTGAAAATTAACATAGGACATTAAATAGTTTTTATCCTGAAAATCCCACGGGAACGGTACCTATGCGGGTAATACCCCGAGACAGACTATCTTCTAAACCACGGAACAGATTTGGGTGAAATTTAATATGAAGGTACTTCGAAACAATACTTCTTATACGCGGACGAAGTCGCGGTTAAAATCTATGAAATAATATACTGCACTTACATTAAGAAAAACCATTTTTGTCCGTTTTTTTTATTTCCGGTTAATCTCTGAAACGGCTAAGCCGATTTTGACAAGGCTTTTATTGGCAGATAGCTAACGTTATAAGGCGTAACTTTGACCATAAAAATAATCATCATCAATCCGAACGGCTGTAAATCTAAGTAAACGCGGCCGAAGCTGCGGGCAACAGCTAGTTCAAAATATTTTCATTTCGTAAGCAATAAATTTGTAACTCTTGAAACACTTCAAAATGAGTCCGTGACCAAAGTAAAGTATCTGAAACGTCGGGAATATAAAAATCTTAATAAGGCGCTACAAAACCCGTTAAAAACTGTTTCATTCGAATGGATAAATGAAAATAAATATCTTAAGACAGTAAGAGGGAGTGCCATGCTGCATTGCAGCCGAACTGGGCCGGCACGACCGGGGTGGTACCTCTCGCTCACTTAACACCGGCGTCAAGTGACAGCCGTCCTGTCGCGTTTCGTACGTTTTGTGAATTTCTGGTGGCCCATTGGCGGGGATAGGGAAAAGGAGGGGAGCGCATTGAGCGCCGTGAGGCTTCGACTGCTCGTTTGCCCCGTGAGGATATAAAAAAAAGATTTAGAAGTTAAAAAAATATTTTTTTGCAGGCTCCTTATAAGAAAAATAAAAACTGTGCAGTTGCTGCAAGCATATAATTATTTAAAAAAATTAAAAAAGTCCTCTTCCCAAGCTAGGTGTTTCTTTATAAACATTAAACCTAAAGCTTTCTTTTCGGAAAAAAAACCGGTCAAGTGCTAGTCGGACTCGCGCACAAAGGGTTCACACTTTGTGCGCGCTCGGACTCGCGCACAAAGGGCACAACATTAGATACTTTAAGAAAAATTAAGGTTTATGTTTTTGGAATTAAATGTTTTTCTCTCTAATATATAATTAATATTTGAGTTGATTGAATGAAAGGTAAATTGCAGTTTACGATATATGACGTATTAAAAAAACTACTTACTAGATCTTGCTCAAACCAATTTTCGGTGGAAGTTTACATGGTAATGTACATCATATATTTTTTTTAGTTTTATCATTCTCTTATTTTAGAAGTTACAGGGGTGGGGGGACACACATTTTTCCACTTTGAAACTGTCTATCGCGCAAACTGTTCAGTTTAGAATAAAATAATATTAGAAACCTCAATATCTTTTCTGTAGACCTATCCATAGATACCCCAGACGGGTGGGTTTGATGAAAAAAAAAATTTTTGAGTTTTAGTTCTAAGTATGGGGACCCCCAAAATTTATTGTTTTTTTTCTACATTTGTGTCAAAATCTTAATGCGGTTCACAGAATACATCTACTTACCAAGTTTCAACAGTATAGCTCTTATGGTTTCGGAAGAAAGTGGCTGTGACATACGGACGGACAGACAGACAGACAGACGTGACGAATCTATAAGGGTTCCGTTTTTTGCCATTTGGCTACGGAACCCTAAAGTAATTAAATTCAGAGTTGGAAAACACAAAAAATGGGCTATTTTATAGGTGTTATTATTGAGAAGGTTTCATTAACTACCATTAATTGCTAGGCTGTTTCAACAAGTTGATGTATGATATCATTTGGTTCACTTACAAAATATTTTCATACAACACAAAGCCTTCATACTTACTAGGTGGATCCTTATCTCTGTATGCTTGTGTAACGAATTTGTATTTTCTTGAAATAAATAAATAATAATTATTATTATATATATTATATTATTATAATTATTATTATTATATATTTATAAATAATTTCCCGAGTCTTTGCCTGCGTTGTACATCTGGTTGTGCATAATATTCAATAAATAAAACAGAGTAGAATTATAATAAATTTATTATAAAATAAACACAATAAAACGAAATTTTTGAACCAGCTTTGCTGAGCTTTTTAATTTCTCCGAGTCAAGAAGAAATTGAATTCCTGGAATTTAGTATTACACGGCAGATGACAACCAAGAAGATAAAATGTTGTCAGTAACTAAAACTAAAATTTTGGCATTCACGTTTAATCGTGTATTGAACACATATTTATTTATTGACCTATAACGTATATATGGAAGGAGACTGATAATATTATTAATGGTCGAGTATTCAGGCTACTTCATGCAGCGTTTACGGGTTCGAATCCCGCTGATTGCAGATAAACTTTACGATGAACTAGCTGTTGCCTGCAGCTTCGCCCGCGTTACTCAACTCCTATTAGTCACAGCGTGATGTTATATAGCCTATATAGCCTTACTCAATAAATGGGCTATCTAACACTGAAATAATTTTTTAATCGGACCAGTACTTCCTGAGATTAGCGCGTTCAAACAAACAAACTTTTCAGCTTTATCATATTAGTATAGATAGAGAATCTGCGAAAGCTGATGATGATGGTGGTAGATTTTCTTGATTGAGCATTTGTGAAATCACCCTGAAATGATTGCGTATACAAATTGCTGACCCGTTCTAATTTCACATAGATTTATACTCGGAAAGGTCAAGATTCGGCCATGATAAAACTAATCCGATAGTTCTCCCATAATTTACGGAGTGGCACTTCTATTTAATTTATAGGCGACGTCGACTGAAGCCCGCGAAGGCCTCAATCTATATCCGACCTATAAATCCGCAAATCCTTTTCAATTTACAACATAATTTCGATTTTAAAATTATCACTTTTATTTTTCTCTATAGCCGCCTAGTAAAATGCATAGTCATAGTTATAGCCAGTTAATAGCTGCATATTTTATATTCTTATGAAAAAATAAATAAAGGTGTATAAAATAAACGTTTGTTATTGATTTAAAGATAAAAAGAATCAATTTGACATTAGTAAACAGAATGTAATTAAACAGAATCTTTTACAATTTTGTATTTTTTAGAAAAATATGATAAGTGGATGCAGCTCTACACACTAAAACCAGGTAAAAACAAGGACGGCTAGTCAGTCCCGCAAGGGACCGACGCCACCTCCACAGAACGGTTGTCCCGCACCACAGAACAACCCCTCCCAACGTTGGGACAGTACAATGGGGTGAACTTCCCATCCTCGCCCCTTACCCCCTGCTCTTTTTTTCCCTCTTCTTATAAGAGGGGTACTAAGAGCCCCCTCAGCTCAATTAGCTTCGCCCAAGGTGCTGGGCTACTGAGGCTACTAAGCCCCACCGCCACGTCAAGGCCTGAACCATGGTGGGGATACAATTTTTTCTATTAATTTACTCGGTCAACCAAACTTCTAGAGGGAATTAGGTTGAGGAGTACCAATTTAAATATTATTTCACAGCAGATATATAAATATGTAGGTATTATAGGTGTGAGGCGTAAAGGGAGATCTCCGACCGAGCGAGATGGTAGGCCGAAGCCCACTTAATATTAATTCAGCCATTGTATGTATAGCGACGAGCTGTGGAACTTTGATAGAGCAATTCAGTATTGTGGCGCTGATTGGTCCGCCACATCACTCCCCCCCGAAGACCGGAGGTTGAATCCTGAAGTCTTCTGCTTGAGTCACCAGTGCCAGAGAGTCCCAGTGAGTCGGAACTGTGCTGCTGCTGCTGCACGGGCTCCAGCGAGTCGGAGTGCTGCCGTGCGGGGCCGGTGCTACGTGCTGACCAGGAGAGATGTGCTGCTGCTTGACCGGTCGTGTAGTGAGAATGCCCGTTGAAGCCCGTTAAAACATTCCCACAAATATTTTATAAAACATTATATTACTGGAAGGATAAAGGCTGAGGATAATTATTAATGATAATATTATAAAAGTTCAAAATGATAAGAGCATGCAAATAAATACATGAAAGCTTACAAACATTTTTTTTAACGTTTGTAAATTCTGCATTATTTTACTACATTGATTGTTGTATAATCCAGTTCAAAAACTATGTATGTAAAATTTACTGGCGCACCTTGGCTGTAAAATTAACTAGAATGCCGTGATGGAAAACGGCATGACATTATCCAACACGACGCCAGGAGGCCGTGTGGTCGCAGACTACATGGCTGGCAGGGGGCAACCCACCACTTTAACAAGCCCAAAAGTGAGCCAAATGGGCTCACACTAATCCGAAAAAAAGGCATGACTTTAATGTCACGCGTTGTATTTTTAACCGACTTCAAAAAAAAAAGGAGGTTCTCAATTCGTCTGTATGTTTTTTTTTTTTTTTTTTTTTTTTTTTTTTTTTGTATGTATGTGACACGATATCTCCGCCGTTTGTGAATGGATTTCGATGGTTATTTTTTTGTTTGAAAGCTGGTGTTTCCAATTTGGTCCCATATTAATTTTATTAAGATCTGACAAGCCGTTTTTTAGTTATTCCCAATAATGCCTATTTGGTTGGTTTTGTTTATCTTGATGATATGATAATTTTATTACGTGTCGATGTAACTAACAATTGTATAGGATGCTTTGGTAGCACACCATAGTATGTCGCGGTCATCGTAATCATCATCATCATCACCATCATCACCATCATCATCATCATCATTTATCCATCCACTGCTGAACATGCCTCCTTCAATGAACGCCAAGACGACGAATTTCGGAATCACTAAAAATTAAGAAATAAAAACATTTTACAAAAAATTAAAACCGACTTCAAAAATACTGAACTAAAAAGTAATAAAATAACAGTTTCTTTAATTTTTGTGCTTACAACATATAATCAACTTAATCTTCTACTAATGTACAAACTTTGCGTTTACCACGTCATTATAGTTACTTTTGGAGTCGGTGTCGTATTTGTTGCTGTACATTACCTACCTACCTTGGCTGACACCGACTGCAAAAGTAACTATAATGACGTGGTAAACGCAAAGTTTGTACATTAGTAGAGGATTAAGTTGATTATATGTTGTAAGCACAAAAATTAAAGAAACTGTTATTTTATTACTTTTTAGTTCAGTATTTTTGAAGTCGGTTTTAATTTTTTGTAAAATGTTTTTATTGCTAATTATAATGTCTAATATTAGCATACATTGTTCATATCTGTCGGGCATCCCGCGACTGCCATTTAAAAATCATTATTTTGACCTTAATTATTGCGGTTTAAATATTATCTCGCTTTTTCATACAAAGTTAGAATTCCCACATGATCCTGCCGTGTCATACATATCAGCAAAATGTAAAACGATGACACAATCTTCGAGGCAGTTATAAATTAGCATCATTAATATATAAATAAGTACTATACACGTCTTATGGATCAGCATGTTACTTGTGATAAATTATTAGAATTAATCTACATAATATTGTGTTTAGTGGCTACGTAAATTTCAATCACTCTCAGAACCCTAAAGCACCCGAAATGTCGGGAATACAGAAAAAAAAAACCGCGATGAAATCCGTAAACGTTGTTTTATTATAACATCTGTGGCTCAATGGTTAGCGCGTTGGTACTCAATCTGGAGGTAGCGGGTTCGAATGCACGTAACACAAGTTCTTCGAGAACTTGCCACAGGACCAGATTGGCGTGGTGTAAAAGCGTCCATAGATATTAAATTAGTATTATTTTTATTATTTCTCAATTTTAGGTATATAATCGGAATAATTAAATTATTTATTATAGATACCGGATATTGTTGATTTACAGCCTCTGTGATGTGTACCACCGAGGTTTTTCTTTTTGAAACAGTTGTGCTGTTTCAGAAAGAAGGGCAGAATATACAGCTACCAACATAAAAAATGAAACTTGTTAGTCAAAGCGTGATGGTAACACTGAAAGAATTTTTCAAATCGGACCAGTAGGTAGTTCCTCAGATTAGCGCGTTCAAACAAACAAACTTTTCAGCTTTATAATATTAGCATAGATTATGTTTAAGGCAACGACTACTCGTTTGCTCCCTATGCTATATAAAAAAAACAATGTCCAGTATGTATATATAAAAATCACTTGTCTCGGTGTTTACGGTCGCACTCATCCGGAACAGTTCGACTATTTTCTGTGAATTATTTTGTATATTATGTATGTTTGGTAGATATTAGAATAGGTCGTAAAGTATATTTTATATCAATAGGTGGTTTGGTATGTCTATCCAGACGTATTTTTTGTGGTAGAACAACTTTTTCCGGGTCAGCTAGTGTTAAATAGGTGTTTTTTTTGGGTCCAGAAGGAGGCCGATGAGCGGGTGAGAGAGGAGGCCGCCGACGTGGCCTCCCACCGCGGGCGACGAACGGGGGTGCGTAGGAGGCGCTATCTAATGCGCCTCCAGTAACGCCCCTGTGCTCGTGTCGGGCCCAGGATGGGGTTTTAACCTGGGTCCAGCTAGACACGACGTCGTTGGGGACTGCTAAAAGTATCGTGCAAACGAACAGCCGAGCAGTCCCCCTTTAGAAGGAGGAGTCTGGCCTTTACGCCGGGGCCAGCCTGTCGCCGAGGGTCCTGCGTTGCCTGCATGATCCGGGACTCTCATAAAAGGCGGCTGAGGGCACTTGCAGCGGTTTTAGTGGGTAACGCATCTCCAAGTGCGAACCCCACACACGGCTAGGTTTAAAACCCACCCCGGTCCTAGTTACGGTTTGGTCTGCAAATTTCCGCTGCAGAAAAAAAAGGTGTTTTTTTGGTTGTTTAATATTTATATTTAATATTTAACTTAGTACAAAAGTTGCAGAATGCTTGGTAATAAGATAAAAACAAGGTCAGTAATTCCACGCCTCATAAGCGAAGACATGTCAAAAAAGCAGTTGTCTCGAAACTAAAATTGATTTATTTTATTTACATTGTAGTTTAATATCATGAGCAGGTTAATATCATGTGGCGCAGCGTCGCGATCTGACGTCGGTTATCGGAAGGGCCTAGTCTCTGCCGAGCGTCAACACCGCAATGCTCGGTGACGACGAGTCCTGGACGGCGATGGTCTCCTTCTGCTAGGCAGTAATGTCCGAGAAGGAGGGCCCATGTCCCATGGGTGAAGAACGGGGGTGCATTCCTACTGGAGGAGCATTAAGTAGCATTTTTTTTTAAATTTCCAAAACCATATTTTTTTATAATCGGTCTTCATGTGTTTTCCTAATTTAAGGTTTTATATTAATAAACCCTTTATATATTTAGGTCTTTATTACTTAAACTTTTTTCAAACGTTACAAAGTAACACCCCTTGTGCTCGGGCCGCCTCAAGAACCTGGCCCAATTAGGCACGACGTCGCAAGGACTGCCTAGTGACGGACGGGCAGTCTCCCCTGGCCTTCGCCGAGGTCAGTCTGTTGCTGAAGTAATCCTGTTGCCTGCAGATTTAGGACCCTCAAAAAGCGGCTGAAGGCGCTCGCAGGTGGTTTGATGGGATAGTGCATTCCCAAGTACGAGTCACCACAGGTACCACCTTACCCGAGGTAAACCAGGATCATGCCAAAGAATTAACCTGTCATCAAAAAAAAAGGCTAATATGAGTACACTTATATCAAGTCAAATAATCTGTCCGGAACATAAAATATATTTCATCATCGTCATCATCATCATCAGCCTCTATCCGTCCACTGCTGAACATAGGCCTCCCTCAATGAACGCCAAGATGGCCGATCCCTTGCCACTCGCATCCAACACGGACCGGCCACCGCACGCAGATCGTCTTCCCACCTCGTCAATGGCCGACGAAAATATATTTAGATAACAATAATTATTTTGTTTAACATAGTAAATAATAACTTCAAAAATAAACTTTTATGGACGTCCGTATGTCAGTCCCTGAAGGGCCCGACGCCACCTCCATAGAGGGGTTGTGCCGCACCACAGAATAATACGTCCTTCCAACGTCGGGACAGTGCAATGGGGTGAGGTTCCTATCCTCGCCCCTTGTACCCTCCTATTCTTTTGTCTCGTCTTCTTATAAGAGGGGTACAAACCCTCTCGGTTCAATTTGCTTCACCCAAGGTGCTAGGTTCACCTTAGGCTAGTGAGCCCCACCTCCACTACAAGGCTTGAACCATAGTGTAGACAATGTACTTACACGATTTATTTTTTCTCGTTATTTTCTTCAGCAGATATTTAAGCGAATGAAAAACGAATAATATGACACAAAAAATAGAAAGAAAACTTGATTGTATTATATTAAATTTAAAAAAAATTGGTTGTCTCTAAAGTTGGTTTACGGACGATAGTTTAACGTGACGTCATCGCGTCATAACAAAACGCGAGCGTACAATGAGCGTAACGGGACAATGAGCATTACAGTACAATGAGCGTTACAGGACAATGACGCGACATTTCACGAAAATGCAACCGGCTTTCATCAATTTATGAGAACGTTTTGTCACGTCAAATGTCAACCCATTAAAAACGTGGAAAATTCTAATCGTACTGCTTTCGTTAAAATATTTTATATTGATTATGAGGGTCGGTTGACCAAAATGGCCCGACATAAAAATTAATTATAACCATTCATCTAGCCCACAGCTAGACCTTCTAACGAGATCGCTGGGCTGAAATACCTGACGACCTCTGTGGCTCAGTGGTTAGCGTGATGGCGCTCAAACCGGAGATAGCGGGTTCGAATCCCGCCAGGGAACAAAAAGTTTTCTGTGTTCCTGGGTCATGGGTGTGTATTAAATATGTGTATTATTTAATAAAAATCTTAAATATATGTATAGTATAAAAGTATTAAATATATTTCCGTTGTCTGGTACCCGTAACACAAGTTCTTCGAGAACTTACCACGGGACCAGATTGACGTGGTGTAAAAGCGTCCATAGATATTATTATTTATTATTATTATTAAAAAATAAGATAGGTGATTTATAAATATGTCATTACAAAAAATATGTTTATAAAAGTTTTCACCTACTTTTCTTTTAAGTGGAGATTTAGAAACAACATTGAATTAATTCAAAGTTGCATCTGATCTGAAAAAATATGATTATGTAAAGTTATCATTGCAAAATTAGTTAATAACATATTTTGTAAGAATGAGGTTATGTGATGCCTGGTATATTATGTAAAGCATGTATGGTAATATTTGAATTGAATTATTAATACAATTATAATGAAAAATTTAAACGAAAAATATACACTGACATTTCGTCAGCATCTCATTCTGCTCACTTCTTCTGTGAATTAGCTTTGCTGTGTTTTGGAGAGAAGGGTGGGACAGGCAGTTTAAATACTGTCACAGAGACATCATATGTCTTAGGAACATGAATAGGTTCCCTAGGCTAGCTCCAGATAAACTAAGATATGTCCATGGTCAAAGTCGACCACTTACCATTAGGTGGCACGTCTGCCAGTTTGCCTATATTAATAACATGAAATAAATATGCGCAGGATAACCGCATCATGCCATCATGACATTTGAGATATTTTTACTGACCCGGCTCTCCAATAGAAAAATATTCTCTTGCTATTCGTTTTAGTCGTACATAGAGAATGAGTTTTAGTTGATTATGCGTTGCGTGGCCAGTGATATTCACAAAGGAGGTTTGTGTTGAAATTAGTTGTCAATTCAAAATAGTTTCATGAAAAAAAGAGGTTTTATTTATTCTGTTGCTATCAATTTATTGATAACATTGCCTATTGTTATCTGTGGCATATTATGCTTGGTTTTTGATTTAATTATTTTAATAATGGGATCCCAAGCAGGTGGTAAGAGATCTTCTCTATTGAAATTTGGATGTTTTTTTATTTCAATAGCCTCGCGGATCATCCTTGTATAAATGTACGATATACTTACGTAGATGTACAGATAGTATATTACTAACATTATAAAGACTTAAATTTGTAAGTTTGGTTGTTTGGATGTTTGTTGATCTTTCACGGCAAAACGGCTGAACTGATTTGGATGAAAGTTGAAATGGTGATGGCTTATACCTTGGATTAAGACAGAGACTATAAAAATAATCATCGATCCAGATACCCTTGTAAATCTAAGTTAAAGCAGGCGAAGCTAGACCTCGTGGCCCGAATAGTTCCGGCCCTGTTCCCCAGCCAGGGAGAGCATGCGCCCCCGTCTATGGCTCCATCAGGCGATGAGCCAGCGAGCAACGAGGCTCCGGAGGTATCGGAGACGGAGTTGGACGCAGCGTTAGCGCGCATGAGGGCTCGCAATACCGCTCCGGGTCCGGATGGTGTTCCTGGGAGGGCCTTGGTTCTGGCCCTTGGCCCGCTCCGGACACAGGCGCCTTTTTAGCGCGTGTCTGGCGCAGGGTCAGTTTCCCACGGCGTGGAAGAAGGGGAAGTTGACCCTGATCCGGAAAGAGGGTCGACCGGTCGACTCGCCGTCGGCGTACCGACCAATTGTACTGCTCGACGAGGCGGGCAAGCTGCTGGAGCGGATCGCAGCTGCCCATATCGTTGACCACCTGGAGGAGATAGGCCCAAACCTTAGTGCCTACCAGTTCGGCTTCCACCCTGGACGCTCTGACCAGGGTGAGGGCCCTTGCCGATGAGGCAGTCGAGGGGAGAGGGGTGCTTTTGGCGGTGTCTATTGACATCGCCAACGCCTTCAACACCCTACCCTTCGACACAATCCTGGAGGCGCCGAGGTTCCACGGCGTGCCGACGTACCTGCGCAGACTGGTAGGAGATTACCTGTCTGGTAGGTACGTCGCGTACCCCACGGCCGGTGGCTGGGTGACGAGGAGAGTGGCGTGCGGTGTTCCACAGGGCTCTGTCTTGGGCCCACTCCTGTGGAACATCGGCTACGATTGGGTGCTCCGGGGCGCAAACTTGACGGACGTCGACGTTACGTGCTACGCCGACGACACCATCGTCACCGCGCGCGGAGGCACCTTTTCGGAGGCACGCATTCTTGCGGTAGCTGGAGTTGCCCAGGTGGTAGCGAGAATCCGGCGTCTTGGGCTCGAAGTGGCCTTGGAGAAGTGCGGAGCTATATGCTTCCACGGGCCCCGGCGAGCCCCTCCACCCGGATCCCGCCTTATAGAGGGGGGAACTTCCATCGCTGTCGAGTCGACCATGAGGTACTTGGGCCTCGTCCTCGACAGTCGATGGAACTTCCGAGAGCACTTCCGGCACCTCGTCCCGAGGCTGCTTGGAACTGCACGCGCGTTGAGTCGCCTCCTCCCAAACATGGGTGGACCCAGCGTTGGTTGCCGCCGCCTATATACGGGCGTCTTGCAGTCCATGGGGCTGTACGGCGCGCCGATATGGGCGAGCGCCCTGAAGACGGAAAACGTGGCTCTGCTGCGACGTACGCAGAGAGTCATGGCCGTCAGGGCCGTCCGTGCGTACCGTACGACCTCATACGAGGCTGCGTGCGTACTGGCGGGCCCAGCGCCGTAGGACCTGGTGGCAAGGGCCCTGGCGCAGGCATGGAGGAGACGAAGAGGAGTGGAGGAGGAGATCTCCGAAGAAATGGAATCCTGGCGGAGCCGCCTACGAAGGCGAGTGCTCCGTCAATGGCAGGAGAGGCTTGAGAAACCTAGTGCGGGACACCACACCGTGTCAGCCGTCGGTCCAGTCCTGGAGCAGTGGATTGACCGGCGGCATGGCATCATCACCTTCCACCTTGCGCAGATCCTGACGGGGCACGGGTGCTTCGGGAGGTATCTGTGGAAGGTGGCAGGGGTGGAGGACTCACCAGGGTGTCATCACTGCGACTGCAGTGAAGACACTGCAGACTACACCCTGGCGGAGTGCCCAGCTTGGGCGGAGGAAAGGGCGTCCCTCATCACTGAGATTGGCGCGGACCTGTCGCTCCCTACGGTCATCCGAGCGATGACCGTCAGTGAGAGCACATGGCAGGTGGTCCTCTCCTTCTGTGAGGTCGTGATGTCGCAGAAGGAGGAGGCGGAGCGGGAGAGGGAGCGCACTGGCGCCTCTTCCCGCAGGAGAGCGCGGCGGCGAAAGGTGGTCGCACCGCCGTGAGGGACCTGTGCGCGGCCGATCGGAGGATCTGCCGCGCGCGCGTAAGGTCCGGCTATAAGGCACTTTTATGTGTTCAGTGTGCCTTAAGCGGAGAGGGAGGGGGGGACGCCACCCCCGCCTCCAGAGAAGAGTGCCGCATGGCACATCGTTGTGACCCGGTGCGGACGTCCACAGCTCCCTCGCCGGGCCACCCAGACGACGAGGAGAACACCGCTGGGGTTTAGTGGGTAGAGTCTGCGTCCACCTTACCATCTTCTTGGGCGCAGAGAGTCCCACATAACCGCCGGCCCCCCCCGCACCCGGTGGTATGCCTAAACGCATTCCCCAGCGAAACCAAAAAAAAAAAAAAAAAAAAAAAAGGGCGAAGCTAGTCACCAGTTAGTCTTAAATAAATTGTAGAGCTGAAAAAATCTTACAAACGCAATTTTCTTGTAATCTTTATTCTACATCAAGTTCAGATTACCCATCTCCTTATACTGTTTTTTATGTTAGTTGGATAGGCAAACTGGCAAACGTGCCACCTGATGGTAAGTGGTCGACGTCGCCCATGAACCTAACCAGTTTACCAAGAACGAGCCCAGGCAACTCCTTTATGTGTTGCCTATCCTGAGACATAAGAATATGTTAAGTCTCGGTGTCAGTAGTTACACTGCCTGTCTTGCCCTTCTCTCCGAAACACAGCAAAGCTGTTTCACGGGAGAAACAAGCAAAATGGTGTTACCCATGCAGCCGGGAGCGCGGCAAAGCGCTTCCCTCCCACTGGTATCGAACATCATCATTATTCGTTAAATGGGTGGCTAGCGAGTGGTCAGAAAACTACAGTACACGCGGTGGTCGCGGGTTCGAATATTTTTGAAGATTTGTTTAATAATAATAAGAAATAAATATCTATAATTAATATGTATGCTGCGTACCAGATATCTGCACGTGTTACAAAGCGTTGTTCTATACTATGTATTTGTAAATATTATCATAATTTTCAAAATAAGTGCTGTCTTTTTTTATATGAGAGGGGGAAAACGGAGAGTCGCTTCCCCTGATGGTAAGCGCCATCCACAGACACCCGCTATACCAGAGGATTAGCAGGTGGGTTGCCGGCATTTCAAATATGAATTTTTTTCTTGACTTTTCTATTACTATCACTTTTCTATATAACTTATTTTTTTTTATTTTTTTTTATGTTAGTTGGATAGGCAAACTGGCAAACGTGCCACCTGATGGTAAGTGGTCGACGTCGCCTATGGACATAAACTAGTTTACCTAGAACGAGCCCAGGCAACTCATTTATGTGTTGCCTATCCTGAGACATGAGATGTTAAGTCTCGGTGCCAGTAATTACACTGCCTGTCTTGCCCTTCTCTCCGAAACACAGCAAAGCTGTTTCACGGGAGAAACAAGCAAGATGGTGGTACCCATGCAGCCGGGAGCGCGGCACAGCGCTTCCCTCCCACCGGTAAGCGTAAAATATGTACATTGTACAAGGTAGCTGATGATGAAAGTAAATAGAGTAAGTATTTATATACAAATGCTAGGCCCGACTCATTCCCACCGCTCCTCCTAAATTGAGTAACTTGAATATTTAATGAATAATACCGATGCAATATTACAATTGAATTTTCAATCATCTGTATTGAATATTGCCAAATGAATTTTTAATTCCAGCCAATAAACGAACAAAAGTTTCATACATGATTGTGTAAACACAAATACTATAATATGTACTGATTTGGCACAAAAATATGATCCTTTATAGTATACTAGCTGGTGCCCGCGACTTCGTCTGCGCAGGATAGGATTTTAGTTTTTTTAAAAACAGTATCCTATGTTACTTATAATACCTCCAAGAATATGTGTACAAAGTTTCATGATTTTTTTTATTTATTTATTTATTCAACAATTTATGTACAACAAAAAGAAACTTAGAACAGTGAGAAAATTAAAAGGTAGATACAAAGGTACAGCTTATTCCATGGAGGAATCTCTTCCAGCAGACCCGATACTGAAAAAATTGAAACCTACGGCCATAATAGGGTGTACATAAAATAAAAAATTGAATAAAACACTAAACGAACAATAATTTAGCGTTGATACACATATCGTTAACACATAATAAACATACACATAGAAATATACATAAATACATATACCTACATATAATAAAATAAAATATAATAAACTAATATATACCTATATAATAAACATATTTAAATTAAACTATAAATAGTTAAACAAACATTTATAATATATATTTAGAATATATAGATGGAGACGAACAAAATTATAATAATAATAAGAATAATAATAAATTATGTATGATTGAGATAATGCTCTTTTACACTTTTCTTAAATAGTCCTAGTTTTTTGCAATTCCGAATTTCAGGTGGTAAAGAATTCCAAAGTTTGGCGGAAAGAACAGTATACGAATAAGAAAAAAAGTCAGTTTTATGGGGTGGTATCTGAAGCAGACCACGTCTGTGAGACCTGCAGGAAGAATCATCGACGTAAACAGGTGTAAAGCGTGAACGTAGATAAGGAGGAGAATAGGGATTGAAAAGAGTTTTGAAGAGTAAACAAAGAATTCTATAGTTTCTACGCTGGCGTATGGGTAGCCACTGCAATTCCCTGCGGGCCTGAGATACATGATCACGTTTTTTTAGACCAAAAATAAAGCGAATGCAAAGATTCTGCAGTCGCTCTAATTTATTTAAATTTTCCTCCGTGGCATCCGGGCAACATACATCTGCGTAATCGATGATGGGCTGAATAAGGGTCTGAGCAAGCGAGATCTTTGTTGCAAACGGTAAGAAATGTTGGAGCCGTTTCAGTGAATGCATTGAGAAATGTACCTTACGACTGATGTCTCTAATGTTGGCATTCCAAGAAAGATTTGAGTCAAAGATGACACCTAAGTTCTTTGCCACATCTGTGTAAGCGATTTGTTTGCCACCCAATGCAACAGGAGGGAGTGTAGTGATGTCAAGTCTTGACCGAATCCGTTTACTGCCGATGATTAAGGCTTTCGATTTTACTGGATTTACAAGTAAGCCAAAAGATTCAGCCCATTTATTAATGCAGTTTAAATCTTCGTTAATATAGGAAATCGCTGAATCTGCATCTTGTATATTAAAATGGCGATATATTTGTAAATCATCTGCATATAAATGAAATTTTGAAGAAATTACTTTCGTTACAGAGTTAATGAAAATTGAGAAGAGAAGAGGAGAGAGAACACCACCTTGAGGAACGCCGGCGACAAGATTGCTCCAGTTTGAAAAGATATCATTTACCTGAATACGCTGCGATCGGTCGCGAAGGTAAGAATTAAACCATGCTACGGCAGAAGAGGAGATATTTAGAGATCGTAAAATACTGAGAAGGACATCAAAGTCAATTGAATTAAATGCGTTGCTGAAATCTAAGAGAACAAGAATAGTTAAAGATTTATTATCCATGGCCCAGCGTATATCATCAGTTACGTTAATAAGCGCTGAAGATGTACTGAAACCGGGACGAAAACCAGATTGCTGAGGGCTTATCAGATCATTACTATATAAGAAAATAGAAAGTAGCTTGTGAACAATGTACTCTAGAACTTTGGAAAGAAATGGAAGAATAGATATAGGACGGAAATTTGACGGAGAAGTGGGGTTTGAAACTTTAGGAAGAGGAATGATATTTGCTTTTTTCCAAGCAAGAGGAAAACTGCTAGAAAATAAGGAATAGTTAAATATGTGAGTTAAAATAGGCAGTAGAAAAGGAAGGATCAATTTAATCATTTTGGAGCATAGTTTATCACAACCAACAGCTGAAGAAGAGATTGAAAGGATAGCTACCCTGACGTCTACCTCGGTAATAGTTTTAAATGAAAAAGAAGGATTAAATATAGGCAAACTCTTTATGTAGCTTAAGGTGTTATCTTTGATAGGAGTGATCAATGTAATGGGGGGTAGAGAAAAGTAATCATTTAGAGCGTCTAGGTCCATGTCATTAAGTGTAGTAATTGAATTTTTGCCAATACCGACAGATCTCAGAAACTTCCAGGCCTCTGAAGTGCTTCGGTTGTGAAGAGAGGTGTGAAAATAACGCCTCTTAGCATCGCGGCATTGTCTATTACAATGATTACGTAGCATTTTATAGTTGTTGAGATTGCCTTCAGTGGGGAAACGCTTAAATTTTCTCTTAGCCCTATCTCTCCGAGCCATACACTCCTTAATTTTGTCTGAAAGCCAAGGGGCAGGGTTGTGTTTTAGTTTTACTTTTCTTGCCGGAGCGTGACGATCATAAATGTTTAAGATTAGAGAATTAAAGTTGTCAACCTTCTCATCAATACTAGTACAGTTGATTACTGACGACCAATCGGTGAGTCTGACATCTTCCTCTAACGCTTGCTTATCAATGATATTAAAGCTACGTAAAACAATCGTTTGGGATCTTCGCTTTGGAGAACGTATACGATACGAGAGAAAGACAAGATCATGGTATGAGAAAGGTGCAGTAAGTTGGCCATGAACGGCAACATTATGGGGAGAAGATACTATCATAAGGTCCAAAAGAGAAGGAGTACAATTTGGGAAGTGATGAGTAGCAGAAGTGCTAAGAAAATGAAGATCGAAAGAAGATATAACAGATTGAAGTTTACGTGAACGAAGGTCATTTTTAAGCAGGCAGGTATTAAAATCACCCATAATAACAACATGATGATATATAGCCCGAAAATCATTGAGGAGTTTGTCAAGGCAGTCGAAATAGTCTATGGTGAGGTTGGGGCTATAAAAAGTAATGAGGAGCAATTTAGTATGGTGAGTTATTACTTCAATCGCTAGATATTTAGCAGATTCTGAGTAAAGAGAAGGAGACGTATCAATAATTTTATACTGAATATCTGCGCGGAGGTACATTGCTACCCCACCACCTCCTTTGCCTGTTCTATCATTACGAATTAAGATAAATCCGGGGATCGAAAACTGAGTGGAAGAAAGAGTAGGTTTGAGAAAGGATTCAGAAATTAAAAGGATATCAAGAAAAGTGCTATTAAGAGATGATAATAATTCTGAATAATGACTGGGTACGCTTTGAGCATTTATGTGAACGATATTAAGATTCGCGCTATGATCGCAGAAAATGTTCGAAAGTTGATCATGTAGCGTCAAAGATAAGGACGAGGAAGTACTATTTGCGCTTCTGTAGCTGCAAGAGGATGAGCAAGAGACAAAACTACTATCTAAATCATGTAAAATACTATCATTCATGGTGATAATATAATTTAATAAATTACACAAATATAATATATAATATATAGAATATATTAATATATAGCAAAGAATATAATAATAAAATTAAATAAATAAGATATTCAAAAATACATTTCACTGCAGAAATCACCTCTCATAATTACGAAAAAAAAGTTAAAAATATGGATACAGATTAAACACTGATTAGAAATCTTTGATCATTAATGTTAAACTAAATAAACATAATATCAAGATCAATACATTTATCAAAGAAAAATTGAAAAGAAAATAGAAAATGAAATAAAAAGAAATATAGATATCTTTGTTCTTGAATGTAATAGACATTATAATACATTAGAGCAACAATTTCAAGAGACTTTAAGACTTTTCGTGTTGGAATGATACATTAAATTTCTAATCTACTTTAAAAATATTTAATATTAAAGAATTAATGCCACAAGTTTGAAACAGTTACTATGTACTACCTAAGTTAAAAAATTAGGTAATATTTGCCTATTTTATTAGTATATAACATCTTTCATCAAACAAACAAAAAGGAAGTAATATTTGCCAAAAACGTCATATTTGACATTATGATTTATGACAGCTGTCATTTGACAACAAATTAAATGAAAGGAGCTACGTTAAAGAAAAGAAAAGCAATATTTTAAAATATACCTGCAAATGCCTGCAATGTGATTTTTATATTATCAGTCTTTTATATAAACTATAAACAGGCCCAAAAATTACTGTTTGGATGATGACGTCACATGATAGCACCGGAAAAATGGAACCTCGGGATGATGATTATCATTGCCGACGACGATTTGATCTGGATGCCTTGGCAGCTTTGGGATCAGCAATTTGCGCAGGAGCATCAGCATCTGCAGACTTGGCTGGGAAATTCGATATAATTTCTTCGAGCGATTGCATTGTGTCAATTTTTCGCCGAGATTTATCTGGAAGAATTATTACTATCTTTCCATCCGAGGACCAACAGTTTCTTATACCAAAATGCTTGCGAGCCAGAGTAAAGACTTGATGTCTCATCTTCGTCAGAAATTCTGATATGGTAATGCCAGAGCCCTTAAGTGAAGTTTTTGCATCCCAGATGGCCTTTTTTATATTTTTTTTTATAGAAGAGGGGGCAAACGGACAGTCGGTTAAGTAGTTTTCGCGTGAAAGCGTAACAAACATCCACGCTTACATATTTATAATATTAGTAAGGATAAATGATCATATTGTAAGAGGTAGTGCCATGCTGCTTAGCAGCCGAATTGGGCCGGCACGACCGGGGTGGTAATAATAATAATAATAATAATAATAAATGCTTTATTTTGTACCAATACAATAATAATAATAATACAGTACAATATTTTAACTAAGTACAAAAAAGGCGGTCTTACCGCTCCAAGCGGTCTCTTCCAGACGACCATTGATGAAGAGATAACAATGTAGGTGAGGTAGGACTTAGGTACGAGCATTCTTTTTTTTTTTTAGATTATTGAGTTTACTATAATCGTAAAAAAATATATTAAATAAATTACATAATATTATATACTTAAAATAATAAAAGATATTCTTATACTTAATATATAAACACATATATTATAATATATAATTATAAATAAATACACTCATACATACATATTCAAATACATAATGTCATAAATACATATATCTCATTGCCACAACGTAAGCAACGAAAATAGGCACTATGAGGCGGGTAAAGTCAGATAGTACTCCTTGAGACGTTTCTTAAATACATTAATGGATTGTGATTTTTGCACTGATTCGGGTAAGGCATTCCATAGTCGAATAGCTGAGACAGTAAAAGAATATTCAAAGAAGATAGTTTTATGAATAGGAAAGGCAAGTGTCAGTTTATTAGCAGAGCGAAGGATAGTTGAGTGATCGGCAAGGTAGCAGAACTTTTCTTTAAGATAGCTGGGAGTATTTGGATTAAAGAGGATATTGTAAAGGAGATGAAGAATGTGGGTATTCCGACGCAGCCTTATAGGAAGCCATTTGAGCTTGGAACGGTACTCCGAAACGTGGTCATATTTACGGATCCCGAAAATGAAACGAAGACATAGATTTTGAAGGCGCTCTAGGGCAGAAAGAAGATTTTCACTAAGATCACAGTAACAGACATCAGCATAGTCAAGGATAGGAAGTAATATCGATTGTGCAAGAGAAATTTTGGTTGGTATGGGGAGAAAGTTACTCAAACGTCGTAAAGAGGCTGCAGCACCTGCCATTTTCTTACGCAGTAAAGAACTGCGTAAGCTGCACATTCCAGGAAAGAGTTTGGTCTAGGTGGATGCCAAGACTCTTTACAGTGGAACTGAGTGGAATAATAGTGCCCCCTACTGTAATACTTGGTAGGTGATCCCACTTGATTTTTGCAATCAGTTGCCGACTACCAATGATAATACACTGCGTTTTCAGAGGATTCAATGTGAGCCCAAAGTCTTTACTCCACTGCAGTATGTTTTCTAGAGTATTATTTGTTTGGGTTATGGCGTTTGAAAGGGAAGACAATGGAGTCTGGTTGTAAATTTGCAAGTCGTCAGCGTACATGTGATAGGGAGAAGGTATTTTTTGAGAAATAGAGTTTATAAATATTGAAAATAGAAGAGGTGACAACACGCTACCTTGGGGAACACCGGCAGAAATGTCACTCCAGGTGGAAAGTACATTGTCTACTTTAATACGCTGCCGGCGTCCCTGAAGAAAATTGCGCAACCAATCTACTGCCTCTGGGGAGATGTTAATAGACCTTAGTAAACTAAGTAGTACCTCGTGATCAACTGTATTAAATGCATTGCTGAAATCAAGCAATGTCAGTATAGTGAGTTTTTTGTTGTCCTTCCCAAGGCGATTGTCATCGGTGATTTTGAATAGGGCAGTGGCCGTGCTATGACTTGGACGAAAGCCCGATTGAAAGGTGTTGAAAAGTTGATTTTGATTAAGGAAAGAACATAATTGCTCTTGAACCATGCGTTCTAATATTTTCGATAGAAATGGGACGATATTCAGCAAATGAACGTGGATTGGACTTTTTAGGTAATGGAATTAAATGAGCGTCTTTCCACGAACTTGGAAATGCACTGGTGTAGAGTGAAAAATTAAGGATATCGGTCAGGACAGGAGCTATGATATCAATTATCGGGACAATCATATCACGGCTAATGCAATCACCACCGACGGCTTTCGAGGATATTAACATTATGGATTTTTTAACACTGTTAACAGAGAGTAGGTTAAATACAAAATGAGCATACTTGGGTTTAGGTAATGAGGCCAGATAATTTAAGGTTTTAGATTTTAAATTCGCATCAAAATTCTGAGAGGACATTGAAAAATGAGAATTTAATGATTCAACATCTAAATCCTGAGGGAGAGATGCCTTTGGAGTTTTACCTACACCAAGCGACTTTAAGAACTTCCATACTCTAGCCTGGTCGCCGTTTTCAACAGACGAGTGTATGTAACGCAGCTGCGCATCCCTACACATAGTGTTGCAGCGATTACGGACTTTTTTATAAGTTTCACGATTCAAATCAGTGCTAGATTTTTTAAATTTTGATTTGGCTCTATTTTTTTTATTTAACATTGTCCGAATATCATCAGTGAGCCAAGGTGCGGGTAGATGCTTAAGTTTTACAGGACGCAAATGCGCGTGCCTGTCATAGATGTTAATAATGATCTTGTTAAGAAGGTTAATTTTTTCGTCGATAGTAGTGGCCGCAGTGATTAAAGACCAGTCCGTGGTTTCTGCATCCAATCTAAGTTGATCCATATTCATTTTCTTAAAACTACGCTGCATTAGGATTTGTGGTTTGGTTTTTGGCGCACGCAACTTGTAGGATAAATAGATTAAATCGTGGTACGAAAAACCAACTGCCGAGCACTGTCCAAATGTATCTACATACATAGGCGAGGAAGTTATCATAAGGTCTAAGAGAGAGGGTGTAGAGTTAGGGTAATGATGTGTAGCGTTAATGGGTAAAATGTGTAGGTTATATGAATCCACAATGGAAGTAAGTTTTTTAGAACAGTTGTCATCTTTTATCAAACATGTATTCTTCCATCAGTACAATATGCTGGAAAGAGGGACTATATGTGTCAAGAAGGCGATCAAAAGAAGGAAAATAATTCACCGTAAGATGGGGACTGTAGAACACACCAAGTAAGATTTTTGAAAGCCCCAACGTAACCTCAAGTAGCAGGTGCTCTGCCTCATCTTCAGGCGGTGGTTGAGACGAGGAGCTTAAAATTTTAAAGGGAATAGCAGATTTAAGATAAATGGCCACACCTCCACCAGCTCTTCCGAGCCTATCATTCCGTATGAGCTGAAAACCAGGGAGGGAAAATGCGACAGAAGAGTGACAAGGCTTAAACCAGGATTCAGATACAAGGATAGCGTGAATAGAAGTCTGAGACTCAAAAGAGTTTAAAAAATCTGAGTAATGCACCGGAACACTCTGAGCATTAATGTGAACTACGTTAAAAATTCTCTCTTTACTTGACAAGTTAGAAGCAAGCGTGGTATGAAGTGGTAGCGAAGATACACTATGAAAGCTGTCATCGGTGGATCCTGAAGAAGATAACGAAAAAAAACTTTCTTCATCGCTTTCATTATCGTTGTACATACTGAGTGCCTAACACATATAATTAAACTTATAAATATAATAATAATGACTTTAAAATATAATAAAAAATAATAAAATATACTTAAAAAAAGAAATATGAAATAAAATAAATAAATAAAGTAATATATTTCTTTTATACACCAATTAAAAATCAGGTGTAATAAAATACTATGCACTACCTTTTGCCAACCGACATACTTTTTGAATCGGATTAAAATACTAGTATGCGTTTGAGTTGTTTCTGCTGTCAGTGTCAGTTTCATAACTTATGACATAAGACATTTGACAGCATGATTTTGCAAGACATTTGACATAATATACATTAGAGATAGTTCTTTGTGTGAGTGTGGACTTGACGAAGGCACTCCCGATCACATTTTTTTTAACTGTACTCGTAATGTATCATCACTCTATGACTCTCTTCCCCCCAACATTCCACGCCCTGTTGATTTTAAATCTGTGTTTTCCTATGTATATACACCATTTGTAGATACTTTATGTTCCTTTATTGTAGCAAATAACATTAGAATGTTATTTGCTACAATAAAGGAACTACTAGTGTCATACTAACCAATGTTTGTTTTGTTTTAGGTGGAGCAACAGTTTTTTTTTAAATTTTTTTTATTATTATTATTATTTTCTTTAATTTTATACTTATACCTCCACAAAAACATCGAAATAGCAGAGTCAGATAAGCCAGCAAAGTCTTAACTGAACATGGGCTTTAGTCACCGAACAATATAACATCCACTCTGACACTGGCAATTCCATTTGGGAGCTAAGGCCAAAAAGAAGAAGAAGAAGACATAATATACAATATTTAGTTTATAAAATAAGAACAAACAAAATTTAATTATTAATATACTTTCTATAACTATCGGGTAGTAGCTCACATAACACCGGCGTCAAGTGACAGCTATGCTGTCGCGTTTCGTGCGGTTTGTGAGTTTCCGGTGGCCCATTGAGGGGGGGGGGGGGTTAGGGAAAAGGAGGGCAACGCATCTGCATAATCTTTGGTTATGCGAATGTGTTTGAGCGTCGGTAGTCGCCAAACGGCTTCGACTGCTCATTGCCCTACTATGCCATAAAAAAAAAAAAAAAAAAATAATAATTTTATCACCATTTTTCAATCCAAATCAGTTTAATTCTTAAAACCTTTCAAATATATATTTGTATAAGTTGGTGGCTTATGTGGTCTTGAATATACATTCATCTGTAATATTTATTCAATTATAATATAACTTAATTAAATAAATACTACCGACCAATCACATCACGTCAACCTAGTCCCGTGATAGGTTCGTAAGACTTTCTTTTTCTTTAACGCCGTGAAATGCTCTGTGGCATCCCGCGGAGGAGTGGTTCTCCCCACGCAGGTATGTGGGAATCGCTGAGCCCGAAAACTAGTAAGTGGACGCAGCTCTACCCACTAAAACCCGGCGAGTGCCACCAATGCCGCCTTTGGTGAGGTGCCCCGGATCTAATGAGCAAACAGGGCACCTCGATGGCTAGGCAGTCCCCCAAGGGAACGCCACCTCCACAGAGGGGTTGTCACGCACCACAGAACAACCCCTCCCAACGTCGGGATAGTACAACGGGGTGAGATTCCCGTCCTCGCCCCTTGCCCCCTGCTCTTTTGTCCCCTCTTCTTATAAGAGGGGTACAAAGAGCCCCCGCGGCTCAATTTGCTCCGCTCAAGGTGCTGGGCTCACCCTAGGCTACTGAGCCTAGGCTGACAGTCAAGGCCTGAACCTTGGTGGGGAGACTGGTGTTACGGGTACTAGGAACGGAAATAAATTTAAGAAATTAATATAAATACATAATATTATATGTATCATCTACGTGTGTCGTCCAGTAGCCTAACTACTCGACCAGCTGGTCATTGTAGGGAGAAGTATAGGTAGGTTCACTCTTCAAAATGGATTTACGAAATTTTCCCGCGTAATCCATCTTATCATCGCTTCTCACGTGAGCCTTAACCTGATAAAATTAAAAGCTTTGAATTTGTAAATGATTTCTTGTATGCATGTTGAATTAATCGCTTGGATAAATAACATGCATTTAGCATGTATAAACCATAAATGCTGTATACATGAATTATAAGCATAAATTCGATTCAAATTAAAAACATAAAGAATCGATATCTTCAATCTAAGTTCAGAAATGAAATTCCGTTTGCACCATGCCAGAGATAGATAATATAATATAATAATAATATTAAACCATGCCAATTCCAATTAATGCAAGCAATCTCCATATTATTAAATTTTATTCACAACACGTAAATCATCTATGCCTTCTATACCCAAATTAATGTGATACACAGTATAACTTTGGCCTGTAATCTTAGCTGACTCTATGATTCAAATGCTTCTACGAGCTTCAACATTCAAAATGGTAGTCAAAAAATATCAATATTCAAACCTGAGTAAAGAAATAACTTTTTTGGATTTTATCGCGGTATATTATGTTTTTTAAATTCCCGACGTTTCAGCAACTGTCAACACGTGAACATGGTTCCTGTATCTGAAAGGTCGGGCGTGTAAGAAACATAATACCCAGCGATAATATCCTTAAATAATAGTGATTGTGTAATAATAATATCAACTCTTATGTCCCACTGCTGGGCACAGATCTACTCCTCAAAATCAGAGGAGGAGGGTGTTGGGTATAGTTCACCGATGCACTGGCCCAATGTGTGTTGGTGAACTTCACACACCTTCAAAGACTTTTAATCTTATCAGGCATGCAGGTTTTCTCACGATGTTTCCTTCAAACTCATTTCGAGGCATCACAAGGGGTCAGGATCGAACCCGGACCCTCACTTAAGAGACCGAGCCCATACCCACTAGAGTCTAGACCATCGTCGCTCACGATATATTAGCGTTAATTACAGGTTGTAAATTACAAAAAGTAAAGTAAAAAAAAAACTTTATATCTTTTTATATATATATCGAATATACATATCGAAAAATACATTTCAGTAACACAAAACATCTAAAAATACATTTTCATCAAAACACCAAAGAAGCAATCACGACGTGATAATCCAGAAATGTATTTTCAACATATAGGCCTTTACCTTTTATTTATTACTTCCACGGATCATCGGAGCCGGTGAGCCTTCATTGGGCCTCCTAATCAATTCCATGGGGTAATACTTTAAATCGCTTAAGGGTATAAAAGACTTAGGGATAATCTTCGTACCTTCGGGACTCTACCAGTGATCCGCGTAAAAGGAACTCCGTGATTTACGGACAATAAAGTCCGTAGTAAATTGAGTTTTTTAAAGGAGGGGGAAAACAGTCGGTTCTCCTCACCTAGCGGTCATTGTCACCCGATTCACTACTGTAAGGGATACAGTGCGTGTCTGTTTACATGGATACCGCCCTCCTGCTAATTTCCTCCGTCAAACAGCTTTGCTGTGTTTCGGAATACTCTTCGAGTAATCTAATCCCAGCTTTTTTTTTTTTTTCGCCGGGAGATGCTCTTAGGCATCCCGCTGGGGAGGGGGATTCCCCTGGCGGGTATGTGGGACTCGCTGCACCCGAGAGATGGTAAGGTGGACGCAGCTCTACCCCCTAAAACCCGGCGGTGTTCTCCTCGTCATGCGGGAACTATGGTCGTCCGCACCAGCGACGGTGTGCCTAGAGGCACTCTCCTCTGGAGGCAGGGTGGTGGCGTCCCCTCCTCCTACTCCACTTAAGGCACCCTGAACACATAAGGGTGCCTTATAACCCGGACCTAACGCGCGCGCGGTGGATCCCCCGATCCACAGTGCAAAGTCCTCTCACGGCAGTACGACCTCCTGTCGCCGCCGCACTCTCCTGCGGGAAGAGGCGCCAGTGCGCTCCCTCTCCCGCTCCGCCTCCTCCTTCTGCGGCATCACTACCTCGCAGAAGGAGAGAACCACCTGCCATGCTCTCTCACTGCCGGTCATTGCTCGGATGACCGCAGGGAGCGACAGGTCTGCGCCGACCTCAACAATGAGGGACGCCCGTGCCTCCGCCCACCCAAGCTGGGCACTCCGCCAGAATCTAATCCCAGCTGGCCTAGCATGCGCGCACGACAAAATTTTGTCTACTCTTTTTCTCGTATTATCTCTCTATCTGCAGTAGCTAACACGCGTTTTCAATATTAAGGACAAGATAAAGTAATTTAAACTTAAATAAATAAAACCGGGTGCCTATTTGTTGTATACCGTGGCGCTTCCCTACTATAATTATATTCAATTTAGCGAACCAGTTCTGGCACTGGTGTACTGTTAACACACCTTCTCCACACGTCGGTCAATTTCTTTCTGGCTTGAACAGCATTTTTGCCCTTTCTGTAGTAAAACAGTAAGATATGTCGAAATGCTGCTTATCGCTCTCCATATTTAAAAGGGCACCAACCAAAAACTACTGCGTAGAATTAATTGGATTTTTTACACACAAGCCTTGCTATATGAGCTCTCAAAGCATATAAAAATTATACGGCTTAAGTGTGAAGTTGGGTGCAAATAAATACAATTAAATCCTCTGTTTTAATAATAAATTTAATAAAAACCTATTATAAGTTTGGTATACGAAGAGCGTTCTCGTAGTAGCACTCTTCGTATTATGCGGTATCTCTCTCTCTCTCTCTCTCTCTCTCTAGACAAGAGATATCTCGTTGCACGCATGCTAGCCCAGCTGGAGAAATTGTTTGTGTTTAAAGGCGATATTTATCACTAAGGTAGCTCTTTTCCCTGTTTTTTTATATATCTGACATTAAAAATATTGATACCGATACTCCGAAGGCCCTATTTTAAGGATAAGTTGACAAATTGATTTACCAAACTTAATAACTTAGAGGTCCATAAAATTGTATTATTCTTCTTTTTATGTTTATTTCATAAATATTAATAAATGTTTATGTTAGGATTCTATAATTTTAGATTTTCTTTTAACTTTTATTTCTTACTCATTCATTCCAATTTACTTCTTATTTCATAAACTATTTTCAATTTTAAATTGTGACTATTTAAAATCTCGTCAATATACGGTTAGAATCAAATATGTACGGACAAATACAATTAAATTGAATCAAGCTACAAAAATCAAGTAAAGATATTTTCCAAGCAAATAAAATAAATAGAAACTCAATTTAGCTCGAATTGATTTCACATCGACCAAATAAGAAAGTAATTAGCGAAAACAAACGTTACTTGGCAGAGCCTTTGGTTTTAATACCCCCTGCTCTGAGTGGAAGATTTTGAAGCCATTTTAAGTTATATTAAAAGCTAGTGACCCGGACAGAGAACGGTAATAGCTCCACTAACAAAACACTTTTTCAATTTGGACTGAACTGAACTGACTGGCCTGTTGGTCTATTGGTTAGTGGACCCTGACTGCTAAACCAGATGGTCGTGGGTTTGATCCCCACCCAGGACAAATGTTTGTGTGATGAGCGTGATCATATTTTGTTCTGTGTCTGGGTGTAATTTATCTATAATATGTATGTATTTAGACTCATATTTTTTTTATGTCATGAGGAGGCAACTGAGCAGTCGGAGCCTTATGGTGACTATCGATGCCCATAGACATTCGCATAATCAGAAGTTGTGACGATGCGTTGCTCTCCTATTCCCTATCCCCCCAATTATAGGCCACCGGAAACTCACAAACCGCACGAAAGACGACAGCATAGCTGTCTGATTTAGATATGAGAACGTGTGTTAGGTTCGCTTATATTCTATATAATGATTATGATGTTAATTGTAGAGGCTGAGCTGCAGGATTTCTACGAGGTCATATACGAATGAGAATATATGAATAAGCAGTCCCCTACCTAGTAGCGACAAGAGTACCAGGATGTAGTGGGTAGTCCAGTGGGATGGGCTAACCTATAAATAATAATAATAATAATAAATCATTTATTTTCAGGCACTATGGCCCATAGATATATACCTTACAGACTAACATACATATATTATATTACATAAGTGTTAGTATAAAACCTTAAAATTATGTTAGTAAACTTCCTAGCGCTACGTTTTCGTGCGTTCCGGTGGTACTGTTCCGCGGAAGCGACGGAACACCACATCCTGAGGCCATAAGTCTTCGCGTAAAACGTCTTGCAGGTAGCAGTTCGGTACTCGCACCACAAATGCCTTGAAGTTGACGTTCCGGCGCGACTCCAGCTCCTGCACCCTCGGACAGTACTTCAACCTCCGGCGCACGTATTCGGCGATGCTCTCCGCCTTTGTGGTGTAATGCAGGCGGGAGATATACACCGGCGTGTTCGGCTTGGCGGCCCGCACGAGCGCGTTGGGTTCCAGTGGGGCTTTGCCGCAGCGATTCTGGACGGTTCTGGGATGGCGCCTCTTCCTCTGCACCACCTCAAAACCATCTTCATCCCGACGTGGCGTCTGCTGCGCAGGCGCTGGCAGCGGGGCGGGGCACGGAGCACGCGCGGCACGTACAGGAGCCGCGCGGGGGGGGGGGGGAGGGCGCGGGCGGGGGTGCGGTGCAGCTTGATGGACGAGCCGCGGCCCGGCTAGCAGCCGCGTCAGCATAAACGCGTCGAGGTGTCGACACACTTACACTCCCAGCAACCGCCGGGGCATCGCACTCGATGGCATGCGGTGACGCATCGGAGTCCGCCGATGCAAAACTGCAGACGGAGACATTTTGCGCCCCACGACGCGTGTTCACGTTCGAGGTCTCTTCAGGTGACCTACTTACCGACGTAGCATTACGCAATGACACTACCTCGGCACGCAGATCTTGAATGGTCCTGTCTGAGACCTCTAACCTGGACTGGACTTCTGTTAGGCTCGACTTCAGGAAGATGATGTCCTTAAGGAGCCTGGTGACGTCGACGTGGTCGAACGTGACGGGGGGCAGCTTGTGCAGCTCCTTCGCCACGAAGCTCGGCACGTCGTCCGGGTCGGTCACCTTTAACAAGGTGACGATGTCCTGGATACTCTTCTCAGTTCCGTCCCTCCGTCTAGACGGCATCTGGTCGAGTTTTCCCAGCACCTCGTACAGTAGTCGCTTGCCACTACTTATATCTTCTTCTTTGAAGTTAGTCTTACATATTTGTAAGATGCTAACTTCATCCATAGTGTCTATGGCGTTTTGTATAAACGCCAGCAGTTCGTTGGCTATGAGTTGCGAACTCATAGCGACGCGAGCGGGCAGCGGCATATAGCCGCGCTAAACATTAATTTAATAACTCTACGGTGCACTTTATAAGGCACGTCCGTATCCGATGCGCGATGCGACCGAAATAAAATTCTACATAGGCCCTATGTCAATCTTGGGATGTAGCGAGCAAGCGTCGTTATTATAAAGCGCTTCTCCCCCTAATACCCGGCAGCAGCAGTATATGTACTGGCTGGGAGACTGAGCAGAGAAAATGTATTCCCAAACACCCTCCTCGCCTTATTTCGAGAAGGAGACGCGTGCCCAACAGTGGGTTTTAAATAAGGGTTGATTTATATTTTTTCTAAAAATAAAGACAATCGCGAATCCTTGTTCTACATTATTCTATTTTAAGTACGGTCTACCTAAATCATTCTTATAAATTTATTTCTTAACCTACGAAACTAAGCCTATTATTCATCCTTCAGGATGAGTGAAGATGAGTTGTAATCAAGAATATACAAGATTAATTACGATTTTAAAATAATTACTATTCTACAGGGTGTCCCGTAAGTAGTGGATCAACGGGGTGTGGGTGATAGGGGGAACTATTATCTACCAAAACCACTAAAAATTATTGTTCTAGGTCTTATAGCTTTGAAGTTATGATTTTTTTAATAAATAGGTGAAATTATCGTCCTATGTACAAACATTTTATAATTTTACGAAATCTATCACTTATTTTTTTGTTATTTTTATTCTAGGCGGTTAATAATACATAGGTCTTTCTAATTAAAATCATATTTAGGTGTAATTATCATAAGCATGAAAATTAAAAAATAAAACTACTGCAATTTTTACATTTCAAGATGCTCTATGTGGTGTTTGAGGAAAGCTGGTGTAAAAAAATGTATTATAGCCTTTAATTTTAATTAGAAAGACCTATGTATTATTAACCGCCTAGAATAATAATAACAAAAAAATAAGTGATAGATTTCGTAAAATTATAAAATGTTTGTACATAGGACGATAATTTCACCTATTTATTAAAAAAATCATAACTTCAAAGTTATAAGACCTAGAACAATAATTTTTAGTGGTTTTGGTAGATAATAGTTCCCCTTATCACCCACACCCCGTTGGTCCACTACGGGACACCCTGTATAACTCAACTCGAAGCGTTTTTACTAATGTATATTTAACGACTGCTAAGAAATTTACTAGTACTAAGTACTGCTAAGTAATTTACTTATAAGCTGTGACTAGCATAATAGGGTTTTTGATAAATTCATTTTTAATATTTTCTCGTGTTTACTTTTCAAACATTTCCGTCGATTCATCTTAATTATCAAGCTATTTTTCAAATCCGTTCGTAACTTCATCAGAACTTATTAAGTAAAAGGTTCCAGAAACTGACCGAATGAAAATAAATGTATATTATGCGCTTCAAATAAGAATAGGAACGTCAATGACCTGTATCTGTCAACTAGCACTTGAAAAGTACGGTTTGCACAAAAACTTATTTGCATAATTAATAGTTTTAAATCGAATTTAAATAAAAACGTTAAATAGTCGTAAATTATTTAAAAAATTGAAGTCATAATTCGTTTTTAAAACCATACATAACATTTTGTTATTTCATTGTTGCCGCAAAGGCCCTGGAGCCATGTCAAAATTATTACTGAAAATAAGGACGCCAGTGTCCATCTTGCCGTTATTAGTGTGCTCCGTCGTGAGAACCTGAAGTAAATATAAGTTTGACTCGTGAAATGTGCGCTACCATTTTGCAAACACTGAAAAGTGGAAGTAAAGTGTCCAAGTGAGTTCATTTGTTTACGGGGATAAATAAAAACACATTATCACGTATCCGACGCGCACTCGGACAGTAATGCAGAGATGAGCGGAATTGAAGAGCTAGATTCATTTTTCACTTAATCTCTGTAAATAAATTTAATTAAAATAAATTTTATTTGTCCACCCTACCAAACTGGTTTGAATTGACAGCTATGACGTCACAATAAGGCGCTAAGTCCGTCCTATTCCCATTTGAAACGCACATTACAACAAAATAAAAGAGGGACTACGCATTATTAGATAGATACTTATTTATTTTATTTGTGGCGAGTCAACTCATACACAAGTACCGATGAAGGGAAACATTGCGGGTAAACCTGCATTTTTTTGTTAACACGTGGCCCACGCACCGTCAACGACCCTGGGTGGGATCCAATGCTGTGTGGGACTCGCGGTACTTACATATCTGTGTGAATACCCACTATAACCTCGCGAGTACCATTGCCGCCTTTTGTGAGGTGCCCCGGATCTGTTGAGTAACAGGGCCTTGACGGCTAGTCAGTCCTCCAAGGGATTGACGCTACCTCCACAGAGGGGTTGTCCCGCACCACAGAACAACCCCTACCAACGTCGGGAGAGTGCAATGGGGTGAGATTCTCATCCTCGCCCCTTCTTATAAGAGGGGTACAAAAAGTAGCCCCGTCGGGTTAGGCTACTGAGCCCCACCGCCACGACAAGGATTGTACCATGGTGGGCATATTTGAGATTTGAGAGTATGTCGTAGGAAGTTGCATTATTCCAGTGCATACAAGATCTCTAGCCTCGCCTGGTTTCGAGGAGGAGACCCGTGACATTGCGATAAGAGCTGCTTTTCATTATTCATTCGTTTATTATTTCAGCGTCTCAAGATGATTTTATTATACCAATGCCCAGTATGTAATAATAATATAATAATATCACCCCACCATGATTCAAGCCTTGACGTGGCGGTGGGGCTCAGTAGCCTAGGGTGTGCCCAGCACCTTGGGCGAAGCTAATTGAGCTAAGGGGGCTCTTTGTACCCCTCTTATAAGAAGAGGGGACAAAAGAGCAGGGGGGCAAGGGGGATGACGGGAACCTCAACCCATTGTACTGTCCCAACGTTGGGAGGGTTTGTTCTGTGGTGCGGGACAACCCGTCTGTGGAGGTGGCGTTGGTCCTGATGGGCTGACTAGCCGTCGAGGTGCCCTGTTTGCTCATTAGATCCGGGGTACCTCACCAAAGGTGGGATTGGTGGCACTCGCCGGGTTTTAGTGGGTAGAGCTGCGTCGACTTACCAGCTTTCGGGGGCAGCGAGTTTCACATAAACGCCTGGGGAGACCCACTCCTCATTGGGGTGCCTCAGAGAAAATAAAAATATAATAATATCAACCCTTATATGTCTCACTGCTGGGCACGAGTCTTCTCCTCGAAATCAGTCGAGGAGAGTATTGAGGCGACTTTCAATCTCATCAGGCATGCGGGTTTCCTCACGATGTTTCCTTCACCGGTGAGCAAGCGATAGTCTCATGTTCAGGTGCACATAGACATTAAGAAAAATTGATTTCAAGGCATCACAGGGGTTGGGATCGAACCCGGACTTCTCACTCAAGAGACCGAGCCCATATCCACAAGACCACCGTCGCTCAATACCCAATACATTAACCTTATTGCGTGAACATTAAAAAGGTATACCAGAGACATTAGCGGCAACCTGACCTTAGGGCGTCCATTATTCCACACATTGGAAAACCAAGTACGAAATACACTTGGATAATAAATCATTCCACATTTTGGATCATATTCCAGTGGATTAAGATCTGGAATGGGGAGGCGGGATAGGGATATTCCATACTATTCCCTTGGAACCCTTTCCCGCGTTTCGCATTCCAGATATATTGCTCTCGAATAAATTGCTTCGCGTGTTGAAGATATCTCAAACGCGCCTGGCGTTCTTTTAGCTCAGAATACCCCGGCTTATAATTTTCATTTAACGCACAACTTTACTATAAAGCTATGTATAAATCTATACTTCTATTTTAAGTAATATTATGAAAAGTAAAGATTTGTTTTTATGTATTTTTGAATGTTTGTGTGTTATGTTATACAATCAAACTCAAAAACTCATTATCAGTCTATATATCATCATCATCATCATCGTCGTCATCAGCGTCTATCCGGCCACTGCATATTTATCTCATTATCATTTATAGGTACTAATATTTTTTATTCACTACTACATATTAAAGGTATTTTGTGAAAAAATGTTTTTACAAAAAGGTAAAATAGTTACAATTTTGTTACAAAAAAGGCAATTTTGTACAATTATTTGGTTGTTATTCAACGATCGTAAACTTGAATTCAGGCGGACGCCGCGGAAGCCTTGGAAATAGATATCTATATATATATACTATTGTAAGAAATAAATCCATTGCAAAAATTTTAAATCTCGATACGTATAATTTAAAAATGTAAAACATTGTTTGCAATCTTTGCCATTTGTAATCGCAACGAGCGAATCACAAACTTTTAGTTCCTTACACAAAGTAGAGCTGATTTTGAAATATGACTTACTGAGACTGTACTGGAAATTGAATTCGAAACTGGAAAACTATTCCAGTATTGCAGTACTTACAAACTTGAATTCAGTAAGTCAAGAGACAAGAGAATTCATATAACTTTTGAAGATTATAAATTGAGTTCTTTAGAATGTTATCTTGCTTGCATATAATATACTGATTATACTTTATACTATAGTATTTAATATACTGATTATACTTTATACTATAGTATAATATACTGAATATACTTTATACTATAGTATAAAGTATATTCAGTGTATTAGTCTTACTTTAATTAAGTGAGATTAAAATTAAATAGTGAAGAGTTGATGTGTTTGTTAGCGACAGTTAGGGATATAATTATATTATGTTTATACCGATTGTATTAGGATTATGGAGGTAAAGAAATTAGCAGAGAGAAGGAAGGATAGGCAATTACCAACAAGAGTAAGGCTCTTAAATGAAGATATTAAGTGTCGGGACAAGTATGTACCCCTGCAATATAGATAAAACTATGTAGAGCTGATATCTTGGTACTTAGTCGAAGGTTTCCGTCATAATATAATCATGACCGGTGGAGGAAAACATCGTGAGGAAGCCTAAATGCCTGATGAGATTTAAAGTCAATGAAGGTGTGTGAAGTTCACGAGTCCGCATTGGATCAACGCATCGGTGAACTTTGACCTAACACCCTTCTCGCCTGATTTCGAGGAGGAGCACCGTGCCCAGCAATGTGACATAATATAAAATGATAATAAATCATGATGAGATATTCCTAAGCCTGAAGTTTTAGTGCTATTCGCTTTGAGATTGGGAGAAGGAAGCACTTAGAGAAGTAGAATATAGTGTGTATGTTTAAATAACGATTAGACAGAAATACACTTCCATCGGCAACATTTTGTATCCGTCTTTTTATGTTAGCTGGATAGGCAAGCGGACAGATCAATAATGTAATGTAAGTGAAGTTAAACTGAGATAAGACCAGGCAACTCATTCTTCCCCACCATGGTTCAGGCCTTGACGTGGCGGTGGGGCTCAGTAGCCTAGGGTGAGCCCAACACCTTGGGCGAAGCTAATTGAGCTGAGGGGGCTCTTTGTACTCCTCTTATAAGAAGAGGGGACAAATGAGCAGGGGGCAAGGGGTGAGGATGGAAACCTCACCCCATTGTACTGTCCCGACGTCGGGAGGGGTTGTTCTGTGGTGCGGGACAACCCTTCTGTGGAGGTGGCGTGTGTCCCTTGCGGGACTGACTAGCCGTCGAGGTGCCCTGTTAGCTTCACAGATCCGGGGCACCTTACTAAAGCGGCACTGGTGGCACTCGCTGGGTTTTATTGGGTAGAGCTGCGTCCATTTACCATCTTTCGGGCGCAGCGAGTCCCACATACCCACCTGGGGAGACCCACTCCCCAGACGGGATGCCTCAGAGCATTTCCCGGCGTAAAAGAAAAAAAAAGGCAACTCATTCTTCCCGGTACCCTCAAATGCGGCAGAAGGTGCTCGCAGTGGTTTTAGTTTACGCGTAGGGCACTCCCAGGTGTGAGTCCCACATAGGATCAGGATCTACTCGAGATCCTGGCTACAGGCGTAAAAAGCATTTCCCTGCGTTAAAAAAAAAAGCAACTCATGTTGCCTAACCCGAGACGTAATAGGTTGTCTCTGTGCCAGTACTACCTGTCCTGCCTTTCTCTCCAAAACACGGCAAAGCTATTTCACGGGGAAATATAAACAGAACGATGGTATTCGTGGAAACGGGAACGCGGCACAGCGCAACCCTCCGCAAAAAAGATGGTTTCCCCGTATGTAGCTTTTAAAGTTTAAAAGCAATAGCTTATAAAGTGCACTAGTAACATGCAAAATGTAATATTAGGAGATAAGTAGCTTCTTGAAGCTTTATTGAAATGTATCCTTAGAGAATGAGTCTCTCCATCTCGATTATTTCTCAGCCAAACAGCTTTCTTTCGAAAGAGCAAGGAAGTATTTAAGACTTTACTACTCGTATCTTGAAAGTTGAAACCATTTTTATAGTTTGTTCATATATTAATCTTCATCAACAACCTGTTAACTGAGTCATATGAGCTCGTCAAAGTGGTAGTAGGCTGGTCACACACTCAGGAGAACGTATAGACGATAGACGAATAAGATTCAAAAGTGGAAGCTGCGTTTAGGTAGACACTTCGTCGTGTACCTACCGTCGTTGGTCGCCCATTAACGAGGTGGGTTGATGATGATCATTTTTATAGCCTAAGTAACTCCTTATAACATCAACCATCTGCCAGATAAGTCCCGTTAAAATCAGCTCAGCGGTTTCAAATATTAGAATAAACAGACAGATATACATACGAAAATTAAAAAGACTTTTTGATGCAAGTGCCGTATCATGTTCAATGTACATTTAGTGTTAATTTGAAATTACAAACATACACCTCAATTTTATTTATTTGTACAGACATACAAGACGAAGAAAATATAAAAAGAGATAGAAATTTAGATAAAAAAATTCATTACGAACAAGTGGTATGCAAGTCTGGATACGAAAGTAAAAACTAAGCAAATGCAAAGCTGCAGGAAACAGCTTATACATAAAAATGTATGCATTTTTATTTGATATATCAGTAGCGTTACAACGTCGACATGAATTCATATTCCTCATGTCCTATTTTATTCAAGTTAACTGCGACATTTGTACTCGTGAAGTCAAGTTATGGCTCTTCAGAATCCTTGTTTAAATTTTCATCATCTCTCATCCATATATATATATATATATATATCACTTGGTTCTAAGCTTCAAAATAATATACTTGTACACAAATATATAAAAAAAGTTTTTTTTTTATAGAAGAGGGGGCAAACGGACAGTCGGTTCACCTGATGGTAAGTGATAGCGACATCCACTGACACCCGCTAAACCAGAGGGTTAGCAGGTGCGTTGCCGGCCTTTCAAATAGGAGTATGCTCTTTTCTTGAAGGTCCATAAGTCGTATTGGTTCGGAAACACCGTAGATGGCAGCTGATTCCATATGTAACATATTTGTTGTGCGAGGCAGGAAATGCCGTAAAAATCGAGTTGTTGCGGATTTGATTTTGATTTTTGTTTGACTTTTTTTATGTTTGTGTGTATGTTAAAATAAAAGCTTTAAATGCTCATGAAAGCAAAACGGTACTTGATACACAAAACCATTTTTTATTGTAGATAGTTTTCAAAAGTGGTGAACTGGGGTATTTACTAGTATGTAGCTGATGTTATTAAGTGTACGCAAATACTGGAAGAAGAAATTAGGAGCCCACGCGAAAACATTAAGTGAACTCAATCTAATACAAATAGAGAAGTATACATTCGAAAACATCCAATTCATTCCAAATTTAGCAAACAGACAATATAATAGAGATATGCTTTAAATATAATTAGTCAGGATACGGTTGATATCGATTCTTTATAACCTAACTACATTTATCTTGATGAAATGAATAGGAAAAATGTATTATATTATGTATATATTTGATGTTTTATTTGTGTATGAATACATTTATAAAGTTTTTCGGGTTTTGAACCTTCAATAAAGAGCATTCTCATATTCAAAAGGCTGTAAGTAAAATTTCACGCAATCGAAGCTGTGAATTGCAGCAAGATTAATATACAAGTCAGTATTATTGATTAATCATGAAAACTTAAGAACTACAGATCTCTTTGGATGTGATTTTTTTAGTTCTAATCATGCTCAGAGCCAGTCCCTTAGAAATAAATAAACCTCTTTACGTGACATGGGATTCTATGTTCTAGACCAGCGAGACTATGCATTAACGCTGTCATTCGGTCGCATCCTGCATTGGATACGGACGTGCCTTATAAAGTGCACCGTTATTTAATTAATTTATAGCGCGGCTATATGCCGCTGCCCGCTCGCGTCGCTATGAGTTCGCAACTCATAGCCAACGAACTGTTGGCGTTTATACAAAACGCCATAAACACCATGGATGAAGTTAGCATCTTACAAATATAAGACTAACATCAAAGAAGAAGAAATAATCAGCGGCAAGCGGCTGCTGTACGAGGTGCTGGGCAAACTCGACCAGATGCCGTCAAATTTCAGAAACACTGAAAACAAAGCCATTTCCCCAGTAATAGCCATTTTAAGTTTGCATTCCATTGCACTGTCCCGACGTTAAGAGGGGTTGTTCTGTGGTGCGGGAAAACCCGTCTGTGGAGGTGGCTTCAGTCCCTTGGGGGTTTGCTGACCATGGTTAGTCACAGGAGGATAGGAATCTTAAAGTATCTGGAACTTAATGTAATTAAAAATCATAATAAACTGCGGCAAAATCCGCAAAATGTTGTTTTATTATAAATACCTTTTGGTGTTTTGTGTTTGAGAAAAATATTGTGTTATTGTCCTCCATAATTTGGAATTCAGATAAAATTACATAGCACAGCCATTATTTAGCACAACATATTCGAAAATGTACCCTTTTAATGGCGTACATATTACGTGAATGTTAAAATTAATTGAGGTCTCAAATTATTGGTAAATGTTACATCTAATTTGTAAGGTGTAATTACTATTTTATTGATCGTAAACATTTAATATCACAATACTACAGTTGTATTTGACTGCATAATCATTACCTTTTTTCATTGTGGGTTGTTCAAAGAACCTTGTCGTGGCGATCCCTTGGGGACTGACTAGCCGTTAACAGATCGGGGTACCTCAGCAAAGGTGGCATTGGTGAACCGGGTTTTAATGGGTAGAACTGCGTCCACCTTACCATCTTTCGGGCGCAGCAAGGCCTGTGAGCAAGCAGTGAAAGCGGGTATATGACCCGCCTGGGGAGACCCCCCCTTTCAAGGATGCCTACGAGCATTTCACGGCGGAAAAGAAAAAAAATCGACAGCACCTGGGAGTAGCTTAGGCAATACCTTTATTTTATCCCGAGTTGTTAGATTTTCTCGCTGTAATTACTTTTTTTTGTTCTTCTTTCCAAACCACATCTATAATGTATGTTATTTATTTGCTTTATTGATTCAAAGTGGTAATTATTGGTTACTGCATATAAAATGGCGTAGCTCTGCTCTAGCAATTTATGTCACCTTACATTTAGTCTGGCAACCACAAAAGAATAAATAAGTACAACCATCTTATCTGGATAGCTTCCAAGGTTTTCTTGGCTGAGTATCAGGAAACTTCCTGATGCATAATTATTTTCCAAGGGCATCGTTTGTTTTTATAAATTTATTGCCTAAAAAGGATAATAAGCATTCAAATAACAAAGATTTTCTCATAGAATAAACTCGCGTGATAAAATTTTGTGGGTGAATATTATGGTTTCAATTTAAAATATTTTTCGCGCAACTTGCTTCATGTTTTCATTATATTTGCTATTACAATTTAACTAGCTGTAACGGCTGCTTATGTATTTCACAAGGGCTCAAAAAGCTTTACTTTAAATGAAACATAAATTGTTAAAATAATATATACAATATATTTTAACAATATGTAAAGTTGCGCGGTTTGTTTGTATTTAAAATTTGGTATTCGTTTGAATTGAAATTTGACATTCTTGTAAAGTTTTAGAAATATAACAATATTATCATTTTTCGACTACATCGTGGCTCACCTTGGCGCTCAAGCCGGAGGTAGCGGGTTCGAACCCCGCCAGGAAACAAAAAGTTTTCTGTGTTCCTGGGTCGTCATGGATGTGTATTAAATATGTGTATTATATAACAAAAAATATTATATTATGTATAGTATAAAAGTATTAAATACATTTCCGTTGTCTAGTACCCGTAAAACAAGTATTGTGTACACGTATGAGTGGGTTCCTGTTTTTTTAAAAATACAATTTCACCTTGGTTTTGAACGAAATGCAAATTATTTTTCAATCCCGATGGTGAATACCTACTACTTTATGGTATTCAAATGAGTTGAAAACTTAACTAATTAGTCAAACTTTTGTAATTTTTATAACAATATAGATAGTATATAGTCGATTAAAAAATCGACTGATAAGTAAGTATATAATCGGATTTATAGCAAATATTTTTTTATTTAAATATATTTTATAAATAATAGAACTTTAAAAAAATCGGATTTAGAAATAAAATATAATGTAAAATCGAATGGAATCTACGATCGAAATACTCGCCGCTGTTTCACCCGCCCCAAACGCTTAACGCTCGAAACCTCTTACTCAATATTTAGAAATGATTTCCGTTTGTTTACTTAGGTTCATCCCTGAAACCTCTTTTTAATTCTAACCTTCCGAAGGTCTGTTGATTTTAGTTCCAACTAAGCTTTTATCGATTACAAAAAATTAAAAGCAAATCTTTGCAGAATGTAATATGTATTATCTAGCGTGCAATCTACACTAAAAACTAATCGCAAACATACTTACTTACTTTAAATCAAATTTTCTTTAAAATCCAAGACTAAGGAAACGAAAGTCAAATTTTAGTAAAGTTACATGCAACTAGAGACGCCATGTGTGACCAATATTTCCATCGAGCATAATATAACCGAAATAGAGCTTACTGCTCTATGTTGCGTTATGTATAGAAACAAATTCCGCCATATTGCGACGCTGCGGGTTCTGCGTTCTGATTAGCCATTGATGGATAATTAGCCGATGGGACGTACATACACACTGGTTGGATGAATTGCTATTGCGTCAGTGACGAATCACTGACGAGTTTCAGAACTTTACGACTCACATTAATGCTCTGTCTGGTTTGGTCGATGAATATTTCTAATACTTAAGTGCTTAAACTTTTTCATATGCAGCCTCAGTATGGTTAGTTATAAGTTACTTACATGTCTTCAGCAGATGATGATAACTATGCAAAAAGTGGTTTTGACATTAATATAAATCATATGTTTTCTGTGTTAATATAAGATAAAATAAAATAAATTTTTATTTTAAATAAATGCAGTGTACTTGGTTTTTTTTTATTGAAGCAATTACGTTTCCTTTATTTACAGATATAATATATACATAAAAGTTTATAAGTGATTTGGATGAAAATTTTATCTTCTGTAGATTAAAACACAATTAAGGTTCTTCCTCTTAGAAAACAACTTATTGGCTTTATATTTATATACACATGAATTAATAAAACGATTGCTAAATAACAAAACATTATCTAAAAGAAAATAAACCACATTGGAATGTTATCAATTATAAGTCTATGTTATCAATTACGTTGTCAATTTGTAAATCATTATTTTATTTTTATAATAATATGTTTAATGGACGTGGACACTGCTCTAATTATTATTTGATTCGTATACATTTATTCAAAAAACCCAGACATTTTCATAATTTTAATATAACGTACCAACATATTTTTTAATATTATTATATTCAGTCTTAATCCTGAAATAAATTATTTTTATTTTATTTTTTAAATATTAAATTTATTCTTTTCACTTTCTTCGTTCACGCCAATTATAGGCAATAGCTTTAAATTAAATAAAAAAAATGTCATATACAGTATTAGACTGGTTATTTCTACAATGAACAAAATTTAATAAAGCAAATAATAAATTTAAAAGAGATAGACATCATTTTACATTTATTAAAGTAAGGATACCTTGTCTGTCGAAGTTAGTAAGTAGGGGCTTAATGTTGGAGCCTCCTGGAATACTTAACAAAATCCCGACAAATACAGACATTAATTATTATAATGTAGGTGTACCTGTTCCGTTCATGGTGACGTTTTCTTTTCTTTACCGAATAATATAACAAGAATAATTAAAAGTTTTAAAAGAAGTACCTAAAAGAAATACCTATACTATGGTAAGTTTTAGTGCAGTAATATCACTGCCCTTATTTCCGATATACAAGGTTGATAAAAGCGAGAGGCATTAAATTAAACTACATATACTACACATGCTTACGGTTAATCCGAAACTATAAAAAAATAGTTTGAGAGCAATAAAAAAAAAGTTTTTCAAAGAACTTAAATACGTGAATAGTCAAAGTAAAACGTAAAAACTCTTTGTAAACCTTTGTAAAATGTCCTTCGAAACTAAAAGGCAACGTCGCACAGCACGTTGCGTCTCACCGGGTCGAACAAACCGGAGCGGCTTTAAAACTTTAAAAATATCCTGTGACTAAACTATTGATACTATTGGTCTAAGTTTTGGTGTGTAGCCTGAAAATGGTACATAGTATACGTGGTTTAATTTAATGCCTCTCGCTTTTATCAACCTTGTATAGCAAAGTGGTTTCACGGAAATAAGCTGGTTGGTTTTAATTTTACTTGTTTCATTAACTAAAATGATATGAAATATAGTCGCCTCAGGAATATTTCACTAACTACTTCCTGACAGTAATGTTACCGTGGAGACCGCACTCAGTTACACCAATGGGAAAGGCGAAAATTATTTAAAGATTTCTCTTGTGGAGCGTCTATTGGCGCGTAAAGGAAATGTCGTGACGCTGTCATATCGTGATACTATGCTGCCACTCTCGATTCCTTTATGAGTGCATTTTATTCCATTTTTCGATATAAATTTCGAGAAATAAAAAGTTGTCATAATATATGAATTCTATTATTTAATTTTAATGTTTCATTTCTTCCGGGCGTCACGGCCATCTTTTTTGGTCCTTTTATTAAGTCTGGACTTACGGAAAAGGAAAAATGAAACACCTATAAGACCACTCGCTTGTTAATCTGTTTGTCTGTCTGTAAACATCCTTTTTAGGGTTCCGTAGCCAAATGGCAAAAACGGAACCCTTATAGATTCGTCATGTCTGTCTGTCTGTCTGTCCGTCCGTATGTCACAGCCACTTTTTACCGAAATTATAAGATCTATACTGTTGAAACTTGGTAAGTAGATGTATTCTGTGAACCGCATTAAGATTTTGACACAAAAGTTGAAAAAAAACAATCAATTTTGGGGGTCCCCATACTTAGAACTGAAACTCAAAATATTTTTTTTTCATCAAACCAATACGTGTGGGGTATTTATGGATAGGTCTTTAAAATGATATTGATGTTTCTAGTACCATTTTTTTTCTAAACTAAACAGTTTGCGCGAGAGACACTTCCAAAGTGTAAAAATGTGTGTCCCCCCCCCCTCTGTAACTTCTAAAATAAGAGAATGATGAAATAAAAAAAATATATGATGTACATTACCATGTAAACTTCCACCGAAAATTGGTTTGAATGAGATCTAGTAAGTAGTTTTTTTAATACGTCATAAATCAATAATAAAAAATAACATTTTTTCAAAATCAACCATATTTTTTATTAGTGTCTAATATTGTAAATTATGTAATGGCACGAAACCCTTCGTGCGCAAGTTCGACTAGCACTTGTCCGGTTTTTATAAGGAATGGGTAGAGGTGCAAGATTGTTTATGGTGAGTATCTCTACCTAGTACTATAACATCGTTAACAAATAAAAGCTAATATTAAAACTTGGACCATAGGCTTTTTAAATCTCTATAAAAGTCGATGTCTTTAAATAACAGATTGATATAAGTTTTAGTTCCTGTTAGCTTATTAGACCTGAAACTGAAAGCAATAAGAAATGTAGATACAAAATGTTTTCTCTAGATCAGTTAAGTAAGTAACTATACGCATAATTTATTAGGAACTTGGACTAGCTGTTGCCCGCAGCTTCGCCAGCGTTAACTTAGATTTACAGTCGTATACGGTTTAATGATGATTATTTTTATACCCCAATTTACTCCTTATAACATCATCTAGGTATATGATTATTTTAATTAAGGTTATTTTAATATTACAAACGGACACTCCAGTTTTATTTCTCTATAAATATGTAAAGATAAGGATAAAATACATAGCTTTGAAAAAAACTTTAAGTATTTTTCTAAGCTTACTTACTATATTTACTATAGGTAAATATAATTCTTTGTCGATACGTCTGATTTTGCTGAAATTTCATGTGCGTTTTCAAGTGTTTTCGAGAATGGTTTGGTTTTTAGGTACTGTCAAATTGTATTTGAAGTTGAACGATTTTTTTATTGAGTTCGAATTTAGATCACAGTTATTTGAAATAATAAATGGACCAAGAAATTGGTCCATTTATTTTAATGGTAAATACCAATCGACGATGTTTGCACAGTTTTTGTATATTTCGTGTGAGAATGTGCTTGTAATGGCAACTAATAGAAGCCTAACTAGGATCTTACAAGGACCAAGTAATAATAATAGTAATAATGAAGATATTTTGTACCGATTTCAACTAGTTTATTATGTTTTATAATATATTCTCGACGGAAGCATGTGATCGTCAGGGGTGATTAAATATTTTTTATGTTTATGTAATTTATTATTTTTTATTTTGACAACCTCTGTGGCTCAATTGTAAGCGCGTTGGCGTTTTAGCCGGAGGTTGCGGGTTCGAATCCCGCCAGGGAACAAAAATATTTTCTGTGTTCCTGGGTCATGGATGTGTATTAATGTGTATTATATAATAAAAATCTTAAATATATGTATAGTATAAAATTATTAAATATATTTCCGTTGTCTGGTACCCGTAACACAAGTTCTTCGAGAACTTACCACGGGACCAGATTGACGTGGTGTGAAAGCGTCCATAGATATTATTATTATTATTTAAATATTTTTAGTCAGAGGTAGTGCCATGCTACATTGCAGCCAAACTGGGCCGGCACGACCGGGGTGGTACCTCTCGCTCACATAATACCGGCGTAAGTGACAGCTATGCTGTCGCGTTTCGTGCGGTTTGTGAGTTTCCGGTGGCCCCTTGGGGGATAGGGAAAAGGAGCGCAGCGTATTTGCGTGGCCTAGGTTGTACGGATGTATATGGGCGTCGGCGCCGTGAGGCTCCGACTGCTCGTTTGCTCCCTGATGACATAAAAAATAGTAATGAGCGCGGATTATTAAGAGATTACAAAAGTTTTCTACATCCACGACGTTTCGAATACTTTATAGGAAAGTTACTATAATATCAGTTTCCGATTCATTCCGAAATTCAGGTATGTAACATCTTAATAATCCGCGATGGAATGGAAAACAAATCTCTTTACTTATTGGTATGCCTATACAACATATTAGAAGTCAACTACAAAGTGTGTTATAATGCGTACCACGAAAGAGAAGACTTGATAAAAGCGTGGATTGACGTGCATAATAGTCGCTTTTGTTCCCTGCCGCTCTCCTCACCACGTGCACCTACCGCAAGTACAGAAAATTGCAACCATTAATTAGAATTGTATGTCTATTATTTTATCTCTTAGTTGTTTTAACATCAAAAATTTACTAAAACTTATTTATGTATTTTTTAGATGGCCACCAATTGTATTATTAATTTTTTTTTTGTTATTAGTTGTGTTATTGTACATATGAGTAAAAATTGGTAAAATCTTAATTTTTAGGTTTAATTTAAAGGTTTTTACCTTGAGGCATAATTAAAAAGACAAAGTAGGAAGATGTTTACGACATACATACTTATATGTCAAAAGAAGCAAAGGAAGGCGTGAGTACAAAATTTGAAGTACCTGACAAATAAGGAAAGCGGCCGCAACTAAAACGTCACTAATTACAGTAAGTTCTGAGTTGCTAACAATTTTCCGAACTCTCAGAAAAAAAAGGTAAAGGCCCAAACTAAGCAAACTTACAGTGGACGGATAAAGGCTGATGATGATGATAATGATGATTGCTATTTACCTAATTTTAAATGTCATCGAAATACAATACAAATTATCGATAACTATTTCGTGCACGACAGTACCCACATAAGCTCCCCACTATTGACGTTCGCCAAGTCTCAACGAAAGGTGAGAATTTTCTTTATTTGTCATGGGTGATGTTGACCATTGCACTTGTTGATCACTTATTGTATGAGATATTGATAATTCTTATTTTAGATTTTTGCGAAAATTTAGGTAATGTGGAACCTTGCTTCCTCTTTAGTAAAGATGGAAAAAATAACTTTGTGACTATGATATGAGAACGTTGGTGATGTAGGATGATAAGTATGGATTGGTTGAGACGTAAAAATGGCACCCTAACATATCGGCTGACGCAGATACTAACAGGCCACGGCTGTTTTGGTAAGTATCTGCATCGCATTGGCAAGGAGCAATCGTTGCCACCACTGTGAGGGCTGTCTCGAAGACACGATGCAGCACACGTTAGAGGAGTGTCCAGCCTGGGAAGAACAACGTCGTGAACTGCGCGCAGCAGTGGATGGACTTTCACTCCCAAATCTTGTTCAGGAGATGATCCAGAGTGAAGCAAAGTGGAATGCCGTCGCTTCATATTGCGAGTACGTGATGCACGCAAAGGAGGTAGCAGAAAGAGAAAGGGAAGCTACTGCAATAATTCCCTCTCGCAGAAGACGTACTGGGCGCCGGAGAAGAGCGCAAAACGACCTCCGGCCGCCGTAAGTAGTTGGCCTGTAGGCGTCGGATGTAGGGCAGTCCGTCGCCCCAACATCAAACAGGCCCGAGAAGGTGGCGCGTCGTGTTCCGCGTGAGCCTCTCAGGAGGGCTCGGTAGTAATGAAATAGGTACCGACTAAGAAGGGATCTGCCATTGACAGGTCAGGACTGGTGGCGGGGGATCTTGTGAATGATCAAGAGTGTTTACCCCGTACCCCGCTTATAGGTCAGACGAGGAACACCAGGGTGCTTTTAGCAGGTTAAAGTCCTGCACACCCCCTCCGCTGTGCCTTAGCGGAGGGATAATCCATGAAGATTTTACACCCCGAAAAAAAAAAACAAAAAAAAAAAAGGATGATAAGTATGTATATTGTAATTGTAATTGGGTGATAATTATGTCACTGTAGCTGTTCCTGCTGTAAATTCTCGTCCAAAAATGAAATAAAAATACATTTCACTTAAAAGATTGTGCGGTGTAATGCAAAAATATTTATTCAAATGTGACTGGTAGTTCTGGAGAACAGCGAGTTCAAACAAACAAACTCTTCAGCTCTATTTTTAACGCAGATAATAGAGGCATATGTACAGCAGTGGACGGATTGAGGCTGATTATGATGATGATGATGATCGTAATCTAAACTACCAGTAGGATTTAATTTTTTGCTTAGGCTTATTAGTGAAAGTTGCTAGTATTTTGGAGGGAATGTGTTTTAATTTTTGGACAGGTAAATCAGAGGGGAACAGCTAGTATAGATTAATTTACAACTGTGTTGAACATTTTTTTCGTGTTGTGAATCTTCAATAAATAATAAAAATATATTTGCAGAAAATTGAACAATTTTAAACTAGACAATGGAATGCATTTTGTCAGTTCAAAATTCGATAGGTTAAAGCTTTTTTGGAAATCCTTTATATACAAAATATCTCGATACTAACAATGTTAAAAGTTGAAAGCCAATATTTAAAATGCATTGAAAAATGTCATGCGGGCATAAATTTTCATTTTTTTTTTAGTTTTTAATATCAGAACACGAATTTAAGAAACATATTTTGGCACACTCATAATAAAATCAAGGACAAAATAATAGTGAAAAACTTGTGCAAAATATATATTTTTGAATTCTATGATGCAGAGATAGGAAAGAATTCAAGCTTGTTCGTTAGTTCAATAATCTGAGCCAGCAGAGCAAAACCGCAATTTTCTTACTGTGCTGCAAATATTCCATATATTTGCAGCACAAGGAAAAAAACGTGATTGTTTGCTAGCTTTGGTCACAGCATAGACTACTACTTCCATATCATGGTTTAGGCCTTGTCGTTGGGGCTCAGTAACCTGGGGTGAGCCGCTGCACGATTGAGCTGAGGGGGCTCTTTGTACTCCTCATAAAGAAGAGGGAATAAAAGATCAGGGAGCAAGGGGCGAGGGCGGAAATCTCACCCCATTGTACTGTCCCGATGTTGAGAGGTGTTGGTCCCCTGAAGGACTGACTAGCCGTCGAGGTGCCCTGTTTGCTCATTAGATCCGGGGCACCTCACCAAAGGTGGCATTGGTGGCATTCGCCGGGTTTTAGTGGGTAGAGCTGCGTCCACTTTCGGGTGCAGCGATACCTACATACCTGCCTGGGGAGACCCAGCGGGATGCCTCAGAGCATTTCCCGGCGTTAAAGAAAAAAAATACCTTTTATACCCTCTCCTTTAAATAAGGCAAATAAAGTTCATAAAATGTAATTAATACGAACGTGAACGATGCGAGGCTTACTCTTGGCTTTCATTGGGGATTTCAATTGAATACCATCCCTGGAATATTTGCGAAAGCATTATGTAAATTCCAGTGAACCGTACCACGTGATACCTAGTCAATAACGAGGGATGAGAAAAGTACCTTATTGGCACTGACCCGCCGAGACGGAACATTCTTCGACTTATGAGTTAGATTGGCAACGTGTATTCAGGTTTTATTCTAAAAATATTGGAATGAGAACGTTAGACGGTACTTTCTGGAACTTTTTTTTACCATTCTGAATGAATGGTAAAAGAAGAACTCATGGTTGAAAGAAGAAATTGGTAAAATATGATTTCAGATTTTCATACTAAAAATTCCACTTTTATTTACTTTTAGACTTGAATATAGAAGAAGATTTAAAAGACTATTAATATAAGACTATATAATATTAGGATACGTATTAGCTGGTTAGAAAAGGCTGAACCGATTTTGATAAAACCACCTAAAACTGCTCTCAACTCAAATTCAAATACAAAAAAATGCATCCAAATCTCTCCGTCTTTTATGTTAGTAGGATAGGCAAACTGGCAAACGTTGAAACCACCTGATGTTAAGTGGTCGACGTCGCCCATGAACATAAACTAGTATACCTGGAACGAGCCCAGGCAACTCATTTATGTGTTGCCTATCCTGAGACATAAGATGTTAAGTCTCGGTGCCAGTAATTACACTGCCTGTCTTGCCCTTCTCTCCGAAACACAGCAAAACTGTTTCACGGGAGAAATAAGCAAGATGGTGGTACCTATGCAGCCCGGAGCGCGGCACAGCGCTTTCCTCCCACCGGTAGACTTCTTTGTACCCCTCTTAATAGAAGAGGGGACAAAAGAGCAGTGGAATATGGGGCGAGGATGGGAACCTCACTCCATTGCACTGGCCCGAAGTTAGGAGGGGTTGTTCTATGGTGCAAGATAACCCCTCTGTGGAGGTGGCGTCGGTCTCACATACCCGCCTGGGAAGTCCCCCTCTCCCCAGCGGGATGCCTCAGAGCAATTCCCGGCGTAAGAGAAAAAAAAACAAGATGTCATGCTACGGTGAGAGGGATGCGCTGTGCCGCACACCTGGCTGCATTGGTACCACCATCTTGCTTTTTGCTCCCATGAAAAATCTGTGTTTCGGAGGGAAGGGCAAGACAGGCAGTGTAATTTAGAAAAACCCATTTCTAGGGGGGTCAGGATCGAACCCGAACCTCTAAGTTCTCACTCAAGAGCGGCCTCTCAGAGCCCATACCCACTAGGCAGTCGTCGCTCATATATAATTACACATATTAATTAATATTTAATAATTGATAAGATTGATTCCTATCATAATACCAGCCTTTATCCTTCTATTGCTGGATAGCCTGTAACAAATACCGGGTTGGATGTGGATGACCTATTCTTTCTTTCCTACGTTCTCCTCATTCCAACATATATTTTTTCTTTAACACCGGGAAATGCTCTGAGGCATCCCGCGGGGGAGTGGGTCTCCCCACGCGAGTATGTGGGACTCGCTGGGCCCGAAAGCTGGTAAGTGGACGCAGCTCTACTCACTAAAACCCGGCGAGTGCCATCAAAGCCGCCTTTGGTGAGGTGCCCCGGATCTAATAAATAAACAGGGCACCTCGACGGCTAGTCAGTCCCGCAAGGGACCGACGCCACCTCCACAGAGGGGTTGTCCAGCACCACAGAACAACCCTAACGTCGGGAAAGTACAATGGGGTGGGTTCCCATCCTCGCCCCTTGCCCCCTGCTCTTTTGTCCCCTCTTCTTATAAGAGGGGTACAGCCCTCTCGGTTCAATTAGCTTCGCCCAAGGTGCTGGGCTCACCCTAGGCTACTGAGCCCTACCACCACGCCAAGGCCTGAACCATGGTGGGGCTCATTCCAACATGATCTATCATGTACTCTTTTTAAAGTCATAATTATATTTGTTTTCTTTGCAAATATCGTTTGCGGCCATGACAGACTTTCTCATTTATAATATTAGTATGGATGTATCATCTTTTCATGTTAGGTCTATTCTAAACTGCGTCATTTATAACGCTCGGTAAATTGCGCCTGTGACATGGGTCCGATAGGCGTTTTGTCTTTTATTTTCAAAGTTTATGACGAATAAAAGTGTCAGGAGGTAAAAATATAGGGGTACAAGGTGTTGGGAACATTAAACTTAGTGTTTTTACGGGGTTGGCTCACCACTTGTTCCCACCTCTGCTACTCCTATGTAATCGCAATCGACCGAGGTAACCACCAAATTCCCCTTTGAGTTTGAGTGTTTGTGAGATGCGTTAAAACTACCTTGGGCCCCACAATGAATTTAATCAAAAGAATTCAGCAGGAGCAGGAAATAGTTTCCAGTTAATTTGGTGGTAGTCAGTTGTTATGTTTAAAGTGAAGATCGTTCAAATCAAGATTTTGACGCGACCCGTTGTAACCATCCTTTTCTGATACGTAAAATGGTATGTCTCGGTGCCAGTAATTATACTGCCTATCATGCCTTTTTTTTCGAAAACACAGCAACACTGTTTGACGGAATAAATATGTGGCTCAATGGTTAGCGCGTTGGCGCTCAAGCCTGCATAAAGTTATTTCGCTATAATTAAGTTTACTTTTTTTCTGTGGCTTTTTGTAAGTTTTTTTCCAAACGCAGATTAGGAGAGTTATAAGTACTACGTATACCGTAGCTCTTATCCAAAATCGGTTATTAATCGATGCGTTTATATTTGAAAGCAGGATTTCTAGCAATGGTTGATGTTTAATGAAAATTGGTCCAACCGTTTCAAGATTATTTTGTTATTACGTTGAGTGTTTTTTTGGTAAATAATAGCCGTTTAGTTAGTATATTTTGATAGATAAACAAAACAGACATACTGTTTTGTATGTAAGCGAAAAAAAAATTAACATCTGATGGTGAGTGGTCTATTTTGATATACCAGACATGTTTTTTTCTATTTTTTTTCTTGTAGTTGTATGCAAAATCTTTTGCGAAAAACGAAGAAGAATTAATGTCATCATGACAGTTGATTGTAGTTGACAGTGACAGAATGATTCAAATATGTTTACCACCAAATTTTGCACTGTCGTCAAAATGGGCTTTTCATTAACATAAATACTATTTAATATAGCGCTGAGAAACGTTTAATGGAAAATTCCACATATCCCAGAACCTGTGAACATTAATATGTGCATACAACACATGCTGTTTCTAAAATGTGGCATACAAATTAGATTACATTCTGTTTTTTTTTAATTGTGTGCAAACTCCGAAATATTTGGTCAGTCAGTGGATTTGGTTGGTAGGTGGGATAAGTTGGTTGGATTGAATGAGTTGATTCGATGAATTGGTAGGATTCTTTGAATTGGGTAAACTTGGTGAACTCAGTGGGTTTAGGTGGAATCAATGGATTGAGTGAATTGGCTGAATTTGGCAGATTTCGTAGGTTTATTAATTTGGATCTCAAAATAATATCATTATCGACCCTTATTGTCAACTGCTGGGAACGAGTATCTTCTTTAAAATAGGGCGAGAAGGGCTTTGGGCCATAATTCGCCTATGTGCTGGTCAAAGTCAAAGTGGTCAATATTACCCATAAATACAAACAATGAATGCTCTATGTGCGAAGCAAGATGGTGGATCAATTAATTTTATTTAATATTAAAATATTTTATTAAACTCTCCCCGAGGGAGTAAGATTTCGTTATTTTTAAAGTCAAAACTATTAGCCTTATAAATTGCTAGGTACTTAACTTTTAGATTAAAGATAAAGTAATTATTTTATCGTTTTAAAGTATCTTTCCTTAACGGGGTAACTCACTTAACTTTTAATCAGTCCACCAAAAGCTGCCGGAAAACCTCTGTGTAATATATGACCTTATAAGATAACATTTTTTTTGTATGTCATAAGGAGGCCACCGAGCAGTCGGATCCTTATGGTGACTACCGACGCCCATATACGTCCGCACAAACGAAAGTTATGCAGATGCGTTGCCCTCCTTTTCCCTATCCCCCCAGTGGGCCACCGGAAACTCACAAACAACACGAAACGCCAGTACCGCCACATTTGATGCCGGTGTTATGTGAGCGAGATGTACCACCCCGGTTGGGCCGGCCCAATTCGGTTACAAAGCAGCATGGCAGTTGGCACTATCTTTTACAAAATATTAATCATGCGTAAAAATTTAAATAATTCCATTCTCATTACAAACAACTGAAAATCCTTTTTAAGGTTCCATACCCAAAGAGAGAAAGTGAAATCCTATTACTAAGATCTGATGTTTGAGCGCCTGTCTTGTTACTACGCTTTGTCTTTTGATTCCTAAGAGGTAGTAACTAGAAATTTTCACACCGTATACTGTTTTGCTGCAGCCGCTATACGTATTAAAAATCAAAGTTTAAAATCAAGTATTGGGAGAGTGATTGAGACCGATTGAAAGAGACTGAGAAAGGGCGAACATGGAGTGAGAGTAGGGAACAAGCGAGGGAGAAAGATCGAGAGAGATAGTGAGATAGAGCGAACGTCGCATCGCAAGTCTCGGAAGTTTAAAGCTTTAGATTAGTATAAATACAGGGTGTGTCGTAAATAGTGGTCCAACGTTAAGTCAACTATAGTACAGGTATTCACCTATCACATAATTTTTTTAAACCATTTTTAGCCATTGGTTTTGGAATTATCATATTTTTTTCAATATTTGCCAAAAATCAATAAATACTTTACTAATGTGACTGTAACTTTGACAAATGACATTATTTTTCAAGTCTGTTGAAAGTTTAAGTCTGACAAATGACATTATTGCACGGGTGAATAATATATTCACCCGTGCAATACAAAAAACAGACTTGAAAAATAATGTCATTTGTCAAAGTTACAGTCACATTAGTAAAGTATTTATTGATTTTTGGCAAATATTGAAAAAAAAAATGATAATTCCAAAACCAATGGCTAAAAATGGTTTAAAAAAAAATATGTGATAGGTGAATACCTGTACTATAATTGACTTAACGTTGGACCACTATTTACAACACCCTATATAAACGAGATTTAAAAATTAGTTTGCCAAATAAATTTCACTTCTGACATATTGTGTACTTTGTACGTACGCAATTTTTTTCGGTAGGTTCTATTTTGTGGTGGTATGGAACCCTGAATCCCGGCTCCTCACTTGACTGGTTATTATGAGTCGCTACTAAGACATACTGCCCCGTCATGACTACGTGCTTTTCGATTATTTAAAAAGAATATCTAGTCATAAAAATTCATATTCAAAAGATATTTAAAAAAGAGCTCATTTTATTAATTCTCATGTGTGTTGTTATGCCGGGTGAGCATTATGAATTGCTTCAAATTTAAATAGCAGGAGCATATTATAAGGTAAGAGCGTAACCTTAAAAAATGTATTCATAGAAATATTATGCTTTAGTTTATATGAATAGAGAATGAATAGGTAAAGCGCCAACATTTATTGGAAAGTGACTATTTGCTAATTTAAGTGACCTACTTAAATTAGCAAATATGCAGCCCTTTGGAGCATTGAACTCTTAAAATAAATCACGGACATGACATAAATATATAGAGAAAGATTGCAGGCATTTGAAATTTAGTGCTGGAGAATGATGGAGGGGATAAATTAGACTTGGATAAATTGAAGATTGGATTGGAAATGATGCCAAACAATAAAGTTTTGAAAACGATAAAAGAGAAAAGAAGCATAATCAAATCATAGAGAACCATAGAGGGAATATGATTGGCCACAGGGAAAGAGAGGAAGAGTTAGAACGAGGAGAACTTATATAGAACAAATCAAGGAAGGAAGGTACAGGAGACGGAGAGAAGGAGACACTATTTGACGTTTATATGACGTTTGATTTATTTATATAAGATTACTCGCGACACCGTTACGAGACGTGATTTCATGTTTATATGACGTTTGATTTATTTGAATAAGATTATGCAATATTTGTTTTGCAAATTGTGTTGCTTCTAATTTATTCAAAGAAACTTATAGGTATTCGTTTAGGTTATAGGTATTTGAATTTAATTGTTTGGTTTTCACTTCTATCAGCAGTCCCTGTAACTGGTTAGGTTTATTCTCTTTTTGTTTGTGTTCAAGTGGATTCGAGAAAAGGGTCTCAAAATTCGATTCACTGTAAAATGTTTTGTACAGGATGTCTGTTGGGTCCGCTAGTATTAGTAAATATTAATATAGCTATGATATTAATAATAAATCTACACCTAAAAATATAATTTAAATAATATTACCGGTGCGAGGGAAGCGCTGTGCCGCGCTCCCGGCTGCATGGGTACCACCATCCTGCTTGTTTCTCCCGTGAAACAGCTTTGCTGTGTTTCGGAGAGAAGGGCAAGACAGGCAGTGTAATTACTGGCACCGAGACTTAACATCTTATGTCTCAGGATAGGCAACACATAAATGAGTTGCCTGGGATCGTTCCAGGTATACTAGTTTATGTTCATGGGCGACGTCGACCACTTACCATCAGGTGGTACGTTTGCCAGTTTGCCTATCCAACTAACATAAAAAAAATATATTAATAAATCTACACCTAAAATCATATAGTCGAATCTGTTACAAATAGCAGATAACAATTCAATATTCATAAAATGTGTGATATCTAATTATTAAACAATTCAACTGTAAAAAATGTAGGCGTATTTAAATTCTGACAACATAAGATTTTTGTATTTGCTTATTTAAAAATATCCTGTTGTAAGGATGAAGGCGATTGCAGGAAAATACCTTTCTTGTATTCTCATTACATGAATAATATCTTACTTAAAAGATTATATTTCTGAGTAATATTATTTTGCGTTTTTTAATAACAAAATAATGCGCTTAAATTTTTTGGTGTCAGATCAAAGGAACACGTTTTTACAACGTTTTGATGAAAATACAATATGCCTTTTATCTGTTTTCATAATAATTGTAATGTTGCTATGTAATTTTTTATATTTCTTGCTTCGTTAGTTGCTACCTTTTTTTTTCTTTAACGCCGGAAAATGCTTTGAAGTATCCCGTGGGAGAGTGGGTCTCCCCAGGCGGGTATGTGGGACTCGCTGCGCCCGAAAGCTGGTAAGTGGACGCAGCTCTACCCACTAAAACCCGGCGAGAGATCTAATGAGCAAACAGGGCACCTCGACGTCTAGTCAGTCCCTCAGGGGACGGATGCCACCTCCACAGATGAGTTGTACCGCACCATATAACAACCCCTCCCAACATCGGGACAGTACAATGGGGTGAGGTTCCCATCCTCGCCCCTTGCCCCCTGCTCTCTTGCCCCTTCTTCTTATAAGAGGGGTACAAAGAGCCCCCTCGGCTCAATTAGCTTCGCCCAAGGTGCTGGGCTCACCCTAGGCTACTGAGCCCCACCACCACGACAAGGCCTGAAGCATGGTGGGGTCGTTAGTTGTTACTAAATTCAATAGTCTTTGAATTTATATTTTACTTTATGAGAGATATTATCGCGCTGGGGAGGGAGGGGGGACTCCACAGGCCGGTATGTGGGACTCGCTGCGCCCGAAACATGGTAAAGTGAATGCAGCTGCTCTACTCACTATAAACCGGCAGGTGCCACCAATGCCGCTTTTGGTGAGGTGCTCCGGGTCTATTGAGCAAACAGAGCACCTCGACGGCTAGTCAATCCCTCAAGAGACCGACTAGGGGTCAGACAATGGGTCAGGGTAGACAAGAGGTTGTCCCGCACCATAAAACAACCCCTCCCAACGTTGGGACAGTGCAATGGAGTGAGGTTTCCATCCTCGCCCCCTTGCCCCACTGCTATTTTGTCCCCTCTTCTCATAAGAGGGATACAAAGAGCAGCTCCCTCGGTTCAATTTGCTTCGCCCAAAGTGCTGGGTTCACCTTAAGCTACTGAGCCCCATCGCAACGACAAGGCCTTGGTAGGGCTCAGGACATAACTACTTTTGTTATAAAGGCATCGCAAGGCTCATTTGAAGTAAAGCAATATGAAACTGATCTGAACAATCTGAAGATACAATAACCTTATTTTATACTAGCTGGTGCCCGCGACTTCGTCTGCGCAGGATAAGATTTTAGTTTTTTTATATTAAAAGTATCCTATACATGTTACTTCTCATACCTCCAAGAACATGTGTACAAAGTTTCATGATGATCGGTTAAGTAGTTTTCGCGTGAAAGCGTAACAAACATCCACGCTTTCACATTTATTATATTAGTAAGGATACGCTCACAAACTTGTATTACCAGATAAATAGCCCGCTTAAATGTTTAACATTGATGACGAACCGAACTCAAACATATTGACGTCGGAACTCCTGATATGAGATGAGCCTCCTATCTCCTGGAAACGGGTAGGAATCCGGCATTAGCGCCCGGATTTTATCAGTGGTAGGGATGCGCTGTATACGTGCCATCTCGCTCATTACTTCCGTGAAAGTTTTGATGTGTTTCGGGAAGAAAGGCAGGACAGCGTGATTGCTGGCACCGAGACTATCTTACGCCTCCTCACGCATGTGAAAAAAGTTTTCTGAACAAGTCCGGAATGAACAAGAAAAAAGGACTTGTTTGTGTTCATGGGCGTCGTTGACCATTTATCTAGGTCACAACCATCAAGTCGATCGTCTGGCCGTTCACCTGTGCCTATATAACACGTGTCCGGTCATTTTATTATAAAACGACTTTAAAAAGAGGAGGTTCTCAATTCGACTGTTTTTTTTTTAAATGTAACAAATATTAGCCTTTTCTTCAGATCCATATTACAATTTAAATGACAAAAATAGTAATATTTTAAATAGTAATATCATATCTATGGACGTTTTACACCACGTCAATCTGGTCCCGTGGTAAGTTCTCGCAAAACTTGTTTTACGGGTACCAGACAACGGAAATATATTTAATACTTTTATAATATATATATACAAATATTTTTAAAAAAATTGTATCATACACACATTTAATATGCATCCAGAAAACTTTTCCTTCCGTGGCAGGATTCGAACCCGCTACCTCCGGCTTGAGCGCCAACGCGCTAACCAGTGAGCCACAGAGGTCGTCAAATAATACATATAAAACTTCAATATATTATAAATCTTAATCTAGCCACCTATTTCAATTTTATTTATTTTCTGCAGATCTGTTTGCCAATCGACAAAGGCCTCCAACAATTTCCACTCATGTCTTTCTTGCATAGACTTAGAATATACATGTTTATGCTTTCTTGAGCCACTCTGTTCCATGTGACGCCTGCCACTTGTCTTATGTCGTCATGCCAACGTTTTTGTGGTCTACCTCTTTTTCTTTTACCTTCTCTAGGATACCATCGTGTCACAATTTTAATCCATTAGTCCTCTTATCATATTATGGCCTTTTTTATATTATTGTAAATATTTCAATTCGATAATTCTATTGCAGTTTATGTGAAAAATATTTATGGGGATTTTATGAGTATTAAAATAATTTTAAGATTATTTCTAAGAATGATATAATTTATTTTCTGGGTTTTGCCTTCGGGGCTACCGGTTTGTAAGCGGAAAGTTACGAAAGTAGACGTTTTTAAGGAAAGTGGACGTTTTGTAGGCTAGGCCTCGTGGACAGCTCCCGCGCCTGGCCGGCCTCATGACGAGGTGGGTTTTAGTGGGTAAGAGTCTGCGTCCACCTTACCATGTTCTCGCCGCAGAGAGTCTCACCCCCACCCCCCTGCCAGATGGTATACCTAGACGCATTCCCGAACGAAAACAAAATAAATGGTTATAGGTTATTTATATTGGAGGGAATAGGGGAGCCTTGAGGTCTATTGAAATATGTGATGATGATGATGATGATGATGACGATTATAGTTTTTTGACTCGTGTCTTAATTTTTTTAGATATTTCTATGAACAACTTTGTATGTTCATAATAAGGCGTTTATTTCTTATAATTCCAATATCTGACTCCAGTTGTAATTAAATTTAACCAAAAATAATAAACCTACAAATGGAATTCTATTTTTTGTTTCATTAGATTTATAATTAGATTTTTACGTAAAAATAATGAAACGGAATTGAGACAATGTATTTTTAGGAGAGATATTTTAGCATTAATATAGTAATAAAATTATAATAATGGCCGACAGACGTCCACAGCAAAATATTATCCGTTTAATATTCACGTATACTTTTGCTGATAAGTGAAACGTGATGACGTAGAAGTCCGTGTACAGACATTACCAATAAGACAACATTTTTAAGACCTTCCACCCGACGGTGACGCGGCCCAGTCCCGCCACTGACACCAACCCGACGCCAGGAGGCCGTGTGGTCGCAGACTGCACTGTTGGCGGGGGGCAGCCCCCCACTTTTATAAACCAAAAGTGAGCCAAATGGGCTCACACTAATCCGATATAGCATTAGGGCCTTAGGGCCGTTAGCATAGATCCATCCGAAAAAAAAACATTTTTAAGATTTCGTTCTGTAAATAGAAAAAAACCTAAAGATTAATTTAAAATACTTTTGAAAATAGGGTAAAATACCCTATTGTACAAATTGCAGAGTATTTGTATTGGATGCAGGGTGGTTTCCAAGTTAGTAGAGAATAAGGAATTAGTAATGAATACTGATAGTTCTAATATTTTTATCCTATTTTTTTTCTTTATGGTGATTAAAATAATGGTCACAACCTACCCATGTGCCAGCAGCTTCGCCCGCGTTAACTTATATTTACAGCCGTACCCAGATTGATGATGATTATTTTTATAGTCTAAGTTACTCCTTATAACATCAGCTATTTGCCAGATTAGCCGTATCAAACAGACAAACATACAGACAGACAGAAATTGTAAAAACTGTTATTTTGGTATAATATGTACTGCTGAACATAGGCCTCCTTCAATGACCGCCAGGACGTTCGGTCCCTTGCCACTCGCATCCAACACGGACCGGTTACTGTATGAATATCGTCTCCTGGTTAATGGCCAACCAACACTTCAGCTACCTAAACGTGGCCTCCACATTTGACCCTTATTGGCCCGAAGGCCATCCGTTCTCCACCAGCCAGTGACCAGCTGCCACTTCAACGAGCTTATTCTTTGCGTGATATATTTCCCGGCGTTAAAGAAAAAAAAAGTATTTTTTTATATAAAATTTGTAACGACGAGAATGTAGAATGTAAAAACAATATTAATTTTCTTCCAGAAATAGAAATATTTTTAGTATGAAACCCATAAACAATAAAATTACATTGGCCTCCTGGGATAAATTCAAAAAATACAACAATTTTCCAACAGCAGTACAATATAAATACTTACAGAAAATTTCTGTACTAAGTACCTTATTAAGTTTTTTACCAAACTGCATTTCACCTTTCTTAATAGCACTTAGGTTATCTAGGGACTCGTAAAACTCAATTCTTGAACTTGGCAAGCGCTCAAATTAAGTAACGAGGGTCTCAAAACTCGTGCGAAATAATTTTGATAATAAGCCCAAAAACGTAATGGCCCTTTAAAGGACGCTAATATAAATGTAGGTACTAGCCTTTTTCCATTGACCCTTAAAAAGTAAACTTTGCAAACAATTTTATCGGTGACGGCCTGCACGACGAGTGGTAAGGCCACAAAGGCTGTTGAACATTTTACGTAGCGGACGCGGGTTCGAATACAGATAATTATAATATGACGAATCTGCACAGAGTGTATAGAGGTGTATTTTTTTTAAATATATTTATGAAAGGAGACGGTCCATTTCTGGTCTGGTCTTGTACAGTATACCATAAATAGAGAAAAAATACATACATTTCATTAAAAATAAAATAAATTAGTATAAGAAACTAATTTACATGCAAAAAATAAAAATATATTTCAAGTTTTTTAACTTGTTGGCAATTCTTAATGAAGATGGCGCCCTTCAGACGGATGATTACATAGACTTAATATATGTAGAAGGACTGGGCATACCTACGAAAAAAAGGTGTAACCTACAACTCAAATCGGCACCTAACATGGCTACCATTGCTAGGGTTTTGAGAGCAAAACCACATACGATATAGAGAATATTACTATGAAAAGGGCACTCAAGATGGCGGATCAGGCACTCACTTACAGCTGTAAGTTTAAAGAAAGGGGCATCTCCTCTTATTTCCTAACTTCATGGATGATTATTACTTACTAAATGTCATTTCTGATAAATGACAAACCAAATGATGACAGATGCCTATCGAACAATGACATAATTCCTTACATTTGACATATAACACCAAGGAATATACGCCATACGCCATTTTTTTATACACGTAGTGTTGCAAATCTTGGAAACATTAAATTATTCTACCGCCGAAATTGAGATGAATTCATGGATATGAACAAATCAAAACTGTTTCAATATTTTCTTTCCTTCATCTCATTACATGTACAAAAGTAGACCAACGTCCCATACAATTTTGGACCTTTCCTCTCCTTTAGTACCGTTCCTTGTACCCGTAACACAAATTCTTACGAACTTAGCAGGAAGGTAGGTTACCGTGTCTGGTCACGGTGTCATTGTTCGTTATTATTACAAAAGAACTGGTAGGCTTAGAAATAAGTGCGTACAATTATTAAAATTAGTGATGTAAACATGGAAAAAAACACAACATGGGTAACTACAAATAACTTTGCCATAAAATTATACCATGAAATTATTTAAGAAAACTTATAAGCACATTATATAAACCCCATTTATTTTTGTTTCATTAAATTAATCGTTGTGAGCGACATATTTTTTTTTCTTTAACGACGGGAAATGCTCTGAGGCAGCCCGCGGGGGAATGGGTCTCCCCATGCGGGTATGTGGGACTAGCTGCGCCCGAAAGCTGGTAAGTGGACGCAACTCTACCCCTGATGTGCCCCGGATATTTTGAGCAAACAGCGCACCTCGATGGCTAGTCTGTCCTTCAGTAGACCGACGCCACCTCCACAGAGGGGTTGCCCCGCACCACAGAACAACCCCTCCCAACGCCGCGACAGTGCAATGGGGTGAGGTTACCATCCTCGCCCCTTGTCCCCTCCTACTCTTGTGTCCTCTCTCTTATAATAGGGGTACATAGAGCAGCCCCTTGGTTACCTTGGCTTTACCCAAGGTGTTAGGTTCACCTTCGGCTCAGTAGAGCACCACTGCCACGACAAAGCTTGAACCGTGGTGGGAATGTGGATATGGCCTGGCCATATATAATAATAATATTATAATATGTTGGGACAACTCACACGGCCATCTGATCCCAAACTAGGCAGAGCTTGTTCTTATGGTAACTAGACAACTGATATAATATACTTATATATTTCTAATAATATACTTATTATAGATAAAGTCATAGAAATATTAAGAACAGTATCTGTGGATAAACTACACCCAGACACAAAACAAATGATCATGCTCATCACACAAACATTTGTCCTGGGTGGGGATCGAACCCACGACCTTCTGGCTTAGCAGTAAGGGTCACTAACCACTAGACCAACAGGCCAGTCAAATATGACTTGCATCTTGGGATCACTTTTAATTAACTACTGGGGTACCCGCGCCAAGTCCACACGCTTGGTTTAGTTCACTGAGTAAACCCGATTACGTATAAATCAAATCAAATCAAATCAAATTTTTTTTTATTCAAAATAGTACTAATACAGTATCTTTTTGAACGTCAATTGAATCTACCACCGGTTCCAAGGTAAGCCCACTGAGAAGAACCGGCGAAACAAACTCAGTGGAACTAATCTTTTCAAATAATATATATTAATAACAATTTTAACATCTTATCTTGAAATGCCCGGGAGGAACGCCTTATTCCCAGGGTGTGGTATCTTCCATGAAATCTTTTACTTTATAATATGCTTTACCACACAAACGTTCTTTAACAACTTTTTTGAATTTTTTTATGGAGAGCTTTTGAACGTTTTCTGGGATCCTATTGTAAAAGCGTATACAGTTGCCTTTAAAAGAATTGCTTACTTTCGAAAGTCTAATCATTGGTGCATGTAACCTGTGTCTATTACGTGTATTCCTACTATGAATATCACTTTTCTTACAAAATTCATTTATATATATATATATATATATATATATATATATATATATATATATATATATATATATATATATATATATATATATATAATATTATATTAATTATTGCATAAATAATAATACGTAGTAGTAATAAAAATACGTAGTATTACTATATAGTTTGTGTGTGAATAAATATATATTGATTAATGATATGACTACACGTACCACCTGGTGGTAAGTGGTCGACGTCGCCCATGAACATAAACTAGTATACCTGAAACGAGTCCAGGCAACTTCGATTCTTCATGCCTGTCTGTCTGTCTGTAAGTCCGTATTGTAACAGCCACTTTTTATTATATAATATGTCTTTTCTTATATTTATGTACTTCATGTTATGCTGTTTGTATTTGTGGAACTCCTTTTTTATGGCCCAGGCTTTCGAATGATCCAGGCTTACCTCCGGTAAGGCTCCTGGATCTATGTATATAAACCACCTGTGACGCCTTTGGCCCCTTTTTAAGGGTCCCGGATCTGCAGGTAAGAGGAGCACTTCAGCGACATGTGCGGAACTCCTAAACTACTGAACTTGTTTAAAAAAATGCATAATATTGAGCAGTTTCCAATTTGAGTGGCGATCTATAGTTTGAGCCAACACAATGTGCTTAGGCCACTTTTATGTTTGTATTTAAAATATTAACATTAATATAAGGAAAATACGTGAAATGTAAATAACTAGCTTAGAGCAAATTTGTGCATGTAAATGCATGAGGTAATTCCAGGTAAAGCTCTCGCAGGGTTGCCAACACTTAAAAATTTACCTCCCAATTAAAATAAAATTGTTAAGGTCGTAATATAATTACATTTGATATGTTAAAATAATGTCGGTATGTAAGTGCGAGTTCTCCATTAAATTAAATTATGTGCCTTTTAGCCGAGAAACACATACGCATCTGGTACAAGTTTCTTCGGTTTCTATCGCTACTACCACTCCATTGTAACCAGTATCGGGTAACCACCAAATCACAGCTTGTTTTTTTTTTTTTTTTCTTTTACGCCGGGAAATGCTCTGCGGCATCCCGCCTGGGGAGTGGGTCTTCCCAGGCGGGTATATGGGACTCGCTGCGCCCGAAAGATGGTAAGTGGACGCAGCTCTAACCACTTAAACTCAGTGAATGCCACCAGTGCCGCCTTGGTTAGGTGCCCCGGATCTGTTAAGCTAAAGAGGGCACCTCGACGGCTATTCAGTCCCACAAGGGACTGACGCCACCTCCACAGAAGGGTTGTCCCGCACCACAGAACAACCCCTCCCAACGTCTGGACAGTACAATGGGGTGAGGTTCCCATCCTCGCCCCTTGCCCCCTGCTCTTTAGTCCCCTCTTCTTATAAGAGGGGTACAAAGAGCCCCCTCTGCTCAATTAGCTTCGCCCAAGGTGCCGACTCACCCTAGGCTACAGAGCCCCACCGCCACGACAAGGCCTGAACCATGGTGGGGTCACTGCTTGATACTATAAACTAATCAGAAGAATTCAGATGGAGTAGGAAAATATATTTAGTTAATATATCTAGTTTCTCTTGCTGGAGATAGTGCAAGATTGCAATAAACAAATTATTTGTATTTGAATAGCTTACACAAACCAAGAAAAGACAGCTAGGAGGCCTGACTGCAATGCGATGCAAAATATTAGTATTACATCTATTCTCCCGTTCCACATTATATTTTCCCTTTATTTAGGCACATTTCACTAGAGACTACTGGACACGTCACAGTATGTGCATAACTGTATGACACATAACAGACATTACGCGGGCAGATATAAATTAATTATGGCTGCACCAACCGGAACTTCTAGGAAATGTTACATCATAGCTGTTTTCGTCATGAAATCGTAAAATAATTTAACGAAATATTTCGTAGAATTAATGTTGATAATAATGATGGCTTTTTCAATACAGCCATTTTATCATTACTGTTTGCCTGTCAGTCTTTGATCAGTTTTTCCGAAGGGCTAGACTTTTCGGTTTGATGGCCTTTAAGCTCAATCGGTACAGTAAGTGACCAGATGGCTCACCTAAGAAACATTCTAAAGGGGACGCCCCCCTCCGCGCCCCGCGGGGGTGCGTTTCATCGCGCGCGCTGCTCGGGAGAGCAGGATTTGGACTAGTCAAATCCGCGCGAGGTGGGTCATGCGTGGTGCCCAAGCAATCTAGCGGGCTTTGATCAGTTATAGGCCGCTTATGATAGGCTATTTATTCAAAAAACACCAGGTGGAATTAATCAGCCCCTATCCGTCCACTGATGAACATAGGCCTTCTTCAATGCACGCCAAGACCGATCGATCCCTTGCCACTCGCATCCAACATGAACAGGCCACTGCACGGACATTGTCTTCCCACGAATTAAGGCTTAGCTTAGTTTTAATACTCAAAACGTAGCTAGTATGATATTTTATCTCTAGTCATTGTTTCCAATGAACGGAGGTGGAGATTTGCAATAAAAAATGATTACAAATTATAAATCTTCTATTCCAAATACCGGGGTGGTACCGGAGAGGTATGCGTTTACCACGTCATTATTGTTACTTTTGGAGTCTGTGACGTATTTTTGCCTGTTCCTACCTACTTACCTATTAGTAAGAGGTAGTTCCATGCTGCTTTGCAGCCGAATTGGGGTGGTACCTCTCGCCCACATAACACCGGCGTCAAGTGACAGCTATGCTGTCGCGTTTCGTGCGGTTTGTGAGTTTCCGGAGGCCCATAGGGAAAAAAAGGCAACACATCTGCATAATCTCTGCTTGTGCAGATGTGTATGGGCGTCAGTAGTCTAAAGCTTCGACTGCTCATTTGCCCTCCTATGATATAAAAATATATAATATAATTACCCCTTAAATCTCGAGCTAGTCGTTCGCACCGCTGCTACTCCTATAGGCAGGATCGACAGCGGTAACCACTAAATGACCCTTTGATACGATCTCAGGCAGCCCGAAGGAAACGTTAAAACTGCCTTGGGACCCGCAGCTAATTTAATCAGAAGAATTCAGGAGGAGTAGGAAGTTTTCCAGTCTCCCTCCCCAGTTAAAGTGGGAGACAGTACAAGATTGCAATGACTAACAAAAAGTCAAGAAAAGACAGCAACCAGGGAAGCCCAGCTCATTGCAGCTGGAGAAATTATTATGTCTACAAATATATAATTATCCCTTATAACTTTCACTAGAAATAATGTATTTTATATTCAAATGAATCTGGTCAGGGCTTTGGGTAAATCCTTAATTGAAATTAGATGAACCCTATTCTCTTCAGGATTTCGGGTAAGCCCTGGAAGTCTCAAATACTTACGATAAGTAAAGTAATATAAAAGTAACTTTAACTGATCGCTTCATTTTGAATTTTACTCGTAAAGAAGGCATCGAATGTAGAGAAGTAGGTAGAAACAGGCAACAAATATGTCGCCGACTCCAAAAGTAACAATAATGACGTGGTAAACGCAAAGATTGTACATAAGTAGAAGAACAAAATGATTAGTGAAACTTCTTTGCGCGCATGAGGATAAAATTTTTACGGATGAATCGTCACAAAAATGTGCAACGTTTTTATCCAAGAAGAGGGAGAGAGTGATTGAGACCGATTGAGAGAGAGAGAGAGGGCGAATGTAGTATGAAGCATATAACCATGGAGTGAGAGTAGGGAATGAGAAAAATCAAGAGAGAGAGAGAGAGAGTGAGATAGAGCGAACGTCGCATCGCTAATCTCGGAAATTTAAAGCCTTAGTTAGATTAGTATAAATATAAACGAGATTTAAAAATTATTACTTTGCCAAATAAGTTTCACTTCTGACATATTAATACCTAGGTAACACTGAAAATGTTTAGAAAATGAAAAACGGCTTAATGTAGAAAGTTGCCAATACTTTTATTGTTTTTCGAAGTAATCTCCGTTTTTTTCTACACATTGTCGCATTCGATGCAACCACTGAGAAAAGCAGTGGGCCCATTCTTCCTTAGGAGTCTCTTCTATGGCATTTTCGTACGCTTTCACCGCATCTTCAGAGCTCGTAAAGCGAATTTTATCTTTAGTTCTTGGGAATAAATGAAAGTCGCAGGGCGCCAGGTCAGGACTGTAAGGCGGATGACTCATTATCTCGACACCTGCCATAGTCAAATATTCAACAGTCCGTTTTGCGGAGTGCGCTGAAGCATTGTCGTGGTGAAGGAGGATCCTGCTTCGTGGGCGCTGCTGTCGAATTTTTTTCAAGACAACAGACAAACAGCGATTGACATACCAGTCTGCAGTAACTGTCCTTCCATCTTCTAGCACAACTGTCGCGAAATGACCTTTCCGACCAAAGAATGAGGCAATCATCTTTTTTCCTTGACTTCTTCCTTTCTTTACCTTAGTTGGCCGATCCTCGAAAGGAAACACCCACTGAGCTGATTGTCTTTTGGTTTCGGGATGGTAGCAATATATCCAGCTTTCATCACCTGTGATGATGTCAAATACAGCATTTGAGTTACCGCCGTTGAACTTATCTAACATTTGGCGACACCAGTCCATGCGGAGGCGTTTCTGGTCGTCGGTTAAAGTATGGGGAATCCATCTGGTACAAAGCTTCCTGACGCTGAATGAATGTTCTTGTAATATTTTTTGAACTTGACTCCAATGCCTAGGCTTGCCCGTATCTGCTGATAGGTCACTCTCTTATCTTCCTCTATCATGCGTCACACAGTACTGATGTTATCTTCAGTAGTCGCTGTTAAAGGACGTCCCTCACGCGGATCATCACTGAGATTGCTACGTCCACGCTTAAACTCGTTAAACCAATTGTAAATAGTGGCACGAGATGGGGTTTCATTAAAAAATGCTAATCGCAGCCTATCATAGCTTTGTTGTTAAGTAAGCCCACAACGAAAGTCATAATAAATCATTGACCGAAAATTTTCTCGCGCTATGTTCATTTTCACGTGTAACAAGAGTTTTAGATTTGCCGCCAATTCACAAAAACAAATGACAAATGAATGCAATATACTACATTAGGTTACCAAAGAGTTCTAAAATTGAAATTCAAAAAAGTTTTCATTTTCAATGTTTCTAACTGGCCAGTTCTAAACATTTTCAGTATAGTATACCCACGTATGTACTTTGTATACACGCACTTTTTTTTGTACGTTATGTTGAATTGTAAGAATACAAATACAAATTAAAAGAACGCAATTATTTTGTCACTTTGTATTTTTTGAGGTCAGTTTTATTTTATTTTTATTAAATTTTTTGCACCACTCCAACATTAAAATTTAATAAACGATGTTTCCTTTATCCCAAAAACTTGTTTGGAAGAATTGGCTTTTAGTTTTTATTTACCTTTGCATTTTATTTTTATACCTACTATTAACATTGAAATGTCATGTGTGCGCAATAAAAAATTTAGTTTATTTATTTCTATAGCGAATTTACCCTGCGTTTGTTAGAACAGTACCTACTTACTTCGCTCGCGCACCGACCGAAAGTGGATTTTGGCCTCCATCCAAGATGCCATTTTACAATCGTAAACGGTGGTAGAAAACTAATAAATGTATGGAATTGACATTTAAGACCACGTGATTTATCTATATAAAATGTCATTTTCAATGTAAAATGTTAAATTGTCCGTTTACGATTGTAGAATGGCATCTTGGCTAACCCACGATGGAAAAGAGTGTCTTGTGTCAGAGGTCTAAAAAGACTATAATTAAGTGCCTTTTCACACGCGCCGGTTACCCGGCAACCGGCTCGTGTGAAAAGGCACTAACAGTGAATACACCCAAAATCTCAAGCATCACCAAAGATAAGGAAAGATGATGTTGAAATGACTAACGATCTCTCCCGGATCCTACTTGTATCCGTGATCAGATAATAATTACTTCTAAGAAATTTTCATATTTTTTATACTTATTCTGCTATTCCGGACGAAGACAAACACAATAAATTAAAAAACATGAAAATCGGTCCAGCCGTTCTCGAGTTATAATTAGTGTTCGAACAAACCCGACTTTGTTTTATATATATAGATCTAGATCTGTGATAAATGAAGAACCGCTCGACCGATTTTGTGCAAACTTCACATAAACCATCTACTAAATAGTCCGAACAAAGCCTAAACATGGGGGACGAATGGTTGTTCGCGTCCGTAGGATTTACCACCTTTTCCTAAGGCCCACCCTACACGTGTCCCCCGGGTGGTGCAAAACGAGCAACCTCACACACAACAACGCCGAACCACAGGCGGCGTAAGAAGTCTGTCCACATGGTGATCACACGCCAAGAGGGACTAAATCCCCTCTGAAAAAGTGACGCCTGTGCTTGGGAAACACAGGTTGTACTCCACTCCCTAGGGGAAAACAACCCCGAATTCAAATGTTAAAAATGGCAGCAAGACACCAAGAGAGACTACCCCAGGAGGGTACCAGCACAGCTGGAGAATCCCTCCCTGAGACTAACTCAGGCAGCTCCCAACGTATTCTGGGGGGGAGCAATGTTTTGCCAAAATTTAAGAAAGGAAAGACGGAAGGAACAACTGGGTCCGCTAGAGGCACGGGGAAACCCAAGAGCTCGCGGAGACCCATAACAACAACTGGTGGTCCTCCTGACACAGGAAGTCCTGATAAAGTGAGTCGACCACCAAACCCAAAGGATAGCACGGTAGGCCAGTATGGAACCTCCGCAACTGGAGTACCGTGCGGTCCGATGGATGACTTTGACCTGTCATGGCAGGTGGTGAAGCGCAGGACCAAAGGTGGCAGAGCCCCCGCCGGACTGTCAGCTCCCACTCATGCCCACGGGCCGAAACCCAACAAGAGGAAGCGTAGGAGAGCCCGCAAACTCACCGCTTCCTCTTCGACAACGGTAGAAGGCGAAAGAGGGCTAGCAGAACCTACCGAAACCACCGGAATAGACGACGCTCCTCCGACAAAGGCAAGTGAGGGACAAGAATCTGTCCACACAGGCCGACGGCGGAGGAACAAAGAGCGGGCCGGGAAGAAAGGATGTCCCAGAAACGGGCTAGACTGGACGACACGATTTCACCACGTGGCGCCCACAAGGCACCAAGACTGGAGAACCCTAACCGCCCCCAACCAGCAAGCTTTGCGGATGCGGCTAGGGCAGACCTCGTTGTGGCCGTCACAAGCCAAACGACCGGCCACCTTAGCCCCCCAAATGCTGACCTGGTACAGAAGGCGCTGCTACAGCAGATAATTAAACAAGCCTCAGAACCAGCCTCATCGGGAACGGAGGGCCCGATCTTTAGGGGGAAACCCATCATTGCTGATGGTGCCCTAAAGATATGGTGTGAAGACCTGCGGACCCGAAGATGGCTGGAGCAGGCTGTGAATAAGATCAGTGTCCCAACTGGGGAGCCATTGGTTGTGAGGCGCCAAATAGATCTTCCCAAGAGGGTCTGTTGCGGTCTACTCGTGCCGGGAATCTGGGAGTCACCGGGCGTAATAGCGCGCACGCTGCGCTACCAGAATCCCTGGGCGCGGGTGGACCAATGGTTGCACCACAACACAGTGGTCACCAAGGGGGACACGTTCCTGATAGTCAGCGTGCCCGAGGACGTTGCAAGGAATCTTCACAAACACGAACGACGCCTGGGATGTGGTCTGGGGTCGGTGTACGTGAAGTTCCGCGACGTCAAGGGCAAGTACAGCGCTACGCTGCCCGAAACAAGGTCGGAGTCGGTGGACGATGCTGTGGCCGTACAGGCTACTCCGTCTACTGGCCCCTTATCGCAAGTGCCTGTAACCTGCTCCGACTCTGTCGTTGAGCTAGTGTCTGCAGTGCCTCCGTCTGCCCCAGAACCGGAACCGGTGCTGTCGCCCGTTGTTACACCTGCGAGCGGCAGTCCTGGAGGTGACGAGGCGGATAGGATGAGCGAGATGGACCTCGTCAGGGCATTGGAGGAGGGAGCGGCCAACATCTCTGATGGCACACCGTTCTCTTCAACCGATTAGCGCTGTACAGGCAAACATCCATCACAGCCGCATCGCAACGGCTCAACTACGACTGTGGATGGAAAACAACGACCGGGTCATAGCAATGATCCAAGAGCCGTGGGTCAGAGACGGGAGAATATGCGGCCTCAACCCAACAAGAGGTAAATTGTATACTTGCAATCAAGATACACCGAGGACGTGTATTTTTACTACTAACCAAATAACAGCTATGCCACTTAACGAGTTCTGTTCCAGAGATCTAACAACAATAAAACTGCGACAATCCGAACCGTTCCCAGACATAGTGCTGGCATCAGCATATATGCCGGACGGTGAGGAAGCACCACCCCAAGACCTGGCCGCCTTGGTCAGTTATTGTGAGAAGGAGGAACTGGAGCTTGTCATAGCTACAGACTCCAATGCACACCACCCTCTGTGGGGAATGGCAAGCAGCAACAAAAGAGGTGAGGATCTAGTATCGTACCTTTTTACAACCAATCTAAATTTATTAAACAAAGGCTCAGAGCCCACATATGTGACAAGGAGATGTAAAACAATCATCGACCTTACACTAGCCACGAATAACGCGACGGATCTCATCAAAAACTGGCATGTATCCAACGAAGCATCATGCTCAGACCATAGATGGATCCGATTCGAGATAAACATTAGCACAAATACTCCCACTCCTAGGAGGAATCCCAGGAAGACTAATTGGAACACATACAACAAAATCATAACAAACAAACTCAACACAGACGCACCGGATCAAATCAGGAGCGTAGAAGATATAGAGACACAGGTGACAGACCTGACAGACACGATCATACAAACCTATCACTCAACATGCCCCCTGACCAAACCTACAACGCAACCAAGAAGGCCAACCATATGGTGGGGCCCAAAACTTGAGAGGTTAAGGAAAAAGGTCAGAAGGCTACTAAACAGAGCCATGAACACCAGCGACAGCATAGACTGGGACAACTATAGGGAAACTAAAAACCTATATAAAAAACAAATACGAGCCAGGAAAAGAGAATCCTGGCAAAAGTTTTGTGACAGCATAGAGTCCTGTAGCGAGGCTGTGAGAATAAAAACTATCATGGCCTCAGGCGGAAACCCACACATAGGGTCGATCAAAAAACAGGACAATACATACACTAAAACATATGAGGAAATAATGCAAGTCCTCATCCAGACGCACTTCCCAGACTGCAGCATCGTTACAGAAGCAAGATGGGAAGACGAACATATCATACCACCAGACAATAACAAATGGATGATTGCCCAAAATGTAGTGTCAAGAGACAAAATTACGTGGGCAGTCAACAGCTTCCAACCATATAAATCAGCAGGTGTAGATGGCATCTTCCCAGCCTTGCTCCAAAGAGGGGGTGAGGGAGTAATTGGGGCCCTAGTCAGGATACTCCAATCATGCCTGGCATATGGCTACGTTCCCAAGCTATGGAGGGAGGTAAGAGTCGTCTTCATCCCAAAACCAGGTAAGAGTGACTACACAGATGCGAGATCCTTCAGACCTATCAGCCTGACATCATTCATGATGAAAACCCTGGAAAGGCTATGTGATAGAGAACTGAGGGACAAAGCACTGAAAAACTTACCAATACACCACAACCAACACGCTTACTCATCGGGAAAATCCACAGAGTCAGCCTTACACGCAGTGGTAAGCAAAATAGAGCATGCCCTGCAAAACAAAGTCATATGTCTAGGCACGTTTATTGACATCGAAGGTGCCTTCGACAAAACAAACTTTGACAGCATAAAAACAGCACTAAACAGACACAACATAAATCCAATAATAGCAAATTGGATCCACAACATGTTAGTTAAAAGAATCATTACGATAGACGACAAGGGCGCACAGAAAGCTGTAGTTGCCAAGGGTTGCCCACAAGGAGGAGTACTATCACCTCTCCTGTGGAACATAGTCGTAAATGACCTCATAACTAAACTGAACAACAGACATTTCTACACAGTAGGGTACGCTGACGACATAGCGATACTCATAACGGGTAATCATGCAAATACAGTATGTGATCTAACTCAGACAGCACTTCGAGTGGTAGACCGGTGGTGCAGAGAATCTGGACTCACCGTCAACCCAAACAAAACAGAACTAGTAATGTTCACCAACAAAAGGGTACTAAACAATTACACACTCCCTAAACTAGGAAGCGTTACACTCCAATTGAACACACAGGTGAAGTACCTAGGAGTAATCCTTGACAGCAAACTAAATTGGAGTCAACATCTAGAAGCCAAACTAAACAAAGCCTGCATTACATTCTGGCAATGTAAAAGAATGATAGGTAGGTCATGGGGCCTAACTCCGAAAATAGTGCTATGGCTCTACAGTACAATCATCAGACCAATAGTCAGCTATGGAGCACTAGTCTGGTGGCCACGAACACGCCTAACAACGGTAAGTGACAAACTACAACGCTTCCAAAGGTTGGCATGTCTTGCCATCACAGGGAGCATGAAAACAACACCGACCGCAGCCATAGAAACTATGCTATCCCTGCTTCCACTACATCTCTTCACACAACAGGAAGCAGCGTCTGCAGCGGTAAGGTTACGAACACTTAAACTATGGAAAGACATCAGGATACCTCACACAAAAATCTTAGACGAGTATCTAGATGAATTTCCATTGCTGCAGGCCCCTAGCGATGTCATACCCAAAATGTATGTATTCAACAAACAATACAAAATCCAACTTTTCGAGTCCCCATCAACAAATACATCCTCTAAGGAGCTGAGTATTTACACCGACGGGTCGAAAACACAACAAGGAACAGGTGCAGGGGTCTTCTCAGAAGAACTAAACCTCCACCTGGCTGTACATTTGGGCAAACACAACTCCGTCTTCCAGGCGGAATGTGTTGGTATAGCCCAAGCAGCGAGAGCCATAATAGAGCGGAAAGTAACAGGGTATCCCATAAGGATCTTATCCGATAGTAAGGCGGTACTCCAAGCACTAAACTCATACACAACAAACTCGGGCCTAATTCACGAATGCCACTGTTACCTCGAAAGAGCATGCCAACTTAACACAGTGACCCTTCAATGGATAAAAGGGCACAGTGGCTCAAGAGGTAATGATGCAGCAGACGAGCTGGCCAAACGTGGAGCAAATATGGAGGTCAAAGGTAATGAACCAATGACCCCGCTACCATATAGCCAGTTAAGGGCATGGGTGAGAACGCACGCAAACACACGACACAGAGAGCTCTGGACGAGCAGAGACGATTGCAGACAAGCAAGGGAAGCGATGCCAATAGGCAACCCACGCGTCTCTCGTCAATTAATGCTCTTAAAACGATCAGAACTGCGCCTGATAACAGGCACCATAACAGGACATGGTCACTATAACAAGCATCTTTTCACTATAGGTGTTACAGACAGTCCGCTATGCAGAGCCTGCGTAGCGGAGGAAGAAACAGCAGCCCATGTACTACTGGAGTGCACAGGAGTAGCACCGCTACGGGCTGCCCATCTCGGATGCCCGAGAACGCTCCCGGAGATCTACACTGAAGTCAAGAGACTGCTAGCATTCTTGCGGTAGCTTAACTGGCAGTAGGGAGTGCTTCAGGCTCACAGCACGCAAAATAGGCGCAAAAGCGTCGAGTTGCGGAAACCAGCCTGACCTCAAGTAACAAGTAACAAGCCTAAACATTTGGTTTGGATTGGTGAGCCCGTTCTTGAGTTATAAAATTACAACGAAAAGTGGCATTGATATATAATAAAGATGACAACCACAACAGAACCGATACTCGAAATACACGGTCATGTCTTCTTCTTCTTCTTCAATATTAGCTTCCTCAAGGATTTGCCAATGTCAGAGTGGGTGGAATAATGTTCGGTAAATTATGTTAGATAACGTGACTCTATCGATTCGGACTTTGTGAAGATGCAAGGTAAATAGAAAAAAAATATATAAAAGAGAAACATAAGTTGCTAAACTTAGAACAAAAGACAAACGAATATAATAAATATACAATACTAATATGAGTAAATTAAAAATATTAAATCTACAAACTATATAAAAAATCAGTAAAAAGATTTACACAAATTTACAGTTTAATATTATTAATAGTAAAAAAAAAGAACATAAAATATCTAAAATAGGAATATTATATACATAGGATAAGACGGATTTAAGGTTAATAGGACGGGGAATATGAAGAGGCAGGATATCATACAAAGATATGCCATATTTTGGACAATTGAAAAAGATGTGGTCGGGCGTGCCCTCATCCAATCCACTGGTCATGTCATTATATTGTCCTTAATAGTCATATAATGTCATAATAAATTAGTGTTAGTGAATACTTACTGCTAGGGATACCCCCACCATGGTTTAGGCCTTGTCGTGGCGGTGGGACTCAGTATCCTAGGATGAGCCCAGCACCTTGGGTGAAGCGAATTGAGCCGAGGAGGCTCTCTGTACCCCTCTTATAAGAAGAGTGGATAAAAGAGCGAGGGGCAGGAGGCGAGGATGGGAACCTCACAGCATTGTACTGTCCCGACGTTGGGAGCGGTTGTTCTGTGGTACGGGACAACCCCTCTGTGAAGGCTCTGTCGAGGTGCTCTGTTACCTTAACAGACCCGGGGCACCTCACCAAAGGCGGTACTGGTGGCACTCGCTATGTTTTAGTGGGTAGAGCTGCGTCCACTTACCATCTTTCGGGCGCAGCGAGTCCCACATACCTGCCTGGGGAGACCTCAGAGCATTTCCTGGCGTTAAAGAAAAAAAAAGAAGGATGGTGCTGACAAATGCATCACGCATAGGTGAGATGACGATCTGCGTACAGCAGACACAATTTGGAAGCAAATAAAGTCATGACTTTCGTGTGCCTGAGGTCAGTGACCGGTTACCGATGAAAATAACACCTTAGTATTAACAAGCTATTTACTTTCTATAACTAATCTCATATATATTTTAAACTTAAGGACCAACCATAAATCCGGGGAAAGGTGTTCACACGCGACATATTAGAACGATTACTCAACTGGCATTCGCAGCTTAGTTTTTATCTACATTCTTGCTGGGATAAATTCAGGCTAGAAATTCCAGTAATGCATATAAAATATCAATACAAATATTCTGAAAATATTTACGGATCAAATTAACAAACACACCATGTGAAATCAGTCAAGATAACCTACGTATAACATAATATTATGTACTATACGATATATCGATTCATAAACGTAGATATCATAACAGTCACTCACAATTATTATTATTAATATTTATTACAGCTGTTGCCCGCAGCTTCGCCCGCGTTAACGTTAGATTTACAGCCGTACCCGAATTTATGATGATTATTTTATAGCTTAAGTTACTCCCTATAACATCAGCTATCTGTCAGTGAAAGTCCCATCAAAATCGGCCCAGTCGTTTCAGAGATTAACTGGAACAAACATTCAGACAGACAGACAAAAATTGTAAGAAAGGCTATTTTGGTATATGTCCCGTGAACACATCTAATAATAACTATGGACGCTTTCATACCACGTCAATCTGGGCCCGTGGTAAGTTCTCGAAGAACTTGTGTTACGGGTACCAGACAACGGAAATATATTTAATACTTTTATACTATACATATATTTAAGATTTTTATTATATAATACACATATTTAATACACATCGATGACCCAGGAACACAGAAAATATTTTTGTTCCATGGCGGGATTCGAACCCGCAACCTCCGGTTATACGCCAACGCCAATTCATTCTTTCCAAATTAGAAAATCAAAGTGCACGCGTGGAATGGTAATACCCTGATAATGATAAATTATATATATTTTAAAATCATCCCCATAAGATCAAATATATTTTTAGTATTTTTTATATGTGTACATGACATAATTTTATATTATGTATGTCAAAGACTGACTCAAATTAGTAATGAATACAGAAAATCACTTATCCAACAAATAGAAAAATAAGTGTGATATTCGACACTGATGATGACGAATATCACACTTATTCTGAATCAAGGTTATGAAATATGACTCTAAATGCCATTGACCTTCAAGGTCAAGGTACCGCTAGACATGTGTCAACAAGCGTACCACTTTCACAACACATATGACACAAGAATTGAGTATTTTATGTAATGTTGCGGAAATCGCGAGTTCATTACCCGATAACCTTTTTTATGTTAGTTGGATACACAAACTGGCGGACAGTAGACATGAAGTTAGGTGATCAGCGTCACCTATACACGCGCTTATCTGGAACTAGTCCAGACAACACATGTGTTGCCTTTCCTAAGATATAAGAAGTGTTTGTGCCAGTAGTTACACTCTCTGTCCTGTCTTTCTCTCTGAAACACAGCTAAGCTGTTTCACGGGAGAAACATGTTGAATAGTGGTACCGCGGTGGTAGCGCGGCACAGCGCTTCCCTCCTGCCAGTATAAATGTTACTGTATAATATATTATAAGAGGTACCATGCTGTTTTGCAGCCGAATTGGGCTGCCACGACCGGGATGCTACATCTCGCTCACATAGCACCGGCGTCAAGTGACAGCTATGCTGTCGCATTCGTGCGGCTTATGAGTTTCCGGTGGCCCACTAGGGGGGATAGGGAACCCCACCATGCTCAGGCTTTGACATGGCGGTGGGGCTCAGTAGCCTAGGGTGAGCCCAGCACCTTAGGTGAAGCTAATTGAGCCAAGGGGGCTCTTTGTACCCCTTTTATAAGAAGAGGGGACAAAAGAGCAGAGGGCAAGGGGCAAGGATGGGAACCTCACTCCATTGTACTGTCCCGACGTTGGGAGGGGTTCCCCTCCCAATCCCTCTATGGAGGTGGCGACGGTCCCTTGCGGGACTGACTAGCCGTCGAGGTGCCCTGTTTGTTTAGTAGATCCGGGACACCTGACCAAAGGAGGCATTGGTGGCACTCGTCGGGTTTTAGTGCGTAGAGCAGCGGCCACTTACCAGTTTCCGGGCGCAGCGAGTCCCACATACTAGTAGGGAAAAGTAGGCGCATCTGCATAAATTTTGGTTGTGCGGATGTATATGGGCGTCGGTAGTCACTATAAGGCTCCGTTAGCTCGGTTGACTCCTTAGGACATAAAAAAATGTAACGTATGCCTTAATTAGTGACATAAATAGCAGGTTCTAATCCGGAAATTTATAAATGTTATTGTTTTTTTTTACATACATATTTAGAAGAGGGAAACGGACAGTCGTTTCACCTGGTGGTAAGTGATGACATCTATAGATACCCGCCACATCATTAGCAGGTGCGTTGCCTTTCAAATATGAGTATGCTCTTTTCTTGAAGGTTCCTAAGTCATATATACCGTATGTTGAATGTATCCGTGTCTACATAATTACTATGACAAACAGACACACAAGGATACGAGGTGTAATACCAGAATACATTGTCCTTTTCTTACTTACGTTGTATCTTTAGTTCCGTCTTTAATAATACAAGTTATTGGCTTTTGCATTGGTCTAATGAAGCAATTTTTATAATAATAATTATTATGGACGCTATAGTAATAATATCTATGGACGCTTTGTTACACCACGTCAATCTGGTCCCGTGGTAAGTTCTCCAAGAACTTGTGTTACGGGTACCAGACAACGGAAATATATTTAATACTTTTATACTATACATATATTTAAGATTTTTTTTATATAATAACATCCATGGACCAAGACCTTTACCGGTAGGAGGGAAGCGCTGTGCCGCGCTTCCGGCTGCATGGGTACCTACCACCATCTTGCTTGGTTCTCCCATGAAACAGCTTTGCTGTGTTTCGGAGAAAGGGGCAAGACAGGCAGTGTAATTACTGGCACCGAGACTTAACATCTTATGTCTCTGGATAGGCACCACATAGATGAGTTACCTGGGCTCGTTCCAGGTAAACTAGTTTATGTTCATGGGCGACGTCGACCACTTACCATCAGGTGGTACGTTTGCCAACTAACCTGACTAACAAACTGCCAACATGGGGCCGTTACCCACGACCCTGAGATTAAGAGTCTCATGCTCTACCGACTGAGCTAGCTGAACATGCAGATAGGTAAAAATTCTTAAGGTTGTCATTATATATATGACGTGGACTCGTGGCACCGCACACGAAACGCTGGAGACGCAGTTTGACGTTTATATGACTCGCGACACCGCACGAAGGGCCGCTAGAGACGCAGTTTGACGTTTGTTTTATTTATGATTATGCAATATTTGTTTTGCAAATTGTTTTGCTTCTAAATTATGTCATGCGGCCATTTTTGTGCGCTATTTAAATTGTATAGATTGTTATAATCTATTACAGCCTATCATAGGTATATGAATTTGTTTTGTTTTGTTTTCACTTCTATCGGCAGTCCCTGTCGCTGGTAGGGTTTTTTTAGTAAATTGTGGAGGTGCCTATAGTGGGTATAATAAAATATTACAGTAGAAAAAGAAAAGTACACAGAGAGTAGAGAGTATCCTTTAATAAGACTCTGTTATTTCGAATGTTACAGCGTTTTTGTTAAATATCGGTCTTCTATGAAAAACCCATTAACAAGATAGTTTTTGTGCACAGAAACAACATAGCCTGAGTCAGACATCAATTTATATTGAAACAGCCTAATCATAAGTTACGTTACCTCTGATTCATTAAAGTCATATATATTATTTTAATTAGATAAAAAAATAGTTTGTTGTCAATCACCATGGTTCAAACCTTGTCGTGGCGGTGGGGCTCAGTTGCTTAAGGTATACCCAACACCTTGGGCGAAGCTAATTGAGCCGAGGGAGCTTGTCTTTGTACCCCTCTTATAAGAATAGGGAATAAAAGAGCAGGGTGACAAGGGGAGAGGATGGGAACCTCACCGGGACAATCCCTTTGTGAAGGTAGTGTCGGTCCCTTAAGGGACCGAGTAGCCGTCCAGGTGCCCTGTTTGCTCAATAGATCCGGGGCACCTCACCAAAGGTGGAATTGCTGGCACTTGCTGGGTTTTAGTAGGTAGAGTTGCGTCCACCTTATCATCTTTCGGGCGCAGTGAGTCCCACAGGCACGAGGCCTGGGGAGACCCACTCCTTCGTGGGATGCCTCAGACAGTGTAATTACTGGCACCGAGACTTAACATCTTATGTCTCAGGATAGGCAACACATAAATGAGTTGCCTGGGCTCGTTCCAGGTATACTGGTTTATGTTCATGGTCGACGTCGACCACTTACCAACCAACTAACATATAAAAAAAAAAAAAAAAAAAAACATCGGAAAAATTTATTTGGAATGTTCCATCACAAAGACACAAACATGCAAGTCAAATTAGTAAAAACGTATTAAAAAGTTGAGATGGAATAATTTTCAAGATTATGTACCTCAAAATGGGAAAAGGGGACCCCTTTAGGATCACTCTCGTTTACCTTTTTGTGTGGAACGAACAATTTCTCCTGAAGTTATTCAATTGAATAAAAAATTGGTCCTTATAATATTTATTAGGTATTATTAGGTAGACGAAGTGTTGGTCGACCATTAACTGGGTGGGAAGACAATCTCCGTGCGGTGGCCGGTCCGTGCTGGATGCAAGTGGCAAGGGATCGGACGTCTTGGCGTTCATTGAGGGAGACCTATGTTCATTAGTGGACGGATAGAGGCTGATTATGATGATGATGTAGGTACCTGTGTACTAACTAGTCTCGTTAGACGTACCTATTTTGGGTAATTCTACGAAAGTATAATAATTATTGTTTCCTATTAAATATGCAAATGTCGCGACAAAATATAATTTAATAAATCGTGTAATACATTTACTAAATTGATTGATTTGATTCAATATTTAAAGTTTATTTTTTTCTTTTAAAAGCTTGTTTTTTAAGTTTTCTATAAATAATAATATCAACCCCAATTATGTCCCACTGCTCGGGGCCACGACCTGGGCACGGGTCTCCTCCTCGAAATCAGGCGAGGAGGGTGTTAGGCCATAGTTCACCCATAATGCGGGTTGGTGAACTTCACACACCTTCAGAGATGATGTTTCCTCACGATTTTCCATTCACCGGTGAGCAAGCGATAGTCTCATGTACGTTCATATAGACATTTTGGAAAAAACCATATCTAGGCATCGCAGGGGGTCAGGATCGAACCCGGATTTCTCAGCTCCCACTCAAGAGTGGGTATGGGCTCACCATACCCACTAGGCCATCGTCACTCACAAGCTAGCGACGAAGTTTTATTTACCATTAATTTATATCGCGGAGCTCGATATTTCGACATTATATAAATATGCCTGTTCACCAGAAAAATAAAAATATATAGTTGCGGCGTCAGTTTTTCTTACATTTTGTATAAGTATAGTCATGCGTGCGGAATAAACGTGATTATGTAAACCTAGAGTAAGACATTTTTCTTCCATCTTGAATTTGCGTAAAGTTTTCGCGCGTATGCGTTTTTTTATCGATGTTTATTCAATAATAAAAACCTTACACGCGTCATTACGCATTGTGGCGATATCATATAAACCGCTATCGTGTTAGTAATCATTATAAAACCTTTGTTCTCTTTTTTGGGTAGGTAATATACCTGTGATGTTTTCAGAAATATGGGATTAAATCTCTCTCTTCCTGGCTATGTGTCCCATATGTGGGGGGGTCAGCCTTCCTTATCATACTCCTCCACTTCACTCTATCCTTGACGTCGTCTTAGGAAACGTTGCATTTTTTCATGTCCGCCAGTAACACATTTGTCCATGTGGTTTTAGGTCTCCCTCTGGGTTTTTTTCCTGAGACAGACAATTCGAGCACCTGGTTACCAACGTACTCGGGTGGTTTACTCCTGACATGTCCATACCACCTTAACCTGTTCTCTTGCAGCTTATCAGCGATATCTCGGATTCCCAGGCTACCTCGCACGTATTCATTGCGGATTTTATCCAGCCTGGTAACGCCGCACATACACCTTAGCATATATGGGAATATGGCAAATATGGGATTAAATCAATCAATAAAAATAGTGTTATTAATTCTTCGATGTGTGGTGTAGGTACTTAGAATCGCACTACCCCATATCGTCCCGCGGGTATCGTAAAGGTTTCGTTGGAGAATGGGCTGCAACGTTCTCCGAGTTCTTATCACCACCAATCTGCGATCGCCAACCTGCCTGCAAAGCATGGCGATGGCAATCCTCTAATGTTTGACACAATTAGAAAACCTAGTCCCCGGCGGCTCCGCTATACCTTCAGGCTACGGTAGCGACTAAGCATATAATATTGAGCATATAACCGAAACAGTGCTCCAAATTTGTGCTGCGACGTTGCGTCAGTTCTGCGCTCTGATTGGTTGACTGGTGGACATTGATGGATGGCCGACGATACTGTAGGTACAGATTGGTTGAATTCCTATTACGTCAGTGACAAATCACTGAACCGTTTCTGAATTTTCTGGCTCACATTACTACTCTATCCTGTTATATGCTCTATGATGACTAAGGAAGAGGAGAGGTTATAATTCTGGTATAATACGTTTACAACTTGAATATCCAAAAGCATAGTAATTTATTTTATTATAATATATTACTTACATTAGCCATGATCTGGCATGGCATGTTCTAGAACATGATAATATAATACCTTTATAAATATAAATCTTCTTTGCATGTTTATGTATAGGTATGTTACTGAACTTATCCTAGGCGCCTGGGCCGATTTAGTTGGTTTTCTTTTGTATGTCAAGTAGATTCTATACTAGTTTTGAGTCACAATTTAATCCACTAGAAATTATTGTTTTGTACACGTTGTCTGTCGGGTACGGAAATATTATTATAAATTAATTGTAAAATATTTAAATATTATCCTAATCCCATTTAGTCAGAAGATGAAAATAGTCTTTATATCTTTTTTTTCTTTTACGTCGAGAAATGCTCTGAGGCATCCCGCGGGGTAGTGGGTCTCCCCAGGCAGGTATGTGTGACTCTCAGCGCCCGAAAGGTGGTAAGGTGGACGCAGCTCTATCCAATAAAATCGAGTGCCACCAATGCTGTCTTTGGTGAGATGCCCCGGATCTGTTGAGCAAACAGGTGCCCACCTCGACGGCTAGTCAGTCCCTCAAGAGACTGACGCCACCTCCACAGAGGAGTTGTCCCGCGCTACAGAACAACCCCTCCCAACGTCGGGACAGTGCAATGGGGTGAGGTTCCCATCTTCGTCCCTTTTCTGCTCTTTTGTCCCCTCTTGTTATAATAGAGTTACAAAAAGCACCTTATTTGGCTAAATTTGCTACGCCCAAGGTGCTGGGCTCACCCTAGGCAACAGAGCCCCACCGCCACGACAAGGCTTAAACCATGGTGGGGAGTCTTCATATCTGTTTAAATGCTTTAAGAGTCCTAATATTGTTTTAAAAAGCTATATAGGTAGTGCCATTCTGCATTGCAGCCGAACTGGGCCGGTACGACCGGAGTGGTACCTCTCGCTCACATAGCATCGGCGTAAAGTGATAGCTATGCTGTCGCGTTTCGTGCGGTTTGTGAGTTTCTGGTGGCCTATAATTGTGGGGATAGGAAAAGGGAGGGCGGCGCATCTGCGTGGACTTGGTTTTGCGAATGCCAGGCGCCGTGAGGCTCCGACTGCTCGTCAGGAGGCAACCCTGATGACATAAAAAAATATTAAACGTTTGTACTGTGTTATCTGTTAGATGTTAAAAACGGGCAACCATTGGCAAAATCCCATCACTGGGCGATGACCTATAGTTTTTACTTGTATCAAAACCGGACATTACAAAACCTTGAAGCGATTAGTCAGTCGCCTTCCTATAAATATACTACATCCTGACGTCCACTCATTCGACACTCCGCCGTCAAGATGGACAGACTAGTTTTTTTCATTGTCTTCATACTGCCGATATGTGCGAGAAAAATATATTATCCCCTAGATAGAAGTTCAGATGCGATCGGGTTTGATGAGCCAACCAATTATGACCCCGACAACTCCAATGAAGTAGAAGATTACTTTGATTTGGATATAAGATTCAATCGGGCGCCAGATTCTGGACACAAAGATTATTTTCATTTTTCTAACAATTAGATTTTAAGATGTTTGTGATACACTTGTGGAAGTGACTGAGTGATTTGATCTGTGATTATTATTTATTAAATTTTGAATAATCTGTGGTCGTTTTATTTATGGTATGTATTTATTAAGTTGTAATAATTTGATTACGTATTATTTTGACAGTTACCGTAGATTATATTTCAAGTCATTCATAACTGGTCTATTTGCTACATAATCTTTAACAGTAATTGTATTAAAGTATCAAAAGTTCAAACAAATTTTACGTGAAAAACGTGCAAGTGAAATTCGCATAAACAATATTATGTCGGTCGACGCATTTTTTTTGTACACGATATTAAAAACTTAACTGTCAGACAGAACCAAAGTACAATATAAACTATATGTATAGCTTTACTATTCTTACATAGCTGTTACTGAAGATAGCAATTATCGGCCTTTGCAAGCTCAGAATAAAAATATTTTTTATGTTCTTGAAAGGATTTAAAAATACCTGGGTAAAGGGTAAAAGATATGCCAAGCAAAATTAATTTTAAAGTTAAATCTTAGAATTTTTACTTTAATTTAAAATACACTTTGTAAGGTTCTTGATTTATTTTGCGAGCCACACAATTCTACGATGTAACTAAAGATTGTCTAGCGTATTTTTTTTATATATTTTAATATACCTAGCATGAATCATCGATATGCATATTTACATTTTGTTTAGTCTGATATTAGTACAGTGTGTTTGTAGAGTCTAACATTTATCTTAATAATATTATGGTTGTTATAATAATTTTCAATTGGCTTTCATTATATACTAACCTAGAAGGCAGTGCAGTGGCAGTGGAATCGGCCGTCTTGACGTTCTTTTTATAGAAGAGGGGGCAAACGGACAGTCACCTGGTAGTATTAAGTGACATCCATAGACACCCGCTCCACCAGAGGATTAGCAGGTGTGTTGCCAAATTGCTGTTCATTGAAACAGAGTTACGAGCAGCAGCGGACGGAGGGATTGATGTTGATGATGATGACATTAATAATAGTTATTAGGCCTATTTCAATAAACGCCTAGACGGCAAAACTCGCATCCAACTAGAACCGTCGTTCCAACTATGTGACCTATGTGACCATACTGACTACAAACCAGCAGTAGACGGAAAATAGTTGATAATGAGGATAACTTTATTATTAATTGCCTCTTAATTAATTACAAACATCTACGACGACATGTCGATCACCGGGGAATACCTTAGAATTTCGATGGCCAGTGAATCAGTGAAATTAAATTTTAGAACTTTGGTTGGCGATTGCTTTAGGGAAATAAAAAATAGTAAGTTGTTAATGAAGCTAGTTTCTTCAAAACACAAAATATTGACTTGTAGTTTTTTCTACTATTAAGATTAGTGAGGTCAAAATGACATTCATACACGTAGACAAAGGGTTAAGGGAGGACCTGGTGTGGCAGCCGTATGGCATAAACCTAACCTCTGCTCTGCGTCCCGGCCTGAGTGGATGCGCCGAAAGCGCAAGCTTCCCACCTTTCATCTGACATAGGTGCTCACCGGGCATGGTTGCTTTGGTGAGTACCTGTGCGGGACGGCCCACAGGAAGCCGGTGACAGTGTGTCACGATTATGGCGCGGCGGTTGGAATCGGCCCAGCACATCCTCGAAGTGTGCCCCAGATGGGCGGTGCTGCGTCGAGGGGACTTGTCTCTGCCGGGCGTCATCACCGCGATGCTCAAAACCACCGACGAAGCCTCCCCCTTCGGGCGACTAACGGAGGTGCGTATAAGACACTACTTAATGCGCCTCCAGTAACGCCCCTGTGCTTGTGTCTGGTTCAGGATGGGAACCTGGGCCTAGTAATACAATGACACGACTTTTCGGAGACTGCTTAGTATCAGCGGAGCAGTCCCCCTTATTAGCAGTAGCTGGCCTACGCCGAGGCCAGCCTGTCCCCTCCAAAAGCGCCTGAAGGCGCTTGCAGTGGTTTTATTTTACTGGTAGAGCACTCTCAGGTGACGCAGCTCTACCCACTAAAACCTGGCGAGTAACATCAATGTGGCATTGATGTTACTCGCCGGGTACCGCCTTTGATGAGGTACCCCGGATCTAATGAGCAAACAGGGCACCTCGACGGCTAGTCAGTCCCCCAAGGGACCGACGCCACCCCCACAGAGGGGTTGTCCCGCACCACAGAACAACCCCTCCCAAAGTCGGAACAATACAATAGGGTGAGGTACCCGTCCTCGCCCCTTTCCCCCTTTTTTTTTATTTAACGCCGGGAAATGCTCTGAGGCATACCGCGGGGGAGTGGGTCTTCCCACGCGGATATGTGGGACTCGCTGCGCGCGACAGCTGGTAAATGGACGCAACTCAACCCACTAAAACCCGGCGAGTGCCGCCTTTGGTGAGGTGCCCCGGATCTAGAAAAAAAACAGGGCACCTCGACTGCTAGTCAGTCCCGCAAGGGAACGACGCCACCTTCACAGAGGTGGAACCCCTTCCAACGTCGGCTCAGTACAATGGGGTGAGGTTCCCATCCTCACCCCTTGATCCCTGCTCTTCTGTCTCCTCTTCTTATAAGAGGGGTACAAAGAGCCCCCTCGGCCCAATTAGCTTCGCCCAAGGTGCACCGCTTACCCTAGGTTACTGAGCCCCACCGCCACGACAAGGCCTGAACCATGGTGGGGCCCCTTTCCCCCTGCTCTATTGTCCCCTCTTCTTATAAGAGGGGTACAAAGAGCCCCCTTGGCTCAATTCGCTTCGCCCAAGGTGTAGTAGCGGCTCACCCTAGGCTGCTGAGCCCCACCGCCACGACAAGGGCTGAACCATGGTGGGGATCACAAAGAACCTACTTATCCGGATTTTAATGAAATTTATCGACGATTCTTATGATAGAATCTATTCCTATCATAAGAATGATCGTATTATAGTACCAAAATAATCTTTATCTTTAATACGTCTACTACAAGGGTTGTCCCGCATCACAGAACAACCCCTCCCAACGTCGGGACAGTGCAATGGTTCTCATCCTCGCCCCTAGCCCCCCTGCTATTTTGTCCCTCTTCTTATAAGAGGGGAACAAAGAGCAGCCGACGGAGGTTCAATTTGCTTCGCCCAAGGTGCTGGGCTCACCTTAGGCTACTGAGCCCCACCGCCACGACAAGGCTTGAACCGTGGTGGGGAGGTAAACCAACAACTTAGTCATCTAGAAATAGTAATAATAACAACTAGTATTAAATAATAAAATAACAGAAAGAATCTTAAGAACATAACAATTAAAATCAATGCAAATAGGGTTTACTCATTATTTGAATACAAACAGCTGCGGCTGAGCACGGGGTAAATGTTTACCGGAGTAATTATGCGCGGGAAATCGCCGGCGGTAAAATCGGTTAACAAATGCCTAGTTAATAAGCATAGAACTGTGGTATATTTAATAAAATTACCAAGTAGTGTTCAACGTCATCTTTGAACATAATATGATAAACAACAACAACATAAGTGTTGATGTCAGTATTTGCCTTTCCTGGCCTTCTATCGAAAGCAGAGCTGTTTCACGGAATATATAGACAGGATAGTTGTACTGGCAGCACAAGCGCATTCCTTCTACCGAAAAAAAATATCAATTATTATAAATAAAGAAATATACGATTATATCATCATAATTTTGATGATATTATATTTCTATAATTATGTGAGCAACGATGACCCAAAAAATGTTTAACGAAGTCATAGGCCACGTGCCATCAAACAATTTTAACTTCGTTATCATTGGGATAGTAATAATACTTAGTACTATGAACTATCAACTCAAAACTCTTTATTATGTGGAGATATATTATGTGGAGACACAAAAATAGATTATTGTATAACCACTCTTCTTACGAATGACACATTTTCTAGCTCCCAAAGTGTGGTAAGGGCGCATCTAATAAGTACCCAATACCACACTAATAATTCGTAGGCGGCGGCGTGCCCAAGATATAGGTTGGAGTGCCATCAAGGGCACGCGTGCCACTGGTTCGCCATCTCTGATCTAGTGGGTAAGGGCTCGGCCTCTTGAGTGAGAGATCTGGGTTCGAGTCTGACGTTGTTATGCCTTGAAATAGGTTTTTCTAAATTTCTCCGTGCACCTAAAAACGAGACTTTCGCTTGCTTTAAGACCACGTGATTTATCGATGTAAAATGTCATTTCCATACATTTATTAGTTTTCTTCTAGCGTTTACGATTGTAGAATTGGCTAAAATCTTGGCTAACCACCCTGGTGTCATAGCTATATGTACATTTCGACTTCACAAAAAAGAGATTAAGTTTTTCGTAGCGTATTTTCTTTTTCATTTTAAACTTGTTTATCTACAAAACTTATAGAATTTTCGAGAATGTAATATAACCTATATATTGCATTTATCACTTTCCATCATGTTGCTCGTCACCCCGTTTGCTTATCCAACAAACATGAAAAATAGCCGGTCTGTAAGTCGGTTTAGGGACAATAGTTTAACGTGACAACGTCATATCAAAACTCAAGCGTACAGTGAACGTAACGGAACAACAAGCGCCACGGGACAGTGAGCGTTACGGGACATTGAGCGTTACGGGACAATGAGCGTTACGGGACAATGAGCGTTATGGGACAGTGAGCGTTACGGGACAATGACGCGACATTTCACGAAAATGCAGCCGGCGTTCATCGATTTATTGGACGTTGTCACGTAAAAAAATATTACTGAACGTACAATTCAGTTTACGGACAATAGTTTAACGTGACAACGTCATAACAAAACGCAAGCGTACAATGAGCGTAACGAGAAATTGAGCGTTACGGGACATGAAGCGTTACGGGACAATGACGCGACGTTGTCACGTCAAAAAATATTACCTTCTGAATTGTACTCAATGACCTAACATTTAATAGAGGCGTGACGTGTGATAATCCATAACTTTTGTATATCTATTTATTTATCGTGAGTTTATTTGTCATTAATTCTGATGGGGTGGTTTTGGATTAATGTCCGGGGCAAGACCGCCATTTCAACCGGATCACCCGGATCACTCGGATCACCCAGATCACCCGGACAACCCGGACAAATAAACGTATAAGCTATATTGATGTTCACGGTACCCAAAACATATTTTTGGGTATGTATTTAAATCTTTGCTTAGCGTTAGGCGCATAAACAATCTGTATCTCAGTCTTAATTATAAAAAAAAATATTATAAACTAATGTTTAGGTTTCTATTTAACTATATCAATTATTATACAAGGTTGATAAAAGCGAGAGGCATTAAATTAAACCACGTATACTATGTACCATTTTCAAGCTACACACCAAAACTTAGACCAATAGAATCAATAGTTTAGTCACAGGATATTTTTAAAGTTTTAAAGCCGCTCCGGTTTGTTCGACCCGGTGAGACGCAACGTGCTGTGCGACGTTGCCTTTTAGATTCGAAGGACATTTTACAAAGGTTTACAAAGAGTTTTAACGTTTTTCTTTGACTATTCACGTATTTAAGTTCTTTGAAAAACTTTTTTTTTTATTGCTCTCAAACAATTTTTTTATAGTTTCGGATTAACCGTAAGCGTGTGTAGTATTTGTAGTTTAAATTAATGCCTCTCGCTTTTATCAACCTTGTATACGAGGGCGGCACTGAAAATTTCGGGAATCCAGGAAGTGCCACAACATTACTATTAAAAAATGTATTTATTGCTTTTCGAAGTATTCTCCGCGAAATTTGACACATTTTTCCATACGATGGAACCAATTATTGAAGCAAGGATTCCATTCGGAAGTTGGGGTCTCCAAAATGGCCGTTTTGTAGGCGTCCACAGCTTCTTCGGGCGATGAAAATTTCTGCCCACGCAATTTATTCTTTATTTTAGGGAAAGTGTAGAAATCATTAGGGCTTAGGTCGGGGCTGTACGGCGGATGGTCTAATAATTCTATGTTTTCTTGCTCTAAAAACTCTTTTGTTCTTTGAGCGATGTGAGAACTCGCATTGTCGTGATGGAGGATGATGCGGCGGTTGCAGTTCTCTTTACGGAGTTCAGAAACGACCTGTGGCAAACAAATGCTAGCATACCATTCTGCATTAACCGTTCCTTGTTCCTCAAGAGGAATAGTCGCAACATGGCCGGTTTTGGAGACAAACGTGGCCACCATTTTTTTTTGCAACACTCCGTGAACGAACAATTTTTGTTGGCTTTAACTCATTTTCGAACACCCAAACTCGTGACTGGTTTTTTGTTTCGGGTTCGTACGCGTATATCCTTCACCTGATACAATATTGTATACAGCATTTGAGGATCCTGCTTGGAATCTTTCGAGAGTTCTGACGCACCAAGTAACGCGAGCCGCTTTTTGCTCTTCACAGAGCAAATGTATCCATCGAGAAAACAACTTTTTTACACCTAATTGTTCATGCAAGATTATTTGTATTTGGCTCATGCCAATGTCTAGAATTGCCTAAATTTCGCGGTATGTCACATGTCGATCTTCCTCAATTAGCTTACGCACAGCATCAACGTTTTCTTGGGTGACTGCAGTTTTTGGACGACCTTGACGGGGATCATCACTGAGCTTGACACGTCCACGTTGAAATTCAGCGAACCAGCGATAAATTGTGGTTTTGGGTGGGGCTTCATCACCAAATGCAGAAATCATCCGGTCAACACATTGTTTTTGTGTTAAACCACTTCGAAAGTCATAATAAATCATCGCTCTAGAATTTTCTCGAGTCAATTCCATTTTCTCAACGACTAAACAAGTTTGACAAGACCTTGTGACAAGACCGAGAATCTTTTTTTAATAAATAAATTGTATTCGATTTTTAAAACCAAGGAGTTTTCAATTAAAAAGATTTTAATATGACAGGAACAGTGGCAATATTCCATTCCCGATACTTTTAGTGCAGCCTATGTAAGTGGTATTAATTGTATTGCACGCTTATTTTATTTGCGGAAAATGAGATTATGACTAACCGAAAAGTGTATATTTTCACGCACTTTTGTTACTAATTAGTTTTGGAAATTGTTAATTTCATTACTCGAGGTTTTATTGTTCTTGTTGTGTAAAGGGTATGTTTCCATAATATGGTCTGGTTACGATACGAGTCGTTACCGAAATAAAGGTCCAACTTATCCCATTTCTAAAGTTTTAATAATAAAACTTCCTTGTTTTTTGTGGTATGACCATGACCCCGCTTGTTTGTGGTTCATAACGAAACGTCATGTTTCATCTATAATTTAATTATCAAAATTATATCTAATCATTATTATTATCTTCATTATTATTACTATTATCATCGCAGTCATTATCATTATTATCATAATTAACATTCAACCGTTACTTCTTTTGACAACGCAGTGTCTGATCGACTATGGAAAATGACGTTGTAATAACTGTGATGTTATTATGATTACGATTCAAAGCAGGTTTATTTTAGACTATCGCGCGCTCGCGCCTTTGTCCGAGTTGACGAAGATTTGCTAACGTATTAAAGATAAAGATTATTTTGGTACTATAATACGATCATTCTTATGATAGGAATAGATTATATCATAAGAATCGTCGTTAAATTTCATTAAAATCCGGTTAAATAGGTTCTGTGTGATGTTGACAAGGCCTGAACCATGTTCCCCACCATGGTTCAGGCCTTGTCGTGGCGGTGGGGCTCAGCAGCCTAGAATGAGCCGCTGCACCTTGAAACGCTTCATAAAATATAATAATTTTAACAGATGATTAAAATTCATTGTATCCATGCTATTGAATACAAAGGCATAAACCACTTGACAGATTTTGATAAAATTTGACAACGCTACCGTTCATAAAAACCGTATAGGATCAAAATATCGAAGTCCACAGAGACGTCTAGAGTATCAGGTTCAACTGTGATGCACATTTTTATTTGACCGCCGGCTGGTTGAGTGATTAGGCCACTTGAAACAACCTAGCGGGATCTAATCCAAGTTTGGTCATGCTTTTTATATTTATTTCTTCAATATTATTTATTCCATCGGTTACACATACAATCATTGGAAAAATACAAAATAAAACAACGATATAATATATTTAATTAAAGAACAAAGACAAAAAAAAAAAAACGATTATCAAATATTAATAGTTGTTTAATGTCAAGGTGTTTTGTTGTTAATGTCTTTTTAAGTATTGCTAAAGATTCTTTACTTAGAAGGAAAAAACAGACCCCTTTGACCTTTTACCTTATATAAAGGAAAGTCTTCTTATCCTCTTTCAATCGTAATAATAATCGTATCCTCTCTATGAGCGGGTCGAGTCACCTAATGATAAATGGTCAGGCGTCCATAACCATAAAGGATTTCACGAAGCACTTACCCTTGCTACTTCTTCACCCCACCATGGCTCGGGCCTTGTCGTGGCGGTGGAGCTCAGTAGCCAAGGGTGAACCCCGCACCTTGGACGAAGCGAATTGAGCCGGTAAGCTCTTTGTACCCCTCTTATAAGAAGAGGGGACAAAAGAGTAGGGGGCAAGAGGCGAGGACGGGAACCTCACCCCATTGTACTGTCCCGACGTTGGGAGGGGTTGTTCTTTAGTGCGGGACAACCCCTCTGTGGAAGTGGCGTCGGTCCCCTGAGGGACTGACTAGTCGTCGAAGTGCCCTGTTTGCTCAACAGATCCGGGGCACCTCAACAAAGGCGGCATTGGTGGCGCTCGTGGGGTTATAGTGGGTATTCGGCACGGATATGTGCTGCAAGTCCCACACACCATCGGACCCCACCCAGGGCCGTTGACGGCATGTTAAGAAGTTTCCCCGTGTTAACAAAATAGCAGTTATACTGCTTGTCCTGCTATTCTTTTCATAGCAAAACTGTTTAACAAAACAAAAAGGTTGCTAATAAAGATGATACTTTTTTCTAGTATTTTAGTTCCCCAACGAAAATGTCGAGAACATTCTCAAAATAGTTTTCCTATTGACTGTCAAATCTTGATTACAATGCGATAAAAAACATTGAGAATACAAATCACGTACTGATTTAAGTGACTCGAGACAAAACCCTTGTTGATACTTACTTTTTACTACTTCAACTCATCTTTTGGCCACTGATTGAGTGACATGATGAGTTGACCACTTATCATCAGGAATCTCTACTACCTTGTCTATATCTACTGGCATAAAAATATACCAAAACCAAAAATTGCTCCTTCACTGGTGAAGATCTGATAACCTGATGAGAACCTCGCGTCAAAGTACATAATATAGCTGATTTAAAACACCGTCGCTACACTAACGCCCGAATACTCAAACGAATTTCAAAGGAGACGGGCGAAAGTTCATAGAAAGTTGGGCCCGACGTTACAGTAACAATTACTGCATTATTTTATTTATATGTTCATACTTGTTCGAATAAACTGAAATTTTCATGACTGATCCATGGGAGAAAAAAGTTGTACGGTGTTTTTGATTGAACAAAAAATTATATTCTAGCTTGTTTATAAATTATTCATAGTCCATATTCTACTGTTACTTTAGGAAAATAATAATAAGACCTCGTTGTAGATTAGATTTACCAAAGAATATACCAGATATTATTGTAGGGAAATTATTAATTACGCCATCCAACTAACATCCAACTAGATCTAAGATGTTTCATACGGTTATTATTCAAGAAGACGAGTTTGAATTAAAAACATTTTATTTTTTATTGATTTATTATCAACATCATCGTAAACAATTAAAATATCATCTAAATACTGTGCAGGTGGTATCAAATTCTCTTGATGTCTTACCCAGCTTAGGTACCATATTATTGATATTACATGACAAACAGCAACCCACTGTTTTTTCCCTACTAGACAATTACAATAATATTGTTTTATGTCCCCTGTACTATAAAGAGAACAGTCAATTAAAATATAGCTAAAATAGGTTTTAGTCTTTTGAGCTTACATGTCACGGTTGTTGTTCGTTTTAAACGTTTGACAGTTCACAGTTATTGCCTGTATAAAAAATACTATTGATTGTGAAATCGATTTTATCATCAATTTCAGATACATTATACGATATATCTAAAATTTTATTTATAAATTAATATATTTATGATCAATATACAATTTTTTTAGGAATATTTTAAGTATGTATTTTGGGAGGTAAATATTTCATAAAAGAAGTTTTGTCAAAAACTTGTCTTTACAATAAACATCACAATAGTATTCAAAGTAGGCACGGCACGTCGATAATACTATTTTTTGAAGAAACTTAAAAAAATAAATATTATATATTTAAAATATTTCTAAAAAAAATGTTGTATCGATAAAGTGTATTAATATGAATTTGATAAATCGATTACCTTTTTCTTACTCTGGCAACATAGAATATCACCAAAATAAACATGAAGGAAATCAGTCATCTTATGAATATTTTTTTAATTTGTTGTCCCATGATAAAACTGCTTCATATTTCACTGTTTAATTTTTAAAAAAAGATAAAAAAATATTGTTTTTTTTTATTTGTGTAACGTTTGGGCCCAGATTCGCCCGTCTCCTTTAAGACGTACTTAAACTAGTATTGTCCCCAAAGGTTGTCCCTCTTTTTTCTTTGAATCTGACACGTCGTAGCATGAGTTTAAGTACGTCTTACATTTAAGATTAGTTTAAGAAGTAGTATTTGGGGGTTAGTCTGCCATCTGTGAACATAGTCTTAACAAAGCCCGCTATTACCTATATTTTTGTCGCACTCATTTTCTGCTTTGGCGCTAGTGGCTGTGACGTTACGTCCGCGTGCCATCACCCCCACCTGGATCTTCAAAAAGTCTTGGAAGGGACTTTAAGAAGACTTTTGGATGAGACTCAGATCTCGACTGCCTGACTGTAGTTTCGAATAACTTTGTAACATTAAGACGTATACAGACACGGGAGACACGGGAGGACTGAGGTGTCCTATATATAATTAAGTATATATAATTAAGGTGTATATATAATTAAGACGTATACAGACACGGGAGACACGGGAGGACTGAGGTGTCCTCAGTCCTCCCGTGACCATGTTTGCTGTAAAGTATCCGAAACGTCGGGAAAATAAAATCCGTAAAAATTGTTTCATTAAAACCTGATGAGATGTTCCAACACCCTCCTCGCCTGATGTCGAGGACTCCTCCTCGGGTCCCGTGCCCAACAGTGACTACTCTCATTTTTATATATATTCTGTAATAATGACATAGGTGACGTTGGCCACTTACCACCATGTGGTGGTAAAAAGACACATGGCACTTACCACCTACCATGTGTCTTTTAACTTCATATTAATAATATACTAAAAAAGTTCTCACTCACTGCGAGAGAACAAATCTACTTATAAAAGCTTCTTACGTTTATTATTTCTAATTACATAAATTATTTTAGTCGGGGGTTTTTAGTTATTTTATCATTTTTCAATTAACTTTTAACCGTCGTGGGTATTTTCAAATTTTTAAATTTGCTTTTAATTTCAAACTTTTTTAAGAGCATGGTGCCACGGTAACACTTGTTTAAGAACCTTCACTAATCAACCACAAACCCATTATTAAAAGCCGCATCCAAATCGGACTAGTAGTTTTGGTTTTGTATAAATAAGTTTTACTGCAGCGCCCTTTTTTTTATGTAATCAGGAGGCAAACGAGCAGTCGGAGCCTAACGGTGCCGACGCCCATACACATCCGCACAAACAAGGCCACGCAGATGCGCCGCCATCCTTTTCCCTTCCCCCTGGATTGTACAAAAAACGTTTACTGCATTGCCCTCTGGTGAGTTATCAACCTATGTAATAACATGCACCAATCAAATCCGAACCCATCTCTGAAAACCGCATCAAAATCGGTCTAGTAGTCCTAAAGATAAACGGCAAAATAGGTTTGCACACACAAACTGCCTCTCACCCCAAACGCATATACAATCTCCGTTCCGTCGCGGGTAAAAAAATTGTTGCGGGGGATTGACCATCTTGGTGTTGACTAAAAGAGGCCTATATACAGCTGTGGACGGAAAAGAGCTAATAATTATGATGATGAAAATTTCTCACTGTCTCATTAATAGTATGGCTATTTGAGGATATGAATAAAAGTTATTAAGGTCACGAAACGGTCAAGCGTTCGATCAAGCTGGAAGGCCAAGGGCACCCCTTTCATCTGAACATAATACAGCGTTTGGAATACTTATAAAGGCCAAGAAATACTTACACCGAAAACTAGGTTTTTCTTACGAAGTTACCATTCTAACTGACCTTTACCTTTTGTGACTATGGTTATAGTAACATTTTCAAACGTGGTAGCTTTAAACCATATATCACGTAAATATTCATAAAAAATAAACATCCATAATTATCAAGTAAATCTTCAAAAAAAAATTATTAAAAAGTCATAGAACTTTCCTGACTGAAAACTCCTAAGTCGTTTAAGACAATATATCTTAAAAAAGAACATGCATAATATATTTGAAAGGCATAATACTCTTTTCTCCTTCTCCCTCCTCCTTCTCCGCTTAAGGCACACTGAACACACAAGGGTGCCTTATAGCTCGGACTTTACGCGCGCGCAGCGGATCCCCCGATCTGCCGCGCACAGGTCCCTCACGGCGGGGCAACCATCTGTCGCCGCCGAGCTGTCCAGCGGGAAAGCCGAAAGACTAGGTACTCTAACAAAATTTTGTAGCGTAAAACTGCCTATCATGTATCTCTATGGGTGTCGGTAATCACTTACCACCAGATGAAAAAAAATACTTGAATTTTTTTTTTATGTATCATGAGTTTTTACTTATTTCATTGGGGTTTATTTTTACGTTTCGGATGTTATATCCGTTATAGCCAGGAATCAGGTATGAGTGTGGTGTCGGAAATGTTAAAAAGCCCAGATCATCGAGCATATTATTCTATTAGGTCTTTACCTATGAGATTGCCGTTTTGTATGAAAAAATTTTAACGATTTTTTTTTTCATGTATTTTTTATTTGTATTAATCGAAGTAATCACCCATGCTATGAATGCATCTTTGCCAACGCAGAGGCAGTTTATTGATGCCCTTCTTAAAGAAATCAGCTGGACGGGAGGCAACAAATTCTTTAAAAGCATTTTGTACTGCCACTCGGGTATTGAATTTTTTTCCCGCTAAGAAGTTATCCAAATTCTGGAAAAAGTAGTAGTCTGTAGGCGCAAGGTCTGGTAAGGAGGGCGGATGACGGAGAGCTTCCAACCCAAATTCTTGCAACTTGGAGACCGTCTGCTGTGCAGTATGAGGTCGCGCGTTGTCGTGCAGGAGCAGCGGAGACGAGCGATTGACCAATGCTGGTTGGAGATGTGCCAGCTTTTCCATCATTGTGTTCAGTTCTTCACAGTACACGTTTGCAATAATGCTCACCCCGTTTGGTAAGAAGCTGTGATGAATCACACCGGCGCTAGACCACCAAACAGTGACCATCACTTTTCTAGGGGTAAGTTTTAGTTTAGGGCATTGTTTAGTTGCTGAACCAGGATCAAACCAACTTTCTGAGCGCTTGCGGTTATCAAACAGAATCCATTTTTCATCGCAGGTAACAAAACAAAATTCCTTCATTTGTGTGTCTGTTGAGCAGTACAAGGCACGTATCGACGCTTTTTTTTCGGATGGATCTATGCTAACGGCCCGAAGGCCCTAATGCTACATCAGATTAGTGTGAGCCCATTTGGCTCACTTTTGGTTTGTAAAAGTGGGGGGTTGCCCCCCGGCAACCGTGCAGTCTGCGACCACACGGCCTCCCGGCGTCGGGTTGGCTCTACCTATGTGCGTGTTATAATGTTTAAGATAGTTCCATAAGTGCGCTTGAGTATGTTCAGTTGTTTTTGAACGTTATCATCATCATCAGCCTCTATCCGTCCACTGCTAAACATAGGCCTCCCTCAATGAACGCCAAGACGGTCGATCCCTTGCCACTCGCATCCAACATGGACCGGTCACCGCACGGAGATCGTTTTAATGCATATCGAAGATAAATGTATGTGAAACCTCTTTTATATGATGCCTAATAAATCACCGTTTTAAGAATGAATCTCCAATAGACTATGGCACCGCTCAGTGGATTTCAATGAACATTTTAGGACTTAAATCTTAGTGTATGTCATTTCGACATCCAGCAGAATTCAGACAGAATTTATGAAGCCTTTTGGGAGCCAACATGGTACAGAATAAAGGTATAATAAATCGAGTAAGAGAATTTTTACAAATAAGTATTAGGCGTACTTACATAGCCTTGTTTTTAACGCCGGGGAATTGCTGATCCCGCTGGGGACTGGGTTTCTAGGTGGGTAAGTGGGACTCGCTGTGCTCGAAAGCTGGTAAGTGGACGCAGCTCTACCCACTAAAATCCGGCGAGTGCCACCAATGCCGCCAATTTGGTGAGGTGTCCCGGATCTAATGAGCAAACAGGTCAGAGGACCACAGAACAACCCCTGCCAACGTCAGGACAGTACAATGGGGCGAGGTTCCCGTCCTCGGCCCTTGCCCCCTGCTCTTTTTAATAGCCTCCTCGGCTCAATTAGCTTCGCCCAAGGTGCTGGGCACACTTTAAGCTACTGAGCCCCACCGTCACGTCAAGGCCTGAACCATGGTGGGGTAACTTTTATAGCCTACGCCTGATATGATAAAGATATTTTATTTGTGAACATGAGTACAATGTTTGGTGATATCAAATTAAAGCACAGTCTGATTTACTAGTTTGTCCAATCTTGTGGCAGCTTGTTAAAATTTTTTGGAGCCATACAAATTACGCTTTTTTGGATCATTGCTGTTTTATGATCTGGCAAATGTAGTTTCGCGTTATCTCATCTATTGTGCCCTATAATGTTTCTGTTTATTAGTAAAAATAAATTACTATTATACAATATTAAATCTATTATATAATAGTAATTTATTATTTTAATATAATATTTTTTATATATATTTTTATTATAATTTATTAGGTACGATGCAGAATACGTGCAATTACTTGGGCAGATTAAAGCTTATTTTAAAGTTTTAAAGCGATAAAATCCGTAAAAGTTGTTTTATTATAATGACTAGAGTTTTTCCAAGATATATTATGTCAATTAGAATTAAGGTAACTTTCATAATCATCATCATGAGTTATTGTTTTCTAATGTTTACGCGCATTTCACTCATTATATTGAAACACAATCAAAATTTAAGCATAATATGTCACAGATTAAAGATACAGTTAGCACTTTCTGCGTAGATAGGACCATAGACTTAGAATTTATATTATATGTTTATGGATAGGACTGACCAAAATATTGATGTATCATAGAGTAGTTTCGAATAACTTTGTAATAATAGGACGTATGACACCTCAGCCCTCCCGTGACTATGGGTGCTGTAAAGTATCCGAAACGTCGGGCTTGTAAAAATCCGCGATAAAATCCGTAAAAATTGTTTCATCATCATGAGCCTCTATCCGCCCACTGCTGAACATAGGCCTCATTCAATGAACGCCAAGACGACCGATCCCGATATAAGGTATCTTTATCGATTTAAAATTATAGTGAAGTGTACTTTTATTTTTATTTTATGAAAATTATTTTATCTGGTCACGAAAAGTCGCTGGACGTGGGCATTCCAGTCATAGGGTCTTGACTCTTGGGGTTGTTGTTAAAAGTTGATTCATTTTTGACGACCGATTTTAGCTCAATCGTTTGCGCGTTTGCACTCTAGCCGATATATGGGTTCGATACGCCAAGAAACAAAAGTTTTCTGCGTTCCTGGTTCATGTATGTATATTAATTATGTGTATTATATAATAAAAATCTTAAATATATGTATGTGTAGTATAAAATAATTAAATATATTTCTGTTGCCTGGAACCTGTAACACAAGTTTTTCGAGAACTACGGGACCAGATTGACGTGGTGTAAAAGCGTCCATAGATATTATTATTATCATTATCGGCTGACCTGTTGCCTGTTGGTCTAGTGGTTAGCGACCCTGACTGCTCCACCAGAAGGTCATGGGTTCGATTCCCACCCCGGACAAATGTTTGTGTGATGAGCATGATCATTTGTTCTGTGTCTGGGTATAATTTATCTATAATAATATGTATGTATTTAGAAATATATAAGTATTATATATCAGTCATCTGGTTGCCATTAGAACAGGCTCTGCCTAGTTTGGGATCAGATGTACGTGTGTGAGTTGTCCCAATATATTATTAGTATTATAATCAGTTAAATTCGCGTCATCATCAGAAAGCAATAGCTTATGTGCTGAAATTTTACTTACTATTTTTTAAACAATATTTTTCCTTTGATATATATTTTTTTATTCTTTATTAATAATATGTACTTGTATCAAAGAAAAAAATATTTTTTTAAAAATAGTAAGTAAATTATTGATACTTATACATTTGTTCTAAATATACACAACCTTAGCAAACTTGTACACCTTATTACGATGCCCTACCAATCGTTTGTCATTACGATAGCACCTCGAGGAGCAGTATAATGAAAAAAAATTGACGGGAATGTGCCGAAATTGGTGTCTAGATTGATCGGGCAGTGAGCTCGACACTGGAGTGGTCTGAAGATTGATGTCCGCTCTATTTAGCGCCCAAATACTAGAACTAAGTGTTGTCTTCAGCTTCGCCTGTATCATCATCATCAACTGTGTCTCTAGTATTAATTTTCCAAAAAATTGTTAAAGAGTTCCGTCCCTCAAAATGAATTTTTTTTATAGGATAGTCTTATAGGATTACTCCGATGTCCTTGCGTCTGTCTGTCTGTCTGTCTGTAAAACAAAATCTATGGAGTCTCTAGTCTCTACTAACGAGAAGTTCTATCCACATAGGATTATGAAAAGACATTGGTCAAAATCACCTAAAAATCAACACGAACGCCACCTAAACTAAAATCAATGGTTTATTTACACTACATACACATACTTCACCGGTGGGAGGGAAGCGCTGTGCCGCGCTCCCGGCTGCATAGGTACCACCATCTTGCTTGTTTCTCCCGTGAAACAGCTTTGCTGTGTTTCGGATAGAAGAGCAAGACAGGCAGTGTTATTACTGGTACCGAGACTTAACATCTTATGTCTCAGGATAGGCAACACATAGATGAGTTGCCTGGGCTCGTTCCAGGTAAACTAGTTTATGTTCATGGGCGACGTCGACCACTTACTATCAGGTGGCAAGTTTGCCTATCCAACTAACATAAAAAAATCTTCAGATGAGGTATCATAACTTATCAAGAACCTATCGGTACTAACAAGCGATACAAATTCATAAAAGGTTTCAATTTTATTTCCTTCTATAAATATGGCGTACGTTATTTTAAAGACAAGCAATGATTATAATGAAACAATTTTTATGGATTTTATCGCGGTTTATTAAGTTTGAAAATTGTTTCATTATAATGAGTGAAATTCGCGTAAACCTTAGAAAACAATAGACAAGCAATGAGTAAAAGTATAATAGGGGAAAGTGTAGTCTTTACGATGGCGCGTATCAATGAAATTGGAGTTATGGGTCGTTTCCTTGTTCGTGGTCTTAATTTTGTATAAAAGAATTCTAGCTTTCGAGCAAGGAAATGAGCAGTTGGAGTATGTAAGAGGCAGTGCCATGCTGCTTTGCAGCCGAATTGGGCCAGCATGACAGGGGTGGTACCTCTCACTCGCATAACACCGGCGTCAAGTGACAGCTATGCTGTCGCGTTTCGTGCGGTTTGTGAGTTTCCAATGGCCCATTGGGGGGATAGAGCAAAATTAGGGTAACGTATCTGCATAACTTTTGGTTGTGTGGATGTCTATGGACGTCGGTAGTCACCATATTAAGGTTCCAACTGCTCGGTTGCCTCCTTACGACATAAAAAGTAGGGTCAAAAGATGGTAAGTGAGTGCTTTCAGTCATAAACTTCTACTACTTTAAAAGCTCGCGTGCAACGCTTTTTGTTAAGGAGACTGTGAAAGGAAGGTTAATAAAAGTGGAACAGGAGTTATGACATAGGATAATGTGGGCTTAGCGAGGCTAGCATACGTACAACGAAATATCTCTTGACGAGAGAGAGAAATAACGATATACGAAGACTGCTACTACGAGAACACTCTTCCTATACCGAAATTATATAATAATAATTATAGCAGTGAAACGCCACGGTATACAGAAATTGACCCAGTTTTTTATGAGTTTAAATTACTTTATCTCGTCTTTAATATTGAAAACGCATGTTAACTGTAGACAAAGATATATACGAGAAAAGGGGTTGACAAAATATAGCGTGGCGCGCATGCTAGAGCGGCGGGAGTTTTGAAGTACGAGAGACATATTAATATTAATAATAATAATAATAAAATATGTTGGGACAACTCACACACGGCCATCTGATTCCAAACTAGGCAGAGCCATATGGCAACCAGACAACTGACACATACTTATATATTTTAAATACATACATATTATAGATAAATTACACCCAGACATAGAACAAATGATCATGTTCATCACACAAATATCCTGGGAGGGGATCGAACCCACGACCTTCTGATTTAGCAGTCAGGTTTACTAATCACTAAACCAACAGGCCAGTCAAGATATTATTGAGGCTAGCATTAGGCTTATAGTATTCTTTGATGCCCATTCAGTACTATCTGTACGTGTATTCAGTAGTACGGTCTGATAATAAAATATTACTTTAACATTAAAATAAATGATATATATAATAGATAAATAATGATAAGACTTTTGCCAAGCAGTGGGACAGTATAGGCTAGTAAAAAAATAGACAAATACAAAAAAAAACCGCAGCGAAAATAGCGGGAAACAGCTAGTTCATATTATTATTATTAGTATTTACACTTATTTTCTTATTCCGAACACGCATCACGCGGGAATCATAATGAGTTTTGTGCTCATGTGCAAAGATCTGGCGGGAGGCCAAGTAGTGTTTATAGACGCAATTACTGAAAGTTTCGATATGTATAAAATACCTACTTCGTTATGTGTACGACATTAATAGTTTTATTATAGTGAAGTAAAAACATGTATTATATTCAATGTATACATAAGTATCTTCTTGAATTTTAAATTGAGTCTACTACCGGTTCCAAAGCTAGCCCACTTTTTTTTTTCTTTAACGCCGGAAAATGCTCTGAGGCATCCCGCGGAGGAGTGGGGCTCCCCACGCTGGTATGTGGGACTCAGCCCGAGCTGGTAAGTGGACGCAGCTCTACTCACTAAAACAAGGCGAGTGCCACCAATGCCGCCTTTAGTGAGGTGCCCCGGATCTAGTAAACAAACAGGGCACCTCGACGGCTAGTCAGTCCCGCAAGAGACCTCCACAGAGAGGTGGACGTGGCCCATTGGGGGGGGGTATCCCCCAAAAAAGGAGGGCAACTATCTGGTTGTGCGTGATATGCATGGGCGTCGATAGTCGCCTTTGACTGCTCGTTTGCACTCCTATGCAGGTCATAACTTTAATAAAATTCACATCTCGTAAAAGTAAGTATTAATACGAACAATTTTATTGTGAAACTTACCTCAGTTTCCAAGTGGCTCTTATAAAATTCTTATCTTTTGTGACTTAAAAGAAAGATAAAAGTTTACACAAAGGCTAACGAGGATAGAAAATGTTATTTTTTCCGTGGAGCCAACTTGTACAAATTTTAATTACGCACCAACTTGAGCGTGAAATGGTGAAAAAACTTTAAATGTTTTTATATTCATCATCAGATATTATTTTTAACCGACTTCTAAAAAGGAGTAGGTTCTTAATTCGAATGTTAGGTAAACGATTCTTTTCTCGTCCATTTGTTTTATGGCACTATGATAATATATATGCAGCGGCCGCTCCGAGTTGGATGCAAGTGGATCAACAGTCTTGAATTGCTACTCGTGGAGTCTATATCCTGAGGATGCCTCAGTGTCAGGGCGAAACGTACATTGACGGTTTGGTTTTGGGTTTTATTGTGTATGTATAAGGTTCAAGAATGGAGGCCACGTTTAGCTAGGCGAAGTGTTGGTCAGCGATCAACCAGGTGGGAAAACGATCTCCGTGCCAGTCCGTGTAGGATGCGAGTGGCAAGGGATTGGTCGGCCTGGCGTTCATTGAGGGAGGCCTATGTTCAGCAGTGGACGGATAGAGGCTGATGATGATGGTGATGTTGCGCTTGTGCATGCAAGTGTACGCATATGTATGGGAAAGGATGAAGGTGCAATCACACACCTTCTTTAAAGATTGCGTGGTTCGCGGAATTATTACTAACAAAATATTATCTATACCTAATAATATAAAGCTGAAGAGTTTGTTTGTTTTAATGCGCTAATCTCAGGAACTACTGGAGCGATTAGAAAAAATCTTTCAGTGTTAGATAGCCCATTAATTGAGGAAGGCTATAGGCTATACAACATCATGTGACTAATGGAAGCTCAGTTAAATAAGGCGGGCGAAGCTGCAGGCAACAGCTAGTATATTATATAACTCATATCACGAATCTCCACAGAGTAACCTTCTATTTTAACTCTCTTGAAGTTTTTTGGAAACTATATCCAGCAATGTGCGGAAGGTTGATAATGATGATGATTAAAGCCTTGCGTCACGTTGTGTCCTCAATGAACCTTACTAAACCGTTTTTAATTAAATGTGTGTAGTTTGTCCCAACTTGAGAGATACACACAATGGGCCCTTACCACTAGTGTTACAAAATCATCACTGGATCCCTTTCAATGATAAATCTGTCGAATCGGGATTTAGTAATTGTTTTATGTAAGCTTAATAAAGAGATGGCTCAAGTCTCGTCCCCACCATGGTTCAGGCCCTGTCGTGGCGGTAGGGCTCAGTAGCCTAAGATGAGCCCAGCACCTTGGGCGAAGCGAATTGAGCCGAGGGGGCTCTTTTTACCCCTCTTATAAGAAGAGGGGTCCAAAGAGCAGGGCGAGGGGTGAGGACGGGAACCTCACCCCATTGTACTGTCCCGACGTGGGAGGGGTTGTTCTATGGTGCGGGATACCCCCTCTGTGGAGGTGGAGTCGGTCCCCTGAGCGGCTCACTAGCCGTTGAGGTGCCCTGTTTGCTCATTAGATTCAGGGCACCTCACCAAAGGCGGCATTGGTGACACTCGCCGGGTTTTAGTGAGTAGAGCTGTGTCCACTTATCAGTTTTCGGGCGCAGCGAGTCCCACATACCCGCTTGGGGAGACCCACTCCCCCGCGGGATGCCTGAGAGCATTTCCCGGCGTTAAAGAAAAAAAGGCTCGCAAACAAGATATTCGTGACTAATGTCGAAATATTAAACTCCGCGAAATAAAAGAAAAAAACATGGTACATATCCCGTTTCAAATTGTTTTAGCAGTGAAAATAGGTTTTTTTGTTGTTGTATCAGCGAGACGACACAGGTTCAAATCCTGCCAGTTGTAGTATACCTAATATAGTTTATACATTTGGTTTGTTATCTAACATGGGATTGTAATTTCCCTGTTCAGACACTTGATCAGCAACCTGTCCAAGTTGGATGTAAGTGGGATCAGCAGTCTTGGCGTTTATCGAAATAATGTCAACGAATACGCCTGATAATATATTGTCTAATTGTACAGGCATTATGTCTGTATTTCATTAACACACATTCCACATTCCCTTTGAACATCTTACTAACTTAGATCAGCGTTGTCATAAATATTTATTTATTTTATATCACGTATCTGATCAAACAACAGAAAATCCACTTATTTTTCTTATAAATAAAAGTCTTTAGATCGCTTATTAATAAGTTTATAAAGCCTCGATAATATTGTTTTAAAAACGATGACTAAGCGATATTTTTTTCACAATGGCTTTTAAGATAAGAACTCCTATAGATATTGGACAAAGATTTGCTAAATAAACAATTTAAAGGATGTATAATTTGTTACCTTTGAGAAAATAAATGATGGCTAAAATACAAAGATGAACACAAATTAGAAGAAGAAGTAATTGGTTGCCGCCATTCTTGCTATTCGCGCCAATTTGTATCGCTCGGTGATATCTTGTCTGTGGTCTTCGTTATTGCTTTTTCAAAAGAATTAAAATCTTGTTACAGATGACAATTTGTAGGAAATTAATAATTGTTTGCCATAATTTATTAAATTGCCACTATTTATTTCATGACTGCTTTATTCAAATACGTAATATCTATCCAAATAAATAAAATTGAAGTGTCTGTTTGTAATTTCAAATTAACATCTTTTTACTAAATGTATATGAAATTTAAACGGCACCTACATCAAAAAAGCAATTTTCTGTCTGTCTGTCTGTCTGTTTGTTCCGGCTAATCTTTGAAACGACTGGACCGATTTTGACGGGACTTTCACTGACAGATAGCTGATATTTTTATAGGAGTAACTTAGGCTATAAAATAATCATCATCAATGCGGTTGGCTGTAAATCTAAGTTAAAGCGGGCGAAGCTGCGGGCAACAGCTAGTTATAACTAAAACCTCAATAATACAATTTATATACATATCGAATACAATGGAACATTCTATTTCTATAACAAAACAGAATAATATACATACCAAGAGCTTATAAAATAAGCCTCGTTTGAACATCTTGTATGTCGTAATAATTGAAATGCTAAGCGTGACGCCATTTTGGTGATGTAAAATGTATTGTTTGACTTGCGGAAACATGTTGAGATGGGTCCCATTTCCTTATTGATGCCCTCTCCTCCACTCTTCCCTTTCTTATACAAGGATGGAGGATTTATATGATGTAAATTTAAGCGAAATTTGTGGATATTTTAGTTCAGCTTTCTTTAAAACCTATTATCCTATTTTTTTATTTCAATCATTGAAACTTATTCTCACCTATTCAAATATCGTATGATTTGATCAATGGAATGAAGTGGTTTAAATATAGAAACCAGTGTTCAGGTTGATGGAAATCTCAAAGGATAATCGTATTGATGTTCATCTATAAAGGTGAAAGGATATGCATTCTCTCATCTATAAAGTCCATCACACTGGTTATTTCTTTCAATGAATTCACATTATTCTATGTAGAATGAGAAGCAGCGTTATTTCTTAGTAGCTGTTGCCCGCAGCTTCGCCCGCGTATAATTAGATTTACAGCCGTACCATTTAATTATAATATAATACTAATAATATCAACTCTTATATTATGTCACTGCTGGACACTGCTGTCCTCGAAATCATGCGAAGAGGGTTTTAGGCCATAGTTCACAGATGCGAACTTCACACACCTTCAAAGACTTTTAATCTCATCAGGCATGAAGGTTTCCTCACGATTTCCTTCACCGGTGAGCAAGCGATCTCAAGTTCAGGTGCAAGTATAAATTTTAGAAAACCCCATTTTTAGGCATCACAGGGAGAGGGGTCGGAATCGCACCCTGATCCAGGTACCCATACTAGTCCATCGTCGCTCACAACCCGTACCCGGATTTATGATAATTATTTTTATAGCCTAAGTTACTCCTTATAAAATCAGCTATCAGCCAGTGAAAGTCCTAACAAAATCGGTCAGCAGTTTCAGAGATTAGCCGGAACAAACAGACAGATAGACAGACAAAAATGGTAAAAAAAGCTTTTTTGGTAGATGTTCCGTGTCTCCGTATGCATTTAATAAAAAGCGGTTATTTTAATATTACAAAGAGACACCCCAACTTTATTTATCTGTATATACATGTGGGAAGACGATCTCCGTGCGGTGGCCGGTCCGTGTTGGATGCGAGTGGCAAGGGATCGGCCATCTTGGCGTTCATTGAGGGAGGCCTATGTTCAGCAGTGGACGGATAGAGGCTGATGATGATGATGATGATGATGATGATATACATCCATAGGTATCCTTAATCCCATCTTACATGGAATATTGACGAGGTGCACCAGAATGTGTGCAGTGCTAAAGTGCCAACTTATTGATATCCGTATCTCTGGCATAACAAGAACTCATAAGCTATCCTTAAATTGTTTATCTGCCGGGTACTGTCTCCTTCTCTAATAAGGATGGAAATTTCTTAGGAAACTAAGAAAATCCCATTCCAAGGTTCACCTGTCTCTACAAATAAAGTACCTTTATCTTTATACATAAAAAAACATGTCACGTTGTAACTATGCCATGACCTGTTAAACTCATAAATTATCTTAATAAAATTTTGGACACCGTGCAGTTTGGTACATCTTGAGCGATAGTATAGTTCCGGACACGATTTTGGCGCCTTTGTATGTTAAAAAAAGATATATGCCCAAGTCATATATTTAATTATATTATATTTAATAAAGCAGATAAGATAAACTTCTACAGACCACAGAAACTCATTGGAAAAGCATAAAACAATTCCTTCTAATTTACAAAAACAAACACGAGTTAAGCTTATAAAAGAAATCTAAAAACATTTTTATTATTTTCCCTTGATGTTACTATCAATCCATTTCAGGCTTCACTGATACTGTTTTAAACGTGACATTTGCTTAAAGGATGACGCTCAAAAGAAAATATTTCAACAGAAAAGTTATATAGAATTAGGAAATAATAAAAGGAAGTTTCCCAACATTATTTTTATTAGAAATCCAAGAATTACGAACAAAAAGTTTGACAAGTTCAATATCCCTTTTAAATATGGGCTCATGTTATTTGAAAGGGATATAAAGTGCCATTTAAATTGTTTAGAACAAATTATCACAATCCAATGAAGCTGATACATTTAGGACAATGAAGTATTTACAATCAGCTAAGATATGTCTATACATTAAATTATTGCTATATATATTTACATTTAAAATTTAATACTGTACTTACAATTTAATATATAAACATCTACGACTACTGCACTAAGAAACTGTACTTACATAATATATTGAACAAATTAGTACAAAGATCACCTGAAACCTCGACTCTAATAATATAGCTTCAATTTCAATTATTTAATTAAAATCTACACTGCTTTCAATCCTGGTAATTGGATGGATGATAATACATAGGAAAGTTCAAATTGTTTGAGCAAATAAACAGCCATTTTTGGCACGAAAAAGTTTTTATCGTTTGATAAAAAGTAATTTTTTGAACGCTCTCCTAAAGTCCATGTTGAATATGGTATAAATTAGTGGATTTAGCGCTGAGTTAATGTATCCGAGCCATGTTACAAAATTTATGAACTTGTTTGATAAACAACAACTAGAACAAAACGGTATTACTAAATACAGGACAAAAAAGGGTAGCCAGCAAACAACAAAAACGCCCATTATAATTCCCAGGGTCCGTGCCGCTCGCCTCTCGCGCGTTAGGGATATTCGTTGCTTTTCCTCGATGAATTGGTAAACTGTGTTTTGTTGATTCGATCTTTGCAAATTCGGCTGGATGTTAGCTGACGACGAGTCTATTACTTCAATATCACCCTCGTGAGTTTCCTTGGAATTGCTTTCCGAGGATGTGTTTCGGTGTTCGTTATTATCCGCCATTTCTGTTACTGAATTATCATTGGACAGAATAGGTATAATGAGTTTATTTTGCGACTTGTCATCTTTACTCCAATATCGACGAATCTGCTTCTTTTTCGGTGTCACCTTTTTGGATTTGTTTTTCTTCTTTTTCTCGTCGTCTGACATAAGTCGCGTGACACCTTGGTGATCATTATGATTTGCTTCCGAACTTACTGAATCTTGATCATTGTGCTCACCTTTGGCAGTGTATTTATTTTTACCACATGATATAGTACTTATTTTAGTTGCCTTGGCGCGATCTCTCAATCTTTTCTTAGTAGCTAGATAAATTTCAAAATACACAACCGTCATTATAACTAATGGTATATAGAAAGATCCGGACGAAGAGAATATAACGAAGCCCGGCTGTGATGTCAGACGACACGGCGTATCAGGTTCGAATATATCCGGCCAATCGTTCCATCCCAACAAAGGTGGAGAGCTAATAATAAGTGACAAGGCCCACACAATTCCAATCATTAGGAGCACTCTCTGTAATGTTCTCTTTTGAGCGTAGTTGATTGGATCCGTTATTGCCCAGTATCGATCGAGAGCGATCGCGCACAAGTTTAAAATGGACGATGTGCAACACATTATATCGCAAGTAAGCCACATCTTGCACATGTATATACCGAACACCCATTGTCCGAGTATTGAATAAGCGACGTTGAGAGGTAAAACGAGAATTGCAACAGTTAAGTCGGCGACTGCGAGTGATACGATAAAGAAATTTTGAACTATCCTAAGAGGTTTATATGTGAAAACACTGAGTATTACTAAGATATTTCCAACAATGGTGGATATAATAATTAGTGTTAGTACTATAGCTGTACATATGGCTTCCCATTCTGGGACGGCTAATGTAATTCCAAAGCTACTTGGATATATAGGTTCATCTGCTACGGCACATTCATCTTTGTCGATATCTATCTCAAACGGCTGTGAAAAATTTACATCGGTCAGGTTGGTATAGGCGTATGTGTATGTTTGGCCCATGTTAGTAGATTTTTCCATTTAATTTCACGTACCATTATTTATGTTGCTTGGGAAAATGTTTCGATTTCCCATAGCGAGTAAACTCCAGCAGTAAGTCTTCATTTGATCCAAAAATATTATTTTCTTTAGCTGAATTTTCTTATATGGCATTTTGTGTAACTAAATATGCTTTTAAAATTGGTGAATAAATATTAATAATTTTTCAAAGCTTGTGGATTATATTTCTTCATTGGTATTATATTTTCATGTTTCTTCAAATTACCCAGTGATTGATCTGTAACAAAAGAAACATATTTTGAAAAGTTTTTACATACATTTATATGGAAATGAGATTTCAAAGAAGAGAGAATAAAGGGGTGTTAAACTTATAAATTGAGGTCATTTTCTGAGATGTGTAATATTGATAGTCCAAAGACTAGTTGAGACGTTCTGGTTCATTGGCATGATTATCAGCTTATATTAGCCATTCTGGTTATTCTTCTCTTAAATCATGCTACTACAGTTATTTGCATATATTTAAAGCCAACTTTTAATTCATTTGATGATAAAAGTAAATTGTAAAGAGTAAAAAGTAAAAGAGTAAAGTGAAACTACTGTCTTTACTAAAATTGTGAATATTTCTGTGATGGAATGGTTTTGTATTCCTAAAAATAAGCCAAATCGAGTGTAGTTTAAATTACTCTCTTAATTTATTCCATTTTGTTTGTTTCAGGTTTCAGGGCTTTTATTTAAGGAAATTTGAATATAACAACCCTTTTTTTATACCAATATGCTTGTGCCTAACAAAATCCTTAATGATTTTACGCTAAATATGAAATTGAGTTTTGATTAGATAATTTGGATATTTAAAAGCTATGGGCATGTTTGAACAGACAAGCCAGTAAAAATATGTTCAATTAATTTATTAATTAAATCTTTTTCCGATGGCCGGTCCGTGTTGCGAGTGGCAAGGGATCGGCCGTCTTGGCGTTCATTGAGGCGTTCGTTGAGGTTTATGTTCAGCAGTGGACGGATAGATTATGATGATGAATATCCTTTTCATAATTTTTGATGCTGGTAAAATAATTTTTTGTCTAAATAGTTCGGCCTTCATGAAGCAGTAAGAAGCTCGCAATCAATTATATTTATTGGAAGACATGGTTATATACCTCATAAACATTTTACTTTATAAAACGGAATGTGTTTCTTCACGAGAAGTCTAAGAAGGTGTTCGTAGAAAGTTACACATATACACACATACATACATATTTATACATACTACATATAATAAACTGATATAATGATTTTTATGAACACTTTAATGTATATTTGGTAGGTATTAGAATAGGTCGTAAAGTTATATTTCATACCGCTAGGCCTCAAAAAAATTGACAAACAAATAGATTTTTTCAGGACACCTATCCAGAAAAAATCTATTTGTTTCTTATTTTTTTCTTATAATTTATATGGCAGAACAAATTTGCCAGGTCATCAGGTGTTAACGTGTCTTTGTAAGTTTTACGGAATTTGATATATAAATAATAAAAGTATATCACAATATGATATAATACTTTATGCACTATAACAATACGCGCTGATATTTCATAGTAAAATATTAAATTTTAATCTTATGCAGCTTAAAGTCTTACATAAGGAGAAAATTGCGGTGCGGAAAATTACTACATGAAAAGAAATTAAATTACTACAACATCTTGCAGCGAACATTAAAAAAAAAAAAAAAATGAAACATTCGCTTCAAACGTATATAGAACATAATATATTATGGAATATTAAGGTCCAACTGCGCTCGGCGCATCGCGGTAAGAGTAATTCGGGGGTATCGCACGGTATCGTGGGCGGCAGCCACTACCCTGACCGGTGAACCCCCGTGGGAGCTCGTGGCGGAGGTTCTTGCCGAGACGTACTCCTGTACGCCGAGAGTCCTCCTGTCGGAGATAGGAGGGCTCTCGGCAAAAACCTTAAGTTGGACTGACTTGGGATCCTACGGGCTCACCGACTAGGGCAGGAATCGTTATTGTGGAGGTGGAGGGAGGACCTGACGCGGCAGCAGTATAGCAAAAGCCTAACGGTTGCACTGCATCGATTCCTCGAGCGGTGGATACGCCATAAGTTCGAACCCCTCACCTTCCGTCTGACACAGATGATCTTCGGCCATGGTTGCTTTGGTAAGTACCTGTGTCTGGTAAGTACGAACGGCCCACAGGGAGCCGGTGATAGTATGTCACGATTGTGGCGCGGCGGTGGATTTGGCCCAACACACCCTCGAGGTGTGCCCGGGATGGGTGGCGCTGCGTCGCGCGATCTAACGTCAGTTATCTAAGGGGATTTGTCTCTGCCAAGTGTGAGCACCGCGATGCTCGCTAATGATGATCTCCTTCTGCGAGGCAGTAGTATCCCAGAAGGAGGCCGACAAGTGGTTGAGATAGGAGGACGGCGAAAAGCGAGGCGAGGCCTACCCCCGCAGTGCGTAGGAGGCACTATTTAATGCGCCTCCATTAACGCTCTATGCTCGAGCCATGTTCAGGATGGGCCTACTATGGCACGACGTCACAAGGACTGTTTAGTGGCGGCCGGGCAGTCCCCCCTTACGAAAATTAGTCTGGCTTTTGCCGAGGCCAGCCTGTCGCTGAGGTGATCCTGTTGCCTGAAGATCCCAGACCCTCATTGCCAAGTACATTCCCAAGTACGAGGTACATAGGTCCAGGAGCCTTACCCGTAGTAAACCTAGATCATGCGAAAGCATATTATATTATTATATATGAAACATATTATAGTATTTCGAGGAGGAGACCCGTGCTAGGCAGTGGGACATAATATAAGGGTCGATCATGGTAATTGTACAATACATTAAGTATTTATTTTTTATTTATTTAGCAAGTAGCATACAGCTTGAATAGTTAATTAAAGTTAATATTCTGATGAAAAGCCTGGGACGGCTTACTTTTTCATTTCCCCAAAGGAATTAGATGTTTCTCGAGATAAAAGAAGTTTATATTGTCTTCGTCCCCTCGCTGTCTTGGGAATAAAAAATTATGCCAATCCATTGCCCGATTGCGACAACAAGTATAAAAATTAGTTATTTACTTTACGCGAGAAATTCATAAATAATATTGTAATATGACGATCTCCGTGTGGTGACCGATCCGTGTTGGATTTGGAGTGGCAAGGGATCAGCGTCTTGGCGTTATTGAGGGAGCCCTACGTTCAGTGGCGGCGGCCTGCTCCTCTGTGATGAACAGAAGTAATCTCTGCTGCGGAGTGGTGGGGCACATCTCGAAGGCATGCTTGGTGGAAGTGCCGAAGTGTGCGGTGTGTCCTGCAGTACGACCCGCAGCTCATAAAATGGGTGGCGGGGCATGCGCCGCCCCGCACAATGGTCGGCATCCCGGCCCCAAAATCGGCAAAAAGCCTGTCGATGGCCTTCCAGCCTCTACCCAACCGCACCGACCGCAGGAAATACATTCGCGGTCCTCGCGGAGGACTCAGACAGGCGGAGAGATGTAGCGGCGAGCGATTCTCGCAGCTCTACAAGAGACCTGTGCACGACCGATCAGGGGACCCGTCACGCTGGGTCTGATGGTCTGAGCTTTAAGGCACCCTAAGGTGTTCAGGGTGAGTTATTAGCGGAGAGAAAAGAAAAAGCCCTACATTCAGCAGTGGACGGATAGAGGATGATAATGATGATGATGATGATTGCTACTTGAAAAAAAGGTGTGCGGATTAATTTACTTACATAATGTTCTTAAAAACTTAATTAATGTTCTAAGAACGCATGAAAGTCCTTTTTTCAGTTTTTTTCCTAAACGCTTTGCCACTTTAAGTGAAATATTTTATTACCTATCAGTACATACTTGTAAATGTTATATATGTATTATGTTCGCAAAAATATAAATGAATTTGTAAAAATATAAAATGCGACAATCACAACATAAATACAAGTATCAAACATAAATTGAATGTATAATTTTTTTGACTTCATATAGTTAGTAATTCTTTTATAGGACAATGTATACGTTTTTACAATAGGATCCCTGGAAACATTTAAAATCTTTCCATCCACAAATTTAGGAAAACTGGTCAGTAACGTTTGTATTGTAAGGGCTATTATGAAATGAAGACACACCTTCGGAATAAAACATTCACTCAAAGGTTTTATATGATGTATGTAGTATAAATAAATAAATAATAAATCTTATAATAAATAATATATAATAAACTATGTGTTTTATTTTTATTGACAAAAGGGCAACTCCTAAGACTTTTTCTCATTTGGACTACTTTTTTGACGTGAAGTACGTATAGTGTACAAGTTGTTACCTACAAAATAAAGATACCTATTTTGATTTGATTTGATTGTATTGCCTAATTATATAGATTGAGAGAGATAGAGTAATAACAAATTCCTAAGGTATATATTTTGTACCTAGCATTAGTACACTTAGGTATTAAATGATACTAGTTGCATAAGAAAGTCCAATTCTAACCAATAGATAGTCGTCCCCACAGTTCCTCCCATAGAAAATAGAAATAGTTCATTTTGTTCATTCATCATTTTTATTCAATAGAAACAAACCGTCTGACCGTTCATTGAGCGTTGGATATAAGAACTAACCTAGATCATGTGCTAACTAAAAATACTATTATTTGTAAGCATTTTAGGCTTAAAATCTTATATTGAATATATTAGTTTTCGTATACAGTAAAAGCCGTAAGGTAAAGACTCGTGTAGGGATATCTGGATTATGCAAATGTTCTCCCAAAGGATTGTTCCCAACAAAATAGAAAAGCAATTTTTTATTGATACATTTTGTAAATCGACGTTGTCAATCGCTTTTTTCATCACAATACGGTTTCTATAAATTCACAACGTTCCTAAGGTATTTGCAAGAAAAATGCATTTTAAATCTTTCTTGAACTTTGTTTGTAATTAATTGAAAGTATAGGAAGAGTGGCGAGAGATCGGTCGTCTTGGCGTTAATTGAGGGAGGCCTATCAGCAGTTGACGGATAGGAGTTGATGATGATGATAGGAAGAACCTTTTTGCCGTCCGTTTATATGCTATTTTAGGTTATTTTATTAGACCTATGTCTAATAAAATAACATAATTTATGTCCAGTAGTGAGAGAACCGTTAAACCCATTACATTCAGGCATCTCCTCTTTCCAAAGTTTCCTCACGCGCGGTATTCGTAGCTTAATTTATCCCAGTACTTATACAGCAAGGCAGGTAACCGCTTAGTGTGTACATGAGCTTTAACCCTAGTTCAGACACGGCGGGAACCACGCGGTTTCAAAACCACGTGGTAGAACCGCGTGGGATCCGCGCGGATCTCATGTATATGTATTTATATATACTTATTTATGGTTTCTGATCCGGTGGTTTCAGAATGGTTCCCGCAAGTCTGAATGAGCCCTAAATATTAAATAATAATAATATCTACATAAATAAGACCTGGGAACAACCGTGTCTGAACTAGCTCACAGATTTTATAATCAAACGTGTATTATTTTACGATTTCCTTACTAAGAACAATGGTAAAAGAGTAGAAAATACCCTTAACCTAGAAAATATATATTTTACGAGAATTAAAAGTTTTTAGCGCACCGGCACCTCTAAGCCCAGACTTTTCGTGAACCCCACCATGGTTCAGGCCTTGTAGTGGCGGTGGGGCTCAGTAACTTAGGGTGAGCGGTGCACTTTGGGCGAAGCTAATTGGGCCGAGGGGGCTCTTTGTGGGGTAGAAAGAGCCCCCTCGGCCCAATTAGCTTCACCTTCTTATAAGAAGAGGGGACAGAAGAGCAGGAGGCAAGGGGTTAGGATGGGAACCTCACCCCATTGTACTGTCCAGGCGTTGGGAGGGGTTGTTCTGTGGTGCGGGGCAACCCCTCTGTGGAGGTGGCGTCGGTCCCTTGCGGGACTGACTAGTCGTCGAGGTGCCCTGTTTGTGTTCTAGATCCGGGGCACCTCACCAAAGGCGGCATTGGTGGCACTTGCCGGGTTTTAGTGAGTAGAGCTGCGTTCATTTACCAGCTGTCGGGCGCAGCGAGTCCCACATACCCGCGCGGGGAGAACCACTCCCCTGCGGGATGCCTCAGAGCATTAAAAAAAAAAAAAAAAAAGACTTTTCGTGATGGTATACCTATACCAACTAGAGATAAAGGATTTTCATCATTGAGTGATGATGATTTAGATTCTGAATCATTTACACTCACTAATATATATTTTTTTCACATTAATTTACCCTGAGCAAGTCGCAAGGCTAAATTCATCGTCATTATTCCTCCATTTCCTCACCTAGCCCTTAATAAGCACTTAAAGCTATCACATGTATGTATATAAAAACAACAAAATTTAACCGACTTCAAAAAATAAAAGGAAATAAAATAATCGCGTTTCCTTAATTGTTGTGCCAACAACTTATAGTCAACTTGTTCTTCTATCAATGTACAATCTTTGCGTTTACACGTCATTATAATAATAATAATAATAATAATGTTACTTTTGAAGTCGGTGTCGTGTTTGTTGCTGTTATATTATATAGGTTAACTAACTTCGCTGACCTACATGTCACTGAGACAGGCCTCCTTTAAATTTAGTGATCTTCTCACTGCACCATTCCACACGGGCCAGCTTCTGAGCATTTCCATACACGCCATTTAAAGTCGGTCTAATGACTAGTCTGTGTTAAGGCCACATTTTTATGGCATAGTAGGGCAATGAGCAGTTGAAGCCGTTTGGCGACTACCGACGCCCAAACACATTCGCACAACCAAAGATTATGCAGATGCGTTGCCCTCCTTTTCCCTAACCCCCCCCCCCCCCAATGGGCCACCGGAAACTCACAAACCGCACGAAACGCGACAGCATAGTTGTCACTTGACGCCGGTGTTATGTGAGCGAGAGGTACCACCCCGGTCGTGTCGGCCCAATTCGGCTGCTAAGCAGCATGGCACTACCTCTTAACATTTTCAATAAGATACGTAATAATTCAATTTAACTCTCAAAAATCTATGAAGGGATATTTGAAATTCTAACGATGTTATTTTTACTCGTAAATAATCACACATCTTTTAATAATTACAATAAGCCAGGGTTTTTACATAAAAACTTTTTTCGTAAAACTTTCTGAATGGCCTAGAATTTATTAACTTTCTACACGGAATTCTACTTTACCGAATTAGTTACGTATGGCGTTTTTTAGGGTTTTTTTCCGCAAAATGATAAAATAAAACCCCGTTGTCCGTCAATTTGTCTGACTGTCTGTCGGTCTGTCAAATCACTATAGGGTACTTCTCATTGACATAGAATCAAAGGGAAAAATCTCCAAACCGTAAATGTATGTAATATTTAATTAAAAAACACATTTTGACTCACGCTTGTCTTGATTTTTTAGGATCATAAAATCACCGATTGTTCAGCCATGTAACGTATAGATGTAATGATTGTACCAATAATAATAAATATAATAAAGCGGAAGCACAGTAGACGTATAAACGTTCCTCACCATGGTTCAGGCCTTGACGTGGCGGTGGGGCTCAGTAGCCGAAGGTGTGCCCAGCACCTTAGCCGAAGCTAATTGAGCCGAGGGGGCGCTTTGGTGCGTTGATCTGTGGTGCAGGACAACCCCTCTGTGGAGGTGGCGTCGCGTCGGTCCCCTGAAGGGCTGACTAGCCGTCGAGGTGCCCTGTTTACTTATTAGACCCGGGGCACCTCACCAAAGGCGGCATTGGTGGCACTCCCCGGGTTTAAATGTCCACTTACCAGCTTTCAGGCACAGCGAGTCCCACATACCCGCCGGGGAGACCCACTCCCCAGCGGGATGCCTCACAGCATTTCCCGGGGTTAAAGAGTTACCGGTGGGAGGGAAGCTCTGTGCCGCGCTCCCGGCATGCATGCGTACCACCATCTTGCTTGTTTCTCCCGTGAAACAGCTTTGCTGTATTTCGGGGAGAAGGGCAAAACAGGCAGTGTAATTACTGGCACCGAGACTTAACATCTTATGTCTCAGGATAGGCAACACATAACTGAGTTGCCTGGGCTCGTTCCAGGTAAACTGGTTAGGTTCATGGGCGACGTGGATCACTTACCATCAGGTGGCACGCAAACGTGCCTATCCAACTAACATAAAAAAAGACGTATGAACGCTTATACGGCTGAAGATTTTAGGCCTATACCACAAATGTACAATGTTATTATGACATAATCGGTTTGTTATTGTGAAAAACATAGTCATGGGAGAAAAATAGTCCTAAGCTGTGATAAAATCCGTTAAAAAAGCCTACGTTAACAGACAGATAAGGCAAAAATGATGACAATTTTATGAAAATCGCGTTAAAGAAATAAGTTTCACTTGGATTTTTCAAGAAAATATATCAAAAGCTAGTTCATTCACACTTGGGAAATGTCTGCTATGCCGTCTACGGACCATAAGCATAGTAATAGCTTAATATATTCGCTACTAAATATTCTAATGGAGATATACTAATTTATTTGAACAAAAAAAAGAAAATTCTAGAGTTTTGTATGATATAAAAGATTATATTTTGTTCCTCTGACACAGTTGTTATCACGCTTAGAGAAGATCATTACAATAAGCTATGTAAAGGTTTTTAGTTATGTAATAAACTTTATAGGTATTATAAGTCCTGGAATAAGTGGAAATTAACGGTAAAATTAAGACCACAGGACCATCATTGGCTTAAAAAAGGTTTTTTTTAGTATAACATACCTATTTAATACTCTTAATAATCTTACAGACTACAAAATATGATCTCATTAACATTCAAATTTGATATTTTGCATTAGGTAGACCAAATATTGAAGGTTACAGATTAATTATTATTTATTTTGAAAAGTCTTTTTCTATATATTATTTTGGGGCGAATAAACACAGCTAATAGCATATTAGTACGAGGTCGTTTACGCCCATAAGTAACGTCGACAGATGTCTGGCCGTGGTGTTCATCTAGATTAATACTCGAAACGTCTGGCAGAACAATGGCCGAGTCTGAACCACAGAGTATATATTTTGTATATATAGGAACTGCTGATGTGTATTACTACAGCTTGTTCGTACTGTTATAGCCCAGAAATGTAAGGGTTAATGCCAACCCCAGACTATCAATAGTCCAGTCAGCATTTTATCATTGATTCATTTATTCATACTCTCTTTCTCAAGTCAGTCTACGTTTTACTCTCGAATTGAGCGGTTGTCTAAAAATAAGTTCATAATTAAGTGTATTCTTTCTTTTCAAATAATTATTTTCTTTTTTAAAAAGTGACTTTTATTTCCCGGGCTAACATTTTGGTGGCAGCGGTGGGATACGGAAATTCCCCAGTGCCAGACACCGCTCAGTAGACTCGCCCGTATCCTATAAGTTTACGAACTTTCAGTGCATCGTATATCCAGTGCTAAAAAACGTAAAAGTGCTAATACAAATCTATATCCTTAAACAAACCTGTGCGGCAGAGTGTATAGTGCCCAAAATCTCTTCAGCCCTAATTGTGCGGAACGAGTGCCATACCCCTACCTGAAAAGGGAGACCTACATCAATACTTACTTCGTCACATCATTCAACGTGTATCCCGCGTGTGTCCTGGGACCCGGCATATTGTACCTGTGAAATATCATTGCGTCAACTTAACGCCGTGCGTGTATCTACAGCCAGCCAAAGCCAGGCGTCATCGAAATGTTCTCGCCAAGCTTCGTCGTGTTCTTATCGGCCGCCCACGCGCTTATGCAGTAAGTCTCTGGTCATTGTTTTGTCTAACGAATTAGGGTTCTTTGTGTTACATCCGATAAACCATTTAAATCCGTGTTTGTGCATGACATTATTGTGTATTGTAACTTTAAAATTGTTTTATTATATTGTGTCGGAATTTAATTATGCCAAAGGTGCCGAAATCGGAAGACGGCAAACTTCAAGTAGAAATCCCAGATTTAGACCAAGGTGTTAGTGACATTTCTAGTAAATCCCCTACAAATTCTTCTCGTATCACAAGGCGAACTACCGCCACTATCGCTATGGCTGAATTAGACCTCAATATTTTATTTAAATTCGTCAAATCTTATGATGGCAATAGAGAAACTCTGAACTCATTTCTAGTGAATTGCGACAATGCATTTGAACTCGCATCTGATGCTCAGAAATCAATCCTATTTAAATTCATACTTGCACAACTTAATGGGAAAGCGGAAGTTGCCTGTTCCATTAAGGAATTCACGAATTGGGAACAACTTAAAGAATTCCTTAAGACCCAATTCAGCGAGAGGAAACATTACTCTCACTTATTAATGGAACTTCAGGAGAGCAGACAGGGCCCGCAAGAAAATGTTAGTCAATACTCATTACGAATGGAAACATACCTCTCACAATTACTCACTGAAATATCGCTCTCTACTTCAAAATTAAAAGAAATTCCTGGCCGAACGGCCGCCATGGAAGATCTCGCACTACATCACTTCCTTATGGGTCTTCAACCCCGTATTTCTAATATAGTAAGGTGTAAATCACCGAGAACACTAAATGAGGCTATTAATTTCGCCGTTTCAGAGGAACGGATACAGCAAACTCTTTATAGGCGACCACAGGTTGAACAAAGGTCCAGCAGCAATAATAATAATAACAGATTTAGGGGTAATTCTAGGCCAAACTCCAATTTTTCACAATCTGAACGACCAAGTTCGAATTTCACTCCTTCTCAGAGAGTGGCTTCCAGTTCAACCCCGCAGAGACCATTTAATAATAATTCGACCCTTTTTTGCCGCTACTGCAAAATGAACGGTCATGAAATCTCAACGTGTAGAAAACGCGAATATAACAATTCTAGAGCCCATAGTTATCAAAATAGGAACCCCCCGCGAGTTAACTTTGTCGAGCCGCCTAATGAGGAAACCGGGTACGACGAAGTCGATGGAGTAGATCAATCTCAACATAATTTAAACGCATAGAGGTCTCGTCCCGGTGCCACTCGAGACAAAATACTGAAGCAGGCACCAAACTTAATATTGAGGGTCACGAACAGGGTAACCAGCCCCAAACTCTCGCTCATTCTAAATCGTTTAAGGGTCACGAACAGGGTAACCAGCCCCAAACTCTCGCTCATTCTAAATCGTTTAAGGGTCACGAACAGGGTAACCAGCCCCAAACTCACACCCTCTCTAAGTCATTGAGCCACGAACAGGGTAAACAGCCCCAAACTCTCGCTCATTCTAAATCGTTTAAGGGTCACGAACAGGGTAACCAGCCCCAAACTCACACCCTCTCTAAGTCATTGAGCCACGAACAGGGTAAACAGCCCCAAACTCTCGCTCACCCTAAAGAAGTATACGAAGTACATATAGACACAACCAAGCGGTTCTTACCGCATGTTCTGTTAGAATCCCAAGCGTCAGATATTCCTCTATCTCTACTAGTCGATTCAGGTTCTGCCATATGTCTCATCAAGGAATCAAGTGTCCGAGCTAGTCAAAAATTAGTTAAAGAATCAATCAAACTCAAGGGTATAGACCCTGGCGATGAGCCAACTCCTACCACCGGACACTTTCAATTAAAACTGAAATTAGGAAACAATAGACATCTTTCTTTTAAATTTCACGTTGTTCGGGATATTAACTTACCTTATGATGGAATTATTGGAACAGACTTTTTAACTGAATTTGGATGTAAAATAGATTACACCCACGATATTCTAAAGATAGGTAAACACGAAATCAAACTACTGTTCTCTAAACCATTCTTTGTCATCCCACCTCGAACCGAAGCTGTAATAGAATGCTCTGTTCAAAAGACAGATTTAAAGGAAGGATTAATTATAGATCAACATCTTTCTGAAGATACTTTCATATCCAATTGTATTGTAAAAATAAAAGATAATAACCGCGTTAATATTACAGTAGCTAATACATCCGAGCGCTTTATAAATATTGAAACTAACTTAATACTTCACGTGGAACCTATACATTCAACTTCATATCCAGTTAATATGTCTAACCCTGAAACGTCTAAACGAACTGACGAAATTATTAATTCATTAAGAACAGAACATTTGAACAGTGAAGAGAGAGATGTCCTTGTAGAGCTTTGTTCCCAATTTTCGGATATCTTTTACCTACCTGATGACCAACTCACTTACACATCTGCTATCGAGCATAGCATCAAGACTAGTAGCGACATTCCCATTCATACTAAGTCGTACAGATTTCCGGAGTGTCATAAGAAAGAAGTGGAAACACAAATTAATAAAATGCTCGACCAAAATATCATAGAGCCCTCATCTTCACCCTGGAGCTCACCGATTTGGGTAGTACCCAAAAAAGCAGACTCACAAGGTCATCGTAAATGGCGCATTGTCATAGATTACCGTAAATTAAATGATATTACAATAGGCGAGACTTATCCGATTCCACAGATTGCTGAAATTCTCGACCAGCTAGGTAAGAGCAAATATTTTAGTACTTTAGATCTCACTTCCGGTTTTCACCAAATCTTAATATCTCGAGACGACGCACCAAAAACTGCCTTTTCCGTACCTCAAGGCCATTTTCAGTTCAACCGTATGCCATTCGGACTAAAAAACGCACCCTCAACTTTTCAGAAACTAATGAACAACTGTCTTACAGGACTTCAGGGTACTAGATGTTTTGTTTACCTTGATGACATCGTAGTTTACTCCTTTGATCTGTCCCAACACGTTAATAACCTAAAATCAGTATTCCAGAGAATTCGCAATTTTAATCTGAAACTCCAGCCAGAGAAATGCGAATTTCTGAGGAAAGAAGTCACTTACCTAGGGCACATAATCAGCCAAAATGGCGTTCAACCCAATCCAGACAAGGTCAAGGCCGTTACAGACTTCCCTACACCTAAGTCTCCTAAAGACGTCAAATCATTCTTAGGGCTTGTCTCTTATTACAGACGTTTCATACACGATTTTTCGAAATTGGCTAAACCTCTAACTAACCTTCTAAAAAAGGATATACCTTTCTTATGGGAAAATACCCAACAACTATCATTTGAAGGCCTAAAGAATAAACTTGTTTCCGCTCCAATTCTGGCATATCCGGATTTCTCTCGACCATTCCTCTTAACCTGTGACGCTTCTAATTTCGCCATATCGGCTATCCTATCTCAAGGAAATATAGGCCAAGATCGCCCAATTGCTTTCGCCTCTCGCACTCTAAACCGGGCCGAGTGCAATTATAGTGTCACGGAAAAGGAATGTCTCGCCGTAATCTTTGGCACTAAGGTTTTCAGGCCCTATCTGTATGGGCACCGTTTCACCGTACTGACGGACCACAAACCACTTGAATGGCTATTTAAATGTAAAGATCCAGGGTCGCGGTTAATCCGGTGGCGTTTGAAGTTAGAGGAATTTGAATACGATATCAAATACAAAAAGGGCAAAATTAACACCAATGCTGACGCTCTGTCTCGGTTCCCAATAAATCCAATCCAACCTGAAGATGATCCCGAGTTGGATAAGGATCTCATGGACTTACTGGTATCACCACCTTCTTTCAATCCCGATGAGTTAGCTGTAGATTTTCGAGATCCCGTTGAAAACGATACCGCCGAGATAGCGCAATCATCCGATCCTGTAGTAGAACCTATTCCACTCACAAGCTCCTCTCCAAATGACCTGAACTCATCAGTATCACCACCTTCTTTCAATCCCGATGAGCTAGTTGTAGACCCTCTAGACCTTCTAGAACAACCACCTGATCCTATAGCAGAGCCCATTCCGTCTACAAGCGCTTCCCCAGGTCTAAACTTACCTGATGATGATTATCCCGCATTCCTAAGGATAATGGCTAATGGTAAAACAACATTTAATACAAAAATCCTGGAACATAATGAAGATATATCTAAATCAAAATACAAAATAATAATCTTACCTACTTCCATCGACCTCGATGAATCTAATCCATTTGTTCAGAATATCCTTGATTCCATTCCTGATAATTCAGAAATCACAAATAAAGAAAGAACTCTAAACTCCTTTATATCTTTCGAACATGCAGGCAAAAAGTATTACTTTCTCTTTTTCAAAGTTTATCATTTTGATAAATCTTCCTACGTAGATATCTATAATAGCCTCAAAAATATTAGGAATGAGTTAGTCATAAATCTAGATGATAATTCAAATACTCAAATTGCTATAACGGAATTCAAAAATCCCTTCGATACACATCAATTTGTCAAAATATACAATATGATCCTTTTCCTTTTTAATCATTCAGATATTACCGTTCATATATATAGAGATAAGATAATTTACCCAACTCTGTCAGAAATCCCTAAGATATTGAAGGAGAACCATGATATTCCGATCGCTGGACACCTTGGCAGTAGTCGAATGCTTAAGAGAATTCAGGAAGTATTTTACTGGAAGAACATGCGTAGTGATGTAGAGAATTTTATTAAGAGATGTTCCCAGTGTCAACTCAATAAATCTCTTAGACAAATTAACCGTGCACCCATGCAGATAACCAGTACTTCAACGGAACCCTGCCAAAGAATTTCACTAGACATCGTCGGGCCATTACCGGAATCTGGCCCAGCAAAACTTAAGTACATATTAACGGTCCAGGACGACCTCACTAAATTCTCCTCTGCTTATCCGATACGTAGTACAACAGCTGAGGAAACTAGCGAATGTCTGCTCCATTATATTTCGATATTCGGTATTCCTAAAACCATCCTTACTGATCAGGGTACCAACTTCACCTCAGAATTGTTTAGAGAAACGTGTAAACTTTTAAAAATCAAGAACCTATGGTCCTCTCCATACCATCCGCAGACTCAGGGTGCCCTGGAACGAAGCCATTCGACACTTAAGGAATACTTAAGATCCTTTGTAGACGAAGACCAAACAAATTGGCCTCGCTACGTCTATACTGCCATGCTTACTTACAATACATCCGTCCACTCCACAACTAATTACACACCTTTCGAACTTATGTTCGGAAGCAAACCTGTAATTCCAAATTCTATATACGAAGAAACTCCGGGAGCTACTTACCCGGACTATGTTCGAATGCTTCAGAGCCGATTAAAATACTCAAGAGATAAAGCCCTAGATAGCATTAGAAAATCAAAAGAATCATCAAAATCCTATTATGATAGTCATAGTCGACCGGTTAAGTATAAAGCAGGAGACTATGTTTACTTAAAAAACCACTTAAGGATGCGCAAGGCACTCTCACCAGTTTGGAAGGGTCCCTATAAGGTTGTTAAAATCAATGGTAATAATACGCTTACACTTCTCATCAACAGGCGTCATGTAACGCACCACTTTGACCAGGTGAAACTGGCCGAAGCTACCGGAAACAACCTGTAAATAAATATTCAATAGTAGCAGTAAGCATATAGTATGTAGTGTAGTGTGTGATCTTCGTTCATGAGAATATTCGGAAACCTGTAACATAAAATTAGAATTAATACATATAAAATTAAATAATAATTAAATATAGAAATAACTTACCTTACTTTATAGGATTAGAATAAAAATAAATAGTTACTTACATTAGCCTTGGCAACCATTGTTCACAGTTGTACACGGGGAGAACCCCAGCGGAATTTCGTCCAGCCGATTACTACAAGCTCGGGGCTCTATTATGATTACTTAGGAAAACTTAAAATTAATAATGTTCATCTACAAGTAGTAATCCCAGTAGATATTGCACATTTCAAACCACACATTGATAACATTGAAACTACTTTAAGAACCTTGAAACACCTTTGTAACAAAACCAGGATCGTAGAAATAGAACTGGAATGTTATAATTTACTACAGCCGATAACAGCGCGGTTCCAAGACATGAGAAAAGAGTTCTCTGCCATCTCACATCTCCTCGACAATAGAACCAAACGTGGTGCCTGGGTAGGTGTCATAGGATCGGCCATGAAACAGATATTTGGTTCATTGGACGAAAATGATGGTATAAGATATGACGAAGCTATATCGTCTTTGCAAGATAGCGAAAAACAATTAGCCACTTTAATGAAGGAAAATATCCTAGTAACTACTTCTATTTTAAGGTCATATAATGAAAGTTTATACAAAATTAGAGAAAATGAGAATAATCTTGGTGTAGCTATCGACAAGCTCTCACTGAATATTAGAAACATTAGTAAATTAACTAACGGACTGCAGATCCTCGTAAATGTCAATGAGGTGTTCAATGCAATAGAAACTGCGATACTTAATCTATCCTTTCAATTGGAAGATGTCACTAATGCCATTATGTTTAGCAGCCAAAATATCCTCCACCCAGCAATAATGACCCCTGGGCAGGTGTACCAAGAGCTTGCCGATAATTACAGACATTTGTCTAATGATTTAGAGTTACCTTTAGCATTAAATATTAATTCTATACATTTAATTTTAAGTATATCTAAAATTGTTTGTTTTTATATTAAGGATAAGATTGTATTTGTGTTACAAGTACCTCTAGTTAACATAAAAGAATATGTACTATTCCATAATATAGCTATCCCGATGCCGCATAAGCCTAAAGAACCTAATTCGTTTACGTTAATTATTCCTGATAATAAGTATATAGCAATGACCATAGATAAATCACATTACTGCACATTTAATGACCTCGGAGTTTGTCAATCAATAGACCCAGGAAACTTCATCTGTGACCTTGAAAGTGTATATTCCACTGATGCAAGACCCACTTGTGAAAGTGAGCTATTAGCTAAAGTGATAAGTGAAAAACCATTACAGTGTGAAACGAAAATCATATACGGAAGTTTAGATATATGGAAATCTTTGACAAATAACAATTGGTTGTATGTGCAGTCCGAACCCCAAAAAGTATCTGTTGATTGTATTAATTCAAAATTGTACGAGACTAATATTCTAGGTACAGGAATTCTTAACATTCCAAAAGATTGTATTGGATATTGTAATAGCGCCACATTTGTACCGAAACATAATATTTTACAGATTACTTCACCGATTAACCAAACTCCAGATTTTAACCTAATTAATGATACTTGTTGTAACTTAGATAAAGTAAATGTTGAAATAGGTAATGTGTCTCCTATTCATTTACACAATATTGATCTAGATGAATTTCATTCGGGAAATAAGTTAAAATCTATTTTAAATAATTTACATAAAATCGAAACACGAAAACAACCGCATATTGTGGAATATGGGACACAGTACTCAATTCTTATTAATGTAATACTTTTGTTTATTGTTATATCCATATTATATGTAGCTATTAAGATAATTTGTAACAAATTGAACAACCGCCCACTTCAGCTTAAATGTAATAAAAATCCACCAATAACTCAAACCAACCCTGAAATCATAGAAATGACGGACAGACCGGACATTGACATTGAAATAATTAGTCCTTCCGCCCCACTTAGAACCAGAGTATAACGAAACTTTGGAAGGACCCCAAAGTCTCTTCTTAAAGGGGGAGGTGTTATAGCCCAGAAATGTAAGGGTTAATGCCAACCCCAGACTATCAATAGTCCAGTCAGCATTTTATCATTGATTCATTTATTCATACTCTCTTTCTCAAGTCAGTCTACGTTTTACTCTCGAATTGAGCGGTTGTCTAAAAATAAGTTCATAACTAAGTGTATTCTTTCTTTTCAAATAATTATTTTCTTTTTTAAAAAGTGACTTTTATTTCCCGGGCTAACAGTACGTATACTCTTGTATTCTAACTGTTCCCGTATTTTCACATACCACAATCATCATCATCATCATCATCATCATCATCATCATCAGCCTCTATCCGTCCACTGTTGAACATAGGCCACCTTCAAAGAAAGCCAAGACGACAAATACCTCGCTACTCGCATCCAACTCACATACCACAATATTGAAAGCAAAACTGTATAACATTATAAGCTATGCCTTCCTGAATTTGATTAAAAGTTCCAAAGATTGGCGCATTCAAAGACATAAACAAACTATTCAGTTCTACTGTATTTGCATTCGTCATTTAGAGGGCCAGCTAGGCTGGTCGAGTAGTCAGGCTTCTGGACACTTCACACACCGGTCGTGGGATCGAATCCCACCAAGTGCAGATAATTTCTATGATGTATATAGTCATGGACGTGTGTATAATAAGTTTTTATATAAATTTCTCAAATTTATTTCTCTTAGTACCCGTACCTAATGAAGCTACCACGGGGCTAAGTTTACGTGGTGTGATTTTTGGGTAGTATTTATTTATTATTAACCAAATAACTGAAAATTAGCTACAGTTCGAATGTTCAATATACTATCCGAGACATTAGGAAGCGAACTACCACGCAATTATTAGGTATGTTTATGGCTTATAGACGCAACTAAGCTGTAGGAGCCTTATGGTGACTACCGACGCCCATAGACATCCACATAACCAGAAGTTATACACATACGTTGCCCTCCTTTGCTCCAATGGGCCACCGGAAAACCGTACGAAACACGAAAGCAAAGCTGTTACTTTACGCCGATGTTATGTTAGTTAGAGGTACCACCCCGGTCGTGCTGGCCCAATTCGGCTGCAAAGCAGCATGGCAGTACCTCTTACAAACTTATATTCTTGCAATTGCGTACAAACAAACTAACAAAGAAACCAACAAAGTCACAAATTTTCATATATTTATATTTTTTGTAGGATACAACCAGCCCCTATTAGTACACATTGTAGAGACTCGTCCATCTCTTGCCGTCTTTGTTACAAAAGATGTCGTGACTTTAATTACACTGCTAGTTATATTTCATCCGGAAAACAAATATGTTTTGTGGGGAAAATATGTATACAGGAAAACATGACCTATACAGATGCGATACACAAAGCTGTACACAGTATTAAGATACTGGAAGTAAAAATAGAACTTTAAAAAATATTACTAATGATTTTGTTTTTAAGTTTTTTTCATCAAACAATAATTTACAGGAGTAAGTAAGTGACTGGGATAGCATGCTAAGTGCGACTCTACACTCTCTCCGAGGCAGGGCAAGTGCGAGAGTGTAGTGATGGTAGTGCTCGCCCGCCTCGCTTGTCATTTATATATTTATAGGCGGACCGAGAGACCTCGGAGAAGAGACATAGCGAGTGCTCTCGATCAAGAGTGTCAGTAGAGCTGCAACGACGAGGAATTGAATAAACTCCTGTCGGGCGTCACCATCGCACAGGGAGGTGTCCTGCTTAACATCCAGGCCGTACTTCTGCCCAAGAAGACCGAGAAGAAAGCTTAAATCTCCTCGGATGCGTAACTACATAAACGAGATGATAATATAATATCATTATGATGATATTGTACGATATTTGACGTAAGTCTTAAAAGGCTCTTTTCAGGGCCACAATATATTTCTTGACGAATGATCGCTCCTCGAGGGTGGTATTCTGATTGTTTCGTTCGCAGCCGTGGCCTTCCAAAGTTTTATTGCGAGTTTTTTTTTTATTGACGTGACAACGTCTTATAATTCGATGGAGCCGGCTGCAAGAACAAAAAAACATGACGTATGCGGCGTTACCTCGCTCTGAGGCGTTCCATTTTATTATGATGTTGTCACGTTCAACTATCGTCAGTAAACCGACTTTACAGACAACCGATTTTTTATTGTATGTCGTTGGCGATCATTATCAGAAAAACTTAAGTAGAACAGTGCGCGGAGAAAACTGTTGATAAGGATAATATGGTGAATTGTTTTATATTTGTACTTGTTTCAATGTGTTCTTTATTTTTTCATGCTACTTGGATAGGAAAACTGGCAGACGTGCCACCTTATAGTAAGTGGTCGACGTCACCCATGAACATAAACTAGTTTACCTGAAACTAGCCCAGGCAGCTCATGTTTTATGTGTTGCCTATCCTGAGACATAATATGTTAAGTCTCGGTGCCAGTAATTACACTGCCTGTCTTGCCTTTCTCTCCAACACACAGCAAAGTTGTTTCACGGGAGAAACAAACAAGACGGTGTTACCCATGCAGCCGGGAGCGCGGCATAGCGCATCCCTCCCACCAGTAAAATTTGTCATTATTATGAGGCCATTAAAACCTCAATGAAGACCAAGACCCTGACTGACATTGACATAATTTAGGAACTCATCCTAATATGAAAAAAAATGATGATTCCTAAAGTAAAAACGAATAAAAGAAAGAATTTCATTAAAGTCTCCATTACAATTCTCTGCGTGTGCAAATAAATGTCTGTGTCAAATAAATGCATATCACGTATACCAGTAATTGTGTTGAAAATGTTTTAAGAAATATGAGGCTCACATAAATTGTTTTTGTAGATAAGACAATGATCGGGGACTTAGAATAATAATATCTGTGAACGCTTTTACACCACGTCAATCCGGTCCCGTGGTAAGTTCTCGAAGAACTTGTGTTACGGGTACCAGACAACGGAAATATATTTAATACCTCTATTCTATACATATATTAAAGATTTTATTCTATAAGACACATATTTAATACTAGCTGTTGCCTGCAGCTTCGCCCGCGTTACTCAACTCCTATAAGTCACAGCGTGATGTTATATAGCCTATAGCCTTTCTCGATAAATAAGCTGTCTAACACTGAAATAATTTTTCAAATCGGACCAGTAGTTCCTGAGATTAGCGCGTCAAACAAACAAACAAACTCTTCAGCTTTATAATATTAGTATAGATACATCCATCACCCAGGAACACAGAAAACTTTTTTGCTCGCTGGAGGGATTCGAACCCGCAACCTCCGGCTTGAGCTCCAACGCGCTAACCACTGAGCCACGAAGCGTTAGCCCCATCATATTGAGAATATATAGACAGGTTTATGATAGGAGGAATTTGATATGCCGCGCGCACGTCTGAACCACCATAGCTTACGTCTTCTGGGAAACAGCTTTGGTCGATTGCAGACACTGGTGGCACTCGTCGGGTTTTAGTGGGTAGGGTGCGTCCATTTACCAGCTTTCGGGCGCAGCGATTCCCACATACCCGCCTGAGGAGACCTATTCCCCCGGGGGATGTCTCAGAGCATTTCCCGGTATTAAAGAAAAAAATAGCTTTGAAGTAAACATTCGGAGGACAGGATATACAGCGCAGAACCTACCTTCCGTCTTAGGATAGGTATCGTATGAATGAGTTTCCTAAATCACAGTTGATATGAACAACATTAAAATATTTTGACTCAACGCCAAAAAAGGCGTGCTAGTGGTCAGTCTATATTTCGAGGTGGGTTTTGGCGTTCATTGATTTTTTTTATGTTACAAGGAGGCAACCGAGAAGTCTGAGCCTTCCCCTATACCCCCCAATGGGCCACCGGCGACTCAAAAACCGCACGAAACGCGACAGAATAGCTGTCACTTGACGCCGGTGTTATGTGAGCTAGAATTACCACCCCGGCCGTGCCGACCCAAATCGGCTGCAAAGCAGCATGGCACTACCTCTTTGAATTTGAAATTGATTCCAATTTCTAGCAGATTGCCACTTGCCGTTATAGTATACTTTGTTAAAGCATAGAAGGATAGTACACAATATGTCAATAAAATATATATATTTTTTATATTTTCATAGCTATCAGTAAAATTACCTTAGTGTAATTTTTAAAGGTTCGTCCTAAAGTTGGAACATACACATTCACTCTACGGGTATATTGCGGAGCGGATCTCATTCGAAACATGTAAAATTATGGGTTTCCCGTTATATGAATAATAAAACGATTCCCAATACATCATGTTATATGACAGTCGTAAAAAAGCCAAGTGTGAGTCGGATAAAGAAGTCCTGACTACCATACAATATTTATTGCTGCACATTTTAAATATAATTTTCCTTAAATTGCCCTATAATCACATTTCTAATTGATTTCTATGCGAATATATTTATGCGAATATCACTCTTTATAATAAAACAACTTTCTAAGGAGTTCAATGACCGTTGTTGTTGTAAAACGTTGGAACCGTCAATATCGTAATAAACAGCGATAAAATCTATAAAACGTCGTTTCATTGACGATTCAAATTATGTAGACTGTAACAGGTTGGAGTTAAACGGAGCGTAGTACCAGCAGCATGCGGAACTCCGAAAACATCAAAATTTCTGTACGGTTATCTTTATATGGATATATGAACTCTGAATGTGTCATTCCAAAGTGATGCATCAATAACTTTCCCATCTCCAAAAGATCCCCTAGGGTGCGATTCCGCTGACGGACATCATAGAAAAGTCTTATGTAAATATAATATACACAACACCGTTTTTATTATGTTGTTGGTCAGTCAAACTGACAGACGTGTCACCTGATGGTAAGTAGTTGACGTCGCCCATGAACATAGTAGTTTACCTGGAACTAGCCCAGGCAACTCATTTATGTGTTGCATATTCTGAGACATAAGATGTTAAGTCTCGGTGCCAGTAATTACACTGCCTGTCCTGCCCTTCTCTTCTGAGCACAGTAAATCTGTTTCACGGAAGAAACAAGCAGGATGGTAGTACCCAAGCAGCCAGGACCGCGGCATAGTGCAACCCTCTCAACGGCGACATAATGTATAATGACAAAGCAATTCCAAGCACGAACTGCACGAGCAATTTCGACGACCTCTGTGGCTAGTGGTAAGCGCGTTGGCGTTCAAGCCGGAGGTTGCGGGTTCGCAATAAAATTAATATACAGTAGAATACGCATATAAAATTTGGTAAAAATCGGTAAAGCCGTTTCGGAGGAGTACGGTAACTAACATTGTGACATGGAAATTTTATATATAAGATAAGTAATAATTCATATCAGTAATGGCTTATATCTCATTGTTTAATTTAATTTAATTCACTCTGCCTGAAAATAAATAAAATAATAATAATCATCAATATTTTTTTTTAAGTTTTATCGCAGTTTTTTTTTTACATTCACGTAGTTTTGAATATCTTACCTATATGAGAGGGCCCTTAAAAATTATCTTTTGAAAATGTCACCTTATTATTATTCACACATTCTTTACGATTCAGATAATTTATAACAAGGTCGCGGAAGGATCGCGGTATAATATGAATGAGTATAATATTATGCTGCCAACCATATACCTAAAAAATCTTAATCCTATAAACCTACATTCTTTTATTACAATGAAACAATTTTTACGGATTTTATCGCGGCTTATTAAGATTTTTACAAGCCCGACGTTTCGGATACTTTACAGCAACCATGGTCACGGGAGGGCTGAGGTGTCATACGTCGTAATGTTACAAAGTTATTCGAAACTACTCTATGATACATCAATATTTTGGTTAGTTCTATAGTCTAAAGTCTCAGAAAATGCTAACTGTATCTTTAATCTGTGTTTATCTTTAATAGATGGATTTTCATTTGATAATATTAATAATTATTGAAATATCATTATAATGAGTGAAATTATTCACGTAAGCATAAGAAAACAATACATCCTTTTAATTTCACTGCCAAGGATTTTTTATACTTGTCGCCGTAACATTATCACCCTGACATAAAATAAGGAAGTTTAATGGGCTAATCTATAGGAGCACTTTATTTCAATCAAACAATTTCAAACCATTTCGACAACAATTATAGGAACAATTGGTCTCAAAACCCAAACAAATGTAAATTGGTAAAGTCGTTAATGTGTAATTGTAGTAATTAACATTAATTGCCTACCTTTACCTTAAATACCTTTCGGATAATCACGATTTTGTATTTTTCCTCACACTGTTATTTTAATAACCGGTTATAAGTGGAACCTTATTTAGGCATAAAAATAGCCTATTTGAAGTTTATATGACTTAGTAAATTGTTTAGCCTTTTTTATAACGGTGAACCTTTTGGGTGTGACGTAGAAAATTGTTTAGCCTTTTTTATAACAGTGAGCATTTTAAGTGTGACGTAGAAAATTGTTTAGCCTTTTTTTAACGATGAGCCTTTTGGATGTGACGTAGATAATTGTTTAGCCTTTTTTATAACGGTGAGCCTTTTGGATGTGACGTAGAAAATTGTTTAGCCTTTTTTATAACGGTGAGCCTTTTGGGTGTAACGTAGAAAATTGTTTAGCCTTTTTTATAACGGTAAGCCTTTTGGGTGTGAAATAAATTAAAAAAAAAAATATATTAACATATTATATTCTACACGTCCATTTCGCGTAGAATATTGTTGTGCCTATCTATATTTACATACTGTGCGTTTCAAATGAGAATAGGACGGACTTAGCGCCATATTGTGACGTCATAGCTGTCAGTTCGGACCAGTTAGGTAGGGTGAGCAAAAAAGTTTTATTTAAATTAAATTTATTTACAGAGATTAAGTGACAAAAAATCAATCAGAATCTAGCTCTTTAATTCCGCTCATCTGCATTTCTATCCGAGTGCACGTCAGATACGTGATAACATGTTTTTATTTATCCCCGTAGACAAATGAACTCACTTGGTCACTTTACTTGCATTTTGCAGTGTTTTCAAAATGGTAGCGCACATTTCACGAGTCAAACTTATATTTCCTTCAGGTCCTCACGATGAAGCACATTAATATAACGGCAAGATAGCGACCGGCGTCCTTATTTTCTTTAATAATTTTGACATGGCTTCAGGGCCTTTGCGGCAATAATGAAATAAAAAAATGATATAGTATGGTTTTAAAAACGAGTTATGACATTAATTTTTTTAAATAATTTACGACTATTTAACGTTTTTATTTAATTTCGTAAAAAACCGTACTTTTCAAGTATTATTTGACAGATAGAGGTCATTGACGTTCCTATTCTTATTTGAAACGCATAATATAAATTATATGCACTGAGCGGGAACAAACGGGGTCAAACCCGCCACCGCTGAAGTTTCCAGTAGCCTGACCACTCGAGCAATCATCAAAGACGTAACAAATATATAAACTTTACGATGTCAATATAGTATATCTTGTTTGAGTTCGCTCGGTTCAACAGGTCTCATCTATCTTGCTTATCCCTCCATTATATCTAAGTTATGAGAATTTAAAAATAAATCACAATTTATTATGTAGCCCGCGGCTACTCCCTCATGAACTGCTTTTAACAAACTTCGCATAACAATATTCAAGTTTGATTTGATGTAAAAGTTGCACTAGCAACTAGTATCAAGTAACTATATAATAATATCAAGTAATAACAATCCTGGAGCAGTGGATTGACCAGCGGCACGGCATTATCACCTTGCGCAGATCCGGCGATAACAGGGCATGGCTACTGCGGAAGGTATCTGTGGAAGGTGGCAGGGGGTGGAGGACTCGGCAACAGTGAAGATACTGCAGACCACAACCTTGATGAGCGCTCGGCATAAGCGGAGGCCAGGGCTCCCCTCATTGCTCTGAGGTTGGTGCGTCGGGCGCAAAGAGTCCCACAATATAATGCTTGTGTATTATTTATATTTCAATTTTCGGTGGCCCTTGGGGGGGATAGGAAAAAGAAGGGCAAAGCATCTATATAACCACTGGTTGTGCGGATGTGTATGGGCATCGATGGTCACCAAAAGGTTACCAGCGATCGTTTGCCCTCCTATACTATAAAAAATTGAATTGGATGGCTAAGACGAGATAAAATGAAGAAATGACAACATAATGTTGTTTTCCGTCACGGCATTCGAGTAAATTTTACTACTAAGCATTAATAAATGTTTCACATATAACGCCTTTCTGTTACGGTCTATAGAATATTATAGGCGGATAGAGGCTGATGATGATGATGATACAATATTATATGGATAAATTATTCAATTAATTTCATCTTGTCATTTTACAAAAATTATCCCCCGCTGTAGACGTTTATTGGAAGACAGAAAACACACCTTACTCGTAAACATCTTTGCGTGATTATAATTTAGATAAGTATGAGAATATTCGAGAATATATTATTTGCTACCATAATTTTATGGAAAAAATTATTTGCTGGAAAATGTTTATATGTACGTACACACGACAGCACCCCAAGTTTTACAGCCTACATTATGTCATCTATAGTAATACAAAAACGCAAACTACGCACTAGTAGTGACGGGGCATCAGTGCTTCGGGACGCCTCGGCCAATCACAATTCACTTTCTATTTTTAGTTTCATTACCCTGTCTATTCAATCGTGTTTATTGTTCAAAGTTTTGTAAATAATTTGTATTTTGTTCAAACCTTTGTCCGTCGGCAATCGCTCAGTTGACAAACATTATTGTGTACAGTTGATAAATAATGCTTAACTGAGATACACGCGTGCAATTGATTAAATACTAGATAAAAAGTACACTGTGATTACAATTATTGCGACGCATGTAAATTATAAGTTATCACAGCAGTGGCAGCTGATAGTGGCCTTGAGAGAAGGTGGACACAACATTAATTCTGAGATCAGTAGAAGGACGGAATATCGGTGATTGTGACTTTAAATAATTTATTTATATATTTAAATTACAACAACATGTTATACATAGTAAATTATGATTGTACATCAAATATAACGTACCCGTAGTTTTTATTTTGTATGAAACAATTTTTACGGATTTTATCGCGGCTTATTAAGATTTTTACAAGCCGTTACATCAGAAAGAACATATTATAGCTGACTTAAAACACCGTCGCTACACTAAGTCTGCAATCTGTGAACATAGTCTAGACAAAGCTCGCCATTATAATAGGTCTTTACCTATGAAATTACCGTTCTGCAGTACTGGCCATTTCAAATCAATATATTTTTTGTTTGGCTAAGAATTCTAATTTCAAATTAATTTTATTTTAAAAACATGGAATTCTTTTTCCAAAATTAGTCATTTGTTTATTGATTAGTGTTACATTTTCATCGCATTTCAATCTTTTTCATCATCATGGATACGTTAATAATTCGAGGAATATGAGTACCGTCGTGGAAGCAACGCGGCACAAGCCGCACGCAACATCAACATACATACTACATACCAACGCACCACCTGTTATTGGTTTGCTCGCTTCCGTTCTGGAAATTTCGACCTGAAAAGTGAACCTCGAGGTCGTCCGAAGACTTTGGTCGACAATGACAAATTAAAGGCGATTGTGGAAGCTGATGATACACAATCTATGGCTGAATTAGCAGCAGCTTTCGAAGTTAGCGTCAAAACAATATTGGTCCATTTGCGTCAAATTGGCAAGGTAAAAAGGCTTGACAAATGGGTGCCCCACGAACTCAATGATCGCCAGCGCGAAGTACGCGTCGAGACGTGCCTTGCACTGTCTGTTGAGACACATACAAATAAAGGAATTTTGAACCGCATTTTTACCTGCGATGAAAAATGGATTCTGTTTGATAACCGCAAGCGCTCAGCAAGTTGGTTGGATCCTGGTTCAGCACCTATACAATACTAAACTAAAACTACTTACCCGTAGAAAAGTGACTAACCAAACAGTGACTACACTGTTTGGTGGTCTAGCGCCGGTGTGATTCATCACAGCTTCTTACCAAACGAGGTGAGCATTACTGCAGATGTGTACTGTGAAGAACTGAACGACAACTCGCGACCTCATAATGCACAGCAGACGGTCTCCAAGTTGCAAGAACTGGGGTTGGAAGCTCTCCGTCATCCGCCATAATCACCAGATCTTGCGCCTAAGGTCAAAGAAAAGGTCTATGACTAAAGATGGAACGCCATAAAGAAATGACAACAATTTGCCTTTTGCGTCATCCTCGTCGATTCTAGTGGCGGGGCGCACCAATAGATGTTACACTTCAAAATCCGTAAAAAGTTTCATTACAATCCCACTCGGTAATATGGCAGACAACTGAATATCGCTAACGTTAGGTAAGGGTTGTATAATTGTCTGTAAAAGCGATACGGAGCCACAAACGCTGCGGTTTCACAAACACATTCGAAACAAATGTTAAGATTAGTTTGACGAGAAAATTTGCTTAATTTATATATTTGTTTGGAAGGTTTAAACTGAGTGATAAGTACCAGCACGTACCCGCCCAATTTAGTTTGATTTATTTTTGATTATTTATGAAAAGGAATCGGCCGTCTCGGCATTCATTGAGGGAGATCTATGGTCAGTTGCCGGGGCCAGCCTGTCGCTGAGGTGATTCTTTTGCCTACAGACCCGGGGCCCTCAAAATGCGGCTGAAGGCGCTCACAGTGGTTTTAGTTTACGGGTAGGGCACTTCCAGGTGCAAGTCCCACATAGGGTTAGAATCTGGCTGCATGCGTAAAAAACATTTCCCCTGCAAAAAAGAGGTACCTATATATGGTCAGTTGACGGATAGAGGCTGATGATGATGATGATGATGAAGTATATTATTATAGACGTGGACATAGCAACTGGCCAGGACTGGCATATTCATAAAAATATCTAGTGGAAGGTGAGCCTTAGTTGTCCCGAATGCAGCCTTCACTCCAGAGGCTTGTGACCAGCAGGAGACGGAAAATTGTTGATAATGATGAGGAGAAATATTCTATTCTATTTTATAAATATTATATCGAAGCGAGCACCAACTGACTTACACCCTCATACATCACAGTATTCCCCGATAACATCATATAAAGTAATAATTTTCGCTTGCTGCGAATTAATGGAAAATCGATAAATTCTTAACAGTATCGGCACTTGGAAATTCTAGTATCTTCAACTACAATATATTACCATTCACTAAATCAGGGCCAATAAGCACATACTGGACATTTAAAATACTCTTCTAACAGATTCTTATTAGAGAACCGGGAGATATGGGAGGTACACGCTGTGCCACGCCGGCTGCATGGGAACCACAATCTTTCTTGCTTCTCCCGTGAAATAGCTTTGCTGTGTTTCAGAGAGAAGGGCAGGACAGGCAGTGTTATTGGCACCTAGACTTAACATCTTATGTCTCAGGATAGGCAACCTATAAATAATTGTTGCTTGTAAACTAGTTTATGTTCAAGAGCGACGTAAACCACTCACCATCTAGCACATTTGTCTGTTTGCCTATGCAACTTATATAAAAAAAAAGAAATGAGCTACTGTGGGTAAAGATCAACGTCACCTATTGATGTGAAATATTTCACACGAAACTAACCCTATTAAGTCTAGGCATCAATACGGACTCGAATCACGCAGTCAAACTGTCTAAACAGTTTTGCGGGACAATTTGTAACCTTAGAATTAAGTTGAAAGTTTATAAAACAAATTTAAAAAAAAAATATTCGTTACCTATCTTGAAACGCAACATGTTTAGTACCATTCATTATACTGCCTCTGTGAGTCTGTACGGTCTGACCGTGTACGACAGCATGTACAGCCTCTACTGTTCTACTTACCAAAACATAATAAAAGTTGTTTCTTTAGATAAGTAAGCAGTATTAAGTAACAGATTCACGAGCGAAGTAAGCAGGAATAGCTTTGTCCTTAAGTAATTCGACAAAGTAGCATGTAAAATACACATTTATAAAAACAATAAAGATTGTAAACCTCTCGTAGAAATCTATAAGCAAGTGTAAAGTTTTTATATCCTACTCCGGGTCCTAATAATGTGCAAAATTTTATGTTAATTCGTTTATTTGTTTTAACAAGATCTAATAAAAAAGCCAACAAACTTTATAACCACAATGTAACCTAATTAATAGCTATTTTATAAAGCGTAACAGGATTAAATTAAAAAAAATCCTAGCATATAAGTTAATATAAATGATAAATCATCATTATAAATCTTATCCCGTCCACTCAACCTTTTTTTTTTTTTGACGCCGTGGAAATGATTTGCGTATTCACCCGGGTATGGGGCGTCCACGATATGATATACCGCACTAAAACCACTGCCAGTTGCCTTCAGGAGTGTCCCGGAGTGACGAGAGCGAAAGGTCACCTCTAGGATGTGCTGGGCCGAATGCTCCACAGCACCGCACTCGTGCCACACTCGACACAGGTACGCACCGAAATATCCGTGTCCGGTAAGCACCTGTGTCAAGCGGAAGGTGAGGGGTTTCTTTCGGCGACGCATACACGCTGCCAGGACCAGACGCAGTGCCTCGGCCGTACCTTGATCGTACGGTGACTGCGCCAGGACCTCCCCCAACCCCCGTAACAACCACTGTTGCCCCAACCTCCACACATGTGAGAGCTCCTCCCAGCTAGGTGACTCACCGAATTCTGATTTCCTCTGCAAAACGAGGAGGCGCACCTCAGCGAGCACCAATGCCACGAGCTCCCACGGCGGATCTCCAGCCAGGGCAGTGGCTGCCACCTAGGGCTGATACTCTGCCACTCGTTCAACTAGGACCAAACATTGCACGACTTCCGGAACGTGGTCTCCACTCCAGAATTCTATTCGTTTACAGGAATCGTCGGCGTATTTACCCGACCCACTGTCACTTCAACATTCGTATGTGTAAGATATAAATATATGTCGTACTACTAATATTACGCGTCATACTTTTGACTCAAATCACCAGCGATACCAACTGACGCCCACACTTCACCCGCAAAACAATTTCCGAGTATATTTTAAGCCTTAATTTTCCATGAAGCTGTCAATAACACTGAATATTTATCGGGCGAAAATAAAAATAACCTTGAGAACGCTCAATTTAATCTGCGGGTAAACTCGAGATGGAAAATATATTCACATTAACCCCTGGGTTTTACCCCTCCCAAGAAACCCCTTATTGGGGGCAATTTTACGGCAACAAGTGGATGGATGTATATTATGTTGTACTAATCAGTAAAGTAATATTTTTAATTAACATTTAGTTTTTCTCTAATAAATCTGATAAATTAAAACACGAGAATGTTAGGTTCGTGAACATGACGTTCGTAGGTGATGTTGAAATTTGAGGTCCACTTCCATAGCTACGAGTACCATGCGGGCTCCTCCCTAACTTTCTGTTAATAATACAAGTCAGGATTTTTTTTACTGGGATTGCATTAGACACAGTAAAAGCTGTCTTTTTTTTTTAACGCCGGGAAATGCTCTGAGGCATCCCGCGGGGGAGTGGGACTCGCTGCGCCCGACAGCTGGTAAGTGGACGCAGCTCTACCCACTTAAACCCGGCGAGTGCCACCAATGCCGCCTTTGGTGAGGTGCCCCGGATCTAGTAAACAAACAGGGCACCTCGACGGCTAGTCAGTCCCGCAAGGGACCGACGCCACATCCACAGAGGGGTTGTCCCGCACCACAGAACAACCCCTCCCAACGTCGGGACAGTACAATGGGGTGAGGTTCCCATCCTCACCCATTTCCCCCTGCTCTTCTGTCCCCTCTTCTTATAAGTAGGGGTACCAAAAGTCCCCTCGGCCCAATTCGCTTCGCCCAAGATGCTCACCCTAGGCTACTGAGCCCCACCGCCACGACAAGGCCTGAACCATGGTGGGGAAAAGCTGTGTCTAATGTCTAAATAGGATTGCCTAGTTAAACTATTATTAGCTAACTTATTGACTAGACCATCATCATCATCCGTCCCTATCCGTCCAATTCTATTTTATTCGTATGAATAAGTAACGAAGTTAAGAATGTATGCTGAGATAAAAATAATTATGTCGGAGACGACCCGATCGGTCGTTAAATTGGAAAAGACATTTTGAGGTCACAACTTAATTTACCAGTTAATTTGGTTCATAGAAATAAATTTTGTAGGGTCTAGTAATCAAGGGTTAATTAATTAAAAATCCTACTAATATTATAATCGTTTGTAAGAATGTATGGATGTATGTTTGTGGCTCTTTCACGCAAAAACTAGTAAACGGAATTTTTTGTTTGGCTATAATTAATCCCTGTACTCCCACGGGATTGGGTAGTACGCGGGCAATGGCGGACTTACAGATTTGTCGCCTGTAGGCTATTCAATTTATGCCGCCTGTTAATTTTCCTACATAAAGTTTTGCTTACTTCAATTCTCTAGAATTTAGCAGCGGTTTAGCGGATTTGGTACATTTTCAAGCCGTAAAGATTTTGCTGATCCCAAAATTTGCTGCTCTCCCAAATACCATCACCCCCATAATTTCCGCCCCCAAAAATCTGCCGCCCTAGACTCCAGCCTACTCAGCCTGCTGGAAAAGCTGCCACTGTACGCGGGTGAAACCTCGAGGCGCTGCTAGTAGTAAATAATTAAATGGCTTATTTAAACCCATGAAATGGTAAGTTCTATCAATCAACACATAAGTCAAAGAACATAATATCTTACCTAGGGTAAGCTCAAAGATGGTAAAACTCTGTCAAACATAACTCTATTCTGTTATCCGGAATGTAGATTTTTTTTATAGTTTCATTTTTATGTAAGTTGAATGAGTAAAATGGTGGCCGTACCTACCTAATGTTAAGTGGTCAACATCGCCCATAAACACAAACGAACTAACCTGGGATAAGTTTAGACTACTCATTTATGCGTTGCCTTAGACGTTGTACGTAAGATGATAAGTTTTGCACGTCGTATATATTCCACCAGCAAATATATAAGAACATGGTGGTATTCTATGTTTAGCAGTGGACGGATAGAGGCTGATGATGATGATGATGATAGTAGTATTCGAAATAATGAACAAAGCGCACATGAGTATGCTTCTATATAAGTCTTAGCATATACCATATGTGAGATATTGGCTGTATGTCACCATCTCGTCATCAAGCAAATTACAATTCAATTCAAATAAAAAAAAAATTAAAATAGTACCAACAAAGTATCGTTTTGAACGTCAATTGAATCTAACACCGGTTCCAAGGCGATCCCACTGAGAATAACTGCCGAAACAAGCTCAGTGGTTCTAATCTTTTAAAAACGTATATTTACACAATGGAAAATTTTACATTTTGTTATCCTGAAATTTCATGGGAGAAATGGCGTCTTCCTATGGTGGGATGTTTCCATAAAATCTTTAAATTTACACACACATGTATGTCAAGCGCTGACAATTATTGTATATTTATACACGTCATTTAAATTAATAAAAGCGTAGAAGGAGTACCTTTATGAAAGCGCTTTACAATATAGGTAAACGAATTGTTTTTACCGCTTTATCACTTCATCAAAATTATATTAGATATAACGTACTGTGATTGGTCGCTTTTGTTGATGTGACGTCATTTTCTTAACGACTTCGCCTAAGACAATAAGCATTAGTGTGTTTTATGGGTAGTGCGTGCTGTCATTAGGATGTGGCGTGCTCGTGAGCAATTCACAGAATTCGCATAATTGCGACTAATGTTTCTTATCTCCATTCATCTGCCTCCTAATCATCGTCACCATTATCAGAGCCAGAGAGTCATCATTTTTTTAATATGCATTTATTATGTAAAATATGACTTATGTAGGATACAGCAACAGTAGGGACTCATCCCCACCATGGTTCAAGCCTTATCGTTGCGTTGGGGCTCAGTAGCCTAAAGTGAACCCAGAACCTTTTTTTTTTTTTTGTCCGGGCGCTTAATTGGCCCGGCCCGCGTGTCGCCTCTGACGTAATCAGAGATATAATTTCTTTAATATTTATTTCAAAACAATAATAAAACTAGTTGATTGTATATAATAATTTTATCGCAAAGTAAAAACATATTACGCCGTCTGATTTCTGGACGTTTCATTTGCCAGCTAAAATATCGTACAATGTCAGGTTACATAATGCAGGCTCTCTTATATTAAAAATAAAAAGCAAAACAATATTCTTTTTAGCAATAATAATAATATCAAACTTTTGACTGCAAGCACACTCTTAAAATCAAACTTGCAGTGTTGATGGCGTATAATTGCAAAGTAGACACTCAACACTGCCTGTTCCTTGCTATCACTTGGCTTGCAGTCTTAATACAATAATTAATAAAAACGTCTCTTAAATTCCTATCTGCGATTAGTTTTACGACATTTTCTTTGCTAAATTCGCAGTCTAGAGCCTGCTCAGCGTCAAATCGCGCCCAAACCCAGAACCTTGGGCGAAGCTAAGTAAACCGAGGAGGCTGCTCTTTGTACCCCTTTTATAAGGAGAGGAGACTAAAGAGTAGGGGGGCAAGGGGCGAGGATCCTCACCCCATTGCACTGTCCCAACTTTGGGAGGGGTTGTGCGGGACAACCCTTTATTGTGGGCCTGACTAGCCCTCGAGGTGCCTGTTGCTCAACAGATCCGGGGCACCCACCAAAGGCGACATTGGTAGCACTCGCCGGGTTTTAGTGGGTAGAGCTGCGTCCACTTACCGACTTTCGGGTGCAGCGAGTCCCGCGTATCCGCCTGGGGAGTATCCCTTCCACCGCGGGATGCCTAAGAGATGCAAAAGAAAAAAAAGGACACAGCATGTGTCCCTACCAACTTATAGCCTCCGCGGGTTCCTTTAACTTAATAAAGTGCTGCAAATTTAACGCCGCAAAAGCCTCTCGCAATGTGAGAACAATAAAATTTTCTTAGTTCATATAAATAGCTTTGAAAGTTTAGTATAGGTCAGAATATATAGACAACCCAGCAGATAGGCTAGGATGGTAAGCGGTTACCCTACTTTGAATATCAACTAGCTCACTTCAGACTAGTCTTTTTCTAGTCTAACTAAGCCAAACTTCCAGGTTTTTTTTTGTCTAACTTAGCTTAATTTTTTCATGGTTCAGGGGAATGTATTTTTCATGTATTTATATTGTATGTTCCTGGACACTATGAGGGATTCGCCCTTGGGAGTGGACTACACTAACTAAACCCCCTGCGAGCGTCTTCAGCCGCTTTTTATGGCTCCTGGGTCTGCAGGCAACAGAAACACCTCAGCGACAGGCTGGTCCCGGTAAAGGCCAAACTACTCCTCGTAGGGGAGGACTGCCCGGCCAGTAGCTGCACTACCAGTCCCTTATTATGGAACCCAGCAAAATTTATTGGCGGAAGAAACATGATGGTGGTACCCCGACCATTTCCCCTATCTGTATTATGAAATTTTCCATTAATATTTTCGTTTATCTATTTATTACCGTTCTAATTAATAACTATAATTATTCACTTATGAACAGATGAATATTTAAATAATGTTTTATTGTGAATATATTTTATTAATAAAATTATATTCATTATCATCTCTATTATTAATTTATAAATTAATAAACAACCAAACCTCGAATAAATAAACTCGAATGATTAAAAAATAATTGGTCCGTGTTGTTTTTAAAGAGAATATAATAGATAATAGAGAGAATAACCAACGGAATTATAGAAGAAGTATTTAAAACAATTCCTTACGATCACTCATTCTTTAAATACAGTTTTTAACGGAAGTAAAAATATTATAACTTTATCAAATATTTGATTAAGAAATATTCTTTATATGACATAGAATTTTTTTTTACATTTTACCTCAAATGACAAAGAGTATTTTATTTTTTACATTTTACCTCGTGCGACAAAAAGTAATTTCCTTTTTACATTTTACTTCATGTGACGTATTTTCTTACACGTCATCGTTACTTTATGTCGTCGTCTCATCCGATAGACGTCTACTCGATATGGGCCTATTTGAAGCATTTCTTACACGACCAGTCCTACGCTGCCGGTTTCCCGTGACGTCTGATTGTCGGTCTACCATGTGAGGCCGACCTACGCTAGCTCTTCAAGTACACAGTCGCCACTCTCTTGCCTGATCAATCAAAGCATGGTCTATCATTACTTTTATCACATTTTTTCTCATTTAATTCTACAAAAAAGTTTTGTTACATATAAAGATGTAATCCAACACAATCCATTTAGGTACTTCTTAGAACATAATAATACCTTTTAATAACAATCTAAATGAACAGATAATTTTGTCATCGCTTAATTGGCTTCTTTAGTAAACATGTAAAATTTAATAAAGAAGAATAAGTTCGTCGAAAGTTTGTAAGTATGAAGTTCAGACAAATGAAGTTTCCTTCAATATGCGATGTGCAAAAGTGGATTTACATAAGCCAACTTAGTCAGGGGACAAGGCTATTTGAAATTTAAACGACATCAAATTAAGTCCAAATTTCTGTTCCACGTGTTGTTTTATTAAAAACTTTGCCTCTCTCGCGCCGACATAATATGTACTTAATATAATATGATAATTTGGTGTCAAGTCCTGGATGGAATGTAAAACTATGGCACTGATTTTAATATTGCATAATGTGTGCAGTTTGGTCATACTTGGAAGATAGTTTTGGACGTTGTCGCAAGACGACTATGTCTCTAGTATGTTATCCGAATCGTTTTTGAAGTGATAACTTCTTTAGCCACGTTGAGCACTTTTTGTAGGGGAAAATCTTATAGGTTCGCGCCAGAGAAATGTTTTTTTTCTTTTACGCCGGGAAATGCTCTGAGGCATCCCGCGGGGTAGTGGGTCTTCCCAGGCGGGTGTGTGGGACTCGCTTCGCCCGAAAGGTGGTAAAGTGGACGCAGCTCTACCCACTAAAACCCGGCGAGTGCTACCAATGCCGCCTTTGGTGAGGTGCCTCGGATCTGTTGAACAAACAGGGCACCTCAACGGCTAGTCAGTCTCTCAAGGGACCGACGTCACCTCCACAGAGGGGTTGTCTTGCACCACAGAACAACCCCTCCGTCGGGACAGTACAATGCTCTACTGCTCTGCTCTTTTGTCCCTTCTTCTTATAAGAGGGGTACAAAGAGCAGCTCCCTCGGCTCAATTTGCTTCGTCCAAGGTGCTGGATTCACCTTAGGTTACTGAGCCCCACGGTCACGACAAGGCTTGACCCATGCTGGGAAGAGACATGCTGTTGTGACATAATGACGTCATTGTGATTTTTTTTTTTTTGTAATAAAATTTGCATAATACAATGAAGAAATATAACATTTTTTGGATTACTTTTGATTGTGTGAGCGAGAGAGTACAGACAACTTTTAAGCTAATAATATGAGCGAATTAAAGGAAACTTGCTGAGACCCCAAAGGCTAGGCGAATAAAAACCAATTGAAAATTTAAGTAGTACCTATTGAGTATTCAAAATTTTGCTTGTATTGTTTTGGAGTTCTTTATTGTTTATATTTTTATATTTTACTGCTGTTTATTGGACCATTGGACGAAAATAAGGTCGTCGCCTCTTTTATAATCATAAGAACATTTGTATAATACTAACACAAATATGGATCTATGGTCCGAAATAAAGAAATATTATTATTATTATTATTTAGGGGTAAGCATTCAACGTGTATTACTTTTACTATTGTGTATTTATGCTAAGTAGTTGATCCCGAATTTTGATTATACTGGTTCGAGTTCCAGGCATTCAACATATATTTATGAACCGTTGCCCGCAGCTTTGCCTGCGTTAATTTAGCCTTTAAGGCTAAATACTAAATTACCGATTTATCTTTAAACTACGTGGCTAATTTAGCATTACACTAATGACATAAATTTTCAAATCGCATATAGTTAGAAAATTAGCTCCTATATGAAAACTTACGAAGTTTATCTCTTTGTTTTGTTAGTAATATACCACTATGTGTATCTTGCCATCTAGTTAAAAGTCTTCGTAAAGGCTGATGTCAATGTGAACGAACCGAAGAAACGGATTGTAGATTTTTTATAGGAATCCTATGAAATCTAGCACACCTGACGTCGAATCGTCTGAATTTATGCGCGGCCTCCTTGAGTACCAATTATTTCACGTGTGTGGCTTGGATAGGTGTACGTTTTAATATAAGGGTGGTTTTTTTATTTATTTAAAGTCCAATAAAACATCTAGGATCATTAGCGACTACAAATTATTCAACATATGTTCCGAAGAAGTCGTAGAATTAAAAAAAAATCATCTTTTGTAAATTTCCATTTCGGTTACTATTTTCGAAGGACCAAAGTTGTATTAGTTTTTTTAGTAAAAGCAGATTGGTAGCAGGAAAATTTTCCGAAATTTTTCACCGCCCTTGCTCTGACTAAGAGGTAGTGCCATGCTGCTTTGCAGTCGAATTGGGCCAGCACGACCGGGGTGGTACCTCTCGTTCACATAATACCGGCGTCAAGTGACATCTATTTTGTTGCGATTCGTGCGGTTTATGAGTTTCCGGTGGCCCATTGGGGGGATAGGAAAAAAGAGGCTAACGCATCTACTTAAATTTTGATTGTGCGGATGTATATGGGCGTCGGTAGTCACTATAAGGTTGATAAACTCCGTTTGCTTGGTTGCCTCTTTAGTGCATAAAAAATATCAGTCTAGGCCAACCGGCTGCCAAATCAACATAAAATAAAACCAAATTCATCAAATTTGAACCTGACTTTATCCTACATATTTTAATATTAATTATAGTATTTTTTTCTATTCACAATATTCGGGTTCTATTATGGCTAATGAATGATCGAAGAGCTTTGTGTTCGCCGGCTCGTAAATAAAATACAGACTTGATAAATATTTTTGTGATAAATTTAAATAATTAACTTGATATTGAGGTCTTGGGTATGATCTGCTGGGCTGCTGGCTTAAGGATACTATTTTAGATTATAATTATAAAATGATGCAGAGTTAGATAATCGATTATTATTAATTAGTGCACATCTTAACTTTAACATATTAGGTATATCTCCATGTTGTGGCCGTGGCGAGGGTTCGGTCGTCTTACCTCCCCCTCTTGTAAGAAGAGAGGACAAAAGATCAGGGACAAGGAGCGAGGATGGGAACCTCACCCCATTGCACTGTCCCGACGTTGGGAAGGGCTGTTCTGTGGTGGTCAACCCCTCTGTGGAGGTGGCGTCGGTCCTTTGGGGGACTGACTAGCCATCGACGTGCTCTTACCATCTTTCGGGCGCAGCGGGTTCCAAATACCCGCTCGATGAGTCCCCCCTCTCCCGAGAGATGTCAAAGAGCATTTCCCGGCGCAAAAGAAAAAAGGGATCGGTCATATTGGCGTTCATTGAAGGAGGCCTATATTCAGTAGTGGATAGGAGCTGATGATGATTATGATATAATAAATACAATCTCACAAATAGCACTGACATAGATCTTACTCTATATACATAGCTTACCTACCATTGTGACTGACACGTGAGACTTTGAAAATGTTTATTCTGACCAGCGGTGATTATTTGGATAGGTTATTTTTTTCGGGATGATCTATGCTAACAGCCCAAAGGCCCTAATGCTACATCGTATTAGTGTGAGCCGATTTGGCTCACTTTAGGTTTGTAAAAGTGGGGGGTTGCCCAAGCTTTCGTTTCGTTTAGTAATGAAATAACATAAAACGTTAGCCTTAGCAAAAAATCCTTTAACATATTATATAAATAGTTATCTTATTCTATTCTCACACAAATAGTGTTAATAAATCCCGAATATAAGATACATAGCCGCATTATGACTTCCATATTGCAATAAGCTGATCCAAATGGGCAAAAAGAGGACGAACCTCAAAGATATTTTTGAGAAGGCTTTTTCACTCGTTTCTTGGTCGGGTCATGCTAATAATCTCGACCTCGACGTCTCGGGTCCGACCCCGATACATGCATAGGAATAGAGAAAAAGTAAAAAAGGTACAATTTAAATAAATATCGAAGAGATATTATAGATAGAGAAGGTTTGAATTACAGGTATCATTTAAGGGCCCTTGGTAGGTGAAAACGGCAAAATTAGCTGTTTCCTATTAGCTGCTATTTAACAACTTGAAGATTTCTGGCACTGATATTTATAATATGTATTACAGAACGTATGTATGAGGTGATGACAGTTTTCAAAACACGATTGGAAAAATTTTGCTCCATAGAAAAAAAATCTGAAGTAACCTCTAAAATTTCATATAAATGAATATTACGACCGTGTTTTACAATAATCATTCTTATAAAATCACAAACACATAGGTTTTTACCCTGACGATGTGTTGACAGTTTTAGATTTCCAAATACTAAAAAAAAATATTAACTCTTAAGATAAAAATTCGAAGTTTCCATACTAACCACGGACCTCGGGCCACACATCACCCGTGAGACCCAGTACCGCTTCGGCATTCGCATGCGGGGGTTGTGTCGCTCGTCACGCGGAACCCGCGAAAGTTACGAGTCCAAAGCAAGAGTAAACAAACTAATATTACCTTGGAAAATAAAAGAAAGTCGCTATCGATATTGACTTCCTACTTGTCTGTCTTTACAAAATAATGTTTAGCTAAATATTACAATATATGGTATGGTAATGGATTTTAGTAATTTTTAAATTGTAAATACTTACATGTGCCGGACCGTATGGCAATGGATCAGCCGTCTTTGCGTTCATTGAAGGAGGCCTATATTCAGCGGTGGACGGATAAGGGCTGATGATGATGATGAAATACTTACATAATTTACTTAGATACGAACGTGAAGAGTGGTGTGTGGAGTAAATACTATAAATTGTTATAGAATACATACTATTTGAAAAGATTAGTTCTAGTTTTTTTTGAATTTGAAAAAAAATATTAAAACTATACAAATATATTATTTTATTATAAATAAAATTGAAGTGTCTGTATCGCATTATACGAGTAATTTCAAACTTTTCCCTAAATATGACGACCTCTGTGGCTCAATAGTTAGCACATTGGCGCTCAAGCCCGAGGTAGTGGGTTCAAATCCCGCCAGGGAACAAAAAATTTTCTGTGTTCCTGGGTCATGGATGTGTATTATACATATAATAAAAAACTTATATATATACATGTATAGTATAAAAGTATTAAATATAATATTTCCGTTGTCTGGTATCCGTAATACAAGTTCTACGATGATTTACCACGTGACCAGATTGACGTGGTGTAAAAAGAGTCCATAGATTTTATTTGTTCGGTACTTACATCGAAAACCATTTTTAAAATCTGTCTGTTTATCTTACTTAGCCGGAAGTTTGGCTTAGTTTGGTTTGCCTCGGGGAAACGGGGACTCCCTAGTCGGGTGTGTGGGACTCTCTGCACCCGAAAGATGGTAAGGTTCTACAGGCAAACTAAAGGCAGCTCTACTCACTAAAACCTGGCGAGTGCCACCTATGCCGCCTTTGGTGAGGTGCTCTAGATCTGTTGAGCAACAGGGCACCTCGACGGCTAGTCAGTCCCCCAATTCCCCCGACGCCACCTCCACAGAGGGGCTGTCCCACACCACAGAACAACCCTTCTCAACGTCAGGACAGTGTAATTGGGTGAGTTTCTCATCCTCGCCCCCTGGCCTGCTTTGTTGTCCTCTCTTCTTATAAGAGTACAAAGAGCTCAGTTCAATTGGCTTCACCCAAGGAGCGTTTTTTTTTTTTTTTTTACGCCGGGAAATGCTCTGAGGCATCCCGCGGGGGAGTGGGTCTCCGCACGCGGGTATGTGGGACTCGTTGCGCCTGACAGCTGGTAAATGGACGCAGCTCTACCCACTAAAACCCGGCGAGTGCCACCAATGCCGCCTTTGGTGAGGTGCCCCTGATCTAGAAAACAAACAGGGCACCTCGACAGCTAGTCAGTCCCGCAAGGGACCGACGGCACCTCCACAGAGGGGTTGTCTCGCACCACAGAATAACCTCTCCCAACGTCAGGACAGTACAATGGGGTGAGGTTCCCATCCTCACCCCTTGCCCCCGGCTCTTCTGTTCCCTCTTCTTATAAGAGGGGTATAAAGAGCCCCCTCGGCCCAATTAGCTTCGCCCAAGGTGCACCGCTCACCCTAGGTTACTGAGCCGCCACGACAAGGCCTGAACCATGGTGGGGTTCGCCCAAGGAGCTAGGTTCACCTTAGACTACTGAGCACCACCGCCACGACAGGGCTTGAACCATGATGGGAAACGCCATGATCCTACGTACATCATTATATCCTCTTAAAATATATTTTTTTCAAAGTAATTAATATCTACATTAAAAGTGAACGAATATTGACGATTATCATGATTAAAGTTAAGAAGATGCATGATGCGTAAATTAAAGTTTATAAGCACTCAATAGCTTTTGTTGATGAATATTTTGTACTTAAAAGTTTTGGGGACTTAGCCAACAAGGTAAGTAACCTTCTCTCAATATTCTATTCACATACTTAAACTCGAAAGTAAAGTTTATAATGCTGTTGTATTACTTTTCGCTTATGAAACAAATGTAAACTTCGATGTCCGAACAATAAAATAAAGTTTGTTTTATTTTGTAACGTTTATAAGGTAGATAAAGAGACTTGATATCGAGAAAATATATAGAATATACGCGTGTAGAATTATTGTTTAACAATGCGTCGCTTTAAAGGAAAAGTTTCTTTTATTCTATTTAAATAAAATCTTGTTTTAAAGAAAGTTATTTTTACTTTTAATAATTTATCTATACATCTATTAAAATAACCGCTTTTTACTAAATGCATATTGATGTATACACGGTACATAATATGTACCGTGTACCATCTGTATACCAGTTACTATGAACATTTTGTAGTAGTGGTATTAGGCAATGTAATTACTGGCACAGAGACTTAACATCTTGTATCTTGGGATAGGCATTTATACATTATTTAAATTAAATAATTGTGTTAATTAAGATATTCAGTACTTAGCAGCTCATTTAAAAAAATATGTGTTTTTTTTTCCAAAAGAACACCAATACGATTGAAAATGGGTCCATAATATTATGTAGTTTTAAGGCTCAGTCAAGTTTCATTTCGATAAATGAATAAAACAATTGTACTTTTTACACGCTTTATAATAGCTTCACCTGTATGTTTGTATGTATGTTTGTAACCGACTCCTTTAGACTTGATTTTGACTCACTTCTATCGACCAGATTTTGTTCAAACTTTGTAGATTTATCGAGGACAATACAACAATTTGATAAAATTATTCCAATTTCCTGATCAGGATGATCAGGATAGCACATGCTAGGAAGGCGTAAGGCGCGCAAGTTACCTACATCACTTATGTTGTTTTTAGTCTCGCTCATTTCTGAAGTGTGCTCAATATAATATATTATATATGCGTGAGGTGCTCAATATTCATTATTAAAAATATTTCATCGGTATCTATTTAATATAAAAACTTAGTTACTAGCACCACGCTTTTTTACAATAAGTAATTTTGTTAACCCATTTAATTCATCCATTAAAAATTATTTTCAAATTTTTAGTTGGGTTTGCTATTAATGCGTGTTTTTTAGTTTTTTTAACTATAATTTATTTATTATTTAAATGGTCTAACTGAAAACTCAAGTTAGCCGGTTAGCAAATAGTAAAACGTATAAGTGTCAATGTGACTTATTTAGCTTATTATCTAAATATATTTTATTTTAATTAAGGAATAATCAAATACTTTAATTTTTGATAGATTTGATAAGTAAAAAATAATATAAAGATTTACTTTATGCTACTTAGCATAATACGAGTATAATGGCCAATATGACACATTGTACCTTTTAGGGTGTTTTAAACAAAAATATTTTAACAAAAACTAACGTAGAAGGGCCAATGTGACGTAAAAAAATAACCGATAAATGTATAAATAAAATAGTGCAGTGCAAATGAGGAGGATAGTTGTCTTAGATAACGAGCAAAGTTTCGTAAACTTCGGTTTTATCAATCGACAATTATAGCAAATTTAAACTTTGGAAGTCTCTCCTGTAAAGTTGTAATTTTGCATTTTGGCCCATATACGTAGGACCCATCGATATGCCAAAATAGCATTTTTTACAATTTTAGTCTGTCTGTCCGTCTGTCTGTCTGTTTGTTCCGGCTAATCTCTGAAACGGCTGGGCCGATTTTGATGGGACTTTCACTGGCAGATAGCTGATGATATAAAGAGTAACTTAAGCTAAAAAAATAATCAGCCTCGATCCGCGTACGGCTGTAAATCTAAGTTAACGCGGGCGAAGCTGCGGGCAACAGCTAGTATTTACATATAAGCAGACAAGCAAAGACTCTGTACCACATTTACTTCAAATTTGACAGTTTCTAAGCGAGAAACCTAAGTACATACGTTACGATAACCATGTGCAAACTCCGTATCACCCCGATTAAGAACATTTACTAAGCTCTTACACAATTAACGTCTTTCGTACGTGACTTGTGGAATCTTGAATGTAGATTTATTAGTAATTAAGCAAATAAAAATCGTCCGCCATAGAATGACATTACGCGTCGTACAAGCACGCTAAAATGGCAGTGGGCACATAAAAGTACCGCGAGAATTGCGCTTGTGCCGCGCTTCTGTAAGGGTACCTGCTTGTTTCTACAGTGAAACAGCTGTTCTTTGTTTCAGAGAGAAGGCAATGTAATTATTGGTACTGAAATATGGTTTCTTGCGTCTCAGGATAGGCAAGACATAAGTTGCCTGGGTAAGTATCATGTCAACTTGTTTAAGTTCATAGACGCTGATCACTTACCATTAGGTGGCTCGTCTGTCCGTCCAACAAATGTTCGCCCCGTAATTATATATTATTGGAGATTTCAGATACATTTAGTTCTCATAAGAATATATAATTATTGTCTTACATGAGGAAAGCTTGTCTGTGGTAATAACATTAAAACATGGTGCTTAATCACTAATTTAAATGCAATCAAACATATTTTTTAAGTAGATGCGTCTATCCAAAGGGAGGGGCCCTTTGTAACTTATTCTAGTACGTTAACGTACTTATTCTAGTATGTTAACGTACTTATTCTAGTACGTTAACGGACTTATTCTAGTACATTTTATTTTTACTATGTTCTACTTATCGTCGTAACGATAGCCACGTGTCTGCCCTTTGCGATACAGGGCACCAATTATATACAAAAATAAGCTTATAAAATATTTAAAGTTGTACCCGAACTTCGTAAAGAGCTCATTTCTATTTTGGTAACAAAGATTTATATAAAACATTATGGAACGGTGAGGGTCGACTTTTGAAAGATTATAACTTAAGCAATATTTAAAAGTATAATTCTTATAAAATTTTAAATCATTTTATCGTTGCTTATTTTCTTGGTAAATAGTGTATATTTTAAACGGGTTTTAGGTGTAATAAATATTTATGAATAACCACGTTAACTTAGTCATATTTTAAGCTGGTAAGTTTTTTTATAATAAAATTAAAGGACGCTTATTACACCACGTCAATCTGGTCCCGTGGTAAGTTCTCGAACGTACCCGTAACTTGTGTTACGGGTACCAGACAACGGAAATACAATTAATACTTTTATACTATACATATAATATTTAAGATTTTTATTTTATAATAGGTACATATATTGCTTCCATGACCCAGGAACACAGAAAACTTATTTGTGCCCTGGCGGGATTCGAAGCCACTACCTCTTGGCTTGAATGCCAACGCGCTAACCATTGAGCTACTGAGGTCGTCAAATTATGTCCGGGGTACTACAAACGGAAACAAATCTTAGAAATTTTCAAATGTATTGTATCTTTTATGTTATTTGGATAACAAACAGGCACTCATTCCACCTGCGACAAGTGGTCAGCGTCACCCATTATCATAAACGAGTTTACCTGAAACTGTCCCTAATTAACTAATTCATGTGTTGCCTATCCTATGACATAAGATGTTTATCTGTGCCAGTAATTACACTGTCTGTCCCGTCCTTCTCTCCGAAACATAGCATAGCTATATAACTAAATATATATAAGCAGTATAGTAGTACCCATGCAGCCACAATACAAGAGTGCAGCCTGCACAGCGCTTGCCCAGGTATAAGCAATTATACTTATCATGCAGTACTTGGCGGAATTCGAAACTTCAACATCTTGATTAGATGTTGAAGTATTTTTTTTTTAATAATTGTAGTTCTAATATATCCGAGTCCCTAAAGTACCTACGTATGTAAAATAAGTAACGAAATGGGGAATAAAAACTAAAATACTTTGTTCAAAAGTATCCACTTGACACTCGAGATCAAGGCCCGAGACACCACCTGAATCTTAGCAAACTTTTGTCATGGATAAGGCTTTGTGAAGAGCAGCACAACAATATCTATTTTACTGTTATAAATTTATAATAATCTGTGATAGTGAAACAACTTTTACGTACTTTTTTGCGGTGTATTAAGTTTTTGAAACGAAGTCCTTTATGGAGCGTTGCGGAGGGGTACGTAGCCGGCAAAAAACGACGTAACGTTAAATAAAAGCGTAAGATTTTTATTGACATGATCCTACTAAGAAACAAATCAAATTTAATCTACCATTGAAATACACGTGTTTGACTGATGCAACACTGCCTCGGTAGCTGTGTGTTACACTATTGGGGCTGATTAGCAAAAAAAAACCAAGTTCGAAACCCATCGATCTCAGGTAACTATTTTTCACGCCGAGAAATGCTCTGATTTTTGTCGATAAAAAATCATAATAAAACATGTATACCCAAATAATTATTTTCTTTATACCTCGAATAGAACTTAAAATTAATATTTTTATAATAACGAACTTCGTTCCTATCTGGGGTCCCACGACGCCACACGGTTTTTTTACATGCCAACGCTTCGGATACTTCACTGCAACTACTAGAAGATTTCATGGAAGATACCACACCCTGGGAATGAGGCTTTCCTCCCAGGCATATTAGGGATAGGATGTTAAAATTGTTATAGAATACATATTATTTGAAATGATTAGTTCCACTAAGTTTGCTTCGCCGGTTCTTCTCAGTGGGTTTGTCTTAGAACCGGTGGTAGATTCAATTGACGTTCAAAAATATACTGTATTGGTACTATTTTGAATAAAAAAAGAGAGGTGTCAAGGGACACCCGGATGGAACGAAGTTCTTTTCGATTAATTAGTGAAGAAATTATTGTAATAAAAAACAAAAAAAAAGGTGTAAGGCAAATAATTATTCGGGTAGGTATATTTTTTTATGATTTTTTATCGATAAAAATCAGAGCATCTCGGCGTAAAATAATAAAAAAAAACAAAAAAAAGTCACCGAGATCGGTGGGATTTGAACTAGGGTTTCTTACTAAGCATCCCCAATAGTGTAACAAAAACAGTTACCGACGCAGTCTTGTGTCTATCAAAAAGCCGCACGGCTTACAACTATAGCAAAAAGTGTCGTTACAACTTTTCATCTATTTTTTTTCCGTCTAGCCACCTTTCGTAACACGCGATAAGGAACTACGTTCCAAAAATATTAACTTTTGACTTTTGACAACGGTAGTCCACTCGTAAACGCTGGAAAGTAACCGAAACGTCGGGCCTGTCAGAAACTTAATAAACCGCGATAAAATCTGTAAAACTCATTATAATGAGTGAAGTTCGCGTAAACATCGCATCTGTGGTAGATAATTATAAAAGACTAGTTGTTATCAAACGACAAATCGAATCTATACCAATTTTATAAAGTGTGTTTTGAACGCGCTAATCTCAGGAACTACTGGTCCGATTTGAAAAATTACATTAAAATATATAATAAATAAATTACATTACAAATACAATTAAACAGTGTTAGATAGCCCATTTATCGAGGAAGGCTTATAGGCTATATAAAATCACGCTGTGACTAACAGTAATTAAGTTGAGTAAGTTAACGCGGGCGAAGCTGTGGGCAACAGCTAGTTATTTATGATACTGCTGATTATATATGATTTATGTTGCCCGCAGCTTCACCAACAAAAATACAACAAGTATGATTTAGAAATAATTAATTTTATCTTACTTCCTGCCCATAGCTGGATTCGAACCCACATTCCTAGCAAGAGTATAAATCATGCTATAGCTACAGCGTCAGTTTTCTACTTTAATAGAATAAAAGCATCGAGTTCCGTTACTCGGGTCTAAAATTTTATTCTCCTTTGAGACCTTTATTTGGCGTCAAGAATAAATACAAATTGTGATAAATCGTCCGAGGTGGAATTAATTTCTGTGACATTTTCTTCCTGACAATTTTGAAACATGCAAAAGTTATTAAGTTTGAGGAGTAGCTTAATAAGTCAAGATTGATGGTGCACTGGTGGTGGTTGGAATGAAAAAAATACCGCGAAAAGTAGCCCATGACGTCACTATATTTGTTAATTATGATAAACGTTTTGTCAGCATCCTCATTTTTACAGAAATTTGTAGTTATAAATTTGTGTATATAATATGTAATTATGTAACGAAATATTAAAACACGTTTTTCATCAAATTAAAATCTAATTAAATAGAAATTCTGCAATTTTTTTTAGTACTAAATGATAAAGTATAAATGTTTTTTTTAATTTTTGGTTATTATTTCGCCCTTAATTTACAAATGAGCATTTATGCTGGCCTCTTATTTGCATGTCAACAGACAACAAGCAATAAAAATCCATAAATCACTAACAAAAAGTGGAATTAGTTATATATTATATTTAAAATATCTTTTTTCTAACGATTTTTATCCATTATTGGTAAGTTTTATTGATTAAGTTTTTCCATTTCGAACCACAAAACTCGCTCCAACTAACACCACTTATTAATCCCCATCGATTTTAATCAAACTTGTATAGTTATAACAATATAATGTAGTAATGCTTTAAGTTTGTATACAGGAGGTAATTTAAAAAACTTATCCGATTTTAAAAACTCTACCACCAGTATTATGCTTTTTTTTTTAACGCCGGACATACTTTGAGGCATCCTGCCTGGGGAGTGGGTCTCCCCAGACGGTTATATGGGACTCGCTGCGCCCGGAAGGTGGTAAGGTGGACGCAGCTCTATCCACTAACCCGGCGAGTGCCACCAATGCCGCCCCTGGTAAGATGCCCCGAATCTGTTGAACACTGCATCTCGACGGCTAGTCCTTCATGAGAGCGACACAAACCCTACAGAGGGGTTGTCCCGCACAACAGAACAACCCCTCCCAACGTCGGGACAGTGCAATAGGGTGAGGTTCCCATCCTCGCCTCTGTCCTGTCCAGGGGGACAAGACTGCTCTTTTGACCCCTATTCTTATCTGTTCAACAGCTAGTCTAAAACAATGTCGATAATCTTCAAAAATCTAAGTTAATATTAATGTAAAATCTCTTAACAAATTGAAGCATGAATATTTAAATATAATATTATTTAATGGTTTACACGTAATAAGCACTAAAGTCTTATAGTTCGATGTAAAAGGTACTCAACTCCGATAGTCGCTTTAGATAGTTTTGTATGCGAGTAATTAAAGTTAACAACTTTGATTATGTTTATTAAACGTTTAACACTAATAATATTGAACATATCTGAACGCGTTTAGATTAGAGCTAGGAAGTTTGCAAGCGGAGCTGAATATTATCTTTCGGACCATTACATCTTATTTGTTTATAAAATTTACGTACAAAGTGTGCAAGTTTTAAACGTATTTTAAATATTCGTTAATATAAAATTCACTTAATTTTTCTACGCATTTCAGTCAAAAATAAAAATAAAGTGCTTATTTTGTGATAAATATATCAACCTACAAATGGCTAAAATGTTGGGATTTATTTGAAGTCTTTATTATATCGTTGGACATATTATTATGATTTATAAAGTTTCTATGAAAACCTGCAACTTGAGTTTCACTTAAATTGTATTATACGTGTTTATATATGTGTCTCTATATATGTATGAATATATATTATGTATTTGTATCTATTACCTTAATTTTTGTCTTAGTGTTAAGTAATTGCTTGTATTGATCATACAACGTAGATTTAAGGGTTAGCTAGTATTACTTTTTTTTTGTCATTCTTCTTTTGTACTATGTCCGCATTTGTTTTTCTACATGCACTCTAGGTCTGCTAGCAGAAATCTCTTTAACGGATGAGAACACCTGTGTATAACTTTTAATTATTAACTATATTATGTTACTTTAAATACCTTTCATGTACATAATTTTGTAAATTGTCCATACTTATTGAGTTTGAGGGTTTAGATGGATAAAAGTTACTTAATCATAATATTATAAGCCTTCTTGTACCTCTTTGTAAAGTGCCTTGCTACTTTGAAGTCTATTTGGGCCGGCACGAGCGGCGTGGTACCTCTCGCTCACATAATACCGGCGTCAGTGATAGCTATGCTGTCCTGTTTCGTGCGGTTTGTGATTTTCCAGTGGCCCATTGTTGGGGTAACCAAAAGGAGGGCAACGCATCTGCATAGCCTTTGGTTGTGCGGATGCTTATTTTTTTTTTGTTTTAAATAGGAAGGGGCAAATGGACAGTCGGAACACCTGGTAGTAAACCTGAAAGTTTATTCTATTCTATTCAATTTTTTTTTTGGTCTGCAGCGGAAATTTGCAGCCCAAACCATAGCTAGTACCGGGGATGGTTTTAAACCTAGCCGTGTGTGGGGTTCGCACTTGGGCAGTGTCGTTACCCTTAGGTTACGGTTTTAGTAACCGCTGCAAGCGCCCTCCACCGTCTTTTGAGGGTCCCGGATCTTGCAACGACACAGGACCCTCGGCGACAGGCTGGCCTCGGCGAGAGGCCAGTTTCTATTCTATTCTAGTAAGTGATCACTGACATTCAAAGACACCCACTATATGAAATCATTTGAAGTTTTTTGAGTTGTATCGATTCGGAAATACCGTGGGTAGCAGCTCCCTACCGTGGAGTCTACATAGTGCCAGTGCGAGGCAAGTATTCTAGTAAAAAGCGTACCCGTGTAGTAGATTTTCCAATATCGAGGTGATGTGGGTGAAATTCTGACTTTGACGCGATGTCTGGTGGAAAAATTCTGATGCAGAATAAAATTAATAATAATTATTCAGTAATTATAAATTCGAAGATCGGTATCACGTGGAACTGGAGTAAAAATATATTTCGGACTTGTACATATTTTTATTGACTCCTATAATTTTTACGATTGCTTTTATTGGTATAGTAAAACTGAAAGAACGAAACACTCACATTTCTTTATAGACTGGCATAATTTGGAAGAATATTGTTTTCTATTTTACACAAGATAAGAGGTTTTACACAAATAGAAGTTACCTTCTAGTAAAACTTCTTTTGCAGATTTTACCTGATTTATTAAGGCTTTCACCTTCCTGACCGTTACGGCACCTTACAGTTATCATTAATATTATTAGCATTGATATCCCCACCATAGTTCAGGCCTTGTCGTGGCGGTGGTGCTCAGTAGCCTAGGGTGAGCCCAGCAACAACCCGCCCAGTCATGGGAAGCGAATTGAGCCGAGGGGGCTCTTTGTGCCCTTCTTATAAGAAGAGGGGACGAAAGAGCGGTTATTCTGTGGTGCGGGATAACCCCTCTGTGGAGGTGGCGTCGGTCCCCTGAGCGAGTGACTAGCCGTCGAGGTACCCTGTTTGCTCAACAGATTCGGGGCACCTCACCAAAGGCGGCATTGGTGGCACTCGCCGGGTTTTAGTGAGTGCATCCAATTACCAGCTTTCGGGCGCAGCGAGTCCCACATACCCGCTGAGGGAGACCCACTCCCCCGTGGGATGCCAGATCAGAGCATTTCCCGGCGTTAGAGAAAAAAAGGTCTTTCTCGTGTGTTCACGAACCAAATTTAAACCAACACAAACAATGTCCTTCCTCCTCGCCCCTTTGACGGGACATTGTTATTGAGCAGGGGTGCTCTTTTGTCCCCTCTTTTTATAAGAAAGGTACAAAGAGTTCCCTCAGCTCAATTTGCTTCGCCCAAGGTACTGGGCTCACTGGGCATAGGCTACTGAGCCCCACCGCCACGACAAGGCCTGAACTATGGTTGGGATACACGAGAAAGACCTAGGAAGTGCATTTCCTACTTGTACTGGTTGCTTGGAAGAAATCATTCTAAAGCGATAATGCCGCCAATTACACCTATTGTACTATATATTGTTTAATGTGTATATTGTGTTTGTGTGCAATAAAGTTTATTATTATTATTACTTAAGCTTAACAAAAAAAAGATTATTTTATTTTTACTTTATTTCCCTGCATAAAAATGCCGCAATCGCATTGGACATGAAACATTAATCAAACATTCAAATACAAATCAACTAAAACAACTAAATGAATCAAAACTAATAAATTCGGTTTACAGAACACGGTAATTATGGTTAATTAATACGAATGGAATAATTCACAGTTTGATACCGAATGAATTTTGTGTGTAAAACCGTAATTGTTTGTGTTGCGTTTAATTTTCTCGTTAACGGTGTTCACAACGATATTGTAAATTTATATTTAATACCGTTAGTACATATTGTTTTCTAATGTTTACGCGAATGTGTTTTACATTAGGACGTCTCAGTCCATCCGTGGTTGCTGTAAAGTATCCAAATAGTGGAGTATGTTATAATGAAACAGTTTTATTTAGAGGTTATTTTTATTAAGATTTTTACATGCAAGTCGTTCCGGATACTTTACAGCAACCACGGTCACGGGGGGGGGGGGACCGTAGAAGGTTCTTTAATTTTAGTGACGTAGGTTATTTAGTATTTTTAGAGATTTTTTTTGAAGTGAAAACTTCTTTTAGCGGTACGCATATTTTTAGATGAGATAAAATCTCTGAACTCGCGACGCCGTTACGAGATGCTATTTGACGTATAAATCTCTGAACTCACGACACCGTTACGAGACACCATTTGACGTTTATATGACGTTTGATTTATTTATATAAGATTATGCAATATTTGTTTTGCAAATTGTGTTGCTTCAATATTATTCGAAGGAACTTCGTTCGTACCTGGTATCCCATGATACGACTTCTTTTTTTTTAAATTATTTTAAGTACATAAAAATAACAAATATTGAAGTACACAGTTTTCGTTTCAACTATCATTATAAAGTTATATAGTTTGTTAATATCCAGATTACTGGATTTATTTTGAAGTGAAAAGTTCATTAGGCGGCTTAAACACTTTTTGGGTGAATAAAAATCACGGAATTCGTAATTGTCTCCTTTACTGGTAAACAAAACAGTTAAAGTCAAATTCAGGTGCACAGCGAAATTTTGTAAACCCATTAAGGTGCGACGGACAGGATCGGACCCAGAACACTTTCTTCCAAGCTCATATACTCTAATCCATAATCATTCTGAAGATACTTAATATCATCAATATAAAGCACAATAAATGCCATTGTATAAAACTTTAAAATTAAATCTTGCTTACATCACAATATTTTATGTTAATTCGTTTATTGTCGCGACTACAATGGTTCCTTTATCTGTAGATAAGCCGAAATGTTGAGTAATTGTCAAACGTTGCTGAAACCACATTATAAAGTTTTTATTCTATTATTTGTTTAATATGTGGTGTATTGTATTTCATTATGATGATATTATGTAGACAACTTATTAAATTGAAACTTTTTATTACATCGCCTCAAACTTTTTCGTTCATCTATTGCATGTCGCGTGACGGTCGGCCGCGGAGTAGGAGTAAAGTGAAAGTTGTCCATTGAAGTTTAAATTTTACTATGTGTCCCAGCACACATTTTTTTAATTGAAGTTACGTTACAAAAGTAACTGGTTCAATTCGCACTTCATGTGTGATGTGCAAACTTACATAATATTTTATTAGTAAAGCCTGTTTTCAGGATTTTTTATGATCAAGTACACTTTATCGTGTAACCAATTAGCACATCCTTTAGACAATATCTTTAGGTGTCTCTGATATTAGACCGTTATTTAATGAATATCTCAAAAAAATTGATCTGACAAACCATTTTTCCCGTTTTGCCTGCGGTGATTCGCCTTAAAATGGAATATTTTATAAGTTTATCACTAAGCGAAACTCGATATTTCACCATCGTCTACGACTTCCTTACTCACGAGACCTAATATCGATTCGAGAAATAAAACTATTTATTTTCTTCACTTTAATTTCCTAGAATGTCCAAGAATTTTCACGAGAGAGAATATAGTAAAATGATTAGAGATACTTCAAGTAAGTAAGGGTCTTATGTTTACAAGGGTATGAACATTGAACATTTTCGTTAACTCTGCCGATCTAAGCTGGGCGTGGAGACTGGGCTGACCTTGATACTGCCGTTGTATTCGGCATGTGAATACGATTTTCTATTACATTTTTATTACTAAACATACTCGATCTACTTACAATACTTTTATGCATTCCATATCCGATATTTTTTTGAAGTTTTACTTCTTTTGGCGCGTTAGGAAAAACGAAGAGCGCGCACACCGTCACGAAAAACCGACACCCTGAAGTTAGCTATAGTCAACATTATTTTACATAATAATTTTCACATAGTATCAGTAAAGATGTCAAAAGAAGATAATATATTATTTAAATACACAATAAGCAAACAGGTTTTTTCCCATATATCTAATACCCAAAGATTTAAAAGGAACATTTAATTTTTGATATTACATATGCAGCAATCATTTACAATCTTGCCACCTTATGCAATAAAAGTGGCTTGTCTGCGAGTTTAGAATAAGCAACTCGTAAGAATCGTGTTAAAAGAATAATATTAGAATTGGTACTTGTGTCTACGCGGTGGGAATAAAGCGCTGGTGACTTGCGTGTTCTTTCCTGTCTGTGTCTTGTCTTTCAAAACGTAGTACATTAGGAAAACAATTTTAATGTACTACGTTTTGAAAGAAAAGCAAGACAGACAGTCTCTCTCTTGATTCGTAAGCGGCACAACCAAGTAATCATCACCATCTACTCTGCTTAATGCACGGACAAGGGTCTCCTCCTCGAAATCAGGAGAGGAGGGTATTGGGCCATAGTTCACCGATGCGCTGTCCAAATGCGGGTTGGTGAATTTCACCCCCCTTTTCTCTCATCAGACATGCAGGTTTCCTCACTATGATTTTCTTCACCGATAATGTAACTTATACAAAAATTTCCACGGTTAAACCTTTATAAAATATAAACTATGAATCTATCTTAAACTTATCACATAGACTGATATCGAAGACGCTTATCTCGTGTCTATTCCTTAGGGGCCTGTTGACGAAGTTAATACCGTAAAACAATTACCTGTGCAATATTCAATATCGACCGCTTTGATCTCCGCTCCAGCTACAGTTTTGCATAATCAACCTCCGGACTAATTGGCAAATCGTTTGTAATAATAGACAGAGCGATAGCCTAACGTAGCAAATATTGAGGATTAATATTGATTGGTGTGTAATTGATTAAGTTTTTGTACACTGACATTCATATTATTTGAGTTGAAAGATATAATTCCATTTATATCTACAATTAATATTTGCTATTGTTGTTCGAAGGTCAATTAATATAGTTATTTTAAGGTTTTAGAGTTGGATATACAACTTAGTCCCGAAATCCGTACGTATCCACTACTAGGAATGAACCTAGTAGTGGATAGTATGGACTTATCACAATGATAAACTTTTTTTAGGCCGAAATCAATAGCGCTGATTGAAATTCACATTTCATTGAAAGTTCCAACATCTTTAGATCGCCAGAATTGTATGATGGAACATTAAGCCATAGAGAATATACATCATATGAACATAATAGTAATAAGACAAAAATAATGATTATTGAACATTTTCATGCTATTTTTTATGTAATGCGGAGGAAAATGAGCTTTATGAAGACTACCAACGCCCATTAACATCCGCACAACCAGAAGTTACGCAGATGCGTTACCCTCCTTTTCCCTATCCCCCAATGGGCCACAGAAAGTACACAAATCTCACGAAACGCGACAGCATAGCTGTCCCTATACGCCGGTATTATGGGACTACTCTTACAAAATATATTAATATTGATGGAACATTTTTCATGTAAACACACACAATAGGTTTAAAACGATTGATATCCCAATGTAATTGCTGGTTCCAATACCGAACAAACAATGAGATATAATTGCGTTCGCACCCGGAGGGTCGAACTAATGGAATAAGAAGACGTCTGCTGCAGCAATCGCTCGGGAGCGTTCAGCACTTAAAGTATAAATTGGAAATAAAATTCATATTTCTATAAATATTATATCTAGGCTTCGTCCGTAACCGAGATGTGATTCATCATCATTATCAACTATTTGCTTCTCTTTTTGCCTTTTTTGACTCTTTCAATGAATGCCAAGACGGTGACCCCTTGCGACTCGGTTGGATGCAATTGAGGTTTTTGATATTTTTTTAAACTAACGCGATCTCTATTCATATTTAAATAAACATTATTCCGGGTGCTTACCGCGTTTATGGTTTTATTGATCCAGTCTTCCATGATCATGGCGATGGAAACATTGCCGAAATATCAGGACCTCAATAAACCTAAAAATGCGATGAGGTTTTTTATGTTAGAAAGGTAAACTGGAAGTAGTCCCGGAGACCCATTTATGTGTTGCCTATTTAAATTTCATGTCTTGTTCTTTGACCATAACGATGATGGAACACGAAACCTCCCCTTGGGACTACCAATGTTCTCTATATTGGTAGTCTTCTTTCGAGTCTTAGCATCTAGTTACAATCTAGTCAGGGAGGAAGCTATAACTTTGTGAGGAATCACAAAGTTTCCTTTATTAAGCAACTTGAGAAAATTGATCGAAATCTGGCCTTAGACCTAAGTAAGAGGCTAGTATCACGTACTTGAGTCTCAGGGTTAGACCTTAGCCGGCACTTGTCTGGTTTTTTTTATTCATAACTCAGATATCAAAGATCCATATACAAAAAATATATAGTTAGTATAAATGTGTTTATCCTTCAAGGCCAAATCAGCCTCGAGACTATTTTGCATTTTTGAACCAGTAACTACAAGGAGACCGTCTTTTCATCTTCCTGTCCAGTGATTAAGCCCAAAAGATACTTATCCAAAATGGATTCCCTTTACCATATTTTAATTATTTATTTCATCGCACGAAAACAATTCAAATTCCTAGGCATACACTAAGAAGGGAACAAGAACACCAATAATAATGAACACCCGAGCTAGTTAGTCAGTTTTAGTTCCGGGATAATAGAAAAAAAACGTGTTCTAGCACAGGTTAGTTCCGGAGTAGTAGGAAAATAGATATTCCAGTAACCTAGAATGTTGATTTAAAATTAATTGAAACCTGTGCATCTGTGGACGGACGGTTGATAAATGGTCTGCGGTTGTAGTCTACAAACTTCTGAACCAGTTCGGTATGTAACGGTTGTAAAATTACTTGTGTGAAGTTTTAATTTTAATTAATGCCCGTGTTAAAGTTTGTTAACATTTTACACGAAAATTGGAAAGAAGTTTAAAATTAAGAATGGATTCGCCAGGATTAAAAATGGTTTTGTTTCTAGAATAAAAAATGGCCGATTCGGTGTTTGTAATCTTGGATGCAAAAATAATGATTGTAGTTAGAAAGAACGTCTGAAAATCGCAAAAAACTGGACAATTCGTAAACAAAGCGAATGAAAATTTCAGATAATTTTTAATCGGTGTCAGTCTAATTAAGGGCGGCTTACACGTCAGTAGAAATTAAGAATATATTTTGTTTTTTTTTATGTTAGTTTGATAGGCAAACGGGCAGTCGAACCCCACGGTAAGTGGTCAGCGTCACCCATGAACATGAACAAGTTAACCTGAGATTAGCCCAGACAACTCATTCATGTGTTGCTTATTCTGGGACATAAGATGTTGAGACTCGCAGCACTAAACAACTACACTACTAACACTAAACAAGCAGGATGGTGGTACCCAAGCATAGGCGAGCGCGGCATAGCGCATCCCTCCTACCGATAAATAGTGATTGTTTCATTACTATAAATAATCCCTTTTTGTAAATAACTATTTATATATTGAGGTTATGACTATAACGTATTATATCATATTTAATGGTTATTGGTTATAGTTGGGAAGACAGCAAGGGTGTCCCTCATCGCTGAGGTTGGCGCGGACCTGTCGCTCCATGCGGTCTTCCGAGCGAAGACTCGCTTGGACATCCTATTTTCACATCACATCACGTTAACGTAGCCCCGTGGTAAGTTCGTAAGAACTTGTGTTACGGGTATTAGGGCCGGAAATAAATTTATCTATATTCATCATACAAATTATCTGCACCTGTCGGGATTCGAACCCGCGACCGCTGCGTAAAGTTTCGAGTAGCCGGACCACTGACCAGCTGACCGTAATAATATAAGCCTTGCATTTACGAAAATACTCATTATTTATAATACAAATCCTGAAATGAGTTCCAAAGAAAATATAGAACGGGATTTTGTTCTTCGAGTTAAAATACTAGAAACTTCATGAATACACTCAGACTCAGCTGGTCTTCTTATCTCGAATAAAAGAAATAGCTGAGCGAACCACATTTAGCAGCTTATGGGATTACCATGAACGGGATTATGAGACGGAGTGCACCTGCAGACGGCCACAAAGCAGGATGTATAATTAAGGTCAGATACTACCAAGGAATATTTTGCTGGTCGCTTCGGTTTTCTCTTGAAAGGAAAATCTTTAAAGCAATTGCCTTATTATTAAAGATATTTATTAATTTAGGTGACCTGAAAATCCTTATGACAAATTATCATTATTCTGAAGGGTTAAATAGTTATCGCCTAACTTAATATTATTTTGCCTGTACAACATTTGGCTTAAATAAGACATTGATATCGAACAAAAATCAATCCGATATTTTATTGAAACAGCGGACTGTAATCTAAATAATGTCATCTTAGAATTTTGAACTTTTTTTATAGTATAGGAGGGCAAACGAGCAGTCGAAGCTTTAGACTACCGACGCCAACACACATCTGCACAACCATTATGCAGATGTGTTGCCCTCCTTTTGCCTATCCCCCATAATGGGCCACTGGAAACTCAGCTGTCACTTGACGCCGGTGTTAATGGAGCGAGAGTTACCACCCCGGTCGTGGCGACCAAAGTCGGTTACATAGCAGCGTGGCACTACATCTTACTCATACGATCGTGTATATTAGATATACTATTTAAAAAAGACTTGAGTGATTTAAATAAACTTTAAACGCGCTAAGCACCCGTAATAATATTAATATAAATATGATTTAAATAAAATTTCATATAGATCTAATTTTACATAATAGTTTTGTGAACAATACATTCGTAGATATTGTCTAAATATTTTAGCTCCACGAAATAAAAGTGAAAAACATAAATATCTTGTTTTAAATGACGACCTCTGTGGCTCAGTGATAAGCGCGTTGACGCTCAAGTCGGAGGTTGCAGGTTTGAATCCCGCCAGGGAACAAAAATATTTTCTGTCGTCCTTGGTTATGGATGACGTGTAGTATGTAATAAAAATCTTAAATATATGTACAGTATATAAGTATTAAGTATATTTCCGTTTTCCGGTACCCGTAACACAAGTTCTTCGAGAACTTACCACGGGACCAGATTGACGTGGTGTGAAAACGTCCATAAATATTATTATTATTAAATAATCGACGTAAAAATCGAAGTATAAACTAAAATTTACAATAATATTTACATTATACCAATATACCCAAGTGGAGCCCGGACCAAAGCTAATATTTTAACGTTTCCTAAGCTCGAGCCTATAATCATTATTCGAAATATTCGAAGCAAACATTCTTTTACGACACCCGTTTGTTCCCGGTGTTCCTGAGCGCAGTAATCTCAATTCTCACTCCGACGTGTTTATGTATTTCACTTTCAATTTGCACGCTATTTACTTGTACCGCATGCGATGTTCAACCTTTTGATTTACGGATGATTAATGTTAAATTTGGTAATAATATAATAATTATAACCTTTATTTCAGGCTGCATAGGCCCATAGATAAATACCTTAACCTAAACATACATAATTATAAAACAAGGTTGTTAGTAAATAAAACTTAAAACTACGTTAGTATCACTTCACTTGCACTTAGGTCTTAGTGCGTTCCGGTGGCACTTGTCCGGGGAAGCGGCGGAACACCACGCCCTGTGGCCAGAAGTCCTCCTGCATGACGAGGTGCAGAAAACATGTTGGCACTCGCACCACGAACGCCTTGAAATTGACGTTGCGGCGCGACTCCAATAGCTGCACTCTCGCTGTGTACTTGGTCTTTTGGCGCACGTACTTCACGATGTATTTCGCCTCAGTGGTGTAGTGTGGGCGAGAGATATATACACCGGGGTGTTCGGTGCCGCAGCACGTATGCAGTTAGGCTCCATGAGAGCCGTGCCACAGCGGTTCTTGTTAGCCTTCTGACGGTGCTTCCTACTTTGCACCGTCATAAAACCTTCTTCATCAGCCCGCTTCGATGTCTTCTCAGGCAAGGGCTTCGTGGCTGGAGCGGTGCTCCTGGCGAGATTTAGCGGTGCGGGACAACCCCTCTTTGGATGAGGCGTCGGTCCCTTGAAGGACTGACTACCCGACGAGGTGCCCTGTTTGCTCAACAGGCGCCACCTCCACAGAGGGGTTGTCCCGCACCAGAGGTTTTTTGTAAAATCTGTATACGAAGATAGGATACAATTTTAAACATTTCATGGGCTTAAGTGTTTTGGTAATGGCTCGTAAAGGTCGGCGGACCAACCGTTGTGCCAAAAGAGAAATCATTTCCAGATCTCAATATTTCTGTATTGTCTACGAATGCCTCAACTTGAGACTGATATGCGTTTGAGTAGGAAAATAGTTATATTAATTTAAAATCTTATAATCTATACTAATACTAGCTGTTGCCCGCAGCTTCGCCCGCGTTAACATTTAAAATTTGAGGGGTTGACCACCCTTATTACTTAGGGGTATGAAAAATAGATGGTAGCGGATTCTCAGACCTACTGAATACGCATATAAAATTTGGTAAAAATCGGTAAAGCCGTTTCGGAGGAGTACGGTAACTAACATTGTGACATAGACATTTTATATATCTATACTAATATTATAAAGCTGAAGAGTTTGTTTGTTTGTTTAAACGCGCTAATCTCAGGAACTACTGGTCCGATTTGAAAAATTCTTTCAGTGTTAGATAGCCCATTTATAGAGGAAGGATATAGGCTATACAACATCATGCTGTGACTAAAAGGAATTAAGTAACGCGGGTGAAGCTGCAGGCAACAGCTAGTATAAAATAAATCCAAAATCTGTAATAAGAAATATATCCAGATAAAAAATTACTATTGTTTCTTTCGAAATCTAAAATACAGCTTGTAAAAAGCTCTTCATCAAGAAATTCTTGCGGTTCTAACTTAATAATTTATAAATCAAAAGTACGACAAAAGAAAATTCTTGATATTTTTCAAGTTCATTTTGATCTTAAGAATGTCAGACACGTTTTTGTAAATTAAAAAATATAACAAAGCTCCTGATTTTGGCGGGAAATATTTTAAAAGAAAATTAACTTATGCCTCAAGTGTTGGAATAAGAAATTCGAATTTCTATCCATTTTCATAATTTTGTGGTAATTTATTTAGAAACGAAAATGTTATGTCAGATATCGGGCAATATTTTTTAAAAGCGCAAATGAAAACTGAAAACTAAACTTTATTTGTTATATTGTTTTCTAATGTTTACGCGAATTTCACTCATTATAATGAAACTATTTTTTACGGATTTTATCGCGGTTTATTAAGATTTTTACAAGCCCGAATAACTTTGTAACATTAGGACGTATGACACCTCAGTCCTCCCGTGACCATGGTTGCTGTAAAGTATCCGAAACGTCGGGCTTGTAATGTCGCGAAATTCGCGCAAACATTAGAAAACAATATATAAAATTACATTATATAAATTACATTATATTATTACATTATACAGAATCAGCCATAACTATTACAAAACTGGTGCCATCGAACTTATTTCCTTTGCCAAATAACTTTGTTGTAATCCATAGAGAAGGGTTAGACATACAGCATTACCATTCTACCGAAGTGTTAGTATAGAGACTGTTTTATACTCTAAGATAGAGACCAATATTTTGTTTAATGGTAGGTAATAATAATAGCTACAAGTCCAGGTGGGTTAGCCAAGATGTCATTTTAAAATCGTTTATTATTATTATTATACATATAAAAGTTTCGATTGTAGAATAGAAATCTTGGCTAACCCACCTGAAGTGACATTTTGATCGCGCAGTAAAAATGTTTGTCCTTAGAAACGCCAGGAAACATATTCCTGACACAATGCTGAACTGGACCATTTTAATCCCCACCTGATATACACATTTTATATCACATTTATTGTTTTTAATGTTGTCTTTATGTTTCTGTGCTCTCCTGTGTGTGTTGAATAAATGTTTCTTTCTTTATTACTTTCTAGAACACGTGATGTAAAAAATATTTTGTCAACGTTTTTCGCAAAAATTCAATCTCAATTTCATTATATCATTATTCTTGTTTCATGTTAACATCAAATGAGCCCTTACGAACCACTGAAATGAAACCAAAAATTATGTAACCAAATGTTTACTTTTGTGCAGATCAAAAAGGGTCCAGCCATAAACATCATCTGGAGCACATGTTAAGGCATCTTACTTTACAGTAACGTCCATAAATCGTGATATTTGTTTTACTATACTAATAAAGTACTTAAAATATAGTTATTTGAACTCTAGATTCTCTGTGGAAAGGTATACGTTACGTAGGGCCACAAAGGTTTTGGCATAGAGGCCATTTTGGTGTTAAAATAATTGAATGTTGATTCAGCATGATCAATCAGCCTTTGTAAGACTGCTACACGTAGACATATACATATATTGTTTTAAACTAACGCGATCACTATTCATATTAATATTATTACGGGTGCTTACCGCGTTTGTGAAGTGTGTGAAGGTCCGTCACGATATAGATGCTCAAAGTCCAAAAAATACACTGTCAATATAGTGTATCGTGGTGAACAAGTGCGTCCGTGTGCCGAAACTAGTCGTCCGAAATGAAGAAGAAAGACGGTAGACAGATTTTTCTGATCTGTCACCATCTACCTACCGTACGTCAGTCTCCCCATGATCATGGCGATTAAAACATTGCCGAAATATCGGGAACTCAATAAATCTTTAAACGCGGTAAGCACCCGTAATAATATTAATATAAATACGTAGACATATATAGAGATCCTCGGCTCTTCTGGTTACTGCCTGATTTAGAATAGTGACGAGTAAATGAGCTGAGAAACCTTGCTTGAGCATTGCCATTGGAGGGATAGGGAAAAGGAGGGCAACGCATCTGCATAACTATTGGTTGAGCGGATATCTATGGGCGTTGCTACTCACCGGCTCCGCTGCTCAGATTTCTCCTTATGACATAAAAAGAGAAACCTTAAAGAAAATGCTATCCAGAAGAAAACTGGTAGATAACATTAAAAGAAAGAAAGAAATATTCTCCTTATGTAACTTAGGTGGGAGGGAAGCGCTGTGCCGCGCTCCCGGCTGCATGGGTACCACCATCTTGCTTGTTTCTACCGGTGGGAGGGAAGCGCTGTGCCGCGCTGCCGGCTGCATGGGTACCATCATCTTGCTTGTTTCTCCCGTGAAACAGCTTTGCTGTGTTTCGAAGAGAAGGGCAAGACAGGCAGTGTAATTACTGGCACCGAGACTTAACATCTTATGTCTCAGGATAGGCAACACATAGATGATTTGCCTGGGCTCGTTCCAGGTAAACTAGTTTATGTTCATGGGCGACGTCGACCACTTACCATCAGGTGGGTCGTTTGCCAGTTTGCCTATCCAACTAACATAAAAAAAAATCTCATCCTTAAATCAATAGGTTAAACATCGCAGTACAAATATAAATAATTAGCGTTCAAATTGAAACTGAAATACATAAACACGTCGGAGTGAGAATTGAGATTATTGCGCTCAGGAACACCGCAAAAGGGAACAAACGGGTGTCGTAAAATAATGTTTGCTTGTAATATTTCGGATAATGATTATAGGCTCGAACATAAAAAATAAAAATAAAAAAAACTTTTTTTAGGACTGAAGGACGCGGCTCCATCGCGGTGCATGAGAGGTTACGCACGTTTGTCAAGATTCGTTTTCCAAAAAAATATGATTATTACCACTGCAACCGACAGAGACGTTAAGCATTAATTGACATTTAAACACACGTGCTGTATGCAGAGGCTACCTCTGCATACACCGCGGTGGAGCCGCGCCATAAAGTTGTATTATTTTAAAAGACAGAGTGTAACCTGTACTTAGTATTGATCCTACTAGCATATTGATCACCCCACCATGGTTTAGGCCTTGACTACTCAGGACTGACTACTCTTATTAGAAGAGGGGAAAAAAGAGCAAGGGTCGAGGACGAGAAACTCATCTGTGGTACGGGACAACCCCTCTGTGGAGGTGGTGTCGGTCCCCTCAGGGGCTGACTAGCCGTCGAGGTGCCCTGTTTGCTCATTAGATCCGGGGCACCTTACCAAAGGCGGCATTGGTGGCACTCGCCGTGTTTTAGTGGGTAATAATAATAATAATAATAATATGCTTTATTTTAAAAACCTAAAATTATTAACAGGTAACAACAAACTTATGTCTAGGAGTACGCACAAAAATGGCGGTCTTACCGCTTTAAGCGGTCTCTACCAGACAACCATAACAAAAAAAAAATATGATCGCAGCGTGAGAAAAGGTAGGAGTCGGCACAAGCATTCTTTGTTGAATAAGAAACAAATAATTAAAATATTTTGGTATTTTCTGTTGAATAATACATACAATATAATATATACATATACATACAATATAATACATACTATTAGGTACACGAACGAGATATAGGTATTGATAATAAGAGTACTTCTATAATATTATAAAATAAATACATCCATACATACATACAGAACACAAATACGTACAAAACAACATAATATATTGAGCTATAGTAATAAATATTGTGATAAAACAGTAAAACACATTGAGAACAACAACAGTAGAGCTGCGTCCACTTATTTTTCGGGCGCAGCGAGTCCCACATACCCGCCTAGTTAGACCCACTCCCCAGCGGGATGCCTCAGAGCATTTCCCGGCTTTAAAGAAAAAAAAAAGATATAAAAGCATATTGATCACAGGATAGATTTCTATTGATGCTAAAATCAGTTTTCTTTTAAACGTAACTATCTAGAGATGAGATGTCGCTTATCTATACGGAATGGATATTTAATCTGACAAAAACAAAGCCTAGTAATACGAAACCGACTGATCATTTAAAAAAAACCTTCACAAAATTTCAGACAATGCCCACATTCGGAATCAAATTGCAAATTCGGATACAAATAAAAGTAGGACGAAGCTTTTAAAAACAGATGAATAATAACGCAAGGGAGGGTTTGGAAAAGCGATTAAACTCGTTCTAAGCTGTAACTAAATCGTTTCTAATGCTATGAATTTGGGCTCTTCGGGCAAATGACTTTTTTTAGGGAAAATGTGAACTGGAAATTAGGAGACTTCGTTCCGTATTTATTAGATTTTTCTTTTAGGTTGAAAAATGGATATTCAGAGATGTTTTAATTTCGAAATATTCTATGCCAGGATTTTAATGCAAAATAAGGTGTTCATTTATGAATTCTAGATACTCATTAATCTCTCTTATTTATTTTTACCTTGATACCTGCCTATTTACCCGGAACAGAATGTAGGAATTGCGATAAAAATCGTAAAACCTAATACGCTATTTCGTGCAATTATTAATTGTAGTTTTACAACGACTAGACACCATTTAGAGAACGTTTGCCTTATAAAAAACATTTAATAATTGTATAATAAGGTATAACAATACATGCATTTTCACCGGTGAGGGTATGCGCTATGCCGCGCTCCCGGCTGGATGGGTACCGCCATCTTGGTTGTTTCTACCATGAAACAGCTTTGCTGTGTTTCGGAGAGAAACGCAACACATAAATAAGTTGCCTGGGTTAGACAGGTCGACCACTTACCATCAGATGGTACGTCTGCCAGTTTGCCTATCCAACTAACATATAAAAACATATAATATAAAAGTAATTTACCACGTAAACAACGGAAGGACGGCTTAAAACAATTTCGGCTGTGTCCAAACCTAGCCGTGGGCTGCACGCGCCCTGTACGGAGTCTATTACGAAAAATAAACTTCAAAGATCTGGCCATTGTTATTGGAAAGTGTTTGTTAAGCGGACCAACCAAAGAGGATTGTATAAATGTTTATCGAGGAAACATCTGAAAGTGTATAAATAATTATAAATAAATAACTAATAATTTGCCGATGAGCCAATAAGGTTTAAGAGTGGAGGTCGCGTTTGGGTAGACGAAGTGTTGGTCAGCCAACTAGTTGGGAAGACGATCTCCGTACAGTGGCCAGTCCGTATTGGACGCGAGTAGCGATGGATCGGTCGTCTTGGCGTTCTTTGAGGGAGGCCTATGTTCGGCAGTGGACGGATAGAGGCTGATGATGATGATGATGACGATGAAACAACTAACAATCACATTAACTTATGTGGTGAGCTTGTAAGAATTCGTGGTACTTTTTATATGTGTTCATGGAATAAACGGCAGGCAGGAGGCAAATATAAAACGGAGAGATAGAGTAAGAAACATAAAAATTCGGAAAATAACCAAGGTAAAGGATGCTCTACTTCTCTCTCAAAGTCTAAAATGGAGGTGGGCTGGTCATGTTGCGAGATATGATGACAGTCGTTGGACAATCAACGTCACAAAATGGAACGGACCGCTTGGCGTTAGAAAAAGAGGTCGCCCGTGCGCCCGGTGGCAGGACGAGATTGTGGCCAACGCAGGGAAGGACTGGATGACCGCCGCCAAAGATAGAAAAACATGGAATTCTTTGGAGGAGGCTTTTACCCTGAGGGGGTCCACAAATTAAACAAGCCTTACACAAAAAAAAAAAAAAAAAAAAAACGATGTAAATATTATAATATAGTAAGTACACAGTAATTTAAGTAATATTTTTTGTTTTTAACCTAGTTTGTTATTTACTTTCTTTTCTTTTGTGGAATAAATAAAGCTATTTTTTTATTATTATTATTATTATTATTATCATGGAATAGAGCGGTAACGTTATGTGTTTTATATGAATACAAATTCCACCTAATTTGTGCTGCGACGCTGTGCCGGTTCTGCGCTATATAGGATTCGATGTGTCGTACAAACATATTACTGGTTGGTTAAACTGTTGATACGTTAGTGACAAATCACTGACCGGTTTCGGAATGTTATGGTTCACATAATTAATATTCTGTTATAATATGTTCGATGATAAACACAAACGAGTTGATCTGGAACTGGCTGAGACAACTCACTCAGATAATCCGGGAATCTCAGAAAGCGGCTGAAGGCGCTCGCAGTGGTTTTAGTTTACGGGTAGGGCACTCCTAGGTGCGAGTCTCACATAGGGTCAGGATCTACCCGAGATCCTGGCTACATGTGTAAAAAGCATTTCCCTGTAACAAAAAAGGCAACTCACTCACATGCTGTCTATCCTTCGACGTAACATGGTAAGCATCGGTACCATTTCTACACAGCCTATCTTGCCTGTCCTGTCGGTTCACCCGGTGGTAAGTGGTCACCAACATTTTTAGGCACCCGCTATATCAGAGGATTAGCAGGTCCCCACCATGGTTCAGGCCTTGTCGTGGCGGTGGGGCTCATTAGCCTAGGGTGAGCCCAGCACCTTGGGCGAAGCGAATTGAGCCGAGAGGGCTCTTTGTACCCCTGTTATAAGAAGAGGGGACAAAAGAGCAGGGGGCAAGGGACGAGGACGGCAACTAGCCGTGGAGCTCAACAGAAAGGCGGCATTGATGGCACTCGCCGGGTTTAAGTGGGTAGAGCTGCGTCCACTACCAGTTTTCGGGCGCAGCGAGTCCCACATACCCGCCTGGGGAGACTCACTCCCCCGCGGGATGCCTCAGAGCATTTCCCGGCGTTGCAGACAAGAGGATTAGCAGTTGCGTTTCCGACCTTTGCAGTTACAAAGAAATTTACATACTCAGCACTTTTCTTGACGGTTCCTAAGTCTCACTGAAATACAGATTTTGATGAAATCTTTGTGCATGTTAAAGTGGTTCAAGAATGGGTTAGATTCACAATTCGGTCCACTACAAAATGTTTTGTGGTCTGCTAGTAAGAGTATATCAAACAAGATGGAACAAGAATCCCCATTGGTTTTGGTGGGATGAGGGTCGGGAGATCAGACGCATGTCCAGCGGTGGGTTGGTAAGGTTTATGATGATGATGATTTTTTCTCGACGCCACCTCCACAGAGGGGTTGTCCCGCACCACAGAACAACCCCTCCCAACGTCGGGACAGTACAATGGGGTGAGGTTCCCATCCTCACCCCTTGCCCCCTGTTCTTCTGTCCCCTCTTCTTATAAGAGGGGTACAAAGAGCCCCCTTGGCCCAATTAACTTCGCCCAAGATGCAGTGGCTCACCCTAGGTTACTGAGTTACTGATGGTGATGATGATGATAATGACGATGATGGTGATGATGATGATGATAAAAATGCTGATGATGATGCGAAAGTATCACGAGCTTTTAATATTTTTCACGTACCTATCTATAAAATTGTAATTACATTTAAAACGAGTTTTCGTATCGTAATGTGTCGTAGATTACGGTATTAAATTACAGCGGGTCACTCTAATTACAAGAACACCTAAAATAAGGCTAATCTTGCAAACACCATGGGTACCACAATCCTGCATTTTTCTTCCATGAAATATCTTAGCTGTTAGGTGTGGTTTTTTTTTGACAAAAGAACAGGCATTAATTACTGGCTACTGATTACTGTATCAGGATAGGCAACAAAATGAGTTGCCTGGGCTGGTCCAAAGTGAACTTTTATCCATGGGCGACGCTGACAAATTAACTATTCAAGTAATATAAAAAAGTGTATCGATAAAGAACCTGAATCATATTATAGGTAAAACAATATTATGAATATAAATCTATTTTTTCTTAGTTTCATATTCATATATTCAAGCACATGATACCTTAGTATACGCAATATGCACTCATACCCCCACCATGGTTCAGGCCTTGACGTGGCGGTGGGGCTCAGTAGCCTAGGGTGAGCCCAGCACTTTGGGCGAAGCTAATTGAGCCGAAGGGGCTCTTTGTACCCCTCTTACAAGAAGAGGGGACAAAAGAGCAGGGGGTAAGGGGCGAGGATGGGAACCTCACCCCATTTACTGTCCCAACGTTGGGAGGGGTTGTTCTGTGGTGCGGGACAACCCCTCTGTGGAGGTGGCGTCTGTCCCTTGCGGGACTGACTAGCCGTCGAGGTGCCCTGTTTGTTTATTAGATCCGGGGCACCTCACCAAAGGCGGCACTGGTGGCACTCGCCGGGTTTTAGTGGGAGCTGCGTCCACTTGCCATCTTTCGGGCGCAGCGAGTCCCACATGGCGGGATGCCTCAGAGCATTTCCCGGCGTTAAAGAAAAAAAAAATGTACTAATACACTTAGCACCGTCTCAAGCTCGTCTGCTGAATATAATGCACATAGTACTTGAAAATGCACGAAGTACACAAAATGTTTGTCTTTTTTTCCGGTAGCTTTAAAATTTATTGTATGAACCTTATACGACCTCTGTGGCTCAGTGGTAAGCGCGTTGGCGCTCAAGCCGGAGGTTGCGGGTTCGAATCCCGCCAGGGAACAAAAATATTTTCTGTGTTCCTGGGTCATGGATGTGTATTAAATATTTGTATTATATAATAAAAATCTTAAATATATGTATAGTATAAAAGTATTAAATATATTTCCGTTTTCTGGTACCCGTAACACAAGTTCTTCCAGAACTTACCAAGGGACCAGATTGACGTGGTGTGAAAGCGTCCATAGATATTATTATTATTATACGAGCCGAAACAATAGGAGTGCATATTTATGTCTGTAAGGTTTTATTGTGGTTTTATTATACAAGGTTGATAAAAGCGAAAGGCATTAAATTAAACCACACATAGTATGTCTGTACTATGTGAATAATCAATTAGATAGGTACACATTCTGTAAAATATTAAAAAGTTATACTTAAAAATATATTGACTAAAACGCAAAGACGTGAACAATATATCCGAAATTTTAATTTGTACCCCGATCTAAGAAAACTGAGATCTGTGACTATACACATGACGTTGATGATGATTAGGATTTTAATGATGATCATCACCTTATGATAATGATAATGATGATGTTAATGATACACGAGTTATGTATAATGAAGCATATTCATTACTTTTAATACCGCGTTACATACAGCTGGTACTCATTTGATTGATGCGAATTCGATCGATTTTATAATGACAAAGTATAAGCAGGCTTTATTTATAACGTGTGTACAGTTGCCAGAGAAAATAGATACATTTTTAGACGACGACTACCTAGTTTTTATAGGAGATAGAGAGATCTGAACTTATATATCTCTAAAAATGGTATTTAATGTATACCTACTAATGTAAAATATTCTGGCCGATGATGTAAAATATTATAAAAGGAATACTTGACGATTTAACGGTTTTGAAAGGTTGGGAAGTTATAGCGCCTGTTGCTAGTAACTTTTCCCCTCTTCGCCCTCGAGGAGGAAACATGCACCCAGCAGCGGAACGTACAGAAGGTAAAACTTAGTCTTTATATTCATACGGATTAAATATTTTGAGACTTGAAAATATGTATATCTACTAGTAGTATAGTATACTCATAAAAATTAATATAAAGCTACCATCAAAAAGGTTAATAGCTTAGAGTATACATAATATATAGAGCGCGCGTCTAATATGAACTGTAGGCACAGGTATGAACATAGACAAAACCATTGTCTTAGAAACGTTCACCGGTGGGAGGGAAGCGCTGTGCCGCGCTCCCGGCTGCATGGGTACCACCATCTTGCTTGTTTCTCCCGTGAAACAGCTTTGCTGTGTTTCGGAGAGAAGGGCAAGACAGGCAGTGTAATTACTGGCACCGAGACTTAACATCTTATGTCTCAGGATAGGCAACACATAAATGAGTTGCCTGGGCTCGTTCCAGGTATACTAGTTTATGTTAATGGGCGACGTCGACCACTTACCACCAGGTGGTACGTTTGCCAGTTTGCCTATCCAACTAACATAAAAAAAAGAAAAAAAAAAAAAAGTTCTTGATCAGTTTCAAAACAACACGCACTTTTTAACATATTTGTTTTTATGTTATAATCTAGTTATAATGGTGAAATGTGAAGTGCCAATTTGTAATAATGAATCCTGGAAGCAAAATAAAAGAAAGCAATAACATTTATGTCATGTCGTGTATTGATGAATGTCCCAATTTAAAATATAGATATTTCTTTAATGCATTACGCATGGAACGTCACTCTCACAGCGCTTTACTATAGATAAATATCTATATGACGCATCTGCTTACGATCGACACAATGAAGCGGCGTGACAGCTGCACTCTATATAATATTATGTACTCTAAGGTTACTAGTCTTTTTTATTTCTGACTGTACTACTAACTCTTAGGAATAAGGGAGTTAGTACATAATTTATCGCACGCACACTTGCAAAAGAAACATTTTTGCAAACATTTTCAAAGTCGAAGTAGCAATACCATAATACCAATATGTAAGTTTTCTTTAATGACTCACTTGGGAGCAGTTAAATGGCTATAAGATGCCTAGTGATTGGAACGAAAAGTTTTTACTTCGACTAACTGTTTATCTATATTTATGTTAGTCGGATTGGCAAATGGGTAGATGATCCAAATGATAGAAAATAGTCAGCGTCGCCCATGAACATGTGAACGTGGAACTAGCGCGGCCACTCATCCTTTTTTACGCGCCTTCAACGGCCCTGGATGATATACGATGGTGTGTGAGACTCGTGGCACGTGTCTGTACTGAATACCTTAGCTCCGCGAGTCCCACCAATCCACCTCGAAGGCTAGTCAGTCCCCCAAGGGACCGACACTACCTCCACAAAGTGGTTGTCCCGCATCACAGATAGCAATGGGGGTGGTTCCTATCCTCGCCACTTGTCCCCCCTGCTCTTTTATCTACTCTTCTTAATATAAGAGGGAACAAAGAGCAGTCCCCTCGGTTCAATTGGCTTCGCTCAAGGTGCTGGGTTCACCTTAGGCTACTGAGCCCCACCGGGACGACAAGGCTTGAATGGTGGGGAGGCCACTCATCCTGAGATGTAAGATGGTAGGTCTCTGTGCCATTACACTGTCCATCCCACCATTCTGAAACACATCAAAGCTGTTTCACAAAGGAAACAGGATAGTGGTACCCATGCAGACGGAAGGTACAAGCGCATCCCTACTGAATATAATAATAGCCCAGACAGACGTGGTCTATCCCCTGACTACAGCCTTCATCTTGTCAGATCTACCCTAACTCCAAACTGCACAATGTGCAAAGTTTTATAAAAATCGGTTAAATATTTAAGAAGTGTCCCGCGTACAAATGACGGAACTAAATGGGGATAAAAATGGATAACATCGATCGAATTTATCGATCGCCATGAATATTTTATCGCCATCGCCATCGCGCTGGCCATGCACTATAACGAATAATTATTATAAAGCATTTGCATATAAAGTTAAATCTGATAGGTAAAAGGGTAAATATAAATTTATCCATAAATAGTGGGATTTTGGTTCTCTTATACAAGACTACTTTTTTTTCTTTTACGCTGGGAAATGCTCTGAGGCATCCCGCGAGGGAGTGGTAAGGTGGGTGCAGCTCTACCCACTAAAACCCGGCGAGTGCCACCAATGCCGCTTTTAAAATAATAATAATATGCTTTATTTTAGTGAAGTGCCCCGGATCTATTGAGCAAACAGGGCACCTCAGTACTATGGGTTGAGGTTCCCATTCTCGCCCTTTATCCCCGTGCTCTTTTGTCCCCTCTTCTTATAAGAGGGGTACAAAGCTCCCTCGGCTCAATAGGCTTCATCCAAGGTACTGGGCACACACTAGGCGAATGAGCCCCACCGCCACGACAAGGCATGAACCATGGTGGGGGATACAAGACTAGTTTCAAATAACACAAAATAATACTATATACTTTATAACGTTATTAATATATACTAGCAACATCCAATTATTAGCTAAATATGTACCAAGTGCAAGAGAAGCCTAAACACTTGGAGTCACGAAGTCCTCATAGTTCAAAGTTCAAACAGCATCATATAAAAGCAACAACAAAAAGTGCGGTAGAATCGTAAAATTTCGGCCGTAAATGCTGAACTATCTACACGACGATCAAACGATGACGACGACGACGAACGATCATAAAATATTTTGATAAGCGAAGGACATTGGTATATTACGATTTGAATTCAAAGCATTCTCTTTTATACCGTTTGCCACCTCTAAACCTACCACCTATAAAAAAAAAAAAAAGTGCGAGTTTAGTAGTATAGATACAACAAACAGACATACGAGGGAGAGAGCTGGGCTGGTCCCGGCGATAGGTTACAGTGAAATGGATTTTGTATTCACATGTTGTACCCTATACATACATGTTGACTGGTCTAGTGGTTAGTGACCCTGACCCGGGTTTGATTCCCACACAGGACAAATGTTTGTTATGTGTCTGGGTGTAATTTATTTATAATATGTGTGTATTTAGAAATATTTAAGTATGTATCAGTTGTCTGGTTACACATAAGAACAGGCTCTGCCTAGTTTGGGATCAGATGACCGTGTGTGAGTTGTCCCAACATATTATTATTATTATACAATACATTTAATGTTCTTACATAATATAACATATTAAATTATACAAATCTTGGTATATTATAATATTTATACGGGTATATTATGTTATACGTTCAGAAGGAGAAAGTTTGTTGACCTTTTACATAGATGAGAAGAATAAGGGTAATACAGTATGTTAATAATTAAACTCTTATCTTTTTAAGATAGTTAATAGAATTAGGCGTTACTTTGCGGAAATCCATTATATAAGATTAAAATATTATAATTTAATTAGCAAAAATCCCACAAAACACGCGGTCTTTACAGTAAATGTGTAAGTACATATAGCAAGTATATGCATGCATAATATGCGTGCACTCATTTATACACATATAATCTTATACTCATCTTTTTCATTTAGCAGCGATGTTAATTAATGTTTATCCAAAATTAATTTTTAACTAATAATAATATGTTACATATACAGCTCACTCACGGCCATCTGAACTCAAACTAGAGCCTGTTCATACGGTAACCAGACAACTGGCACATACTTATATATTTCTAAATACATACTTATTATAGATAAATTACACCCAGAGACAGAACAAACGATGCTCATCACACAAACATTTGTCCGGGACGGGAATCGAACTCACGACCTTCTGGTTTAGCAGTCACTAGGGTCACTAACCACTAGACCAACAGGCCAGTATGCCAACCAGTAGACCAACTTGTATTTATACAGAGTTTATTTCTACCTCCATTTCTTGATCACCGAATATGTATATAGTTGGTTAATAGACTAATTTGATGTTGAACAGTCTATCTGTGAAGTTCAAGATGCAAGTGACGGAACATCTTCCATGGAAAAAGATTAACGTTCAGATGATGATTCTGGGTTGAGATTCAACAACAAACCAACTATTATATTATTTATTGTAGTTGCTGAGTTATGCTTTATCGTTCAACGCCATAAAAATTTACCCAATATCACATCATACTAATTCCGCACAAAGTCGTACATTTTATATCCCTGCAACCCAATGCCAAAAATATAAAACATTTTTGTTCGTCCATTTCGCAAAGCACATAAAGCGTATTTCCCTGGTTTTATTAGAAATTCTGTTGTGACATTTGAGCGAGACTGATTTAAGCGTCACTAGCTTGTTTCCGTTTAGTACCAGAAATATGTAAAATGGAGTTTATATTCCATTTTGTAATTTAACCGTACTAGCACTTTGTGCCGAACACTCTTGCTACATCTCTGCCATATACCGTTCATCTCCACCCGACGCCAGGAGGCCGTGTGGTCGACGACTTCACGGTTGGCGGGGGGCAATCCCACACTAATAATAAATCATAAGTGAGCCAAATCGGCTCATACTAATCCGGCCTAAATAAGGACCTTTAGGCCGTTAGGTTACTTTGACATTATTAAAAGAAAGTATAATGATTTGTATGTATATTATCTGTTTATTTCTATCTATTTACAATATTTTAATTTTTATGGTCTGTTTTTAACTATATTTAGTTGTGACAATTCAAAAATAAAAAAGGTTTCATGGAAGTTTTGAGGGTAGGTTTTAAAAAAAAATGTAACAACTACTATTAATCCCATAAATAAATTTGTGTCAACGGAACTTATCTGTATCACGCAAAATACCTTTTTTTTTTCGCCGGGAAATGCATTAGGCATCCCCCTGGGAAGTGGGGACTCCCCCAGTGGGTATGTGGGACTCGCTGCGCTTGTAAAGTTAAGGATGGTAAGTTGGGCGCAGCTCTACCCACTAAAACCCGGCGGTACTCCGTCTCTCCGTCGTCTTGCTGAACTACGGGAATGCGTGAGCTTGCACCGCGACTCTGCTGACGGCCGTCTGCTGGTAGGTGCAGACCCTTCTATAGGGGGGGTCTTAGGTACCCCCAACGTCTTGCATAGGCCCTATGGGGCTAGCATGGACCGTTCCGTCACTGTGATGCCGCGATGCGCAGGAGTACGTTGCGCATCACGGTCCGCTCGGGGACTCGATTCAACGGGCGACGGCGTCCCCACACCGCCACCCCGAGATCCCCCGCTAAGGCGGGACGTTGCGGTCGTCATGGTTGACTGCACGACGTCTTGGTCTCGGCCTTCATATGGGGACGAGCGCCTCCGACGCTCGGCCTCTTCTTTAGTGGACATGACATCTTGCGCAAAGTGTCCACTGCCTCCCACGATGTTTCACTGCTCAGCATGGCGTAGATTATTGCTGGCAGTGAGAGGTCATGTCCAATGGCGGCCGTTAGGGCCGCGCGTTGTCCAGTCCAGGAGGGGCAGGCCGTTATGGTGTGCTCGGCCGTGTCCCAGTCCACGTCGCAATGGTGGCAGCGCATGGTGCCTTCTCGCCCCGCGATCTCACACAGGTACCAGCCAAAGCAGCCATGCCCCGTCATCACGCAAAATACCTAGTTCATATAAATATTTGATAGTACGAGAGCGGCACTGAAAATTTCAGGAATCAAGAAAGTGACACAACATTATTATTTAAAAATATATTTATTGCTTTTCGAAGAATTCTACGCGAAATTTGACACATTTTTCCATACGATGGAATCAATAATTGAAGCAACCATTCCATTCGGAAGTTGGGGTCTCCAAAATGGCCGTTTTGTAGGCGTCCACAGCTTCTTCAGGCGATGAAAATCTCTGACCACGCAATTTATTCTTAATTTTAGGGAAAGTATAGAAATCATTAGGGCTTAGGTCGGGGCTGAACGGCGGATGGTCTAATAATTCTATGTTTTCTTGCTCTAAAAACTCTTTTGTTCTGTGCGCGGTGTGAGAACTCGCATTGTCGTGATGGAGGATGATGCGGCGATTGCAGTTCTCTTTACGGAGTTCAGAAACGACCTGTGGCAAACAAATGCTAGCATACCATTCTGCATTAACCGTTCTTTGTCCCTCAAGAGGAATAGTCGCAACATGGCCGGTTTTGGAGACAAACGTGGCCACCATTTTTTTTGCAACACTCCGTGAACGAACGATTTTTGTTGGCTTTAACTCATTTTCGAACACCCAAACTCGTGACTGGTTTATGTTTCGGGTTCGTACGCGTATATCCAGGATTCGTCACCTGATACGATGTTGTATACAGCATTTGAGGATCCTGCGTGGAATCTTTCGAGAGTTCTGACGCACCAAGTAACGCGAGCCGCTTTTTGCTCTTCACAGAGCAAATGCGGTATCCATCAGGAAAACAACTTTTTTACACCTAATTGAAACCGTGTTATGGTATAACTATGTACATATATCTCTGTATAATCTTGTATGTGTGTTCCTTGCGACCTGTTCACGTTATCTAATTGAAAGCTCACATTATCTGCGTTAATATAATTGGTGACGTATTTGATGACGTCACAGGAATATTCGCTTTGTATTTAACCTTAGCCCTTTATTTACCATCTGGGTATAATATTGGTATAACATAAATTGTAAATCCTTCAAGCTTTCAAGATTATATCGCGAGAAAACCTCTATGCCTGATGAGATTCAAATTACTTAAAGGATCCAAACCCGCATTGGGGTAGTATTGGGAAACTATGGCCTCATAATACCCTTGTCGGTTGATTTTTAAGAAGAAACTTGTGTCCAACATTGGGACTTATAAAGGTCGCTTATTCGTTCATAACGCCAATATTTCCTTATAGACATCGATTGTTATTGTTTTTTTTACAGAGAACACAAATATATACTAATATTATAAAGCTGAAGAGTTTGTTTGTTTGAACGCGCTAATCTCAGAAACTACTGGTCCGATTTGAAAAATTATTATATATATAAGAGGGGTACAAAGAGCCCCCTCGGCTCAATTAGCTTCGCCCAAGGTGCAGCCGCTCACCTGAACCATGGTGGAGTAAACAACGTACCTGCTAATTATGTAGCGGGTGTCTATGGATGTATGGATATCGCTTATAACTTACCATCAGGTGAAACGATTGACCGTTTGTCCCCTCTTATATAAAAAAAGCATATTGCATGTAGTCTACTCACTTTGTCTTTCTTGAAACTGTAACACCCGTATTCACAAACGTTACTATGCGGTCTTACAGTGCGCGCGAGCGCACAGGGCCCGAAAAACTTATTCATAGACAATACTTGAGTGGCGGCTAGCACTATGCGTCCCTTAGAATGAACGCACAGCTAAGGTAGCCTGCTAGCTGTTTTAAGCAACGCATAGCTATTGTCTCTCGATTCTCTGCGGTTTCTTTGTGTTACGAGAAATATTTTTCGGGGTTGGATTTTACTGTTGGTGATAATTTTCCATTTTAATAGCGTGTTTATACAATAGATTATAGTAGTGAAAAAAGAATTTGATGATTTTATCAATGAGAGAAGCACAATAATTACCACAAAAGTGATACGGGATTTCCTAAATCCTTTTGATTATTATAGTTTGCATGAATTCAGACGACGCTACAGGTTTACCAAAGATGTGGTACTTTTTATACTCTTGCCACTCCACAAATCCACAAATACCTACACAATAAAATCAACACGAAGACGAACGAAATAGTTTTCGACCACCGGTCACCTTTTATGTTTTGATTATGATTTATGACAAATGAAATGAACGTCAAGCAGCGAGCGAAGTGAACTAAGCAACACAAACGAGCCAATCACAGAGCTCCATTCAAGGCTGTGCGTTTGCTTAGTCAAGGGTCGCTTGAGTATTGTTTATGAATTAAAAGGCTTGCCATATGCAACGCAGTGAGAAATGCCTTACTTCGCATAGGGTTGCTACTTTACTGAGAAAAGTATTGTTTGTGAATACGGGTGTAAGCATACTTAAAAGACCCTGTTCTAATTTACCGAAATAATGAAACGTAATAACTTTTATGAAGATAAAATATGAAATGAATGCGATAAAACCTAATTGTTTTCTTCCACTTGTATGAATCATCTTGCAGAATATATCGCAGTCATTACTAGCGCGCCTCTCAGATAGATTGGAGTCCTATTTCCTAATGACACGTTCCGAATGTTCCCGCTCCGGGCAACCGCCTCAATTACGAGAGATGTACAGATATGTCGGTGACTGGGAATTAACGTGTTTCCTGACTAGTTTTGTAAAATGGCTTCTGCGTCACTTTAAAAACACGACCAAATAACAAAGATCTTGCACTGCACCTTGTTTTAATTCGGTAGGAGATCTGAAAATGCCAGCTCCACCTGAATTCTTCTGATTAAATTCGTGTTACGGGTTGCGGTTCTTAAGGCACTTAACATTCCTCCGGGCTACCGGAGATCGTATTAGAGGATCATTTGGTTTCCCACCATTGTTCAGACCTTGATGTGGCGGTGAGGCTCAGTAGCCTAGGTTGAGCTGCTGCACCTTAGGCGAAGCTAATTGAGCCGAGGGGGCTCTTTGTACCCCTCTTATAAGAAGAGGGGACAAAAGAGCAGGGGGCAATGGGCGAGGACGGGAACCTCACCTCATTGTACTGTCCCAATGTTGGGAGGGGTTTTTCTGTGGTGCGCGAAAACCACTCTTTGGGGGTGGCGTCGGTCCCTTCGGGGACTGACTAGCCGTGGAGGTGCCCTTTTGGTTTATTAAATCCGGGCACCTCAACAAAGGCGGCATTGGTGGCACTCGCCGGGTTTTAGTGGGTAGAGCTGCGTCCACTTACCAGCATTCGGGCGCAGCGAGTCCCACATACCCGCTTGGGGTGACCCACTCCCCGGTGGGATGCCTCGGAGCATTTCCCGGCGTTCAAGAAAAAAAATGAGGATCATTTGGTTACTGCTGTCGATTTTGACTACATAATAGTAGTAGTGGTAGAAACGACACTAAGAGGACCGATCCCTTGCCACTGAAAACTCATTAGCTTAATTATTATCTTATCTATACTAATATAATAAAGCTGAAGAGTTTGTTTATTTGTTTGAACGCGCTAATCTCAGGAACTACTGGTCCAATTTGAAAAATTATTTCAGTGTTAGACAGCTCATTTATCGAGGAAGGCTATAGGCTATATAACATCACGCTGTGACATATAGGGATTGAGTAACGCGGGATAAGCTGCAGGCAACAGCTAGTTATACATATAGTGTAAAAATGTAACCCCTATCTTAATATATATATATATATATATATATATATATATATATATATGCAACGTATTGTTTGACGTATGTGATACACGTATGTATGTGCAACGTATTGATAAATTTTCCTCAAACAATACGTTAGGTATATGATATAGTTTGGGACTTTCCTCATAGAATACACATTTCCCCAAACTATACAAAATCTTAACGAAAAAGCCGTCAAACAATACGTTGCACATCTTAATATATATATTTCTTGTGTGCGTGTGTATGTCACTGAACTCCTCCTAGACGGCTGGACCGATTTTGATGAAATTTTTTGTGTGAGTTCAAGGGGATTCGAGGATGGTTTAGATTCACAAAAAAATGTACAGGACAACGTCTGTCGGTGCCACTAGTATATATATATATATATATATATCTTGTGTGCGTGTGTATGTCACTGAACTCCTCCTAGACAGTTGGACCGATTTTGATGAATTTTTTTGTGTGAGTTCAAGGGGATTCTAGGATGGTTTAGATTCACAAAAAAAAAATTGTACAGGACAACGTCTGTCGGTGCCACTAGTATATACATATATTATATCAAGTTGGCTAAGAAGATTAATGACATTGTAATGAACGGTCTCGAACAGCCATCTTAGCTATTACGTGACAAACTGTCCAAGACAGGAGGTTGATCACGTGACATATTTAATTACGGATATTGTAATTAGTAAGCAGTAGTGCCATGCTGCTTCGCAGCCGAATTGGGTTGGCACGACCGGGGTAGCACTTCTTCCTCGAATGACACCGGCGTCAAGTTACAGCTATGCTGTCGCGTGTCGTGCGGTTTGTGAGTTTCCGGTGGCCCGTTGGGGGGAGGGCAACGCATCTGCATGACTTTTAGTTGTGCGGATGTCTATGGGCGTCGGTAGTCACCATAAGGCTCTGACTACTCCGTTGCCTCCTAATGACATAAAATAATAATAATTATTTTTATTATTTGCATAAAACATGGTTACATAAAGGTGTTTAAATCAATATTGAATGTCATGTTTTGCTATTAGCATGCAAAATGGAAGATTTTATGTTGAATCTTATTTATATTTTAGTAAAATATGTCCTCTTATTAAAAAATATAGTTCTTTAAAGCTATAAAATTTCCTTCAGTTATATAACTAATTATATAATTTTAATTTAAACTTAATAGAATTTTATAGATACTGATTTACGCATAAGCATACTACGATAAAATAGGGAAGGTAACCAAATGGCTGTATAGCGTGATGTTATTTACTTACTGCGTTGGCAAACTCACTTTCTTATCGTGGCAATCATATAGGTAATCCTTTATGTTCATGGGCGACGTCGACCACTTACCATCAGGTGGTACGTTTGCCAGTTTGCTTATCCAACTAAAATAAAAATAAAAAAAACTCTACCCAATTAAACCCCACAAATGCCGCCTTAGGTGAGGTACCCCAAATCTGTATAGCAACAGGACACCTCGACGGCTAGTCATTTCCCCAAAGGACCGACGTCAGCTCCACAAAGGTGCCGTCCCGTACCACAGAACAATCGCTCCTAACGTCGGGATACTGCAATGTGTCGAGGCTCCCATCCTCGCACCCTATCCCCCCTGCCCGTTTATCTTTATAAAATTGCGTCTCAGAATAGACAACGCATGGGGTTCTGGGTCTAGCTTCATAAGCCCCATTGTGTAAAAGTGTTTTCATCTTTATCATCTTCTGGTGATATGCTGAATCTTTCAATTAACGCCAAAACTAAAAACGATTAAAAACAATTAACATGCTCTATTAGACAAATATGAAAAGATCTAAGTTAACGAACTAATGATAATGTTGGCAACCATTTTCTAACGTGACAGATTATTCAACAATAAATTTACCGTCTGGCAAAGTGCTAACTATATTTTATTCATCTTTCCATAAATCTGCAGACCATGCAGGCATGCGAGCGCGGTCTAAATTGATATAGAATTCTGAAAGTACAAAGGTTTTTACTTAACCTTAAGGACTTTCAGACGTACAAATGCGGGCTCATTCTAGTATAAGCTCAAGCATTCAAACATATTTTATATTCCGTTTCATTTCGTACGTCTTTGAAAAGTGCTTCTTTGTTAGGATAACTTTGGACATTACCAATATTGTCAGCTGCTACTCCACACGAATAAACGTTTTTTTTTTTTATATAGAAGAAGGGCAAACGGACAGTCGTTTCACCTGATGGTAAGTGAAAAGCGACATCCACAGACACAGGCCACACCAGAGGATTAGCAGGTGCGTTGCCGGCCTTTCAAATATGAGTATGCTCTTTTCTTGAAGGTCCCTAAAGTCGTATTGGTTCGGAAACACCATGGGTGACAGTTATGCTGCAACATATTTGTTTAAACGTAATTGTCTTGTAACCAAGTTTAGGGATTAGTACATCACGGTTTGTTACTACTATCACCGATATAATAATATCAACCCTTACAATATATCCCACTGCTGGGCACGGGTCTCCTCCTCGAATCCGGGGAGTCAACACTCCCCCGCGGGATGCCTTAAAGCATTTCCCAGCGTAAAATATGCCTTACCTGAGACGTAAGATAGTAATTGTCTTTGTACCAGTAATTACTAATTACCCTTCCTGTCCTGCCCTACTTCGTCCGAAATAGAGCAAAGTTCGTTGCTTCATACGTACGTATGCGTTTTATAATAATAAATATGATTCTAGTTTTAATATTAGCAAGCATTACCTATATGTACTTACTTATATTTATTTTTAATGCATTAGTTGAATTTGACTATAAATACGTAATTAAACCTTATTGTCTAATATATTAAAAGGCCTTGCTTTTTAACTGGGGTTTTCATTTATCTGCACAATTTCCTGCCTTTTATCTCAAAATGAGGACAGAAATTCATGAAATGAGTAGGAAATCACGCAAATAATTTAATTTCCTCTCCAATCTTAGTCAGTACCACTATCTCCGTGGTCCTTATTTTGATTGATGATGATGTTATTTTCACCAGTCCATTGCTGGTCACCGATTTCTTGCTACTACATTATTCTCTCACTACTCTACTATATTCTACACTATTACAGTATACCACATTTACACTACTTACACCACTATTACACTACTATTATATTTTACACTATCACACTACACCACATTTACACTACTTACACCACTATTACACTACTATATTTTACACTATCACACTACACCACATTTACACTACTTACACCACTATTACACTACTATATTTTACACTATCACACTACACCACATTTACACTACTTACACCACTATTACGCTACTATTTTTTTTTTTCTTTAACGCCGGGAAATGCTCTGAGGGATCCGGCGGGGGAGTGGGTCTCCCCACGCGGGTATGTGGGACTCGCTGCGCCCGACAGCTGGTAAATGGATGCAGCTCTACCCACTAAAACCCGGCCAGTGCCACCAATGCCGCCTTTGGTGAGGTGCCCCGGATCTAGAAAACAAACAGGGCACCTCGACGGCTAGTCAGTCTCGCAAGGGACCGACGCCACCTCCACAGAGGGGTTGTCCCGCACCACAGAACAACCCCTCCCAAAGTTGGGACAGTACAATGGGGTGAGGTTCCCATCCTCACCCCTTGCCCCCTGCTCTTCTGTCCCCTCTTCTTATAAGAGGGGTACAAAGAGCCCCCTCGGCCCAATTAGCTACGCCCAAGGTGCACCGCTCACCCTAGGTTACTGAGCCCCACCGCCACGACAAGGCCTGAACCATGGTGGGGAAGCTACTATATTCTACACTATTACACTACACCACTATATTTTACACCATTACACTACACCACTACATTCTTCTCTTATTACACCACTATTTTTTTTCTTTTACGCCGGGTAATGCTCTGAGGTGGGCCTCCTCAGACAGGTATGTGGGATTCGGGACATAGCCGAATTGAATGTATCATTTATTTTCTCACACCGCAAACTTGTTTTGTGCTTCAGTGGAAGTGTTCCGACTGGAGTTAGATTAGACATTAAGAAGTTAGATTAGCACGCATGGACTGAGGTGAGATTTCAGAGATTTGCTGGCAAAGTTATAATGGAGCGGTGCAGTTTCTTATATCCTAAATTTTATATATGTTTACATTTGTTTGTTTGTTTGTTTTAAAGTTAACTAAAATGTAGTCAAACAATATGGTGACTTCATAAAATGATTATTTGATTTGTACGAATTCTTCTATGAAACAGCTTTGCTTTTTTTCGGATTAAAATTCTTTTAAGTAAGAGGTAGTGCCATACTGCTTTGCAGCCGAATCGGGCCGGCACGACCGGGGTGCTACCTTTCGCTCAGTCAACACCGGCGTCAAGTGACAGCTATGCTGTCGCGTCTCATGCGGTTTGTGAGTTTCTGGTGGCCTATTGGGGGATAGGGAAAAGGAGGGCAACGCATCTGCATAATCTCTGGTTGTGCGAATATGTATATGGGCGTCGATAGTCGCCAAAGGCTACGACTGCTCGTTTGCCCTCCTATGATATATCAAAAAAAATTTACGAGTTGGCTGAGCTAGTTTATCCTCTCGTAATATTAATGGGTGAGGTTGACATCTTACCAACTCGGCTGGTCTACCTCTTTAACTACCATACTAACATAAAAATATTACCAGGCGAATGAAGCTTAAACACATGTATTTCATAAAAATATACCAAAATTATTATTGCTCAAAACCGTTGACTTTCAAATTCCCGTCCTACTTTTCCAGTAATGTCCCAACCTTTCAGTTGAAAGTATTGGCGAATTACCTGAAAGGTTGGGAACCGTTAAGTTGTCAGTATGGAGCTCTACAATAATTCTTTATAAATCCCACATATTCGTGAATTCACTTGAGTGGATAATGTGGTCGCTGAATATGTAGCCTTCCGCCCTGCTGACTTACTGACTCGATGTAGTGGAAGAAAGTAAAAGCGTGCTCCCAGTTGACCTTTTAAACCAATTCAATTGTTTCTAAGAATATTGTGTTACATGTACTTAATATACATAATGATGTTTAAAATTTAAGAATAAAATTTCACTCATAACGCATAAACTTCTTACGAAAATAATTTTAAAAACTTAATAAAACATGAGAAAATGTTACTACATTAATAATGTTGATAATAACACCAATGTAGGAAAAAATTAAATTTGTGAAGTAATGCATCGTTTGTCACACTCACACACAAACACACTCACACATACACACAAATACTCATACACACACAAACACGCCCAGTCACACACACACACACACACACACACACACGCACGCACACAAACACGCACGCAGGCACGCAAATACATAGCCCGAGAATGCCCGAGATGAAGGCGCGAATGGCTGTGACATATGTGTATTGACGGCATATACTGTGGTATGTGCTGTCAACGACAATATCTTGGCTCAAAATGTAATTATATGCAGTTTGATAGGAAATATTAATAAAGTATTATTATAATAATTACTATTATTAATATCATCATCATTAGCAGCACTATTATTATCGTCAGCTCAATTATATCCACTAACATCCACTATCTGCTACAGACTACAACTAACTTTAGACTAACGCTAAGATTAAATTATAGTATTAAAATTTAATAATATATTAATGAATCATAGAATTTATTATTTCTCTTTCTCTCTCTAATCTCTTTCGAATAAGTACGAATTTGGTCTTCATACAGACAGAGAGCAGTCGAGCGTTCAACCGCTTAACTTGTGTAGCGGTCACAACGCCTGCCGTATGAACATATGCACTGTACTGCACTTTAACTAAACTGCTAAGTTAGTTTAACACATACTTGAGCGTTTTTGTCAAGTATTTCTTCACCTGATGCCGGGCGTATGTTTTAACATACGTTAGTATTTATTTTAATATTATTTAGAATTTTATACTTTATAATTATTGAACATCAATAAGTAACGAAAGATGAAATAAAATAAAGAATTATATAATACGTGCATACATGACGTTTGGCGTCACGACATTCGAAGCCATCTTACAGGCAGCCTTATGGGCTGATATATCGTAATAACAATAACACAAACGCTTTACCGCATTACCGCGTTATGTCTGAACAATCCCTAATAAAGTTTCCACATAAAACCTCTTTATATGCTTATGCTTATCGTGTATTTAAAAGGCAATTTTTGATCAGAACATCGTCTCCACTCACAAACGTGGCAAACAACCTATTAACCCGGGCTTAAAATTGAATTTAACATTATAATAAAACCCTGATGCACATAAAAGCTTTTTACATTAAACAGAATAAAAGTGATTCTGGAATAAAAGCATGGCGTGATTGAAAGGTTGACGATCGCTTTTTAGAGTTCAGTGGATTGGATAGAAAATGTTTTTTAGGGTTCCGTTACTCAAAATGACAAAACAGAATTTTAGGATCTCTTTTTGTCTGTATCGATCTGTCAAACCAGGACCTATAGGGTAATACCCATTGACATATATTCATAAATTTTGTAAGAAGTTAGGTTACAACATAAGTAAAGGAAAACCTAACTGTAAACCGTCCCCACAATGGTTCAGGCCTTGTCGTGGCGGTGGGGCTCAGTAGCCTAGGGTGGGCCCCGCACCTTGGGCCTAACGAATTGAGCTGAGCGAGGAAACTCTTTGTACCCCTTTTATAACAAGAGGGGATAAAATCAGGGGCAAGGGGTGAGGACGGGAACCTTACCCCATTGTACTGTGCCGACGTTGGGACGGTTTGTTCTGTGGTGCGAGACAACTTCTATGTGGAGGTGGCGTCGGTCCCTGAGGGACTGACTAGCCGTCAAGGTGCCCTGCTTGCTCAACAGATCCGAGGCACCCCACCCAAGGCGGCATTGGTGGCACTCACCGGGTTTTAGTGGGTAGAGCTGCGTCCACTTACCAGCTTTCTAGCGCAGCGAGTCCCACATACCAGCCTGGGGAAACCCACTCCCCCGCAGGATGCCTGTGAGGATTTCCCGGCGTAAAAGAAAAAATATATCTGTAAACCGTGAATTTGCTGTTATATAAGTATCACATAAAACACACCTTTTTCGGAACCCTTAGAGACTTGCGCTTGTCTTTTTCATTATATATTAGCTATTTTAAATTGGCCACCTCTATTTCAACGTTTTAACACCTACACCTTGCTCCTCCTACACAGTCATGTCGGGATGAATCAAATTGAATATGTCTAAGAAAATAAAAAACATAATAAAATATGAAACATATTATATAAAAATGAAAAAGAATTCATGTTTCTTAATAAGTACTTATTTAAATTAATCGATAATCTTTTAAACTGACGTGGCTATTCATTATACAATTGTTCAAAATGGGATACCACGTTTTTACTACTTACCAGTAGATTTATGAACATTCATAGACACTAAATAACGAGTTCCGCGAAGTTAAAAGTTTACATCAAATATCTGAACTTTAATATGACCTTTTTTTAAAATTCACGACCTAAATTCAGATGTGATAATACAATGTCTGCAAGCGGGAACGAAGTCGCGTGAAGTGGCTAGCCACTTAACAAGGCGGCTGTACTAGACAGCTGGCACCAAATAGATATGAACAGAAGGCAATATACATACAATGTGCGCTCGAGAAACGCACACATAGACACCGTCACGGACACGATATCGCGGACCAGTCACACGTCAACAGTGCGAGGCACGATTGAGTCTGTGAACGTATTTGTGCAAAAATGGAGGGAAAAAAGAAGCTTTATAAATCAATTCACTAGCTTACTATAAAAATATGTGTTTGTACTATGTACATAAGAATGAGAATTTATTATACTTTAAAATAATATAACAATCGATCATTTTGCCAATGTCGAAATCTTCGCTTGAAGATATTTTCCGTGAATTTATAATAATATTTTAGTCATTATGCATATCACTTAACCTCTACACTAGGGTCTTATTATACACATGAATACATTCAAAGCTTAAATTAAAAAGCTGTAGCAATAAAAATATAATATAATCCCTTTATCATTTTTCATACTGGTATTTCTAAAACAAAATATATCATATCTGCCTAAACTAAATTATTAAACTAAAAGTACCCGGCCGGTTGAAATATGAAAAATGCTATATTTTAGCAAAAGCCATACCGAATTTATCTAACAATATTAGTCACATCACTACATCTGATCAAAAAGCCACTTCGTACATTCAAATCCCCATATAGCCAAATTGAAGGCGGCCTATGTTCAGCAGTGAATGGATGATGATGATGTTGATGATGTTAACGATGGTGATGGTCATAACTTTGGTGGTGAAGATGATGACGGTGATGATGATTTTACATTTTGTCACCTGTATTAATGTATTTAGGCTAGGTACAAACTGTTATGTTATTACAAGCTTTTTATCAACTTGCAAAATATGTACGTTTTTCCCGGGTGGAATCTTGGAACTCAGTTATGAAGCAGATATGTTTAACTGATTGAGCTAAAATTTTGTGTACACGTTTAGTTAAGATGACAATGCATGATAATCTATGTGACGTTATTCTAAATCCAACATGGTGGAACAACGAAAATGACGGTCTAGTTATTTTTAATGCACTTCATTATGTGTATCAAATGAAAGACGTTACTGAGAGTAGCTCGAAAAATGAATGGCAGACTTCTAAAAATGGCGAACTAAGTTTATTCATACTTTTGTACAATATAGGTATCAAAGGAAAGGACTTGTTAAGAATACGAATACGAGTTAAACTGTATTTGTTCCAATTCATCTGAAATCCTGGTGGTCTTTTTTTATGTTACTTGGATAGGCAAACTGGCAAACGTGCCACCTGATGGTAAGTGGTCGACGTCGCCCATGAACATAAACTAGTTTACCTGGAACGAGCCCAGGCAACTCATCTATGTGTTGCCTATTTTGAGACACAAGATGTTAAGTCTCGGTGCCAGTAATTACACTGCCTGTCTTGCCCTTCTCTCCGAAACACAGCAAAGCTGTTTCACGGGAGAAACAAGCAAGATGGTGGTACCCATACAGCAGGGAGCGCGGCACAGCGCTTCCCTCCCAACGGTAACTTGGATTTCTTGATAAACAAGTAAAACTTGATCATATTGAACTAAAAGATTCAAAGTAAGTATATACGAGTATTTAAATCTCGCGACAAGTTTTATATAATGTAAATTGTGTAAGTAACAAGTTAATAGTTAAAAGTTTTAAAGGAAAAGTTTATTTTATTCTTTTAGCGCATTTAAATTAAAACTTGGTTTTATAAGTTATTTTTACTTTTGATTTATATATTTTTTTGAATTTCAAAATATTTGAAAGATCATAATCAATAACATGAATAGTTTTAATAAAATGCTTTTTAGGTGGATGAGAAGACATCGCATTTTGGAGATTCAGTCGCCTATGTGAGGCATATTAGAATTAATTTTATTTATATTTTTTATCCTCTTCATTCATTCATTGCTTCATACTCGGATTCATTTATTTATACATAATCCAGTCTCAGTTTACTAATGCACTACAAAAACTTTCTACTTATTTTTTTTATTAGAGATAATTTACATATCTATACTAATATTATAAAGCTGAAGAGTTTGTTTGTTTGTTTGAACGCGCTAATCTCACGAATTACTGGTCCGATTAAAAAATATATTTCAGTGTTATATAGCCCATTTATCGAGGAAAGCTATAGGCTATATAACATCACGCTGTGATATAGGAATTGAGTATCGCGGGCGAAGCTGCAGGCAACAGCTAGTTTACATATACTATTACATAAAGTCCGTTTTAAACTAATTCAAAAACAACTATACTTAATGATTTATTAGTTAGTTTGTTAATTCATTTGTTTCAACAAACATTCATTATTTTATAGATTCTTATGAAGATTATATCAAAACACTAGCTGTTGCCCTCAGCTTCGCCTGCGTTACTCTACTCCTATAAGTCACAGCGTGATGTTTTATAGCCTTATAGCCTTCCTCGATAAATAAGCTGTCTAACACTGAAAGAATTTTTCAAATCGGACCAGTAATTCCTGAGATTAGCGCGTTCAAACAAACAAACAAACTCTTCAGCTTTATAATATTAGTATAGATATACATATAAGGGGTATAGGACAGTGTTTTTAAACGTGTATACGTGTATATATAACATCTTAGAGCATTTTGTGTGGGAACTGCTGAGCCATTCAGCGTATTTCTAAGACCTTGTTTACTTGTGCCCTATAAAGGGCTTAGCAATGAAGACTTCTCTATGAATATCTAAGTAGAATGAATTCTGACTGACTTCAAAGAAACGGAGCTGACCATTTTTCATTATTTAAGTTATTATGGAAAATAAATATGTTCCACATTTTATGATAGTTGAAATTAAAAATTATGAACTAGCTAGCCTAATGGTTTGTCAACGATTTCATAAATATAAACAACTTAACTTACTTAACATCTTATATCTCAGGATAGGAAACACATAGATGAGTTGCCTGGGCTCGTTGCAGGTAAACTAGTTTATGTTCATGGGCGACGTTGACCACTTACCATCAGGTGGCACGTTTGCCAGTTTGCCTATCCAATTAACATTAAAAAAACTAGCTGTTGCTCGCAGCTTCGCCAGCGTTAACTTACTCAACTTGATAGATATTAGTCACAGCGTAATGTTATATAGCCTATAGCCTTCCTCAATAAATAGGCTATCTAGCACTGAGAGATTTTTTCAAATCGGGCCAGTAGTTCCTGAGATTAGCGCGTTCGAACAAACAAACTCTTCAGCTTTATATTATTAGTATAGATTTATATATAGCTAGGTCTTATTGTTCAAAGCCCAGTACTAGTGCCAATTACATTACTTAGTTTTCCGGAACACAGCTGTTCAGCGAATTTTACTCCCTATTTTCGAATTTTTATACTCGTATTGCCGACGTTGCTGTTACTTTATAGCGACCCCAGTCGCGGGAGGGAGGGGGGGGTTAGGAATATAGTTTCACTATAATAGATGGCGCCAACCTTTCCCTGCTACTTATAATAAATATCTCAATTTACTATCAATAGTTATACTTTTATAACACAACTCCATCTGCGTAGAATTAAAAACGATGTAACCGATAAATGTTTCTTTAATTTATTTAAAACAATTGTCAGTTCTGTTGCCTCTACCAAGATTTTTGCCTTCGTAGTTTTTTTAACCACCCTGAAATGGGAGTGCGAAGCGGGGCAACGTCGAGCTCTCTTGGCAGGTGGCATAACTTGGCATAACAATGACAGAACAACAAATAATCGTTATGTACAATTTCAAATTACTTACTTTGTTTTTGTCACATCAGACTAAATAGGTTTTAGGTTTTTTTAATCAGGTTATATAGGTAATCAGGTAAATTAGGTCATTTTTAAATTATATCAATCGCTTATTATAATGAAACATTTTTTTTCGGATTTCATCGCGGTACATTAATTTTTTTACATGCCCGACCTTTCGTATAGGTACTTGACAGCAATGGGCACGGGTGGACTGAGGTGTCAAACGCCCTAATGTTACAAAGTCGAAAGTACCCTTTGATACATCAATATTTTTATAACTCTTCCCTACGCAGAAAGTACTAGTCTCTTAATATTATGCTTAGGTTTTGATTTAATTATTTTAATTAATAATTTAAATACTTTCAATTTTGTAATTTTATCATACCTATATTATTTACTCCGATATTTTGACATTATCAACGAATGTCTTATTCACGGGACTCAATAAACTAATATCTCGTTTCACATTGTTTTAGAAATGAAAATAACCACGCTATTTTAAATATTAGGTTGTAAAGCTATTTTATAAAAGGTAGTGCCATGCTGCTTTGCAGCCGAATTAGGCCGGCACGATTGGATTGCTACCTCCCGCTCACATAATACCGGCGTCAAGTGACAGCTATACTGTCGCGTTTCGTGCAGTTTGTTAGTATCCAGTAGCCGGAGATAATCTCTGGTTGTGTGGATGTGTGGCGTCAATAGTCACCAAGAGGATTCGACTGCCCTCCTAAGCTATAAAAAATAGTTATTACGATATTATTACGATATTCCAAAAACATCCATGTTGGACTTTAAATATATTAAAAATATTTTCACGAGCATTCGATTATTTTAAAATTAACTGCGGTAAAGGAAAATATCGGGAACCTCCGAAAGCCTGACAACATTAAAAACCTTTGACGGTGAAGTTTGGCAATCTAAAATGTGACATATTATAGAGAGAAAAATATTTTTGAACTGATTTTAAATTTTTTTTAAATAAATTTTGCTTATATATTTTAACAAATATTATAAGTGAGTTACGTTATAAAGTTTCCAATTAATTTAAATTTCATCATTTGAAGGGAAGCGCTGTATCGTGCGCCCATTGCATGGGTACCACCATCCTTCTTATTTCTTCCGTGAAACAGCGTTGCTGTGCTTCCTAAAGAGAAAGAGATAGGCAGTGTAGTCACTCGTACTAAGTACATATTTTATCCTTCATACCTTATACCTTACGATAGCCAATGGATGAATAAGTTCCCTTTTTTGTCGCAGTGGAAAGGCCTACCATTACCTAGGGAATGGTTGTCTCCAGGGATATGTAGGACTCCCCAGCACTAGTCGCCGGTATACCGCCTTTAAACTACGGTTACTTACCTTCAGCCAGATCTGATTAACACAACACAACTCCCGCGACCGGTCGTATCCCTCAAAAGTTAATCGGGGTTCCTCCTAGTGTAGGGGAACTCCGACAACCTAAATCACCCCCTTTCATAGAAAGGGGGTGATTGGTCCCGTTAATGAATGAGTTTCCCTGAGCTAGCCCCAGATGGACTCATTTACGACGGTGGCCAACCTGGGCCAAACTGGGAAAGATGGCCAAAGATTTTACAAAATCAGAAAGTAAATTGCATTTAAAGATTTTTAACGTCAACTCCTCAACTCAACTCAACAATTAGTAATTACAAGAACATGTAATTAATGTAAAATTAATCAAACATGATAATGTTCAGAACTTGAATCAAGTTATTAATTAAAGTTGGGGACAATAATTAAAACTTTAGAACGCTTAACAATTGAAGCCCGTCTGGAAACTTCATAACTGGCCGCAGACCGTGTTCTCATGATTTTGACCGCAGCAGTATTATATCTCTGGTAGCTCACAGAGAGTTTTTTTTGTATGTTAATTGGATAGGCAATCTGATGGTAAGTGGTCAACGTCGCCCATGAACATAAACTAGTTTACCTGGAACGAGCCCAGGCAAGTCATTTATGTGTTGCCTATCTTGAGACATAAGGTGTTAAGTATCGGTGTCAGTAATTACACAGCCTGCCTTGCCCTTCTCTCCTAAACACAGCAAAGCAGTTTCACGGGAGAAAACGACCTTCGGTCCCAACATGGAGAAATGTGGGCCGAAGGTCCACCCTCCGTCAAGGATGAGCCCCAGATATTTGATCTAGGGGCTCATCCTGACCTTCACCCCTCCGACCTGGAGGGCAGCCCCCGGTGGGGGCCTTTCCGCCTGGTCCCGCGGAAAAGAAGGGCTTCGGTCCTCTCAGGTCTGACCTGAAACCCTAACCTCTCTATGCGGCTGTTCACGAGGTCGATCCCGACCTCAGCCAGCCGCGCCGCCTCCTTATAGCCTCGTCCCCGGACATACACGAGGGTGTCATCCGCGTAGCATATGACACCCATCCCGGGGAGGAGGCGGCCTCGCAGGACCCAGTCGTAGCCGATGTCCCACAGGATCGGACCAAGAACCGACCCCTGTGAAACACCACGCCCGACTCGCCACCACTCTACGGACCCACACCGGTTCTTGCAGGCTACCCTCCTCTCAGAGAGGTAAGCCTCCAACAGCCTCCTTATATACAAGGCACTTCGAAGAAATTCAGTGCCTCCTGTATCACTGTGAGGGAGGCTGTTGAAGGCGTTCGCGATGTCCAAGGACACCACCACCTCCCCTCTGTGTTCCGCCTCACCCGTCACCGCCCGAAGGTGTTTGAGGGCGTCTACGGTCAACCAGCGTATCCGGAACCCAAATTGGGACTCTGAGAGTCCCGGTCCCTCCTCCAGGTGCTGAACGAGCCGGGAGGCCACAATTTTCTCCAAGGCCTTTCCAACTTCGCTCAGCAACACCACCGGTCGCACCGCCGAAGCCGAGTCCGGGGTCCGCCCTGCCTTTGGTAGCAGGCAGAGCCGACCCTCCTTCCAGGCCCTCGGGAACTGTCCGGACCACAGGCAGCGGCCGAACAGCTCCCGAAGGCTATTGCCGAGGTACGCGAGAGAGATCGCGAGGACCCTCCCATGCACCCCGTCTGGACCCGGCGCCCTCTCCTTACTCTGGAGGCGGGACAGAACCGCCTACAACATTTCTGCTTGGCAATTTAGCTATATCGAAAAAACAACTACAACTTCTTTATGACGACCTCTGTGGCTCAATGGTTATTTATTCTTTATTTTTTGGTTATTATAAAAATCTTAAATATATAGGAATAAAAGTAATAAATATATTCTCGTTGTCTGGCACCCGTAACACAAGTTCTTCGAGAACTTACCAAGGGGCCAGATTGACGTGATGTAAAAGCGTCTTTTTATAAAAAACTAAACTAAACTTCTAGTTTCATAATATACGATAGTCAAGGCAATAACGAAAGAACGATTTACGAATTTAATCGCTGCTATTATGATTTTTAAACATCCCTCAAAAAACGCCAAGACGACCGAGCCTTCGCCACTCGCATCCAACACGGACCGGCGACTGTACAGAGATCGTCTTCTCACCTGGTCATTAACCAGGCTGGTGATGATGATAATGATGATGATGATGATTTTTACAATATCAACAAAGTGAACATTTTACAGCAACCATGATCAAATGAAGATATCGTTGGGATAATAAAATCATTAATTAAAGTCGTCAATCATCCGAAAAAGTTGTTTCATTATAATGCATTGATATATTACAATAACTTAACTTTGTGTAAACATTAGAACATAATATATTCAACGTTTTATAATAATAATAATAAATATCACTATGCGTTACAATACTTAAAATATGTGATACAAATCTAAGGATAAAAAATCGGTTGTCTGTAAAGTCGGTTTATTGACGATAGTTGAACGTGACAACGTCATAAGAAAATGGAACGCCTCAGAGCTAGGTAACGCCGCATACGTCATGTTTTTTCGTTCTTGCAGCCGGCTCCATCAAATTATAAGACATTGTCACGTCAAAAACTCGATGTTACGGGAAGTCATTCGATAGGTTTATTCGCTGAACTTTGACTTTCTTATACACTATTTCAATGTGTTAGCAAACTTCACGTACCCTTTAAGAATTTTAATCTTATCAGACACGAGAAATTCCCCACGAGATTTCCTCCTCCGGTGAACGAGCGATATTGGCAAGCTGCACCTAGTGCGAGGAGTTTTAAAACTTGGAACCAACACTAACTGGATTATCAAAACTATAGTGTGACTTTAAGAAACGACAAAAAATATGGGACATAAAGGCATGAATTTTGCTTAGCACTTCTTATATTAGTAACTGAATACATTTTCAACTTAATTTCCACCCACTTAAAAACATTGTACTAACTTAAAATTTAGCTTATATATCAAAGTCCAGAGACAACAAAATATGACTTTTCTACAACAGACCAATAACAATAAATAATAAACGATTTTTCTAATGTTTTACGAACAGAGTACTTAAAGAACCCCACCATGGTTCAGGCCTTGACGGGACGGTGAGCGGGCGAAGCTAATGGATCCGAGGGGGCTCTTTGTAAGGGGCGAGGACGGGAACCTCACCCCATTGTACTGTCCTGACGTTGGGAGGGGTTATTCTGTGGTTTAGGACAACCCCTCTGTGGAAGCGGCGTTTTTCTCTGTTTGCTCATTAGATCCGGGGCACCTCACCAAAGGCGCTATTGGGGGCACTCGCCGGGTTTTAGTAAGAAGAACTGCGTCCACTTACCTACCAGCTTTCGGGTGCAGCGAGTCACACATACCCGCGTGAGAAGACCCACTCCCCCGCGGGATGACTCAGAGCATTTCCCTGCTTTAAAGAACAAAAAAAGAGTGCCTACTTAAAGTAAGTAATGGTTTTGTTCAAAAAATTTTAATTTGGTAAAGGTATGAACCCTTTGAATAGCTCTAAGAGAACGCACTAAGCTTTCATCTAAAGGCTTAGACACTTAGTCTGTTTAAATTAAAGGAAAACACTGACAGAGACAGATGGTCGCCCTTATCGATGCTGCCCGGGAATATAAAACGTGTAACGTAAAAACATTAATTAAATTAAGTCTTTTCATAAGATATACTGATGCATTATTTATTAGTAACTTGTAAAACTTTATAATAATCCTTATGATAATATCTGAATGATAAATGATTTATCCTATCATATTCTTTACCGTGTGGTTCACGGAAATATTGCTAATTACAAGTGTACAATTAAATAATATTATATTCCTTAACATAATCAAATTGATCATAAATAGCTGAAAGCCAAACACCCCATGATAAAAACTTAAATAACTTGTGAGTTTCTTCCCTATGTAATAAAAATTTGTAATTATCCAAATTTACTAAGTAATTTTGTAATTATGGTTATGTACAAAAACATATATATGAAGTGTAATATAATCTTTGTATAATTTACTCGTTTAAATATCTTATCAATAAACTAAGAGTGCTTTGAATATAATACTTATGAAGCAGATTCTAAAAATTTTAATACTTGGGCTGAAAACGCGAACTAATGACATAAAAAAAATACTAAATATTTTTTTTATGTCATTAGTTCTATGTCTTAGCTCAAAACAAAATAAGTCATATTTTATTGAATAAGTTATAACTTTTATATCTTTATCGTCCGAGTTTATATATGACAGACATATATATGTATATATACGTGCGTGAAAAAAAATCATAACATTTGCGTGTGTATATTATCATATTTTTTTAATAAATAAAATATTATTATTTAAGTCTAATTATATAATAATACCGTTATATATTATAGAATTAAACAAACGTTTCCAAATTTTTTCATTTTAACATTCCTGATGTATAAATTAGTTATTTATCTTATCATGAGAAGAATCGCTTAATAATATTAGTTTGTGAAAAATATACTTACAAGATATGCAAATAAAAGTTCCAAAATAGTCCACATATTTTGTTCATAATAAAATTAATCACACATTGAAACTATCGAAAAAACTATTATCATGTTCATAAAGTTTCAAAGAGAACAAACAGATTTAGTTAATGTTTAAGTTACAAGACGTAGATAAGTTCTGTGTAGTCCGTAGCGTGTGTACAACGTAGCGCTCGGTTATCAACTGGCGCTACGAGAACGCTACGCCGTCGTAGCGCTCGCTAAGCGACAGTGGTCAAAATATATTGGTAGAAAATTATTTAGCTATTTGAGTATATGAGGCAAAATGCATTTTATGCAAAGCTTAATTTAGTATCTCGTATAACTTTTTAGTAGCTCTAGAGTATAATTTAATGTAATATGACCGTAGGATTTTAAAGCAATTTTTTACTGCAATGGTTCAGTGTTTATATTTATTTTGAGGGCACACCGGTGACGTGGGCTAGGCTTGTGTAACAAGCTTTTAAATATTTGAATACATTTTTGTGTATTTTCTCAATGACTTGTTTATTGTCTACCATTAGATATATTTATAGTGTGATAATATGTCTTGTAGCTGTGTGTGATATGAAATGAAATGAAAGATAGCAAAACCGAGCATTTATTACACACCTTAAGACATATTTATAGTATGATAGAAGTGTATATATTCCCCATTATGGTTCAGGCCTTTTCGTGGCGGTGGGGCTCAGTAACCTAGGGTGAGCGGTGCACCTTGGGCGAAGCTAATTGGGCCGAGGGGGCTCTTTGTACCCCTCTTATAAGAAGAGGGGACAGAAGAGCAGGGGGCAAGGGGTGAGGATGGGAACCTCACCCCATTGTACTGTCCTGACGTTGGGAGGGGTTGTTCTGTGGTGCGGGACAACCCCTCTGTGGAGGTGGCGTCGGTCCCTTGCGGGACTGTCTAGCCATCGAGGTGCCCTGTTTGTTTTCTAGATCCTGGGTACCTCACCAAAGGCGGCATTGGTGGCACTCGCCGGGTTTTAGTGGGTAGAGCTGCGTCCATTTACCAGCTGTCGGGCGCAGCGAGTCCCACATACCCGCGTGGGGAGACCCACTCCCCCGCGGGATGCCTCAGAGCATTTCCCAGCGTTAAAGAAAAAAAAAAAGTGTCTATATTTGTGTTTTTATTTGAATACTAAAAGCAAATCAAAAGTTAGAGATAAGAAGCATAAAACCATATTACGGATGGCAGCGCTAATAACTAATAATAATTTAGTAGATTTTAGCTAGCGAACGTTTTAATTTTCGAGTATAAACATTTTAGTGACAATTAAATTGACGACGTCTGTGGCTCAATGGTTAGTGCTTTGGCGCTCAGGAGGTAGTAGGTTCGAATCTCGCCAAGGAACAAAAAGTTTTCTGTGTTCCTGGGTCATGGATGTGTATTAAATATGTGAATAATAAAAATCTTAAATATATGTATAGTATAAAAGTATTAAATATATTTCCGTTGTCTGGTACCCGTAACACAAGTTCTTCCAGAACTTACCACGGGACCAGATTGACGTGGTGTAAAAGCGTCCATAGATATTATTATAAAAAAATAGCCAATATAAAATTGCCATAACATTACGCGTATTGCAAAGAAGTTTTCTATAATTGACTTTTTTTTATGTTAGTTGGATAGGCAACCTGATGTTAAGTGGTCGACGTCGCCCATGAACATAAACTAGTATACCTGGAACGAGCCCAGGCAACTCATTTATGTGTTGCCTATCCTGAGACATAAGATGTTAAGTCTCGGTGCCAGTAATTACACTGCCTGTCTTGCCCTTCCCTCCGAAACACAGCAAAGCTGTTTCACGGGAGAAATAAGCAAGATGGTGGTACCCATGCAGCCGGGAGCGCAGCACAGCGCTTCCCTCCCACCGGTAAACTTTGACTTTTTTCTATCCACTCACATTATTGATTGATTTGTCCTAGGTTCTTAAGAATTTTATTTTCAAATAAATCAAAAGTAAGAGACATAATTCAATTGAAACAGATTCAAAGTTAATTGGAAAATGTAATCGACCGTTGACTATTTCATAGACTTCAGACTAATAAAGTTCTCTTCGATTGCATTCATGTCTTTTGAACTCTAAAAAGTATAATAATAATAATAATAATATCTATGGACGCTTTTACACCACGTCAATCTGGTCCCGTGGTAAGTTCTCGAAGAACTTGTGTTACGGGTAGGCTAACCACTGAGCCACAGAGGTCGTTAAACGGTCGTCGTTATTATATTTTAATCCCTAATATTTTCATGAAAATACGTTGAACTCTATTAAAAATAAACTTTTCTACTGACAGATGAAAATTCTCAAAACTTAAATTTATGGCGTAGGTAGCAGTTTAATTTTGGCATTTATATAATAATTGATTTTTTTTTTAAGAATAATATCAATAAGCGGTTTTTGTTAATTTAAAAACGAGGATAAAGCTTAAACAGGGCATCCAAATTTCATTCTTTAAATACAATGAATGTAAATATCAAAATGAGTATAGCAGTGTTTTTCTGTTCTCTTATTCCACTTACATATGCTCCCATTGAATGTCAATCAACCTGAAATTAACGGTCTATTGAGAATTTTCATAAAAATGAGTGATTGAAGTTCTTTTTCATATTGTATAAGCTTAACCTTATGAATGAAAGAATACTCTTGATATTATGATTAATATTTAACTTCGAAAGCTATTATTTTTTATTATTAGACGTTTTAATTCATTATTTATTTATATTTACGACCTCTGCGGCTCAATGGTAAGCACGATGGTGCTCAAGCCGGAGGTTGCGGGTTCGAATCGCGCCAGGGAACAAAAATATTTTCTGTGTTCCTGGGTCATGAATGTGTATTAAATATGTGTATTATATAATAAAAATCTTAAATATATGTATAGTACAAATATAAAATTATTAAATATATTTCCGTTGTCTGGTACCCGTAACACAAGTTCTTCGAGAACTTACCACGGGACCAGGTTGACGTGGTGTAGTAAAGCGTCCATAGATATTTTTATTATTATATGTATGGATCATCATCAACAACCTTCATATGCTGGGCACAAGTTTCCTCCACGAAATCAGCCAAGGAGGATATTCATACATAGTTCAACGACGCGCAGACCCAATGCAGGCAAGTAAAGGTGTGCAGGTTTCGTCACGATTTTCTCCTTCACCGGTGGGCAAGCGATATTTTATGCACAGGGAAATTTAGGAAAACTCATTTCAGGTGAAGCCGGTAAAGAGGATCCATCTCAGACTCATCTTTGAGGCCCAAACTCCCGACCATCGTCCCGTTGCTCCCAACTATTATAGACTGTCATTTTTCAGTTATGTTTTCATTAATTTTATTACGCAAGTTTACTATTTTGATAGTTACATTATACTTTAGTTACCAATAATTCAATTTTTGTCTATTATTATTTCAATTAATCGAGAGTTTAGTTCTATGTTACCATAAACTTCTTTAAGAACGCGATCAAAATATAGCCGGTGAAATCCATCTGTAATTAAACCGAGATTTTTGATAGATTTTCATTATGTGAACGCGACTCATTTGAACTTAGTTTTATTGAACTCCGTTTAACATGGAACTGGTAAGATCGGGCCTTAGTAAATTTAAATAAAAATGTATATGCTGTACAGATGCAAAAGGCATTTAGTCAATTTAAGTATAGATACATCATCATCATCATCATCATCAGCCCGTATCCGTCCACTGCTGAACATAGGCCTCCCTGAAATAACGCCAGGACGAACGATCTAGATACATACGCATCCAAAATTGTACATAATATGGTTACTAAGTTGCCTACCCTTGGGGGGATTCAAACTGGCGACATCAAAATAACTTTATTTTAACAAAATATATTTGCAAAAGCTTATTTAGACAAACATCAGATCTTTTACTATTTTCTTTTATTTTCACTGTTCATAAACGTATTCCCTTTATACTTAATAGCTGTTGACTAAAACACGTACTTTAATATTATGACACATAAAAAATAAATTATTTTATTCTTTTTTTCCTCTTCGACGTACCCAATTCTAAATTAGGCAACTAGTTTACACTCCAAATGAGGCATAAAAGTATCAGATAAAAACTATTAGCTGCGAAAAACCTATCTATTTTTATACAACTTTTATACTTTTTCTTTGAATTTCCATATCTTAATGCGAATCTCTGCATAAAATTTTCTATCAACACAGCTCATAAAATTATGTAAATTTCAATTATAACAAATTGACGTTTTGGACAAAGAAATTGAATATTATCATACACTTATTTTTTTTATTTTACTCGTAGATATTAAAGTTGCGAATGTTAGCATGGATGTGATAAAATATCAATGTTACTTCTCTAAATAGATTCATTAACTAAATCGCCTTCAAAGCTTTTACTAAGCAAGGATTTTAATTAAGCTTTACAATAAATAAGCGGACGGCGATGGTCTCCTACTGCGAGACAGTTATGTCCCAGAAGAAGGCCGACGAGCGGGTGAAAGAGGAGGCCGCCGACGAGGCCTCCCCCCGCGGGCGATGAACGGGGGTGCGAAGTAGGCGCTGCTTAATGCGCCTCTAGTAACGCCGCTTGTGATCATGCCAGATCAGGATGGGAACCTGGCCCAGTAAGGCACGACGTCGCGGGGACTGCTTAGTAGAAACCGGGCAGTCCCCCCTTACGAGTCTGGCCTTGAATTAGTGCTGTGCTCATGCGGGGTTCAGGTTGGGAACCCGGTAACCCACTACGGTATGACGACGTCTGGCCTTCGCCGGGGTCAGCCTGCCGCTGAGGTGATCTTGTTGCCTGCAGATCCGGGACCCTCAAAAAGCGGCTGAAGGCACTCGCAGGTGGTTTAGTAGGATAGTGCATTCCCAAGTGCGAGTCCCGCGAGTCCGTGCGAGTGTACTTATGTACTTACACGCGTTAGAAGTTATATTCCTTAAAGAAAAATACATAGTACAATTTTATTACACTGTAACCTTTTTGGGTATTGTATAGTTAAAAACTATATTATCTTCTTCTGACGTCATTATGTGAAAATTGATCTATAGCTAACTTCATGGTGTCGGTTTTTTTCGAGACGGTGTGCGCGCGCATCGTAAAAATTTACTCTCATTATTTTTCCCTAACGCGCCAAAAGAAGTATAACTTCAAACATATTAATAAAAATATATAGTTATATTATGTATTTGGCAGACTGCCAAGTTATTAACAGATTTAGCCCTGCCAGTGTGGTATAATGGGCTAATTATGCTCAATTACTTATTATCCGAGATGTCTCTCCTATTGTGTTTCTAAATTAAAGGGTAATTACTTTGTTATTTGTTAACGGCAGATAATAATTAGTGCAAATTTATCTCCAGTAATTAATCTTCGTTCAAGCGTTTTGCGTTTTGTTTCAGAAGTTGTCTTTAATGGCCAAGGTTGTCTCATGGTTTGACCTTTAAAGTAATTAAATATCCAAACAAAATAATTTAGAAATTTAAGTTAAGATAAAATCCTCCGCTGTGCGAAACAAATTTTTATTTTAATAAATAGTCTATAACTTTTCTTAAAATTAATTAAATAGTAAATAATAAAACAAATCTTTTGACTTATAGATCCACTAATCGCATTCAAAGAAAAATCAAAAAAATCATTAAGGTTTATTATATTAGTGAAATATTAAGGCACTAGCAGTTCCGCATAGTTTCACCCATCCCAAAATTAAAATAAGTTTTTTTGAAGGGCATCTACAGACGGGCGTTCGGGCCACTCGCATATAGGCGGTCGCTGCACGGCCACTCATTTCGTGCTAAGCGTCAGATTATACCGTTACACGAGAGCGTCAGGTTTAGTACCGCTACACGATATATGTATAGCAAACCAATTAGCGCCACAATTCTAAATCGCGCTATCGAAGTTTCATAGTTCGGCGCTATACATACGATAGCTGGCTTCGGCCTGGCCGAACATATTATCATCTCGCTCGGTCGGAGATCTCCCTTTGGGGCTTTCCCATACATCCACATAATAACATGTATATACAGAGTGACAGGCGACAGCTGAGGCGCGCGCGTGTTTTTAACGCTTTATTCCTAATAGACCAGAGCCTTTGAAAATGATAATAAGTGGAATAAAATTATAGTAGAATGAAGCCCATTGGAAAAGGAAGAGAATATAACAAAAATGGAAGGAAAAATAATTTACGGGCGATCTGTGGGTGGGAAAGTGGAAGGATTATCTCGATTTCCGGCAAAACTATACGTCCTATGGAAAAAACGTTGAATGGCAAAGTTGTAGGTAATAAAAAGGTCTACAACTTTACGTGTTTACATTTTTTTTACATAACCTCAAAATGTATGTGAAAAATTCAAATAAACCAAGTTTTTGTTTTTTTATTTTTATCTTTTACAATAAAAAAAATCCTCAATAATTTTAATTATCAAATGTAAGGAGAGTGTTACAAATCCGACAAGTCCATCCGGAAATTAAATTTCATCATGATTGTTAATCATCAGTTCATTCCACCATCCGTCCACTTCTGAACATAGGCCTCCCTCAATGAACGCCAAGACGGCCGATCCCGATTCCCTTGGCATTCAAATTTTACATAATTACCAGAGGGGATAAGAATTCCTTGCTTTGCTTATTTTTTATGTCAGGGGAGGTTTGGTTGGTGTTGTCAATAATATAACATTGATGAAAATAACATATTGTGTGACCAATATTTATTTTACGAAAGGGTGCTTACTCAGCTTATTTTATTAATTTTTTTGTAATTTTTGACCGCTCTTCCTTAGAGATGGCAAAAATTACAAAAAAGCCTGCTTACATAATTGTTTACCGTTTTAGTGTTATTTACTACTTGCATGGCCTATTAACTTTCTCTTGCGCTGGGAAATGCTCTTAGGCATCCCGCGGGGCAAAGGTGACTTCCCAGGGTATGTGGGATTCCCTGCACCCGAAAGATGAGACCGCAGCTCTACCCACTAAAACCCGGCGAGTGCCACCAATGCTGCCTTTGGTGAGATGCCCCGGATCTGTAGAACTACCCCTTGTCTCTTTTCTCCTTTCTTCTTATAACAGGGGTACAAAGAGCAGCTCCCTCGGTCCAATTAGCTTTGCCCAAGGTGCTGACTTCAGCTTAGGCTACTCAGCCCCACCGCCAAGACAAGGCAGGAACCATGGTGGGATTGGCCTATTAACTTATTATACTTATATGCAACAAACAATTATTATAATGGTACAAGCTATTACGGATTTTATCTGCGATATTATAATGAGTGAAATTCGTAAACATTAGAAAATAATACGCAACGAACAATAACAGGCGCCAAACACGGAAGCAAAATAAACAATTTAGGGTTATTAAATATTTTAATCACTAAACATATTTTAATTAACAAGCCGTTTAATCTCGACTGTCGACAGAAGTTCAAGTCTGAGTTATGTACAGAACACGTCAACACAGCTTGCAATATGTGCCGTCTCAATTTATGATATTAATTTATGTCGTAGTTCAATCACTTCCAAGCAATTACTTTTTTGATGTGAATGTATATCGCTTGGTGGTAAAATCTAATCGAATGGCGTGACGGCAAACGGCGTGACGCTTTCATATTGAGATATGATTTTATTATCGATACTCATTTTCCTTAATTTTATTAAATCTTTTGCTATAACTTTTTATGAATTATACATCCTAATACTAAAAGATACGTTTTACATCTCCTTTTTTTCTTTTACGCTTTGAAGCATCCCACTGGGGAGGGGAGACTCCCCAGGTGGACGCAGCTCTAGCCACTAAAACCCGATGCGTGCAATCAATTTCGCGTTTGGTGAGGTGTCCCGGATCTATTGAGCAAACAGGAAAAAAACTTTGTACCCCTCTTATAAGCAGCTCCAACAGTTCAATTGGTTTCGCCCAAGGTGTTGGGCTCACCTTAGGCTACTGAGCCCTACCGCCACGACAAAGCCTGAACCATGGTGGGGAAGACATGACAACCTAAAAATTTCTAATTATCCTAACAAAAATTATGACATTATCTTAAATCAAAACATATTTATTTTAATAATAATATGTTGGGTCAACTCACACACGGCCATCTGATCCCAAACTAGGCAGAGCCTGTTCTTATGGCAACCAGACAACTGACATATACTTTTAAATTTCTAAATACATACATATTATAGATAAATTACACCCAGACACAGAACAAATGATCATGCTCATCACACAAACATTCGTACTGGGTGGGGATCGAACCCATGACCTTCTGGTTTAGCAGTCAGGGTCACTAACGACTAGACCAACAGGCCAGTTGGTCTAGTCGTTAGTGACAGTCTTATTTTACAACTTTCTTCATCACCTCTAACTCAAAATCTAACGACACCTCTCAAGCTAAAAACTGAGAGTACTAAAGAAATAGACATAATGGGCCCATGCACTGGAAAAACAAACCTTTTGACGCAGTCGAGTAAAATGGTCGAAGTGACGTAAAGAAAAAGTCACTAAGTAAATAGGAAGTCGTACGTTTTGTTTGATGAATTTGTTGTTCCAGAGTTCAACCCGTATGTCTCGGTTACTTGATCACATTGGGACTTTATTAGATATAGAACCAAAGAAAATAGACGATCTTCTTAGTAAGGAGTGCCATATAACACTGGCGTCAAGTGACGGCTATGCTGTCGCGTTTCGTGCGGTTTGTGAGTTTCCGGAGACCCATTGGGGGGTATAGGGAAAAGGAGGGCAACGCATGTGCATAATTTCTGGTTATGCGGACATCTCTGGGCGTCGTTAGTCACCATAAGGCTCCGACTGCACGGTTGCCTCCTTGTGACATTAAAAAAATCTTCTTTTATAGGAACATTCATGTATTTGACGGTTGCTCGAGTGACTACTGCTACTACTACTTAATAATAATTTTATAAATCTCATATTTAAAGATACATAAAAAGAATATCTGTATATGCAAACCTTAATCAGAATTCTACTTACTATGCGAAACAATTACGAACCGAGGAGGGAAGAGTAAGAACTAATCAAAAAGAACTATAATGTAATCCGTCTACGAAACTTTGCGAGAACTTTAAAGTAATGACCACTGCCAACTGTGACCTCAGTGACCTTTGATTGACGACTTATTCAAGTGATCATTAGAATCTCAGCCAACACTGTATTATGTGCAACTCGCCTTAGCTCTATTTAATTACCCATTAGAAGATATTTCAGACCGCTTCTATACTTAATTGATTGAATGTGTTTCGAAGGTATATTGAAGATTGTTTGCTTTACATAACTTGCTAACGATTTTTTGACAAATCAAGACGGAGAAAAGCTAATAAAACACAGAGCACTGTTTTTTTTAAGAAGGACTTATACTGCAAGTTGTAATGACATATTATGTTCCATGCCTTCTGTAGAGATGGAAATGTGTGTATGTGTATATATAAATGTGTGTAATGTGTATATAATGTATGTATATAAATGTGTGTATAATGTGTATATATAAAAGTGTGTATAATGTGTATATAACATAAATGTGTGTGTAATGTGTATATAATGTGTTTTTTTATTTTATTTATTAATTTTTATGTTAGTTGGATAGGCAAACTTGCAAACGTACCACCTGATGGTAAGTGGTCGACGTTGCCCATGAACATAAACTAGTATACCTGGAACGAGCCCAGGCAACTTATTTATGTGTTGCCTATCCTAAGACATAAAATGTTAAGTCTCGGTGCCAGTAATTAGACTGCCTGTCTTGCCCTTCTCTCCGAAACACAGCAAAGCTGTTTCACGGGAGAAACAAGCAAGATGGTGGTGTGTATATAAATGTGTGTATAATGTTTATACTTTTTCATCACTTTATTTTTAATAAAGCATAATATCAGACTTGTGTTAAAGATTTAAAAAATTGATAATGCATATACCCGAAGAAATGCGTTTGTATGTATTATTCATATTTCAGTCCAATAATCCAATAATTATACCGATCACGGTATAATTATTGGACGGCCGACTGTTCAAGTGTCAGGCTACTGGACACGCGGCGGTCGGGGGTTCGAATCCCGCTAAGTGCAGATAATTTGTATGATGAATTATATGTATTTATATAAATATCTAAAATTTATTTCCGTTCCTAATACCCTTAATATAAGTTCTCATGAACTTACCACGGGGCTAGATTGACGTGAATTGAACGTTCGGTATAGACTACAGAAAATACTCAAAACAGTAGGCATAAGACTTTAAAGCTTCGCAACGAATCTTCATTAGTTTGTACAAGTGCTTCCAAGCACTTTGAAGTTCGATAACGTAATAGAAAGCTTAAGTTCTCACGTAGTACGACAGGATATTGAGCTGTCAGCATTTCGCCGACTAAACGTACGTTTGTGCATATATGTTTAACATAATTAGGAGATGAGTTGGGCGTGTATAACTAATTTATATTGTCGATCAACTAAGGCTAAGAAGCCTATAAACCACGACGCTCGAAGCCACGTTCGTAACAGTTATTTCATTAAAAATAATAAATTAACTTAATAATCTTATAATAAAATCTTTATAATTGATAAATTTGCTAAACCTCTTGATATATTATACATAATATGGTATGGCGTCATGGTAATGCGGTTGGTTGCTCCGTCTTGCGCTCCAAAACTAAAGTGATGAATGTAGCCCTAACAGATGCTAAGTTTAAATGGGACTGGGCCGGACACATCTGTCAGATGCCCAACGAGCTGTTTGCCAAGAAAACAACTGACTCTGTCCCATTAAACAGGGGCGGCAGACCTCGACGGATATAAGACTAACGTAGTGCAGCTAACGATAGAGACGCGTGGAAAAGAGGGAGGGAGGCCTTTGCCCAGCAGTGGGACAGTATGGGCTAGAAAAAAAAGGCGTCACCCATAAAAACAAGTTCAACCGGGATTAAGGCTACTCGATAACTAATGCTTTGTTAAGGTAATGTAGTGCAGTAATTTCAGTACGTACTATTTTTTCTGTTCTTTCCAAAGCACAATAAGGCTGGGTATTGAAATAAATAATCATGACGGTGGTACCCATGCAAACGAGAGAGGCACAAGCGTATTCCTTATTGTTTTATCTCTTTTTTATGATTAATAGGCTTGCGTTTGGCCACTGCCTCACCTGATGGAAAGTGATGACGTGGCCGACGATGGAGCACGCTTGCCTAGAAGGTAACTATTCACTCTTGCTTTGAATTTACACTTCTAGATATTATATTTTATTCTCCATCAAGGTTCAAGCCTTGTCGTGGCGGTGGGGCTCAGTAGCCTAAGGTGAACACAGCACCTTGGGTGAAGCAAATTGAGCAGAGGGAGCTGCTCTTTGTACCACTCATAAAATAAGAGGGGACAAAAGAGCAGAGGGACAGGGGTCGAGGATGGGAACCTCACCCCATTGTATTGTCCCGACGTTGGGAAGAGTTGTTCTGTGGTGGACTGACTAGTCGTCGTGGTGCTGTTTGCTCAACAGATCTGGGGCACCTCACCAAAGGCGGCATTGGTGGCACTCACCGGGTTTTAGTGGTTAGAGCTGTATCCACCTTACCACCTTTCGGGTGCAGCGAGTCCCGCACACCCGCCTGGGGAGACCCACTTCCCAGCGGAATACCTTTTTTCCCGGAGCATTTCCCGGCGTAAAAGAAAAAAGTCTATTTTATTCTTGCAAAGAAGCCATGTGAAACTCTGCACATAAAATGTTTTCAATAATATCGCTGGCCGGTCGTTTAACAGCCAAAGAATTATTTAAATTTATTCCATTTTGGAAAGTTCCAGTACATTTTACTCATGAATTTCGCTCACTTAACGAGCGCTTTCATTGGCAATTAGGATGATAATTGTCAAAAAGAGGCCATAAATACAATTTAATTTACTTCCGTATTTTTATTTATTAAGAATAAATTTCAAACCTGCGCGTATAATCTTGTCTTTCACGGGAACTGGGAATGACAGCAAAGTTAAAAAAGCAAACCCGCAAGCCCTTCAGATTAGTGGTTGTTAATAGCCAGATGAACCTACTATCTGTTGGTACCCACTTCAAAGAAAAACCTGGCAGTCAGGACTGACGATGGAGGTAAGCGTCCACATGTCTGCATCTTACACACCTGGCGTACGGCTCGCAATGGATTTTAGTTTGCTTTTTATATAAAGTCATACTAGTGCGTCCGCACTGTGAAATGGTGACCCGCGTACGGATCGCATTTCACGTTACGTTGTGTAAGATTATGTTTTATAATAACATATCTTTGTTGTGGACAATAAAATATTTTTCTTTCTTTCTTTCTTTAAGTGTCACTTTCAGTACAAAGAAACTTAAATCCATTGCAGGACGTATGATATGGACGTTGTGATGCGGGCATGTAAATGAAAGTACAGCAAATTCCTTCATCCACATGTTATCTACAATAAAGTCCAAACACGTTGTTGCATTAAATTCTGCACCCTCCCAGAACTTAAGGCAAAAGTCACAAAATGGATTGGTACTCTTTCTTATGATGACCTTGACAAATTGTTAAGGACCTTTTGATAGCCTGTTAAGTGGTATTATACTCCGATCCCAAGATGTTTATCGCAGGGCTTAACAGGCTACAGGAAGAAAAACGAAATTATACATAATAAAATACGTCATATCATCAACAATGTTATCAGCAGCACCTCACCCTGTCTCTCTTACACACAGACACACACGCATGCGCTTTCACCCTTTCAGAAGTCCATTTAAAGTAGTTGAATAATCTTAGGGGCAATTAATGTAACTTATATCCTAACTGTCAAAGAACTGGTGGAAATATCGAATATTCCAAATATCCTCTATAATGAAGTCAGGAACGCAATTGATACCCAAAAGGAAGGCAAAACATCCGGACCCGACGGCATAAGCAATGAAATTCTAATACAAAGCAAGGAGATCCTGATACCTGTCCTGACGGATATGTTCAATGATATCATAAACACCGAAATTATTCCCCAGCAATGAACAGAGTCTAACATCATACTATTGTATAAGAAAGGAGATAAATATGATATAGGAAACTATCGCCCCATCAGCCTCATGTCCAATATATATAAGATTTTTGCTAAGATCATCTTAAAACGTATTGAAAAAACTCTAGACGAACACCAGCCAATAGAGCAAGCAGGACTTCGTAAAAACTATTCGGTAATAGACCACATCCACGTAGTGCGTCAAGTTTTAGAGAAATATAAAGAATACCAGCTAACATATTACCTTGCATATATTGACTACAAAAAAGCATTCGATTCTCTATTACATGAAAAATATGGGAGGCATTACAAGATCAAGGAATCGAACACAAATACATTAGATTTATAAAAAACATATACAGTCGCAGTACCCAGAGAATCCAATTAGAGAAGAAAAGCGCATCTTTCAGAGTAGAAAAAGGCGTCAGACAGGGAGACCCCCTATCTCCTAAATTATTTTCTGCAGTGTTAGAATCAATCTTTAGAAGACTTGATTGGGAACATCTCGGGATAAATGTAGATGGCACAATAACTCAAAAAGAACATATGCAAAAGGAAGTTGACAGAAGAATTACAAATGGCTGAGACACTGGAGATATACAGATACTGGAGCTTGAGAGAGGCTATGAAAAACAAAAACCTTCATATAAACATAAAAAGTAAATTGTTTGACACCTGCGTATTACCAGTCCTTACGTACGGCTGTCAAACATGGGCTTTAAATCAGGAACTATTGTACAAATTAGCATCGTGTCAATATACAATGGAAAGGAGTATGCTAAATGTCAAAAAGTCTGACAAATTGCGAAACTTGCTCATCAGAAATAAAACAAAAACTACAGACGTAACAAACAAAATCAAAAGAATAAAATGGAGATGGGCTGGTCACGTGATAAGAGGACACGACAAATGGAGTAGAAGAGTGTCACAGTGGTACCCCCGAGAGGGCAATAGGAAGAGAGGTAGACCGCAGAAAAGGTGGCATGATGACATTAGACAAGTCGCTGGAGTCATGTGGAACAGAGTGGCCCGTGAGCGAAAAGAATGGAAAAGGTTGGAGGAGGCCTTTGCCGACTGGCAAACAGATCTAGGAAAGATAACTAAGCAACAAATATTAGTTTAAATACTTTATTTAATTTAAGAGTATATTATTATTATTATTAGTTTTTTTACTTTGTAAGTTTAGATTCAGTTTTAATTTCCATAAGATCTGAATAAAAGGCTATATTATTATTATTTGTTATTATTATATCCTAACTGTATTGTCTGACAGATGTCGCGTACCTCTAACTTTGGAAAAATATTGTGATCTTAGATTTTCTACAGAACAGGCTTTGCCTAGTGTAGAAATCTCGATAGCTGTTAAATGCGTCAAATGTTGCAATATCAACCTATATCTGTTGCATATTCTATGTTTAAGCGAAAATTGTACAAATCTTTTGTTTGTAATGTTAATATTGTTTAATAAACTTATTATTATTATATGTGGACGCTTACCTTAGATGTGAAAACTTATAACATAGAATAAAATTATGAAATTTCAAAGTATTTGTATTAAAATTTGTAACACTAAAATTTGAAAGGAATGCCACATCAGCGCACGAAAGCGTTCAGTGACAATAACGCGAATTTCATGATTTTTGTTATAACGTCTTCATGTCCTACTAGCGTTCGAAGGCGTTTCGTGGTGAGCGTTCAGTAGCGATGACGCGAGTTCCATGATTTTTGTTATAACGTCTTCATGTCATACTAGCGTTCGAAGGCGTTTCGTGATGAGCGTTCAGTAGCAATGACGCGAGTTCCATGATTTTTGTTATAACGTCTTCATGTCATACTAGCGTTCGAAGGCGTTTCGTGATGAGCGTTCAGTAGCAATGACGCGAGTTCCATGATTTTTGTTATAACGTCTTCATGTCATACTAGCGTTCGAAGGCGTTTCGTGATGAGCGTTCAGTAGCAATGACGCGAGTTCCATGATTTTTGTTATAACGTCTTCATGTCCTACTAGCGTTCGAAGGCGTTTCGTAGTGAGCGTTCAGTAGCGATGACGCGAGTTCAATGATTTTTGTTATAACGTCTTCATGTCATACTAGCGTTCGAAGGCGTTTCGTGATGAGCGTTCAGTAGCAATGACGCGAGTTCCGTGATTTTTGTTATAACGTCTTCATGTCATACTAGCGTTCGAAGGCGTTTCGTGATGAGCGTTCAGTAGCAATGACGCGAGTTCCATGATTTTTGTTATAACGTCTTCATGTCATACTAGCGTTCGAAGGCGTTTCGTGATGAGCGTTCAGTAGCAATGACGCGAGTTCCATGATTTTTGTTATAACGTCTTCATGTCCTACTAGCGTTCGAAGGCGTTTCGTGGTGAGCGTTCAGTAGCGATGACGCGAGTTCCATGATTTTTGTTATAACGTCTTCATGTCATACTAGCGTTCGAAGGCGTTTCGTGATGAGCGTTCAGTAGCAATGACGCGAGTTCCATGATTTTTGTTATAACGTCTTCATGTCCCACTAGCGTTTGAAGGCGTTTCGTGATGAGCGTTCAGTAGCGATGACGCGAGTTTCATGATTTTTGTTATAACGTCTTCATGTCCTACTAGCGTTCGAAGGCGTTTCGTGATGAGCGTTCAGTAGCGATGACGCGAGTTCCATGATTTTTGTTATAACGTCTTCATGTCCCACTAGCGTTCGAAGACGTTTCGTAATGAGGGTTCAGTAGCGATAACGCGAGTTCCATGATTTTTATTCCTCCAAAAAGTGCTTAACGCGCCTAAAGAAGTTTTAACTTCAAGAACCTTTACCTGGGAGGGATGCGCTACTGCCCACACCTATATTCGTGAAACTACTGACCACCCTCCTACTTATATGTTTCGTAAAACAGCTTGCGTCTTGCCGTCTTACGCACAGGTATGAATTAGATGCCTGGGCATGTACTAGATTTTTATTTTATGGTCGACGTTGACTACTTTCCATTAGGCTAGCCTGGCTAGAAGCCTTAGATAATAAAAACAGTATGTGCGTACAAAGTACAGTCATGTCAGAAGTGAAACTTATTTGGCAAACTAATTTTTAAATCTCGTTTATATTCATACTAATCTAAAGCTTTAAATTTCCGAGACTTGCGATGCGACATTTGCTCTATCTCACTCTCTCTCTCGATCTTTCTCACACGCTTGCTAGGGAGGGAAATTCAAGCCATGGAGTAAGAGTAGGGACTCTCACTCCATGGCTATGTGCTTCATGATACGTTTGCCCTTTTTCACTCTTTCTCAGTCGGTCTCACCACTCTCTCCCTCTTCTTGGACAAAAACTTTGCACATTTTCGTGACGTTTCATCCGAAAAAAAATTACCATCATGCGCGCAAAGAAGTTTCACTTCAAAAATTAAAAAAAACATACCTCACGCCATACGCCTACAAGCCATTGGTGGATCTATAATAATCTATATTCATTACACAAACTCATCGAGCATAATTTAACCGTAATGGAGCGGTAATGTCAAGTTTTGTATGAAAACGAATTCCGCCAAATTTCGGTTCTGCGCTCTAATTGGCCGACCGATGGCCATTGATGCATGATTGACCGATGGAACGCACATACATATCACTGGTTGTTTGAATTGCTATTACGTCAGTGACAAATCACAGACCAGTTTCGGGATTGTATGGCTCACATTCATACTACTCTATCCTTGCTTATGGTATTATTGCTTATATATATATATATATATATATATATATATATATATATATATTGCTATTATATATGCTTGATGCATAAAATATATAGTATAATATATTCATAATAGGATTCGAAAACAGTACTTACTACCTACTTACTACCTTTCCGACGACATCCTTTCCAAAACCAGTATGGATTGCATACAAAATTTATATCCACTTTAAATCTAGTTCATATCATATTATCATAGCTTTTATAAAGAGCTTACCTGGAATAGCTTAAGCATTCATGTCTATCTTGACGCGTGAGGTTCCGATGCCAGAATATTTACATTTTCTTACAGAATAAATTTTATGAATATTTACACATTGTTACAGAATTAATTTATGAATATTTTCATTTTTTAACAGAATAAATTTTATGAATATTTACATTTTTTTACAGAATAGACTTTATGAATATTTATGTTTTTTTACAGAACAAATTTCGCTTCGTGAAAAAAAGCACTACATACCCAACTGTACCACTTTTCTGCTTGTTTCCACCGTAACAGCTTACTTTATTTTGACAAGAACATGGCTGTTACTAGTTATACAATACGTTTAGTAATGAATTCCAAACTAACCATGTTAGAAGATTCCTTTGACGACTGCACGAAACAAATTACTACCACGAAATTCAATAGCGCAAGTGAATTTATTTGCTAACGCTACGCTTAATTATTTAGTCAAAATCGATACTAGTTCCAAAATATATGCAAATGCAAAATTTGAATAGTATTTACATATTATACATAATATGCTGTGGCGCTCGGCTTCGTTTCTTTTTCAGGCTAATTTAATTTGAAATATATACATATATAAGAATTACTATATCGTCAAAATAAGAAGCCTATTAAGAACCTGAGGTGAAAATCTAACGCAGGAGGAGTAATCATTTATTATAATAAAACAATTTTTTACGGATTTTATCGCGGTTTATTAAGATTTTTACAAGCCCGACGTTTCGGATACTTTACAGCAACCATGGTCACGGGAGGACATGGTTGCTGTAAAGTATCCGAAACGTCGGGCTTGTAAAAATCTTAATAAACCGCGATAAAATCCGTAAAAAATTGTTTTATTATAATGAGTGAAATTCGCGTAAACATTAGAAAAGAGTAATCATTTTGTAGAAATGTAAAAAATAATTTTCATTTGCTCAAGTGTTTTTCGTAGCCTTTACGAAACAATACAACATCATATTCATAGGCACGTCATACAGCAATAAAGTGCGTGCGTACAAAGTACACATGTCAGAAGTATTTGGCAAACGTATTTTTAAATCTCGTTTTTATCTATCTAAGGCTTTAAACTTGCGAGACGATGCGACGTTCACTTTATCTTACTCTCTCTCTCTCTCTATCTTTCTCACTCGCTTGCTCCCTACTCTCACTCCATGGCTATGTGCTTTATGCTACGTTCGCCCTTTCTCACTCTCTCTCAATCAGTCTCAACCACTCTCACCCTATTCTTGGACAAAAAAGTTCCACATTTTCGTGACGTTTCATCCGTAAAAAAAATTACCTTCATACCACTTCAAAAACTATGAGACTAACTACTAAAAGTATTTAAACATAGAGAGATAAATAATGGATCCGTTTTTAAAGATTTTGTTTCTCAAAATGACAAAACTGAACCCTTATAAGACAGTAAAACGGAACCCTTATAACATACCTACAGATAGACAGACGGATAATAAAGTGTATTGTCCGTCTGTATTTTAGTCGAAATCAAAACCTATAGGGTACTGCCCGTTGACATAAAATTATGAACTTTGGTAAGAAGCTAGGTATTACCGCGTCGCAAATGAATACATGTGCTTATTTGGGAACCTCACCTTGTTTGGTTTGTTTTAAAGAACAGTTCTGTTTAACCCAAACATACAGTGTACCTGATAGTATGTGATCTCATACAACTGTAGACGCTATATCAAAGGCGGGTGCATTGTCTGCATTTAAATGTAGCCATTAAAAAGTTCTCTGTGTTCTTTGGTCATGGATCCGTATTATATAATAAAAAATTGGTTGTCTTTAACGTTGGTTTACGGACGATAGTATAACGTGACAAAGAAATAACAAAACGCAAGCGTATTGTTTTCTAATGTTTACGCGAATTTCACTCATTATAATGAAAAACTTTTTTACGGATTTTATCGCGGTTTATTAAGATTTTTACAAGCCCGACGTTTCGGATACTTTACGACGTTTCGGATAAAGTATCCGAAACGTCGGGCTTGTAAAAATCTTAATAAACCGCGATAAAATCCGTAAAAAAGTGTTTCATTATAAAAACGCAAGCGTATGATAATGAGCGTAACGGGACAATGACGCGTCATTTCGTGCATGCAGCCAGCGTTCATCGATTTATTAGACGTTACGTCAAAAATCTTAAATATACGTATAGTGTAAAATTATTAATTACATTTCCGTTGTACCCGTAACACAAGTTCTTTGAGAACTTACCACCAGATTGACTTGGTGTAAAAGCGTCCATAGATAATATTATTATTATATAAAAAAAACTTTTCCTTATTTAGCAGGTAATGATTGACATAAAGAGGCCTGCTTTACGCCATCTAATACCTATTTCACTGCCCCAATTATCCTTTAGCTCGCCTATTCATTAAGTCACTTGTGTGTATATTCCTTTGATCAGATGTAAATAAAGGTTGTAACTGGATTTAGAAGTAAACTAGCTGTTACTATTGGCTTTGGATGGGTGGTACTTATTGCTGCAAAATAGTTTCAAAATTAAAAACTGGGAAACCTTATACGGCGATTATCCGCCCGGTAATAACGGTAATAAAAATGCCTTCTTATAGTGTCAGCTTTAAACAGGTATTTTTTTTTAAATTTGCTATAACGGGAGTAGTTAGAAAATACGCTTTTAATCGGTAATGATATGATATCTCACCTGACATAGTACGCGAACATGTGTGTTGGAATGAAATGCACAATGATTCATTCTGAAAATGCCCTTTTAGCAAAACAATTATCATAGAAAAACTTTTAAGTGTATCTTTTTAAAATAAATTTATTTCAACTTTTGAATAAATAAACTATGTCTGTACGTGCTTTATTTTTGAGCTTTCGTGCTCTGTATACTATTTATTTTTGCCCAAAGTTTGGTTAAATCAGTGTTGAAATACTTTTTGTTTAGAAGCTTGTATTTTTTTAATGTATATTTTTTTACGATTTTGGGTACATGCAGACATAGATAACGACGAGATCAATTTATATTATACTAAGTATTTTATTGTCAACGTCAAACATTGTAGTTATTACTTTTCTGCGTTTGTATGGAAAGATGATCCTGTTTATAATATACAAATTTACGGCCAGCGGTAGACATTGACCACTTCACGCAGTTTCATGTTCGAATCCCGTCAAATAGTATCCAAACGATATATGTGTGTACTGGGTCGTGGATGAGTATTTATAATTATTCAAATATTCATTTTGATATTAATATTTAGATATAAATGTAAAAAATCATAAATCTTTATTTTAATAGATACGTGAAATACCATACCAAGCTAGCTACTTATTATCATTCAAAAGTTGTATTTGTACACATAACTGCTAAGTTTTCACCGTGGTCGTGTGTAATTTTCATTCACTTGTTTAGTTTAGTCCTCGGGGAAACATTAGTTTTGTATATTTCATTTTGTCTAATACATTTTCTCTCACTACTGTCTTTCAACCAAATAATATTATATTTGAAACAAGATTAGTAGAATTGATATAAACAGCCTCTACATCTCAGCGCTCGGTACGCATTTCTTCGAAATAAAACGATGAGGGCAATAGGCCTGTACGGTTCGTACTTCTTGAGTTGCTAGGATGCTGCTGATGATAATTAAAACACTAAGCTATGCTGCTAATTAGCTATTTAATTGCTACTGAACACGTCCGCGGCTCGCGACATTAAATCGTGCTCTACACTAAAACTTATAATAAAATGATATCGCAAGTGTGTGAAATATACAAAAGTGATGACTGCGCTATCTGTATGGTTGCACCGTACAAGGCCATAGGTGGCTTATACATCAACCCAATGTGGCTTGTCGAGCTCTACATATGTTCAAAGACTTTCGTCTTATCAGACGTGATAAATTGCTTATGATTTTTCTACATCGCAATCAAGCGGTGTTGATAAAATTAGGACAAGACACACGTAAGTAAATCTTTATATTATACGTAAATATTCAATGTGTATTTATATCACTGAACACTGAACTTCTTCTACAAGGCTAAACCGAATTTGATATAAAAATAGGTTGTCTGTAAAGTCGGTTTACGGACGATAGTCATATATGAAGTCATAAAGAAACATTGATGAAAAATTAATTACCTTTTTGCCGCTGTTTTGAGAAAAACAGTTAATTGAAGTGATCAAAATAAAATTAGACTGAAAATTATGGAGGAAATCAATTACATCTCATTAAATTGTAGAAATAAACACAAAAACACAAAACACGTTGTCGCGTATTAACATTTGTTATAAATAAGGATTTCCAAGCCAACGCTTGGGCCTCTATCGTTTGACAGGCTCAGCGGGACACTTTTTCATGCGCGCTGTCGGTGTTAATCAATTTATAAGACATCACGTCAAAAATGTGTTTTTTCAAGTGGATTCGATAATGGTTTAAATTTACAATTCGGATGTCTACAAAATGTTATGTAAAGGATCTGTCGGTGTTCCATAGTTTTATTACATATTATACTGCTTTTTATTTAAATTAAACAGCTTTTGTGTGTCGCAGTTGCTTATCTTTAGACGTAAGATTGTAGATGCCAGCACTGGTAATAAATGTCTTTTAAATTCTGCTCTTTTGTCTTATATCTTGTCTATAATTTCCAAGTCCATAATAAAGACAGCTAGTTTTGCAGGTTTGGGATGACTCTGCATCATGGATATTGACTCACCATCATAATATTAAGTTTTTTTTTTCTTTAACACCGGGAAATGCTTTGAGGCATCCCGCAGGTATGTGGGACTCGATGTACCTGAAAATCTGGTAAGTGGACGCACCTCTACCCACTAAAACCCGGCGAGTGCCACCAATGCCGCCTTTGGTGAAGTACCCCGGATCTAATGAGCAAACAGGGCACCTCGACGGCTCGTCAGTCCCCCAAGGGACTTATGCCACCTCCACAGAGGGGTTGTCCCGCACCACAGAACAACCCCTCCCAACGTCGGAACAGAACAATGGGGTGAGGTTCCCGTCCTCGCCCCTTGCGCCCTGCTCTTTTGTCCCCTCTCTTTATAAGAGCCCCCTCGGCTCAATTAGCTTCGCCCAAGGTGCAGCGGCTCATCCTAGGCTACTGAGCACCACCGCCACGTCAAGGCCTGAATCATGGGTGGGGTTATATTAAATATCGTTGGATACATGATAAGTTCGTAAGTTATTTATAGCCTGACCAGAAATATATTATAAACCCTGCATTGGTGTCGGCACTGTATCCTACTAATATTATAAATGTGAAAGTAAGTTTGTTTGCTACGCTCTTACGCGAAAACTACTTTACCGCTCATCATGAAACTTTGTACACATATTCTTGCAGGTATTAGAAGTAACATAGGATAGTGACTTTTTATAAAAAAAAAACTAAAATCTTATCCTGCGCAGACGAAGTCGTGGGCACCAGCTAGTCCTTTATACAGTAACACATGGCCCATACAACGATTATTTCCGATTTTTTTTTATAATATGGGTTTTTATTTTTCTGGTCAGGCTATAAATAAAATGTTTTAACACGTATCAGTAATTATACTCTTACTACTATCTTTAATTTTGGCCAAATTGACAGCTACCAATCACCAGTTGATACTATTTAAGCGAAATTGTAAAGTGCATAATCTGTAGCATTAATTTAACGCCTGAGTTAAGCGTTAAATTAAACAGGGAATAAAATATATTAAGGATTAATTATGTATTCATTGCCCACCACAACCAACAACTAGCCATTGTTAATAACTTCTCCCGCGTTAACTCGGTTTTTTTTTTTATAATCGGTCTACTTTATAATGTTCTTTTTGACCCCAGGACCCCAGTTTTCTTTACTTTTCGTCAGATAACAATTTGAGAAATACTCGATTCGTTTATAAATTAAATGTGCACACTCAAAAGAAGACATTTTTAAGCAACTCCTTTGCTGCCACATCTGTTAATCTTTGGAACTCATTGCCAAATCGAATAAAACAAGCTAAGAGTCTTAACATTTTTAAAGGACTCCTCAAATAAAATTATTTTAAACTTAATTTTCTTTTTTCTTCTGCTGTACCTAATATTTAATAGTAAAGTAAAATTATTGAGTTTTGTAAAAGTTGGCACTTTTTTTTTTAACACTTAAAAAAATATTCTTTCAGTGGATGGTTACCTGGAAGAAATCGCTTTAAAGCGATAAGGTCGCCTAATTGTACAACTCCTTTTTTTTATTAGAATTTTTCTTTGTATGTGTTAATGGTGTGCAATAAAGTTATATTATTTTTATTAATATTTTAGTTCCAAGTTTAGAGTTATGTTCTTCAGAATGTTAAAACGGATCACTGTTTTCCCTCTGTCTGTGTGCCTGTTAAAGCAAACCCTCTAAAATACTTCCCATTGACATAAAATCATGAATGAACATAAAGTATAAGTGAAGAAAATATCTGAAAACAACGTTTGCCTGAACCCTTAGCGCGAGAGTTTGACTCGCACATTTTTTTTTTCTTTTCCGCCGGGAAATGCTGTCTAATCCCGCGCAGGAGAGGGAACACCCATGGCGGGTATGTGGGACTCGAGTGCAAGGGAGGTTCCCGTCCACACTCCTCCTACTCTTTTGTCCCTCTTCTTATAATATGGGTACAAAGCTCCCCACCATGGTTCAGGCCTTGACGTGGCGGTGGGGCTCAGTAGCATTAGGTGTGTCCAGCACCTTGGGCGAAGCTAATTGAGCCGAGGGGGCACTATGTACCCCTCTTATAAGAAGAGTGGACAAAACATCAGGGGGCAAGGGGCGAAGACGGGAGCCTCACCCCATTGTACTATCCCGACGTTGGGAGGGGTTGTTCTGCGGTGCGGGACAACACCTCTATGGATGTGGCCGTCGAGGTGCCCTGTTTGCTCATTTGATCCGGGGCACCTCACCAAAGGCAGCATTGGTGGCACTCGCCGGGTTTTAGTGCTACTGAGCCCCACGACGGCAAGGCTTGAACCGTGGTGGGGACTCGCACACTTCTGTGCGAGTCCAGTCGCAGAGAAATCGAGCGGTACTTCTATTCTAGACTTACATAATAGATAATAGAATCAGGCGTTACTTTGCGGAAATCCATTATACAAGATATTAAATTATATTATATTAATTAGCAATTATCCCGCGAAACACGCAGTCTTTACAGTAAATGTGTGAGTGCACGCATATGCATGCATATAGCACCGCCCTCCTTTCCCACACTGCATATGCGTACACTCGCATGCACCACCACCCCCACATGCACCACAACCACAGTAAAAGACCACCACCAAACAATCTACGCACGTTTCGCCCCGACACCGAGGCATCCTCAGGATGTAGACTCTACGATTAGTAATCGTTACATAATAGATACTAAACGTTATATTACAATATACAGACGATTCTAAACGACTATTGTGATTTCGTATCTAATTTTCAACTTGTTACAAACAAATATCATATTATGTACAGAATGATACCTTGCTTTTGTCTCGGCTGGTTCTCATTTCAGTTAATGCTCTATTCGAACATTATTCTATGGAATACATAAAATTTAATAATATTTTGCTATACACTACCATCGAACGAAGCAATTTAGACAAGAAGTTTAATCCGTTATTTTACCTTCTGGGATTCCATAAAGACTACGGGTACGTACTAAAACAGTGCTTTGAATTCGCATATTTGAAGGAAAGCGGAAAATTATCTATAAAATGAATTCGATTTTTGTTAGCATCGTGTTCATGTTATTAATGGTTTTTTGATACACTGGTTTACTTAGAAATTTGAGTTTTATCGATGACGTCACTGATATGGGTATTTAGGCGAAAAATCAACAAACAGGCTAGAAAGTATAAGTACTTGGATTCTACAATAAGGATGTTGACTATTTTTAAATTGATTTTATTTGATGGATATACTAGATCTAGATAAACACGAAAAAATATTTCTAATGAAACAATTTTACGGATTTTATAGTGGATTTTAGGGATTTTCTTCAATTTAAGACAAACAAATACATTTTTTTGTAGACTCTCATAGAGTTATTTTAGGTTTTCAATTGCTGTCTTTAATGTGTAAAACATAATTTACTTTTAATAACTTTTGAATGATAATAAGTAGCTAGCTTGGTATCGTATTTCACGTATATATTAAAATAAAGATATATGATTTTTTTACATTTATATCTAAACTAGCTGTTGCCCGCAGCTTTGCCCGCGCTAACTTAGATTTACAGTCGTATCCGGAGTGATGATGATTATTTTTGTAGCCTAAGTTACTCCATATAACATCAGCTATCTGCCAGTGAAAGTCCCGTCAAAATCGGCCCAGCCGTTCAAGAGATTAGCCGGAACAAACAGACAGACAGACAGACATACAAAAATTGTAGAAAAGGCTATTTTGGTATATTATGTACCGTGTATACAATATCCATATGCATTTAGTAAAAAGCTGTTATTTTAATATTACAAACAGACACTCCAATTTTATTTATCCTTATATCCGTTATTTTACCTTCTGGGATTTACAGGTCCATGGCCCAGTGCAGTATATAGGTATATCCATCAAATTATCTGTACTTGGAGGGATTCGAATCCGCGACCCTTTTTTTTTTTTTTTTTTTTTGACGCAGTGGAAATGCTTTGCGCATTCACCCGGGGATGGGTTGTCCCCGGGGATATGTGGGACTCCCGACGCTCACCCAGCGCCGGTATACCGCACTAAAACCACTGCGAGTTGCCTTCAGCCGCTTGAAGGGGAGTGTCCCGGATCTGACTAACACGGGACACCCCCCACGACCGGCCGGTTCCCTCAAAAGGGCTAACCGGGCTTCCTCCTATTATGGGGGCACTCCGACAACCTAGAGCACCCCCGCCGACGCCGGAACTTCTCTACCGGGGCAGGTACCCAACCTTACCCCGAGTCCCGTTAGATGGGAGGCAGAAGGTGCGCATAGCGCCTCCTCCGCACACCCGTCCTACGTCGACGGAGCGGGATGGATGCGGCGTCATCCTCTCTGTCCCGCTCCGCGGCCTCCTTCTGCGAAATGATGATTTCGCAGAAGGTGACCGCCGCCTGCCAGGCCTCATCGCTCTCGAGCATGCAGCGCACCACACTCGAGAGCGAAAGGTCCCCTCCAAGCACTGACACAAGATCATGACGCTGTCCGGCCCATCTAGCGCACACCTCTAGGGTGTGCTGGGCCGTGTCCTCCACAGCGCCACACTCGTGGCAGGCTGGCGTCGGCTCCCTCCTGGCCACCTGACACAGGTACGCACCAAAACAACCGTGTCCGGTGAGCACCTGCGTCAGGCGGAATGTGAGGGGTTTCTTCCGGACGAATCCGCGACCCTGCGTAGTGTCCAGTAGCCTGACTACAAGACGAACGACTGCTATAATCTATCTTGATTAAACAATTTTCTGGCATAAATAAGGCAACCTTTTTTTTTTCTTTTTTTTTACGCCGGGAAATGCTCTGAGGCATCCCGCCTGGAGAGTGGGTCTTCCCAGGCAGGTATGTGGGACTCGCTGCGCCAGAAAAAGATGGTAAGTGGACGCAGCACTACCCACTCAAACCCGGCGAGTGCCACCAGTGCCGCCTTGGTGAGGTGCCCCGGACCTTTTAAGCTTACAGGGCACCTCGACGGCTAGTCAGCCCCACAAGGGACTGACGCCACCTCCACAGACGGGTTGTCGGGACAGTACAATGGGTGAGGTTCCCATCCTCGCCCCTTGCCCCCTGCTCTTTTGTCCCCTCTTCTTATAAGAAGGGTACAGAGAGCCCCCTTGGCTCAATTAGCTGCGCCCAAGGTGCCGACTCACCCTAGGCTACTGAGCCCCACCGCCACGACAAGGCCTGAACCATGGTGGGGATAAATAAGGCAACCTACAACATACGAGGGCAGCACAGAAAATTTCGGAAATCAAGGAAGTGACACAACATTACTATTTAAAAAAATGTAATTATTGCTTTTCGAAGTATTCTCCGCGAAATTTGACACATTTTCCATACGATGGAACCAGTCATTGAAGCAACCATTCCATTCGGAAGTTGGGATCTCCAAAATGGCCGTTTTGTAGGCGTCCACAGCTTCTTCAGGCGATGAAAATCTCTGACCGCGCAATTTATTATTTATTTTAGGAAAAGTATAGAAATCATTAGGACTTAGGTCGGGGCTGTACGGCGGATGGTCTAATAATTCTATGTTTTCTTGGTCTAAAAACTCTTTTGTTCTGTGCGCGGTGTGAGAACTCGCATTGTCGTGATGGAGGATGATGCGGCGGTTGCAGTTTCCTTTACAGAGTTCAAAAACGACCTGTGGCAAACAAATGCTAGCATACCATTCTGCATTAACCTTTCTTTGTCCCTCAAGAGGAATAGTCGCAACATGGCCGGTTTTGGAGACAAACGTGGCCACCATTTTTTTGGCAACACTCCGTGAACGAACAATTTTTGTTGGCTTTAACTCATTTTCGAAAACCCAAACTCGTGACTGGTTTTATGTTTCGGGTTCGTACGCGTATATCCAGGATTCGTCACCTGATACGATGTTGTATACAGCATTTGAGGATCCTGCGTGGAATCTTTCGAGAGTTCTGACGCACTAAGTAACGCGAGCCGCTTTTTGCTCTTCACAGAGCAAATGCGGTATCCATCGGGAAAACAACGTTTTTACACCAAATTGTTCACGCAAGATTATTTGTATTTGACTCATGCCAATATCTAAAGTTGCCTGAATTTCGCGGTATGTCACATGTCGATCTTCCTCAATCAGCTTACGCACAGCATCAACGTTTTCTTGGGTTACTGCAGTTTTTGGACGAACTTGACGGGGATCATCACTGAGCTTGACACGTCCACGTTGAAATTCAGCAAACCAGCGATTTGTTGTGGTTTTGGATGGGGCTTCATCACCAAATGCAGAAATCATCCGATCAACACACTGTTTTTGTGTTAAACCACTTCGAAAGTCATAATAAATCATCGCTCTAGAATTTTCTCGAGTCAATTCCATTTTCTCAGGGACAGGGGCGAGGATGGGAACCATTGGGGTGACCATTGCACTATCCCGACGTTGGGAGGGGTTTTTCTGTAGTGCGGGACGGCCCCTCTGTATAGGTGGTATCGGTCCCTTGAGGGACTGACTGCCGTCAAGGTGCCCTGTTTGCTCAATAGATCCGGGGTACCTCACCAAAGGCGGCATTGGTGGCACTTACCGAGTTTTAGTGGGTAGAGCTGCGTCAACCTGGCCATCTTTCGGATGCAGCCCCGCCTGGGGAGCCCCCCCTCTCAAACGGGATGCCTCAGACCATTTTCCGGCGTGAAATAAAAAAAGAGTGATGGTCAACAGCACTGGCAAGTATTGTATGTATGTCAATACATTACCCCGAGACATATGGAACAGCAAGCTCTTTGGCAATGATAAGATGGTAGTCCATAAAAAATTGGTGGTGGCGTCGAACCACCACCAATTCCCACTAGTAGTGAAATATTTATTTATTTATTGCTTTAGTACATATTATATACATTTTACAAAATAAACATAACGATTAACATTTGGTGTACAAGGCGTGCTTATCTCTGATAGAGATCTCTTCCAGCAAAACCTATGGGTTATGGGATATATTGTAATTCGCAGATCTTCATAATAGACAAGACATAATAGCAACATAGACATCTACAAAATATAATACTACATACAATATATAATATGTTCATACATATATACATACATACACAAACATACATAAATATAGAATACTATATAATTTACATATATAAATATACATATATAGACGTACATATATAAGTTGATAAATACATATCATAATACTATATTGAGTGAGTTAAGAAAATGATTTTTGGTGCATCTTTTAAAGGTATATAATATAGAAATAGTATAGTAGGCACATTTAGCTAAGTAATTTTTGAAGTGAAACTTCATTGCGCGCATGAGGTTAATTTTTTTACAGATAAAACGCCTCGAAAATGTGCAACGTTTTTGTCCAAGAATAGGAGCATGAAGCACATAGCCATGGAGTGAGAGTAGGGAGCAGGCGAGTGAGAAAGATCAAGAGAGAGAGTGAGATAGAGCAAACTTCGCATCGCAAGTCTCGGAAATTTAAAGTTTTAGATTAGTATAAATATAAACGAGATTTAAAATTTAGTTTTCCAATAAGGTTCACTTCTGATATGTGTACTTTGTACGCACTCACTTATTTTATCTTAAGCTCCTACTAAGGAAGGAATTTTTTCCAAAAGCAATTACTTAACTCTGATTACATTAATAAAATGCTTTAAAACCACGAGATTCGTATTCGTAAAAGACAAAACAGTGTACTGGAAAAAACTGAGATGATTTATAACTGCCCCACAGGAAATATTAAATTAAAAATAATCGCATCTGCTACCGGTGTACGTAAAACGGAATGTTTTTTGGACTAAAACAAAATGAGTGGTTGTCTCGCTTGCCCTTGTTTATTAGCAACGCCAACGTCGGCTTTCTGGATAATCTACTTTTGTTTGCATATCCTACTAAAATAAAAAATGACAAGACAATTTATCTACACAGATAATTAAAATTGGAGTGTCTGTTTGTAATATTAAAATAACCGCTTTTTATTGAATACATATGGATATATACACGGTACATATACCAGAATAGACTTTTTTACAATTTTTGTCTGTCTGTCTGTCTGTCTGTCAGTTTGTTTGTTCCGGCTAATATCTGGAACGGTTGGGCCGATTTTGATGGGACTTTCACTGACAGATAGCTGATGTTATAAGGAGTAACTTAGACTATAAAAATAATCATCATCAATCCGCATTCGGCTGTAAATATAAACTAACGCGGGCGAAGCTGAGGGCAACAGCTAATTCAAAACAATTTCAATCCTACAATCGTACTATTATTTGCTTAAATTTAGAATAAATATCTTTATAATAATTATTCCGTTCGTGTGTATGACAGTCCTGCTAAGCAGCTGGACAGAATGTGATGAAATTTTGTGTGCGTGTTCAAGTGAATTCGAGAATGGTTTGGTTTCATAATTCGGTTCACTTACAAATGTTGTATAAAGGATGTGTGTCGGATCCACTAGTATGGTAAAATTTAATATCCTCACGATATCTATATAATTGATATGAACATTGCTATTTTTACATGCATTGGTTTTAGCCTAAGGTGAACGATCAGCTTACTTAATTTAACGTAGTTCTAAAGGCCCTCAAGACAAAACGCTAAAGCGCCTAGCTAATATAAACTATAAACTATAAAAAAAATTAAAGGCCGGCAACGCACCTGCTAATCCACTGGTGTAGCGGATGTCTGTGGATATCGCTCTTCACTTACCATCATCAGGTGAACCGAATATCCGTTTGCCCCCTCTTCTATAAAAAAAAAAAACAAGCAATTGGTAAATACTAACATTAAGTGACAATTAGAAAACAGACTAAACGAGAAATATTGTATACTAGCAGCGCCCCGCGGTTTGACCCGCACACTTCCCATTCCCGTGGGAGTACAGGGATAATTTATAGCCTATATGTTATTCTGATATATAAACTATGTTATTGTAAAGTTTCATTAAAATCCATTCAGTATTTTTTGCGTGAAAGAGTAACAAACATAATAATATATTCTTACAAACTTTCGCGATTATGATATTAAGGGCCCCTTCTCCCAAAACTATAGGTATTTAACGCACCGAATCGGTTTGCACTTGCGTTGCGCGGGAGATGTCTTTATATGAACTCCGGTGACCTACCACGGCCGGCAAGCACGCCACAGTATACGAATAAGCAGTAGATTGACTATGCTCGAATTATTCTTAGATGTGATAATTAATAATTATGCATAACAAAATCTTGTTGTTGTTATAGTTATCTAGTTTTGGATTTATAGAAATACTAGCTGGTGCCAGCGACTTCGTCTGCGCAGGATAAGATAGTTTTATTTCTTCACTAATTAATCGAAAGGAACTTCAATCCATCCGGGTGTCCCTTGACACCTCTCTTTAGTTTTTAACCGACTTCAACAAAAAGGAGGAGGTTCTCAACTCGGTCGGTATTTTTTTTTATGTATGTACACCGATTTCTCCGTCAATTGTGGATCGATTTTCAAAATTCTTTTTTTGTTTGAAAGGGTATACTTGCCAAATAGTCCCATGATAAGGAAACCAGGATCTGATGATGGCATCCTAGAGAAATCGAGGGAAACTTTCGAAATTCGTAGGAACGACTAGTGCGCTTAATATTTTTTTTAAATAAGCCTTTAAAAGCACTACAATTTAATGAAGGTCTAGAGTCGATCTGATGCTGGAGCTGGAAGACAGTCGAGGGAACTCCTCGACGATTTACTTCAGTAACCTTGTCTTTGGGCTTGATTAATTTGTATTGATGAGAACTTTACACCTAGATGGGTTGTGACTGTTATTGGGGGTCTGATGACGAAGACGAAGCTCAGTTAAGGGAACTCCTAAATAGTTTACAGTAGCTACCTTGTGATTGGACTTAATTAATTTATACTGATGAGAACTTTGCACCCATATGGGTGATACGTGCTATTACAAGTCTGATGATGGAGACCATAGACAGTCGAGAGAACACCTCGACGATTTACAGCATTTGTTGGGCTAACTTCATGCTGTTAAATATGCCAAAATGTCTATCTCTGTATGTCTTTCTTTAATGAATCACAAAAAATTAAGAAATAAAAAAATTTAAACAAAAATTATAACCGACTTCAAAAAATAAAATAACTAGAAAGTAATAAAATAACTGCGTTTCTTTAATTTTTGTGTCTATAACTAATAATCATCTTGTACTTCTACTAATGTACAATTTTTGCGTTTACCACATCATTATTGTTACTTTTGGAGTCGGCGTCAGCTAAGTTAAATAAGTAGTAGATCAGGTACAGCAACAAATACGTCACCGTCGTCCGTCACCGGTGTCGTATTTGCTGCTGTAGACACCTAACTACCTTGTCTGTCACCGACTCCAAAAGTAGCAATAAAGACGTGGTAAACGCAAAAATTGTACATTAGTAGAAGTACAAGATGATTATTAGTTGTAGACACAAAAATTAAAGAAACGCAGTTATTTTATTACTTTCTAGTTATTTTATTTTTTGAAGTCGGTCATAATTTTTGTTTAATTTTTTTTATTCCTTATTTTACTTTTTTTATTCGCCATTTCAATTAAATAACTAGGTACTACACAAACTCAAGTATCTATTTATTTACACTAATTAAAGGTTTTGTATTACAAACTAATTACAACTAAGAACAACAATTATTAGTAAGTATTAATTAGATATATTATTTACACTGTGTCGTCTTATTTATTTAGAGGTAATAATATGAAATGCGCGGTAACAACGTTGTCACGAGCAAAAGCGGCACAGGTCCTACTTCGATGTCCGGCTGGGTACTGGCGCGACGTGGTGCGATGCGCGAGAGCCATTTTTATCGATTTTTTATTTTTCAAAAATTTTTGAAGTGACATAATAAAATTCTATCCAATCATTTCCACGTCATCTCCGTTTAGCAATTTAAACGTAAAAGTTTCATTAAAATTGAGTTACCCGAAGTCTTATACTACTCAAAATGCTTTTAAAATCGACGTTACTTTAGATTTTTTTTTTGATCATGTAAAATGTTAAATATTGTATTTTTATCCAAAAAATCCCTATCTATACCCTATTTTTTTTATTATTTTAAAATGACGACTTCTATGAAAACAACTCGATCTAGAAACAACAATTTGGGATAAGGGGCCCTTAATAGGATTTCTTGTTTAGTCTGACTTAACAATTTTCAACTAGCTATACCTATTTAAAAAGAGGGGAGGCCTTTGCGCAACATACCCTATTTTATCCCCGCTATCCCACGGGAATGAATATGATGAAACATATATTATATGTATATGTAGGTATATCATTTTAATAAAACTTCGTAAAAACCATAAAAAAACTTTTGTGTGGTAAATTATATTACAAAATATATTTTTTTATTTATCGTTCAATAATATGTTCTTGTCTATAGCCTGACCAGCAATATATAAGCCCATCATTGGCTTCGCCACTGTATCTTTTAAACAGTAACACATAGTATAGTCCATACAGAAATTAGTTCAAAAAAATTCCGCATTATGGCGAGGGATTTTATTTTTCTGGCCAGGCTGTAGGATATTGAATAAAAACTTTTTTACTTTACTTCAAAACCTCTAACGGATTAATCCTCAATGTTAATAAAAACAATCTATTATTTTATGTACTCGGTATACAGATCTCATTTACTAACCAACTTTATTTGGAAGTTTTATTACTTGGCGAGAACCTTAGTCGACGAAACCAGTGTCCTAGAACATAAAATACAGCTAGGTTGGCAAAATAAAATAAGCCTGTATGTAATAGGTAGTTGGTACGTAATAGTTGGTATGTAATAGTAGTATTACATTGCTATTTGTATTGTACACGAAAGAACGCAAGCTGATTGTATGGCTTTATTTGTATAAAAAATCAATGTCTCTTAACAATAGACCTCGACTTGATGAAGAGAATGAAAAATATTTTTATGTTATAAAATAGTATCTAGTAGCCATTTACTAGATCCCAACCATGGTTCAAGCCTTGTCGTGGCGGTGGGGCTCAGTAGCCTAGGGTGAGCCCAGCATCTTCAGGCGAAGCTAATTGAGTCAAGAGAGTTGCTCTTTGTACCCCTCTTATAATAAGAGGGTACAAAAGAGCGGGGGGCAAGGGGTGAGGATAGAAACCTCACCTCATTGTACTGTCCCGATGTTAGGAGGGGTTGTTCTGTGGTGCGGGACAACCGCTCTGTGGAGGTGGCGTCAGTCGCTTGAGGGACTGACTAGACGTTGAGGTTGTTTGCTCATTAGATCCGGGGCACCTCACCAAATTCTGCACTCGCCGGGTTTTAGTGGGTAGAGCTGCGTCCATCTTACCACCTTTCGGGCGCAGCGAGTCCCACATACCCGCCTGGGGAGACCCATTCCCCCACGGGATGCCTCAGAACATATCCCGGCGTTAAAAAAAAAATAGTCGTCGGTAGTCATAGTCGTTATAGATTTTTCATGAAAATCGTTTTGATTAACCGATAACAACCTTCAAAGCAATCTTCGAAAAATTACATAACGTTTATCGTAAATACTAAAAGTAGGTACGTTATAATAAATAATTCCTTCAAAACTAAACATATATATGTATGTATATGTGAGAGAAACACATTAAATAATCATCACTTTTAAATATCATTAAATAAATTATATTAAAAAACTTTTACTTAACAGTATATTTGCCATATTATTTTCACCGACGATATTATCGATTTAATTTTAAGACAATAAGAGTGGAAAATAAAGCTTTCTTCAAACAACAGAAGAAGTTAGTTAGCTTTTATTGTCTAAAGATAAGGTAATTGTCATTAAACTAGAAATGTATATTTCAAGAATATTTGTGATGGAGACAAAGAAAACCTTACGTACTGTAAAACTACATAGGGATGTGACCTTTTAAAAGATAATATTATTTTTTAGAATTATGTTACCAATGTTAAATATATCAATAATGGTCCCGAATATAAACCAGTTCAGCCTGTCATCAAGCCAGATATCATCACGCACCCCACCATTCAAGCCTTGTCGTGGCGGTGGGGCTCAGTATCCTAAGGCGAACCCAGCACCTTGGGCCAATGCAAATGCAGCCGAGGGAGCTGCTCTTTGTACCCCTCTTATAAGAAAATGGGACAAAAGAGTAGGAGGGGACAAGGGGCGAGGGAACCTCACCCCAATGCACTGTCCTGACATTGGGAGGAGTTGTTCTGGGGTGCGGGACAAACCCTCTGTGGAGGTGGCATTGGTCCCTTAAGGACTGACTAACCGTCGAGGTGCCCTGTTTGCTCAACAGATCCGTGACACCTCACCAAAGGTGGCATTGGTGGCACTAGCCGGGTTTTTGTGGGTAGAGCTGTGTCCACCTTACCATCTTTCGGGTGCAGTGAGTCCCATATATACGCCTGGGGAGTCCCTCCTCCCCCTACCTAAGAGTATTTCGTGTCAGAATAAAGATGTCATCACGCGAGATGTTACCTCTCTGCCAATAGCTTGTTCTCTTCATGTCTTTTCTTATTAAATAACTAACTTCTCTCGGATTTATTCGGAATAAAAAAACACTTAAATATATTTAGATAGTGTAACCATTTTCAGTGATTTGATCATTAATCGCGTTAAAACAACACTTCAGCAGTATAATATTATCGTAGACAGTGTACACGATATGTTAAATATTTACTAGCGTTCTAAGCCTCAATTAATTAACTTGCATGTGTAAACCATGCATGATATGCACACGTACTCATGCTAAATCATACAAGACCACATACCACAGAATATACCACGATCGACGAGAAAACTAATAAATGTAAAATTTATAATTTGAAACGAAAAAGTGATAAGGTAAAAAATATAAAACTCACTCCAAGATATTATGTAAATCCTAAGATTTACATCATATCTTGGATCACAATGTTATTGATAATTAACAATAACAGACACGTTTTTTATAAAAAAATACTATATTACATATTACGCATACCCGAGTATATACAGTAAGACATGTCTCAGACCATATGCAATTTTTTGCCAAGGCGAAGCTGAGGTCAGTAAAGATATTGTGATCTTTTTTTATTTACTATCCAAAGTATGTATACAATTTTTCTCCTCGACAGAAAACGGCAACTTCGGTTAGCACAGCGGGACGAAAGTTTTACGACTTGAGCTCGGAAGGTGCGAAAATTAAATAGCTTTTTCACATAGCACCAATACGAAGCTACTATCCGTAGTAACTTGCTTATTAACGTGCTATTCGCAGTTATTTTTTCTAAAGGTTTCAATACACATTGGAAATTACATTTACACAATTACAAAAAACTGTATAATATACTAGTCACTAGATGTATTGATAAAAAAATACAAATGTACTCGAAGTTGTTTTTTTTTTAAATTATGTTACCTATCAATAAACAAAACCTGACACTTTAGCATCAGTGCCATCAGACTCTAATTATTAAAGCATCTGCACTTTCCTTCGTTTTAAACACAAAGCTGCTTTAAGCTAGGAACAAGTATCATATGGAATTGACATTCGCGTATACCCGAAAGGGACAGGCATATTTTACAGGGATACCATATTCATAATAACAAGTCTACTTATTTTCTTGAAACAAGTGAATTAAAAATAATAAAAAAACTGGTAAAGGTTGATAGATAAATAAAAGCATTAGCCCTAACCAAACATTTACTGTAATTTTAGACAGCTGCATTTTTCCGGATTATCGAAAATATTATGTAATGACTAATAACAAAGCGCTAAAAACATAAATAATAAAAAGAAATGCTATATACGTCTTAATATGTATGATCTATAACATAGCCTTTTAGGATAGCAATAAACATATTTGTTTTTATTGTGTTTATTTTGAAAATTCCAGTCACCCTTTTTATATAATACCACATTCTTGGGTAATCTGCCTATAACAAAACTGATATCACCATACCTACATAAGCCGACCAAATTAAAAAGTAGTACAAAATGGCGGCATATTTGACAAACTGTTCGCGAGTGAGAATGTTTGTATGGAATTTAAATTAAGTTGATAATTTTTTGTTGGGCACATCATTGTTGTGCCCAACAAACAAAGAGTGATATTCTGACAAAGACAAAAGAAAGTGTATATTTCTCTGTCACTCTTGGAGTTTTTCGTATATAAGATATTAAATTATATTATATTAATTAGCAATTATCCCTCGAAACACGCAGTCTTTACAGCAAATGTGTGAGTGCACGCATATGCATGCATATAGCACCGCCCTCCTTTCCCACACTGCATATGCGTACACTCGCATGCACCACTACCCCCACATGCACCACAACCACAGTAAAAGACCACCACCAAACAATCTACGCACGTTTCGCCCCGACACACACGTAATCAAAGAGTCTACATCCTGAGGATGCCTCGGATCTTACGGATTTACTTTATAAAAACGTGATTGAACCAAAATTATAGCACTATAATACGTTATTTTGTTATATATATTTATTGTTTGAATCAGTGTTACTTGTATTTTCACACACACAACAAAATATTCAAATAATGTAAATTCAGATATCTTCGTTCACGGACAACTTTTATTAAGTTATTACTTATTTTAAATTTACTTACCAACAAAAGCAGAGTAAATTTGTATGCGGAAAAAAACAACAAGTTACAATAGGTCTATAACGTAAAACAATCACGTACAAATTAATTCCAGACTTTGTTTTGTGAAACTTTCAATGTGCAATCCAACAAATATACAGTGTTATTTGTAAAACACCAGGTCTAGTACTAGATGGGTTAATGGGATACTAGTTAGATAACATAGTTCATTTCTATAATTCGTTAGATTTTATTTTCTTAAAAAAATTAATATAATTTAAATCGTCCGCTTGAATGTTTATTAACTCTACGCGCATCGTATTTTTTTTTTTTTTTTTTGGAAGGGCTAGACTTTTCGGCCTGATGGCCTTTAAGCTCAATCGGTACAGTAAATGAGCAGATGGCTCACTTATGAAATATTCGAAAGGGGGACGCCCCCCACCGCGCCCCGCAGGGGGCGCGGTTCAGCGCGCGCGCTGCTCGGGAGAGCAGGATTTGGACTAGTCAAATCCGATACGGTCGACGAATCTTTTACGGTTGAATTTAACCTATCATCATGAGGGCCGGCCCTCATCCCTCCCTCTGGAGAGGGAGGCGGGTCAAGCGCGGTGCCCAAGCAATCTAGCGGTCGAGTAGTGCTAGCGCTGTTTGCGCGGTCTGGGTTTGTGTCTACTCGTATCGGATTCGAACCTAAACTTCCGCGATCGATCCATTTCCATGTGTAGGGGTCGATATCGCTTAACGCGCATCGTAAATATTAAGTAATCAAACCCGTGTGATTAGCGGGGTTAGGGGTGAGGCGGCGCTAGAGCGAACATAGACTTACAAATGTGACGACAGTGCAGTAAAAACCTAAATAATCATTTTTATTTAATTTATTGAGCTATATCAAAAGTCATAGAACATACGTTATTATTTATAATTTAAGCTATTTAGTACTGCGAGGTTTATGGTATTTTACATATAATGCTGTATAATATAAACCTAACTGTTGCCCACAATTTCAACCGCGTTCTCTTAAATTTACAGTGATATCTGGATTGATGATTATTATTTTTATTGTCTGTGTCATTCAGTGCCAACGTAGCATTACATGGATGAAAAAATAATAATCGTTTTAAAAGTATTAATTATTATATTTCCGTTGTCTGTCATTCTTCGAGAACTTACCACGGGACCAGATTGACGGGGTGTGAAAGCGTCCACAGATATTATTATTATAAAAAACTAACTCTTTTTATAATGATATGGCTCTATTCGTAAATTAAGGTGCACGCACAGGGCTAAAGTTTACTTATGGGCAAGGGGGAAACTTGAAAGACTTAATCTTTTCAAAGATCTGCGCATTTTTCGTATTTTATTATATTCTATATCAACAGCGACTAATGAATCCCATCACCATGTTAACAAGGTACGTGGGTAATTGAATAAAATCCATTTTCAGGGCCTCTTCTTAAATACCTTCTTCTATGAATCTCTACTCCAACGGGGATATTGTCTCAGGCTCAATAAATGTAATATAACCTTAAATAATACATTATGAGTGAAACCTTTTTCCGTGAGCGTCAAGGCAGTCAAAAAAGGTCATATTATGTATACATTTTTAAAAATATATTTTTATTTATATCTCTTTACGTCGACTACCAAAATACAGGTTCTACGTTTTTGCTAAAAGCCGGAAGGCAACCATCATAATCCATGTGAATCCAATAAACCATCATTAGACAAAAAACAGTTTAAGATAATACAGTTTGTACAATTAGGTAATGTATTCTTTATAATAATATTGATTTTTCTAATACAAATCAAATTTTCTTTTTTAAATTTTTTTGACAACCCTAAACTTTTATTGTTTCAATTAAATATGTAACCATATCAAGATTGTTAATCTTTGTTCGAATAATGGAATAATTTGGGCGACGTCCAAAATTGTGTACACCTTCCGAATTTATTTTATCATATTAAATTCTAGAAACTTTCATTTAGTTTCATTGTGTTAGGGTGTGTACACATTGATTAAACTGTCAGTTGCTTAGCAACGAACAAACAGTCTGACATAAATGCATTTCTTAGTCATATAGTCTTAGTTTTTTATAAATAACACTAATAATTAAACGACATTGAAGTGAATGCTTATATTAATTGAGAAAGTCCGGAGTGTGATACTTTAGATTATGAAAAATGATGATTTGTATTTTTTTTTTATGTTAGTTGGATAGGCAAACTGGCAAACGTGCCACCTGATGGTAAGTGGTCGACGTCGCCCATGAACTTAAACTAGTTTACCTGGAACGAGCCCAGGCAACTCATTTATGTGTTGCCTATCCTGAGACATAAGATGTTAAGTCTCGGTGCCAGTAATTACACTGCCTGTCTTGCCCTTCTCTCCGAAACACAGCAAAACTGTTTCACGGGAGAAACAAGCAAGATGGTGGTACCCATGCAGCCGGGGGCGCGGCACAGCGCTTCCCTCCCACCGGTCAGCTTTCGGGGTCAGCCGCGTCGAGAGAAGCCAGTACCGCCAAGCTGGTCTGACTTGGCATCGCTCAGATGTTCCTTATACTCAGAGGGCAAACAGCCACTCAGCCATGATCAATGAAAACACACGTCTATCAATTGATCTATCAGTTGCTTACACACACAGACACAGAAATACGGACGTCCATAAAGATTATTTTTAATGTTATTATTTACTATGTTAAACAAAATCATTGTTATTGATATATATTTTATGTGTCGGACAGATTATTTGTCTTATTATTTATTATGATTATTTGTTGTGTATATAAGTGCACTTATAATAATAACATCTATGGACGCTTTCACACCACATCGTGCCGGTACGACCGGGGTGGTACCTCTCGCTCACATAACACCGCCCACCGGCGTCAAGTGACAGCAATGCTGTCGCATTACGTACGGTTTGTGAGTTTCCGTGGCCCATTGGGGGGATAGGGAAAAGGAGTGTAACACGCATCTGCATAATCTCTTATGCGGATGTGTATGGGTGTCGGTAGTCTAAAGCTTCGACTGCTCGTTCGCCCTCCTATTTTATAAGAAAAGGAAAATATACGCATATATATCGATATTTATTATAGAAAATACCTGCACTTTGCTGCATTTGACCCCGCTACTGCTGCGTGTAGAATCCACATGACCGCTATGGTTCAATGGTTAGCGAGTTGGCGCTCAAGCTGGAGGCTGCGGGTACGAATCCCGCCAGGGAACAAAAAAGTTTTCTGTGTTCCTGATTAAATATGTGTATTATATTATAATAAAAATCTTAAATATATGTATAGTATAAAATTCTTCGAGAACTTACCACAGGACCAGATTGACGTGGTGTAAAAGAGTCCTTTTATAAAAAAAATATGGGACAGCTGTTAGTTTTACTCCACAAAGACCTGTACTTGGGGAAGTCTTCAGAAGATAAAAAGTCTAAACAATACAAAGCTTTCTAACAATGTCTTGATGTATCATATGATGATGATGATTATGATGTTGTTGAGGATAATGATGATGATATTGTTGATGATGATGTTGATGTTGATAATGATTATGTTGTTGATGATGATGATGATGATGATGATGATGATGATGATGATGATGATGATGATGATAGATCACCACTACTTAAGGATCAATTAAACTTATAACAATAGGTTACTAATACAATAGTAATCATACTTATTACCCAGTCTCTAGATAGCAACTGTTTCAGGAGACTCATTATAAAGTTTAATTTGAGTAAATTATAAAGTCTAATTTCAGTAAATTTCGCTCCATTAGATAAACTTCACGCTCTTGCATGACAGCACTTATGACGTCACTGGATTTTATTCAGTCACAAGTTAAACTGTCTGACGAAATCTGACCACAATAGTTTACGTTCGTCTCTATTATTAAGATTTGAAACTCTCACATAACGAATGTGAGAGTTTCAAATCTTAATAATAGATCTGGTAGGTAGGCTGCTCGCGTACCTTCCGAGCCAAGAAACATTTTTCACACACTAATTACAAGAAATAGACAAACGAACAAGCGTTCTAAATGGTCAGTGGTCAGCGTCACAAGACATAAATCATATTATAATTATTTTAGGTTTAGGTGCCAGTTTTTGCCAAGTTCCAAATGATTGCCAGGTTCCAGGGTTGGCAGCATTTATAAGTGCATTTACCTCGCGAAACAAGACAAAAATGCCCGTGCCGTACGACGTGATAACATCTTATAAATTGATGAACACCGGCAGCGCGCACGAAAAAGTGTCCCGTTCCGCCTGAGCCTGTCAATCGATAGCCCAACTGCAAGCCTTGGCTTGGAAACCATTTTTTATAACAAATATTGAATAAGAAACGTGTTTTTTGTTTTTGTGTTTATTTCTACAATTCAATAAAATGTAATTGATTTCATCCATAATTTTCAGTCAAATTTCATTTTATTCACTTGAATTAACTGTTTTTCTCTAAACAGCGGCAAAAAGGTAATTAATTTTTCATCAATATTTCTTTATTACGTTATCACGTAAAACTATCGTCCGTAATTTTACAGATAATCAATTTTTTTTAGAAAAAGTTACAGATAATATTTTACAGTATTTCTAATACAAGTACTAATAAAGACTTTTCATTGTTTTTGTAAATCCAATCAGCAGAACAAATAAAAGTAAATGTTTTAACTCATCCTTGTACTATGTCGTATATCGTGTTTTATAGTTTGTCGTTAGATTTAATGGCGCGTTTTTTACACAATAATATTGTCAATTCGCTTGTTACGAGCTGTATAGCACCATATTGTTTGCGCGGGAATATTGTGTTGTATACCTAAATTAGTTTAAGAAAAGTATAAGAATAAGTAAGTTATCACGTCGTACGGCACGTGCATTTTTGTCTTGTTTCGCGAGGTAAATGCACTTATAAATGCTGCCAACCCTGGAACCTGGCAATCATTTGGAACTTGGCAAAAACTGGCACCTGAACCTGAAATAATTATAATATGATTTATGTCTTGTGACGCTGACCACTGACCATTTAGAACGCTTGTTCGTTTGTCTATTTCTTCTAATTAGTGTGTGAAAAATGTTTGGAAGTCCTAACTACATAATTCGTATAAATAAATATGATGTAGTACTAAAAATATACATAAGTATTTCTCCAATAGAATAAACAAAACTTTTAAGAATATTTTATCTTATTTGGAATCTTCTATTGTACTAACAAACATAATTTTGAAGAAAAATATTGTCTTCAAACATGTTTACTTTATCTATTTTAATCTACAAAGAATGTATTAAATATATACAGTACAGCTGTACAACAAATATCTCAAAGAGCAAAACAAATTGAACAATTTACTTCATTTTGAGTTGATCTTCAAGTTGTATAAACAGATTATAATGAAATTACTTCTGACGGATTTCGTTTTAGGTTGCTAAGGTTAATATAATACTGTTTTGTTATACGCGAACAATTTTTACACATTTCAAAAAAATTGTCTCATTATACCAAATAAGTGAAATTCGCGTAGATATTAGAAATAAGGTGCTCTCCACAAAATATTGTATATTATTCTATTGGTTTGGAATAATTATCGTAATGAAATTCTGGAACCCACATTTTCACCATTAGAACTATAAAAAAGAACTATTGAAATGAGTCTTAAGTACCTTAAAGTGTACATCAGTATCTAGTTTAAATCTCAAGCTTATCTCAAGCCTAATATTAGACATAATTTTTCCTAGATTTAATTACAAGCAAATGTGTTAAAACTACCGATTCCCATTTTTCAACGATTTTTATTCAACCGAGGTATTGTCCTATATCTAAAAAAATCGGTTGTCTGTAAAGTCGGTTTACTGACGATAGTTAAACGTGACAACGTCATAAGAAAATGGAACGCCTCAGAGCGAGGTAACGTCGCATGCGTCATGTTTTTTTCATTCTTGCAGCCGGCTCCATCGAATTATAAGACGTTGTCACGTCAAAAATCGAAAAATCTTTAAAAAGTCGAATTTTAACTCCACACGCAACTAATTCAAAACAAATAGTATGCCATACCTTTAAAACAAATTAAATATATTTCCGTAACACAAGTTCTTCGAGTACTTACCACGGAACCAGATTGACGTGGTGTAAAATGGTCCATAGATATTATTATTATTTGTAAATATTTTCAAAGGAAATTATGTAATACAAATAATATAAAAAATATTTATCTAAAAATTATTTCTAAAACGCACGCTTATTTATTTTATCTCCCTACTTTCCCATAATAAGGCACGGTTTATCATGAGTGACATATGACATACACATGTGTGACATAATTGTGACGTTAGTAAAAGCCTGTCATTACAAACGTTATTCCTGTCACAGCTAACAAGGCAATTTATTTCCAAACAACACCATTCGTATGTATTTTTTAATATACTACATAACAATGTGCTATAACATCGTGTCAAATACTCAACAGGCATGCATTAAGGCATCGGCTACAGGTCATTTATAATCTAATGAATTTATCATTTATAATTTATTTATATTTTTTTTTGTTTGGATAGGCAAAGTGGCAAACGTGCCACCTGATGGTAAGTGGCTGACGTCGCTCATTAACATTAACTAGTTTACCTGGAGCGAGCCCAGGCAACTCATCTATGTGTTGCCTATCCTGAGACATAAGATGTTAAGTCTCGGTGCCAGTAATTACACTGCCTGTCTTGCCCTTCTCTCCGAAACACAGCAAAACTGTTTCACGGGAGAAACAAGCAAGATGGTGGTACCCATGCAGCCGGGAGCGCGGCACAGCGCTTCCCTCCCACCGGTGAATATGCTAATGATAGTTCCCAAATTTTGTGGAATTTATAGTGAAAGGTTTTTCGTGGTCGTACAGAGAAAAATAAAGGTTTAAGTCTTAAAAATGACACCTTAATTAGAATGACAAATGTCATTTTCTTATATGTTAGTTGGATAGGGACTTTGAGACCCTAATCCTCTGGTGTCTTACATCGTTTATCACTTACCACCAGGTGAAACGACTGTCTATTTGGCCCATCTTCTGTAAAAATAGGCAAACGCGCAGGCGAGCCACATGATCGTGAATAGTAATTATTTATTGGCATCGATTGAATAATTTGCATGGGCTAGTCTCAGGTTCACAAGTTATTGTGGTTCATGGGCGACGTGGACACCTTACCACGTCTCGTCTTGTCTGCTTATCCAACTAAACATAAAAACTATTTTATCATTTATAACTTTTATTGCGTGGAACTCGATATTTCGACTTGTCTACGTAGTCTTGTTTACAAGATTGCTTAAAATCTTATATAACATAAAAAATGGTTGTCTGTAAAGACAGTTAACAGACGATAGTTATAATAAATAAGAATAAAAAAAACTTTTTTGCCGCTGTTTTGAGGAAAACACTTAAGGTTACACAAGTCGCTCATCTTTCCATACAAACGCAGAACAGTAGTTACTACAATATCTAACGTTGACCTTAAAAAACTAAGGATGTCTGTACGTACGTAAAAAAAATTATGCATTTCAACAATACAAGCTTCTAAACTTTCGTATTTCAACACTTATTTTAGCTCAACTTTGGGTGAAAGTATACCGAAGATAGTTAATAGAATCAGGCGTTACTTTGCGGAAATCCAATATATAAGATTAAATTATAATTTAATTAGCAATAATCCCGCAAAACATGCATGCACATATGCATGCATATGCGTGCACTCACACATTTGCAGTAAAGACTGCGTGTTTTGCGGGATTATTGCTAATTAAATTATAATTTAATCTAGTATACCGAAGCACGAAAGCCAAAAATAAAGCCCGTACAGACATAGTTTAGTTATTCAAAAGTTTAAATAAATTTATTTTTAAAAGATACACCCAACAGTCTTTATATAATTACTGTTTTACTAAAAGGAAATGTTAGGAATTAATCATTGTGCATTTCATTCTAGCACACATGTTCGCGCACTATGTCAGGTGAGATAGCACTAATTTAGTTGGAGTTCACGTCGTCGACTTGTTCAACCTTAATTGAAATGAAATGAGACTGAAAATTATGGGGGAAATCAATTACATCTTATGAAATTGTAGAAATGAACACAGAACACGTTGTTGGGTATTCAACATTAGTTATAAGCAATGGTTTCCAAGCCAACGCTTGGGCCTCTCTAACGTTTGACAGACTCAGACGGAACGGGACACTTTTTCGTGCGCGCTGCCGGTGTTTATCAATTTATAAGACGTTATCACGTCAAGAAGTCTAGAGTAAATAAATATTCATGATCACAAACACGTTAATATAGTCCCGTTACGTATACATTTCATTTTACATTATATTATATATTAATCTGTGGCAATAGTGTACAAGACGCCGCGCACGCTACACGTGTTGTTAATGTTACTTGTTGTACGCCGCGCTGGTCGTAGTAGTAATATTTTGAAAACAACTCACTAACATTGGTAGGTACTGGCAAAATCCCTGGAGACGTTTTAACTGCTGCATTTCCTACAATCAAATACTTGTACACTATAATATATACTAACTACTATGCATCAACTGACTAGTAATAGTTCTCGAGCTGATACTATTCGAGTCTTACCCAATTAACCAATCAATTCATTTTACAGGTTACAGCCAATCATCTCTATTGGAATAAGATATTTTTCAGTTTAGTCTCACGGGCTATTCTTTTGTTGCAAAGTATTCAAATATGGATATTAATAAATCTTTCTGTTGTATGTAATTCTTCTGTTTGTGTGTGTGACTGAATTCCTCCTAAATTGCTAGACCGGTTTTAGTAAAAACTGTGTGTGTTCAAATGGATTTGAAAATAGGTTAGATTCACGATTCGGTCTACTACTAAATCTTTTTATACAGGGCAATGTCAGATAAAATCAATACTCTTAATTAACCATGATAAATCCTTAAAAATAGGTTCCTTTATTCCGCATTGGAAGACATTCCTCGACAAGATTTAAATTCTCAATACTATAAATGTATCAGAACCTAACAGACGAAAACCAAACAAACTAATTCATTCCTAATGCATAATTTAAACGTAACCAAGATGATAAGAAATGAAATATAAAATTTTAAATTAAAATCAGGTATCGAGTTACTTTCATGATATAATGCTGACCATATTTTTACAATATCTTAACTGATATGTAATAAATCTATCTATACATTATATATCTAGTCTCTCAAAAGTCAATTTTACGTAAATAGCTTTAACGTTCAACAACTTTATATTTTCCTGTGTCACTAATGTATGAATAGTTCATATTTTATTTATTACTGAGTACACATAAAAGAAGGAAGTCTTAAAAAAGCTTTATAATGTTGTACTATTGTTATTCCCAAACTAATGAAGATCATTAAATATTTCTCAAATATTCAAGCATATTTTTTTTTATGTACAATAAATTGTTTTGTCGCAGAGAAACAACAAAGAAGAAAAACAATTAATTAATTTTTTATCAAGAAAAATAAAATTCAATTTTTGCTGAACATAATAAATATTGTAATTTAAGTGTAAAGCTTTCAGAATTGTGACTGGAATAGATTCGTTACATACAACGACTAAAGCCAATACTGGACTGATTTCAAAAATGTTTTACCATTAGAATGCTACATTATCCTTTTTTTTAGTTGACCCAGTTTAATGCTTTTGCATGATCCAGGCATTCTCAGTTAAGGCTCCGGGACCTATGTGGGGACAGGCAGGCCTCGGCGAAGGCCAGACCACTCATCGTAAGGGGGGACTGCTCGGCTGCCACTCAGCAGTCTCCGCTCGTCGGCCTCCTGGGACATTACTGCCTCGCAGAAAGAAACCATCGCTGACAAGGACTCGTCATCACCGAGCATCGCGGTGATGACGCTCGGCAGAGACAAGTCCCCTCCAATACCTAAGCGACGTCAGATGCAGTGCCACCCATCTCAGGCACACTTCGAGGGTGTGCTGGGCCGAGTCCACCGCCGCGCCACAATCGTGAAATACTGTCATTGGCTCCCTATAGGCCGTCCAGTATAGACCGTACTGACCAAAGCAAACGATGCCCGGTGAGCACCTGTGTCGGACGGAAGGAGAGGAGCAGCCGATAGGCTTTTTCCATTCGGCTGCCGTACTAGGTCCTCCCCACCTCCGCATTAACGCCCCCTAGTCGGCGAACCCGCATGATCCCGTCTAGCGTAACGTTCTCGCCGAGAGACCTCCTATCTGAAACATAGGTCTCGGCAAGCACGTCCATCACGTGGAAGGGCAGTCGCTGCCGCACTCGATACCGTGCGGTACCCTCGAATCACTATTACCGCGACGACCCGCAGCGCTGACCGCAGCTGGGCCTTATTGCTCGTGCTAAGGTGATCCACCCAAATGGGAGCACTAAACGTTGTCATACTACGGCAGACTCCGGAGTACCTATAGCTGCTTGCAGGTGGCGCTGGGTCCTCCCTCGGAGGAGTCTGCCCAGCGCACTTTCCGCCTTCACGACCTTCGGTCCCAATGTTGAAGAAATGTGGGCCAAATGTCCACCCTCCGTCAAGGATGAGCCCCAGTTATTTGACATGAGGGCTCATCCTGACGCTCACTTCTCCGATATGGCGGGCGCCTTCCTATGGGGCTCCTATCCGCCCGGTACCGCGGAAGAGAAGGGTCGCGGTCTTCGCCGCTCTCACCCGAAGCCCTTATCTCTCTATGCGGCTGATCACAAGGTCACGCCCAACCTCGGCCAGCTGCACCGTTTCCTTGAAGCCGCGTCCTCGGTCATACACGAGGGTGTCATCCGCGTAGCACATGACACTCATGCGGGGTGCATGAGTGTCATGTGCTACGTGCGACGTGTCTGGACCCGGCGCCCTCTTCTTACTCTGGAGGTGGGATAGAACCGCCTCCATTTCAGCCCCCGTGATCGGTGGCGGAATATCCTCCTCGTCCTGCGTCTGCCAAGCCATCTTGGAGGGCACGAAGCCCACGGTTGTCTCTAGGAAAAGATCTCCAACGATACTCCCCATTGGCCCGACTGGAGTCGTTGATTGGGGTCGACTGGACATGGAACTTGTTCCGCGCTCACGTATACTGCAATATTCTTCATTAATATAGGCTTTAAAAATATTATCAATCCAGATGCAGCTAATCTGTGAAGCTGCAGGATACATAAAAAGCTAAATTTTTTAGTATTACACAATCCAGACATATTCGTAGACAAACTTTACTATGAATTTCGTCTGATCCTATGTAGTAAGAGGTGCCATGCTGCATTGTAGCCGAACTGGGCCGGCACGACCCGGGTGGTACCACTCGCTCACATAACACCGGGATCAAGTGACAGCTAAGCTGTCGCGTTTCGTGCGGTTTGTGAGTTTCCGATGGCCCATTGGAGGGGCTAGGTAAAAGTAGGGCAGCGCATCTGCGTGCCCTTGGTGGTGCGGATGTGTATGGGCGTCAGCACCGTCAGGCTCCAATTGCTCTTTTGTCCCCTGATGGCATAAAAAAGAACGGGTGAAAAGTAACGAGTCTTTTACCTGAAGTAAAGTGAACTTTTTTGTCATACATTACACTACAATTACAGGTTAGTACAACTTATACTACGTGTAAAAGGTTACTACTTATTACACGGCATAACAAGCTTTTCCAAATGTGTAATGGCGTATTATTTTAACAGTTCTTATCATTATACCACCTGAACACACAAAACTAGACAAGACTTACTCAACAAATACGTTTTGAATGTTCGGAACTCAAAACATACTTTGACATCATCGGTATGAACAAGTTTCAAACTACAATCAATAAGGGCTGAAAATCAGCGATAAGACAATGGCCTATCGACCCCCGGCACATCGGCATACCGGCACTCCGGCATTTCAATACACTGGCCTACGGATAATAGTTATATCAGGTGAACCGCCGGCCTACAGGTTTCAATGTAGAATTGAATTTCATATTTAACAATAATTGTACGAAACAATTGTGCCATGAATTGAAATTCTCATTGTCTTATTTATTTATAGATAAATTTATATTAATGAGGGATCATACAATGTGTTCCTGTGATAAGCTAATAAGTACACACACATGGCCACGTTTAGGTAGACGAAGTGTTGGTCGGCCATTAACCAGGTGAGAAGACGATCTCCGTTCTGTGGCCGGTCCGTGTTGGATGCGAGTAGCAAGGGATCGGCCATCTTGGCGTTCATTGAGGGAGGTCTATGTTCAGCAGTGAACGGATAGAGGCTGAAGATGATGATATGGCAGACATCCCCTAAGATACACATACAAATATATAGCACAAACTTGAGCTTCAAATTACATTCGCCTCTCTTCGTTGCAAGAAATATGTCTATCAGCTCTGTCTTAGGACAAATTTTAACTTAATTTAGATATATCTAGAAAACACAACAGGAAAAGAGCACTACGCATATTTGATGAATGCTCCTAAATTACAAAACTAAGAAAAGTATGATATTTCATTCTAGATAATTTAGAAACTATCTCATGCTAGAGCTTTCTTTTCTAAATTGAATCATTTTTAAATTGATAATCCTGAAAGTTATTACATATTTTTGTTTAAAAAAATGAAGACTGTTTAACGTTTAATACCGCCATAATGAACAAATTTAGTCCACTTAATTTGACTAAGCATGCAAAATGCGTCTTACTTTATATATGTATTCAAAATTTATTTCTAATGTTTAAGCGAATTTCATTCATTATAATGTAATATTTTTTATTGAAATAATTTTTATTATATTTAAAATATTGATGTATCATAGGGTAGTTTCGAATAACTAAGTAACATTAGAACATCTAACATGGTTATCCTCTCATGACCAAAAATCTTAATAAACCACGATAAAATCCGTAAAAAATGTTTCGTTATAACAAAATAGCTTTATAAATACAATAAAACAACAATACAATAATTGTCACATGAAACAAATAAATATACGTAAATCCACAGGAAACATCCAATATAGCAGCACTTCAAACACAAAATAGATTTCATGATATCCCAAACAAATTCTTTGAAAACCAATTTGACAACACACTTTGTATACAAACTTGTTAGAAATTCGGAATTGGGCACCGACAATAGTTTCCAAATGATAAAGTAATCTTAGCCTCAGCGAGATAAAACAAAGCCCGCTCGGTTGAATAGAAAACTTATCAATCATTTTCTTAGAATTTGATAAATAAATTTAATAAGATATAAAATATATAATAGAGACGTTCGTTGTCTTTTTACACCTACCGAGTGGAGTGGCGAGAAAGTAAAATATCAGTGGACCGAGACCGTGCTGTGACCGAGTAATATGACGTGTTGAATTTATTATTGTCTTTGTATATCACATCCCATCACACATCACATAACATCTATTCTGTTTATATGCGCTATATGATTGTAATATAGCGCATATAACCAGAATCAAATCAAATCAAATCAGAATTCAAATCAAAATAGTTTTTGTTTGGCTAAGAATTCTAATTTCAAATTAATTTTGTTTTATAACATGGATTTCTTTATCCAAAAGTTGTCATTTGTTTATTGATTAGTCTAGTTATGATTATTTTCATTTAAAATTATAATAATATTACCTTTTCCCCCTGTCTTAACAAAGACTATATAAGTATGGAAGTCCATTTCCTACTCTTCCTCATACAAAATATATCGAAAAGGCCTAGCATAAATATTTACCATGACAATTCCGTTATGCTAAACACGTTTCAACGGCTTGGATGTATTCATGAACGATAACATTTGTAATGGCGATATTTTTCACATTTTACTGTAATATCGACAAGATACCTACAGGCTGGCCCTGTAAGTTTCGCTGCTGAGTCTCCTCGAAATCAGGCGAGGAAGACATCGCACGGCACATAGTCTTTTATGTATGTTTGTCTTCTGGTCTTTACCGGTGAATTTAAAGGACATCTTTACGAAACTAGGCGAAGAGATTATATTTACGCAACCTCAAAACGAATTTACAAACTCCTTAAACATGAAAGACATAAAACTGTATAACGTTTCCAAAATGAAACATTTTAAATCGATGCAAAATTACAAAATAATAAAATAACAAAAAAAGTGAAATGTGCTCTCATTTTTTACCGGAGACACCTCGAATTTATAAGCAAGGAAATAAGACATGAAAGGGCCTTTTGTGATTTATCCCGACCAACTTTCGGCATTGTCATAATTCATGTAAAAATCTGACACAATTCTGGACAGGACTATAGGAGTTTGGGAAATTTGGTCAATTGCATTTTAAAATGTACCAAGTCATAATTATCTGATAGATGTCTTCATAAATAAGAACTTTCATGATGCTTGAAGTTAATTTTATCCACTAATTTTAATAAAACCTATATCTGACTAGGTGGGACGATTTTCGTGAAACAGCTTTTTTTTCTTTTGCGCCGGGAAATTTGCATCCCGCGGTGGAGAGGGGACCCCCCAGGCAGGTATGTCGGACTCAGACGCAGACTTTACCCATCCCACTAAAACCCGGCAAGTGCCACCAATATCGACTTTGGTCAGATACCCCAGATCTGTTGAGCAACAGGGCACCTCGACGGCAAGTTAGTCCCCCAAGGGACTGACACCACCGCCACGGAGGGGTTATCCCGCACCACAGAACAACCCTTTTCAACGTAGGAACAGTGCAATGGGTTCCCGTTCTCGCTCTTGTCCCTCCTACTCTTTTGTCCCCTCTTCTTATAAGAGGGATACAAAGAGCAGCTTTCTTGTTTCAATTTGCTTCGCCCAAGGAGCTGGGTCCACCTTAGGCTACCGAGCCCCACCACCACGACAAGGCTTGAAACATTGTGGGGTTCGTGAAATAGCTGGTTCAAGTAAGCACGTAGCGATAGGGCCGTCTTGACGTTAGTTAAAAGAGACCTATGTCCAAACGAAAAAGGCTAAGAAAGAATATGATAATACATTAAAAACATATACAAATTTCATTCATTATAACATACCTTTGTTACCGAATTTCGCCAACTGAGATTCTCATTTATACGCAATTTCTATATTTCGGACGAATCTTTGTTAATGAGAATTTGACGTTCACTCAAATACCCCGAAATGCCCAGGTGAAGTCATTAAAACCCTTTTAAATTTAGTTCTGAGACAGCTTTATATTAATTATCCTTCAGCAAACATTCCATAGTAACCAGGGGTTGAATATTCCTATTTTAGATACACCTAACGACTATTAAAAACAATTAACATCAAATAATTGCTCATTTAATATTTGATCAATTTTAATATTTATAGAATCAACAGGCGATACTCTGGAAAATCTTATATAATATTATGTATACGATATTTTGTATGTAGCACTATTCTACGAAGCAAGTCCTTAGAGTAAATCTATGCATGCATAGGCGTAGTCATGCACACACATGCATGCATAAATCTTCCTGCGTGTTCCTTTTTATGTAACAGCCCCTCTGACTAGCCTTAGGCTAAAACTAGAATCTTGTTTCCAGTATCGCCTGATGCTTAAAAAAAATCCGCTCCAATTGTATAAAAAGACAGAATCCTTTGATATTTTTTTATGGATGCGGTGTGCCTCGTTTCCATGGCTACCGCCAGGTTTATATCCCCTGTTTTTTATTATTCGCTGTTTATCGGAAAGCATTGCAATACAGGCAGCATTATTACAGGCACTGAGACTTTTTCGTCTTATATCTCAGGATATTCTAAGAATGAGTTGCAAAAAAAAAACAAACAATTCAAACCAGCTCATGGTTTGAATTGTTTGTTTTTTTTTGTGTACTTGTATTGCTTATGGGTGACCCTAACCATGTTCTCACTAGATGGCCATCCTGGCAGTTTGCCTGTCTAATAACATATAAAAGAAGTTTTGCTTACTATGTCAGGAATTCATTCTTCATTAGAAAAAGGTACATTCTTAAATTGGAATTTTAACAAATAATTTTCTGCGACGATTGTCTGATATGTATGGGCTCGGCCTTTTGAGTGAGAGGTCCGGGTTCGATCCTATGCCTGTGGTCCCTTGAAATAGGGTTTTCTATTTTTTTCAAAGGAAAACAAACGAGCAGTTGAAGCCCTTTGGCGACTATAGACGCATAGGCGTCGAAACTCATGAAACGCACGAAATGCGTGTCACTTGACGCCGGTATTATATGAGCGAGAGGTACTACCCCGGTCGTGCCAGCTCAATTCGGCTGAAAAGCAACAATGGCACTACCTCTTACCAAAATATTTTTACTTACCAAAATTTCTACGTGCATTGAACATAGACCATCGCTTGTTTACCGGTGAAAGAAACATCGTAAGGTAACCTGGAAAGGCGCTCGCAGGTAGTTTAGTGGGGTAGTGCATTCCCAAATGCGAGTACCCAAATAGGTCCAGGAGCCTTACCCGAGGAAAACCCTGGATCATGCGACAGTGTTAAACTGCGTCATCAAATAAAGGCTACTTACAATTCCGCCATTTTTGAAATATTTGATGGAATATTTAAAGATACAATGAAGATACACAGATGATGAAGATACACAGATAATGAAGACAATATTCTAGATTCGATAAGTGAGTTTGCATGTATTTTGTGTTTATTCGCTAGCTTTGAAATTTGTCTCCAAGGAACTAAGTATTCCGCATTGTATCCAAATTGCTACCTTCATCCGAGCCGAGAGAAGGGTTGTGACAGACCGACAGACTAACGAATAATGAGATTCTACGAGGGTTTCTTTTTTTCAAGTACAGAAACCCAAAAATAATTTAATTAAATATAAGGTTTACCTTGTTATTGTAAACTAGTAAACCCCAGATCAAACCGAAATTATACATTTGCCATTCTGTCTGTAAAACAAACTATGCTTTAAACAGATTTGTCGTTAGAGCCTGTAAACTGTATAATAATAAATATAATATGCTAGAAATATTCTATTTAAAACTCAATAAGTTCAGAACTGCCATCAATCTATTAAAATAAACTGTAATTGTCACAAGCTATTATTACTGTCATTTTTATTTCATACATTTTGTTTTGTTTGTAACAAAGTTAGATTCTTGTATAAATTCATTGTTTACCCAACCAATATTTGTTTATAATTAATTAGTGAAAACTTAATTGGTTCATGTACTATTTAGCTGGTAAGATTCATATGTATTATATAGCTGTATATTTTCTTTTAAAAAAAAAATTGTTATTGCTCGCAACTTTGTCCGATTACATTTACAGAAGTATTTGGACTAACGATATTTTACAACCTACTGTATTTTAGTGATAGCGTAGCATACTACCTATTTTTTTTATTAGTTGAATATTTTCGACGGTACCTCCTTTTTTCATAGAAGAGTCGGGTCACCTGATGGTAAGTGATAGCGACATCCACTGACACCCGCTACACCAGAGGGTTAGCAGGAGTATGCTCTTTTCTTGAAGGTCCCTAAGTCGTAACGGTTCGGAAACACCGTAAGTGGCAGCTGATTCCATATATTCGTCGTGCGAGGTAGGAAATGCCGTAAAAATCGAGTTGTTGTGAATTAACGAACATCGAGATGGTGTGGGTGAAATTTGGAGCTTTTACGCGATGTCCGGTGGAGGAATTCTGCTGCAGGTCCGAACAATTCCTCAGAACACTCCCCGTGGTAGATGCGGTAGAAGATGCAGAGCGCTTCGACATCTCTACGCAGCGCCAGAGAATCTAGCCGATTGGAGATAACCTTGCTATCGACGATTCGAACCGCCCGGAGTTGAACGCGGTCAAGTGGAAGGAGCTGATATTGGGGCGCTCCAGCCCATAGGTGAGAGCAGTATTCCATGTGAGGCCAGATCTGCGCCTTGTATCATTGTAGGCGGTGTGAAGGACTCCATCCAAATGCGCAAACCGTTTTTCTGTGGTGCGGGGCAACCCCTCTGTGGCGGTGGCGTCAGTCCCTTGAGGGACTAACTAGCCTTTGAGGTGCCCTGTTGCTCAACAGATCCGGGGCATCTCACCAAAGTCGGCATTGGTAGCACTCGCCGGGTTTTAGTGAGTAAAGTCGGCGTCCACCTTACCACCTTGCGGGCACAGCGAGTCCCACATCCCCGCGGGATGCCTCAGAGCATTTCCCGGCGTAAAAGAAAAAAAAATACATAGGTATACTATCTTTAATAATTTAAAATTTAAACCCATTTGTCGGTATCGTCAGAAGACAGCGGGAATCCTAATATTATTGTTATCACAATCTTCAGGCGTTTTAACTCATTATTTTTAAAATGCAATTATTCAGAAACGTTTGTGAGAAGTTTCTTGAATGCCCTATGTCTTTGTAATGGTAATTTATTCACTGAAAATAGATTATTGTAAAACATGAAATTTTATATTTACTAAAAACTTCATTAACAAGTAGTTACGGTCCAATTCGTTCAAATTTTCAGCTTTTTAGCTGAAAAAGAACATTTTAGTCACTAGAAAAAGTTATGATTAAATTTTCCTGCATACTAAATAATGATTAATATAAATTATAACTAATGCTTAAATTGAATAGAGGCAAACCATCGACACCCAAAGAAACCTTCTTTTTTTGGCGACGGGAAATGCTCTTAGGCATCCCGCGGGGTGGGGACTCCCCAGGCGGGTATGTGAGATTCACTGCATCCGAAAAATGATGAAAAATGGTGAGGTGGACGCAGCTCTATCCACTAAAACCCGCCGAGTGCCACCAATGCCGCGTTTGATGTAGTACCCCGGATCTGTTTAGCAACAGGGCACCTCGACGGCTAATTAGTCTTCTAAGGGCCGCGACGCCACCTCCTCAGAGGGGTTGTCCTGCACCACAGAACAACCTAACCTAACTTCGGGACAGTGCAATGGTTCCAGCCTGCCCCATGTCCCTTCCTACTCTTTTGTTCACTCTTCTTATAAGAAGCGTACAAAGAGCAGTCCCCTCGGTTCACTTGGCTTCACCCAAGGTGCTGGGTTCACCTTAGGCAACTGAGCCCCACCTCCACGACAGCGTTGCCTTCGAGATGAGTATGCTTTTTTCTTAAAGGCAAAGGCTTAATAAGGGGATGATGAAAAGATGAAAAATTATATGTTGTGTCTTCTTAAAGTGCCATCTTCTCACGAAGTTTGGCGATCATTTTGGCAACTTGATACCGCGGCTGTGAATAATGAACAGCTGCTTATCCCAAACCATTGACGTAGAATTTTTTGCCAAGATGTTCTTCTACGACCCAAACTGCGCTTGCCTTGAATCTTTCCCGGGATAATAAGTTGAATAGAATAGAATAGAATAGAAAATGCTTTATTCAGTGCTAAAAAGAAGAATTACAGATTACACACACATAACATAAAAAGTTTTTACAATAACATCGAAACAAATATAAAATAAAAATAAAATAAAAAAATAACAAGTACCAAAAACTAAATAAAACAAATCATATTTTTTTTAATTAAAAAAAAAACACGACAATGTACAATTTGTATAATTATAAAAACTTGCACTGAATTGAACCTGGTATTTTAAGTTTCTCATAATGTGGCCGAAGTATTCAAGATTTCTTTTCTTACCGGCGTAGACAATTTCTCATATTCCTCGTATAGAATGTATTACTTCTATATTTAAACGTGTTCCCATAGTTTTTTTATTTATATACAGAAAATCGGTGGGATTTCCTTAATCGTCCCGTGGTAAGAATTTGATTTATGTTTACTAAAAAACAAAGGTATATTTAAGAAATTTATTTTAATATATTATTATGTTTGTGTGTACATATCTATAAATTCTCAGAGATCTATATTCCCCATACAAAATATCTACACATGAACCTTTTATTAAGTTCATGATGTTTATGTAAACCTTACTGTATCATAAAAAGATTATCCCAGCTAGATTTTACGATAGAGAGTTTGACTTTCCGTAAAAAAAATCTTAAATTGGGTTAGCAATTTATGACTCGTTTAATATCTAAATATATCTTACTATTCCTCGACAGGACAGATAGGAGGGATCTGACTTAGATCCTGCCCTGTATCGTAAAAATATTGACGTGACAACGTCTTATAATTCGATGGAGCCGGCTGCAAGAACGAAAAAAACATGACGTATGCGATGACGTATGCGGCGTTACCTCGCTCTGAGGCGTTGGCACGTTCAACTATCGTCAGTAAACCGACTTTACAGACAACCGATTTTTTTTAATGTTTATGCCCTTGAGTCGGTCTATATCGCTTGGTTGCACAAGATTGAAAGTTTTCTACGGAATGTGATCATTAAATCGCAGTCAGTATATGAATGACCTTGTACAATGCTCATGTCTAGTACGTTTTAAAGTTAGTGATAGGTAAACTAACAGACCTGATAGTAAGTAGTGAGTAGTTTCCCTAGGAGGAGCTTAGACGACTCATTCATGCTTTGCCTATCCTGAGACGAAAGATAGCAAGTTCGGTGCCAGTCTTTGTCACTCTGACCTGCCCTTCTTTCTTAAGGTGACACAAGTCGCTCATATTTCCATACAAACGCAGAACAGTAATTACTACAATGTTTGACGTTAACCATGAAAAACTAAGTATAATATAAATTGATCTGGTCGTTATCTATGTATATACATTTAAAAAATACAAGGTCCTAAACTTTCGTTTAAATACACTGATTTTAGCCCAACTCTAGGTCGTTTGCCCCCTGGTCACATAAAAAAAACACACACTCATACACAAGTTTCTACAATTATCGTACACATGCGGTTTTTATTACAAAACAACTTTATAAACACCGATGGTCAAGTTAGTTTATAATTATTGTAAAATTATTCACATTTTATACTTGTCTTAGTAAATGCGAATCAAGGGTATTTAATGTTTTCATAATTTAAGAATTGCTACAGCGAGATTAAATTATTACATCAAAGCACTGTACTAAGTAACTAAGCCAGGTGTTTCTTTTAACCGAGAGATTTTAATTATTTCAATTTACGAGGTAAAGATTATACTGTCCGCCTGTAAATCCTTGTAAATCTTATCATTATTAAAATTCAGGTGTTTTAATTACTGTAACTGTGTACTTGTTGTTAGGTTCATTTATTTTGATTAATATTACATAATTGAAGATCAAACGAACTTACCTAGTGAAGTTCGATCACAATTATGTGAACAGCTTCATTCGACGCGATTTAATTTTACATGTTGTAGTAGTATTGCCACGCTACAGCCTTGCACGGATGTTAAAAGGTTGGTAGAAATAAAAATAAAAATAAAAATAAAAACTGGCAACCCTATACGGCTTCCCTTCCCTAACCAGTCGGTCCTACCCGTTATCTCTCCCTGAGAGGGGATGTGTAATTTCTCGTCATTTTGTTTAAAGTTTTTATATTTTCACATTTTATAAATTAAAAAATTGGGTGGGCCGAAAAAATTGTGTGCAATTTTAAGGAAAATTGTTAAATAGGTACAAGTAGTAGGTAGCTTTTGAGCAAACCTCAATAATAATAGAGATTTTTTGGGAGGGTATGTATAAATCGCGTCGAATGAAGCTGTTCACATAATTGTGATCGAACTTCACTAGGTAAGTTCGTTTGATCTTCAATTATGTTTCACAGCTTCATTCTTTGCGATTTAATTTTACATGTTGTAGGATGTTCAGAGAACTGTAAAATGTGACAAATATAACTTGTATTGATAATGAAATACAGTAAGTATGTTAATAAACTGTATTTATTTTTTATACAACAATAACATAATCATAACTTATTGTCTAGAGAGAATAGATCTTGCAAATTGATTGTGATCACATGCAACAATTTCTTTATTATAAAACTTAGCAAACGTAATAGAAGATTCACTCCAACCAGCTGTTCTCCTTATTACATCAATATTAACACCCAAATTGTTGGCTGTAGATGTCGAGGCATGTCGAGTGGAATGCGCCGTGAAGATAGACGTATCAATACCACTGTCGCGGAGAACTTCTTTAATCCAGGCGCTTAATCTCTGCGATGATAATTTGGAAAAAGGTTTTCTGTAACTGATAAATAAATTCTAACAATTTTTCTGACATAGGCTTTTTGTTTTATTAATATATTCAATAAGACATCTAGCTGGACATATTTCAGGCCTTTCATCATAAAAGGGCAATTTTAAAACCGGCTGAACAGAACCTGGTTTAGAAGATTTAATCAAATCATCGATTTTTATTAGGATTAGAGTTCCACTAACATTTATATTTTTTCTCTTTATTAGTGAAAATGTCTGTACGCGATGTGCGGTCACTAAAGCCAACAGTGTAAGAGCCTTTTTTGAAAGAGTTTCCAAACTAAGGCCTTCATTAGGCCATTTCTGAGAGAGATAATTAAGGACAATACCAGGATCCCATGTTAAATCGTATTTCGGATTGGTTGGCCTCATTCGAAAAACTCCTTTCATAAATCTTTTTAAATTATCATCATTAACAGATGGTCCCAATATTAGTAACAAAGCAGACTTGTATGAGTTGATGGTACCGTATTTTACACCTTTATTAAAAATTTCAGTAAGAAAATGTATAGCTCTGGCTGAAGAGGCATTAAATTGATCGCAATCATTTTTCTTACAGTAGTCTAGCCAAGCTCTAATGCAACCATTGTACTGTTTGAACGTGTTGTCTGATAATGATTTTATCATTATTTCTACAGATTCTGCAAATATACCCTTGCTTAGTAAAGCTTTCCGGATAACTTGACGGCAACAAGGCGAAGGGTCTGATGGAGCTTGTGAGCTTTGTGCGATCTGAAAGGACATTTTAGCAAATTAATGTTGGGGTCAAAATAAATTATTTCAGAACATATTAATTTTTGTAACATCGGAAACCAAGGTTGCATTGGCCAATAAGGTACCACAACTATACCTTCTGCTTTGTCATGAATTATTTTTTGAAGCATTTTCAAAATTACAGCAAATGGTGGAAAGGCGTAAAAGAAGAAATTTTGCCATGAAACAGTAAAAGCATCAACTATCCAAGCATCGGGATCGTTTTTCCAACTGACATAAGTTTGACATTTAGCGTTACTACGACTGGCAAATAAATCTACTTCTGGTTGACCAAAAGTGCGTATTATTTCGTCAAAGGCGTAAGAGTTCAGTTCCCACTCGGTATCTTGAAATTGTTTACGAGATAATAAGTCAGCTTTATAGTTATCCTTGGTGTTAATATACGATGCATAAATAGTCAGATGTCGCGCTTCACACCATTGCCATAGATCCCTAGTAATTATATTTAAATGTGGGTATTGTACACTACCCATCCTATTAATACATGAAACAGCAGTCATATTATCTACGCGTAATAATATATTCTGATTAAAAATATGATTAGCAAAAACCTTTAAAGCGAAAAAAACGGCTTTAATTTCTAATTCATTAATGTGTAACTGAGCTTCGTCATGTGTCCAATAGCCAAAATGTTTTTTACCATCGCAATAAGCTCCCCACCCAGTGCCAGAGGCATCCGAGTATATTTCTAGATCGTAATTATTAAATTTGAAGGGGGAATTATCGTCAATATGATTCATCCACCACAACATATCTTGTTTAATTTCTGAAGGTACCTGAATAATCTGTTCGTAACTAGGGTCTTTATCTAATGATAAGTATTTATGACGTTCAAACATTTTAGTATATAACCAAGAATATTCAATGGCTGGGCAAGCGGAAACTAATAAGCCAACAAGACTAGCAAATTCGCGTAATTTGCATTTTTTAATTTCAATGAATTTTGACAGTTGATTTTTTATTTTTTCTTTTTTAGTATCGGGTAATCTTAAAACCATATGTTTTGAATCGAAAATAAAACCTAGAAATTGACATTGCTGCGTAGGTATTAGATTGCTTTTTTCAAAATTTACTATAAAACCGAGGGATTGTACCAACTGAATTGTTTTATTAACATTCTGTTGGCAATTTTCGTATGTTTGGCCAAAACAACACATGTCATCCAAAAATATAACCGATAATAAATTAAGTGACCTTAGATATTGCACGACAGGTTTAAGCATCTTAGTGAATACATACGGGGCTGTACATAAACCAAATGGGAGACAGTTAAATTCATAAAGGATACCGTTATACTGAAAACGGAGATATTTCCTATGAGATTTTTTGACATTAATAAAGAAATAAACATCTTTTAGATCAACTGACGCCATATAACATTTACTAGTTATTAATTTTGTGGCAGTTCTATAATCCTCCAATTTAAAGTGTTGTGTTCTGATGAATTTATTCAAGCATTTTAAATTTAGTATCAATCTTTTCTCTCCATTTGGTTTTGGTACCAAAAATACACTAGATATAAATTCATTTTTAGAATGTGTACATCTGGATATAGCTTTAATATTTACTAATTTTGAAATGGCTTTGTCAAAGTCAAGAGATTCCTCTCGAGATTTTGGGTATACGCTGGGACTATCACTTCGTTTAGGAGTGGACTCAAACGGTATCGTGTAACCTTTAGTCCAAGACAAGATGACAGGATTGTCCGTAATTTTAGACCACTCATGTGTAAATAATTTTAATCTACCAGCGTAGCGTACCTCGTTATTCATTTCCGGTGTGACTGCGTCCTCCTCTGCGGTGGCGGCGAGCGATCTCGACCAGCGGAGGCAGGGTGGCGGCGAGCGTTGTTGTAGTTGGTGTTGTAATTGGTGTGACGAGGAGTAGGCCGAGTCTTCCCTGCATCTATCTTGCCCACTGATTTCTGATGCAGGGGTTTGGAGTTTTCCTTATTCGTGTTGGTCTCTAAAAAGTTACTTTTGTTAAACACTTTTTTATTGTTATTTTTTAGAGATTCTCCTGTTCTTTGGATCGTCTTAGCAGCTTTAAGCTTATCTGCAACATTTTCGCCAAATAAAAACTTGTCTCTAGGAGCATCGACTAAAGTCTCCCGTAAAGTGGAGTTTGTTGCCGATACAACAAAACTTCGTCGTGTTCTGGACTCAATGAAATGAGTGTCACATAATAAGCGTACTGCATCACTAATAGGCTTTAAAAGTTTTTGTCTACAGATTTCGTTCGTAACCACCATGTCTGTCACTTGAGCAAGGGCAGCAATAGCTACACCCAGTTGCTTTTGTTTAGCCATAATTGAAGCATCTCGTTTTACAAGTTCAGCGGGCAAAGCGGCCTTAGCCTCAGGATTCAAAATAGGAGCTTCGAGTAAGGTGCAATTAGCAGGAATAAGATATTCTTTAAAAATGCTTTCTTTTACTTCCTTAGTCAGTCCTTTTGCTAAAATCTCTTGCCACCTGGAAGCAAGATCCTTGTGTATATTTTTTCCTAATTGCACATCTGCCTTGGGTGCGTCACCAAGTATTGTAAGGATATCTCCTTCCAAGGGTACGTCATCTGTTTCGGTACCTTCGGGCAGCACGGCGATCGCGGACGCCGATGATGTAGACGGAACAGGAGCTGGTGTCGGAAGTACAGTTTTCCCATGCACAGGGGCAGGGAGTACAGGTGAAGGATCTCGTGGCGGTGAATCAGCGATAGGCTGGTTGTTTGTCTGAATGGAGCATTCAGAGCTTGTGCGCGATATTACGCGTGATCTAACGTCTTGGTCAGATGATCCATCCGAATTATAGTCGACATCTTCAGTATCCATGTCTGAAATGGACATAGAAAATTAAAATATTTCTTCTTCTTGGCTCTCGTTAAATATTTTGTGAAGATAATAACCCAGTATGGTAATTACGCAACACACAATAAAACAAGTGCCTGTTACCTTAGAATAGCAATAGTTTTTCTTGACGGTAAGAGCACAGTTTAGCAATTACGCATCGGTAAGCGACAATAAGAGCCCAGTATGGCAATTACGTGTCACTGTGGTGTCACTATTATAAGCTATTAAGTGTATAAAGACGATAAGAGCCCAGTATGGCAAATACGCGTCTATATTTTAATATAAAATTACTTACAGCTTCTTTCTGAATCAGATGATGTATAAATCCGCAAACGACGTCTTTTTCGTAGCCTTGCTTGAAGATCCTGAATCTTCTTTCTTATAATTTTGTCGCTACTATCATCTCTTTTACGTTTTCCTCCCATCGTAGAAAGTAGTGCAATTCGAGAAGAATACTAAATTAAATTAAATGTAGTTTTCGAGAAGGGACGTGCGAAGGCTTGAGCACGGAAATACAGAATGACGAGAAATTACACATCCCCTCTCAGGGAGAGATAACGGGTAGGACCGACTGGTTAGGGAAGGGAAGCCGTATAGGGTTGCCAGTTTTTATTTTTATTTTTATTTTTATTTCTACCAACCTTTTAACATCCGTGCAAGGCTGTAGCGTGGCAATACTACTACAACATGTAAAATTAAATCGCAAAGAATGAAGCTGTGAAACATAATGTTTTTCAAAGAAATTTGTCGTTAAATTCATCTAATTTTTAATTAAGTCAGCTTGATTTTATTATTTAAGAATAGCAACACTCTATTATTGTGATTGGCAAAATTAATGGCGATGGGGTGCGACATTGATGTCACCTGATGTTGTGGGTCAATCGGGGAACTTGATTTTCCCACCAGAACATCTTGGCCCAGGCGCGCTGAGTTGGGGCATTCTAGTGAGAGACACATTTGCGAATGAGTTCCAAATATCTAAAGCTGTTTCAATTTTATATTATTAATTATTATTTGAGGACTTAGATATGAGTTTCTTCATCATCATCAGCCTCTATCCGTCCACTGCTGATGAACGCCCAGACGGCCGATTCCTTGGCACAAATATTAAGTAATAGAAGTAATTGTATATGGGCTCATATTTCAATGACACGTTATATGACCTGCTTTAGTCTAACACGCATTTGACGGTTTTTAATTTTATTTACACAAAACCCGCATAGGTTCCAGACTAATTGTTGAGAAAACATTGGATGTATATTTAAGGTTTTAGGCAATTTTATACATCGGGCGAGGCTTGTTTCGAAATGATTTAGTGGACGAAAACGATCCATTAAGAGATTATGCTTAAGTTGTATCATTTGTATGCGTGAGCACACATCCCATGCCAACGTGTTTGATTTGCTAAGAGCTGTTTCATTTATACACATTACGGATTTTTCTGGTTAATAATATTATGATTTTGTTCTAATTTTTACGTGAAAAATTATTAAATTATTACATCAAAGCACTGTACTGTACTGTTAATGCTTTCGCATAATCCAGGTTTACCTCGGGTAAGGCTCCTGAACCTATGTGAGGACTCGCATTTGTGAATGCACTGCCCCACTACACGGCCTGCTAGAGCCTTCAGTTACTTTTTGTCGGTCCCGAATCTGAAGGAAACAGAATCATCTCAGCGACAGGCTGGCCCCGGCGAAGGCGAGACTACTCCTCGTAAGGCGCACTGCCTGGCCGCCACTAAGTAGACCCCGCGACGTCATGCCATACCGGACCCAGGTTCCAAACCTGAACCCGACATGAGCTGTGTATTCGTCGGAGATTAGATTGTTATATATCTGTTATTAGAGGTTGCTTCGTATTCGTGCGAGATTAGATTGCTAATTATTTTTCTTAATTTGTAGACTAGAGGCAAAAGAAATAATTTTCGTCACAAGTAATAAGAGGTCGCGATTAGAAGTGTCTATAAGTGTCGGATTCGAGAGCTTTATTTCATCCGAAATTTCCGATGTTTGATTACATATTTCCTAGTTATTGAATGATGAATATTAATTTTCGAGATAAAATTGACACACAAATACATGGGATTAATAGGACAGCAGAGTAATAAGCAATCAGATACCATGTGCATTTTCACCATAATTTATATGCATGCAATAACAATGGTATGCCGTGCATTTTCATCAACAAAAGAGTATTACGGTCTTACAAATGTACAATAAATATTTGTATTCAGTATAAAAGCCTGACCTTATCTTACTTGAAGGGAAGGGTTGAACGGCTTCACATAAAAAGTACCTGGCTCAAACAGAGACGAAATCGAAACCAATTTCCATCAGCATTATCATCCGCTTGAAAGGCAGTATTTGAAAGTCATTAAACAAAGTGACTCTGAGAAAGAGAAATTCTTCGTCAATCTTCATCTGACTGATCAAATGATCTTGTGAATAACTTGTGGATTTTTTATAATACTATGTAATTTACCCATAATGAACTGAACGGACCTTCTAATGGGTACAAAGTCCTTAAAGAATTTAGATACTTCTAAGAAACCATCAATAATTTCATTGATACAACTTGAGATTTCTCCGAACAAGATATACCGGCAGATGGTATGCTCAACTAATATAATATAAAAACGTACCTCGTAGTGAAAAACCGTATACTTCAACACAAATAAAATATCTACTAAAAATTAATACACACTTTGGTTTAAGCGAATGTAATTATTTTTAGATTTGTTATATTCGATTTTGGAGTACGTGTTAAGAGCGTTTATTCAAGTTGGAGCTGAGGCGCGTTACCCGAATGTTTCACTTCCTATCCAAAAACTGATTTAGCGCGAGTCAATATTACCAAGTTCAATATTGGATTTTATATGTTCGGCTTCCGTTTATTGTTCCATTGGGTGTGTGAGTGTATATTGTATGTGTAGTACACTCACACAACATTAAAACATGTGATATTTTTAAATAATGACAGTTTTTATGTTACTTTGATAGGTGGTTAGCGTCGGCCGTCGTCCAAGAACATAAAGTGGTTTCATGTGTTGCCCACCGAGACGTAAGATGTCAAGTCTAGATGCCAGTAATTAAATTGCCTGTCCTGACTTTATTTCCGAAAAACAGCCAAATTTCTTCTTTATTTTTCATTCCTGCTTATTTCTTCCGTGATTTAGCATAGAAGAAATAAGCAGAACGGTGATACCCATGTGATGATACCATGCTACAATGCAACCTACCTACCAGTAAAAATAGTATAAAATTTTCTAAAATTGTATATAATGCAAACGAATGCTTTTAATTAACGTTACGAAGGATGTTCACACAAATTGTTTATATATTAAAATTATTATTGTTTAATGTTATTTTGAAACATCAAAATAATTATAAGTACATATAGGTTATAAGCTATATAGTATTATTTATATAGCATTATAAGCTATGTTGTATACATGCTATAAGGATGTTTAATTCAGGTGACTATAAATCTCTCGGAAATGTAATACGTATTTTCCGGTACATATGAAATTCGCCTGCCTTGGGCCAAGGTGGATTAAAGATTAATATTATACTACCTACTTTGCTGAAACTTGACTCACCAGATGAAGGTAAAGTCTCCAACGAATATTATGAACTTCGAAAGATTTTTCGTTTTATTATAATGAAACAATTTTACGGATTTTATCGCGGTTTAGTAAGTTTTTTACATGCGTTTCATTTACAGCAACCATGGTCACGGGAGGACTGAGGTGTCAGATGTCCTAATGTTCATTTTAAATTTGAATGTTTTTTTATTTCAATAGCCTCGGAGTCGCGGAACATCCTTGGTTGGTATTAGTGTTCTTTTGCAAGGATCTGTGGCCTATCAAATCTAATATAATGGCGAGCTTTATCTAGACTATGTTCACAGTTTGCAGACTAAGTATAGCGACGAAAGTATAGGGGTTTTAATCAGCTATATGTTCTTTAACGCGATTTTTAACCCTCCGTATACGAGGTGACTAAAAATCACGTCCTATACAAGGTGGGGTCTGACAAACCCAAAAATAAAAGGTAGTAAAATCCGCAAAATTGTTGTTTACGATTGGTAAATCATTAGGAATATATCTTTATATCTTACAATGAATTGGTTTAAATAAAACAATTTCTATTTTTGCATAAGAGTAAACTTTTAAATATAAGTACAAAAACTTAACTTTTTCTTAAAACTATAAACTATTAAGTCTTTTCTCAAGTATTAAAATTAAATAGCACATATCACAATCATGGTCTTCTCAATTTCTAAGACTACAGTATATATAACTTTAATTATTAACAATTTAAAGTAAAAACAAACAATAATAAATGAGATCTCAATCACTTAAGTTTCCGCAATCTTGACAGTAAAAATTTGCATGTTCCATACATATGGGCATATTACATTTTTTACAAATGTGCCTAGTCAACCTATCTTTTTTTCTAGGGCAAAGTGAGCATCTTTGTATTGCATTAGACCTTTTTGCCGGCGGTTCTTGTAAGTTTTCAAGGGGTTTTTGAAAATACTTTCCAATTCTTTGGCGCAATTCCCTAGAATATCTGCCATTGTTGTTTCTGATTTTATTAGGTCATTACTAGATTGCAAATGAATTTTCTCATTGGTGTATTTTACGATATCAGCAATCATATTATCAGTGATGAATAAAGAAAATCACTCAATAGGTGAATTCTTGTCACTCGCAACTGCTTTTACGCCAGGTAGATGATAAATAATATTTTCAGCTCTGTTACGAACTGCAAGCCTGTATGGATTTTTTGCCATTTTGTAACCCCATTTTTACCTGTATAATATTCTGTATGACCAGCTCTTTGTACCTCCGATAATGGTAAGTCATCATCACTGTCTGAATCCGAAGACGATATATCAGCATCCACCTCACAATCTGTATTGCTTTGAGCACTGATATGATCTGCATCACCATCCGATTCTTGTTCGGTATTCATTGTCTCAGTGTCCCAATCATTGTCTTCTTCTGTCAGTACTCATAATACCTATATCTTCATTCGTTAACCGAGACATGTTTTAGTTAAACAATTATCTGCAAACAATATTTTATCACGCTAAACACATCGAATTAAACATATAAATAAATAAAGAACAAAAGTAGTTACACTTACCTTTTGGGCCACGCGCCGTACAAGGTGGGGTATGTGATACCCAACCGCACTTCAGGCACGTATAACGCGGTTTGTGGCGGATGCTGGACTAAATGTTTCGCACAGATTGGAGCAGCAACGTCGCATTTGCAGCTACTGAGAAAACCAACACGGGCGCCTTTTACGTTTAAAAATTATATCAATTTTTCTACTGCTGGGGTGTGTCATACCCCACCTCGTATACGGAAGGTTAATTGATCTTTTGGTTTGACTTATATCAGAGAGACCACAATCACAATAAGTTTGAATACTCCTGTATCTTGTAAGGGTATATGACACTTGACAGATGGTAAAAAATAACCTATCTTTTTTGGCGCCTTGAAATAAGTTTTTATAGAAGCTCGCTTTAGAATGAAGCCAATCTTGTCAGTGACGCCTTTCACAATTGGTACTCGCTTGACAGTGGCTGGTTTTACACGTTTACTGTGACGGAGACGCGGTACCCGAAGCTTGTTCTCACGCAGTACTTGCTTGACATGTTGATCTTGACACATATCCCTTGTGCTCTTCGTCTTCGTTTTATATTCTGTTTAGAGGAATTTTGTAGATAAAACAATATAATATTAAGTTTTTCTAAATATTAATTCCTGAAAATAATTTATTAAAAATATATCTGCTGTTATTCAATTTATGATCTGTGTTAGTTTGCCGCAAATTCGATATTTAAAAAATAAAATGCCACGTTGACTGATGTTCATCATTTTCGTAAATATGGCGCCAGATTCTTGTTTAACTTGGAATATTTAGGTACATATTTCTAAAAATATTATTAGATTAAATATAATATTTGTAAAAACTTGTTTTATTATGTTTAGGAAAAAGTATATAAAAAATATACATAAATTTATTTTTTTATTCTTTTTTTTTACAATTTAATATAACTATAATAATTGATACACTGTAAACAAGGTATTCATGGAGGAAGGCCTATGTTCAGCAGTGGACGCATAGAGGCTGATGATGATGATGATGATGAAACAAGGTGTACTTATCTCTAGCAGAGATTTGTTCCAGCAAAACCTTAAAAGATTACTAACAATATTAATTAAATTTAAAATAAGTAAACTAATCTAGTTTCTTATTAGTTCTTAGTTACAGATGTATATAACTATTATTCAATAGTTATATACATCTGTACCTAGTCAGAGTTTACGGCTGTAATTTACCTTTTAAATGTAATAATTTTGCATGTCTGTATCTGTAAATCATCTGCATGAAGTTATAATTTTAGTTATTTCATGTGTAAAAATTGAAAAGAGCAAAGGAGAAAGAATACCACCTTGGGGAACGCCAGCGATAATGTCGGACCAGTTTGACAGACACTCGCCCATACGAACCTGCTGCTGCCGCCCTCTTGGATGAATTAAACCAAATTAATACAGGAGGAGGGATGCTAAGAGATCCAAGGATAGCAAGGAAAACGTCAAAGTCTGCAGCATTAAACGTATTACTAAATTCTAATAAAACCAAAATAGTAAGTAATCTCCTAACCAAAATAGTAAGTCTATTGCCAATCCTATGTCTTCTGTAACTTTATGGAGCACTGTAACAGTATTATGAGATGTAGGATTGAAACAGGCTTAAGCAATTGCTACCATTACATACATGTTTATTTTTATTTTATTAGATAAAAAAGTATCTGCTGAAATCAGCATGTTTTTTTTTATTTTATTAGATACAAAAGTATATGCTGAAATCAGCAGGTAGGTTTCCAAAAATAATCCAATATTATATTAACATTCAAATTGTAGACCGAGCATTTATCTTTTTTACATCAAAAGATTTGAGAGAAACAGGTGTTACCAATAGAAATGAATTTAATTTATTGTGATTCCAGATTCTTAGAAATATTAAAAAATGGTAACGTAAGTCGGAATACTCACATAGGGTTCCGTAACGCTTTTAGCAATTTTGGAAAATTTTTCTATAGTATTTAAGTACTACACTTTTTTAACCTTTAACGACACTAATAATGAGAAATGAGTGACATGAGTATAATTTATTTAATCTATCGATCAATATAAAATAAGTTCGTAATCACTTTTATATTTTCATAACGATAAAAGCTTTAAAACATACTCTACACGTAACACGTAATATTATTTTTTTAGCACATTTAACTTTGTTTGCCTTATAAGCTAAGTAGTCATAGTGATATTATGATCTTTGTAACAAAAAAAAGTACATGATAAGTACACATGTCAGAAGTGAAACTTATTTGGCAAACCAATTTTTAAATCTCGTTTATTTTATACTAATCTAAAGCTTCAAATTTCCGAGACTTGCGATGCGACGTTCGCTCTATCTCACTCTCTCTCTCGATCTTTCTCACTCGCTTGATCCCTACTCTCACTCCATGGCTATGTGCTTCATGCTACGTTCGCCCTTTCTCACTCTCTCTCTCAATCGGTCTCAATCACTCTCCCCTCTTCTTGGACAAAAACGCTGCACATTTTCGTGACGTTTCTTCCTTAAAAAAATTACTCTTATGCGCTTAAGAAGTTTCACTTTCACACAAAAAAAATACAATAAAAATTAGGATTTCACAAAGCAATAAAATATCTTTAAGTTTCGGAATAAAATAATTGTACGATTCAGTCGGCGAATAAAACATGAATCTTAAACGTGACTAGAAGTTGTAATAGAGGTCATGGGTCAAACAATATTAAGTACCAGATTTGTCTTTGTTTGTGAAACATAATAATATATGCGATACGCTAGTCTACATCAAATACTCAGTCGCATATTTTCTATGTATGCGCCTATGCGATATGCCCATCCGCATACATAATAATAGTATATTCGACGACCGGCTAGTCGAGCGAGTGGACACTATGCAGCGCAGATAATTTGTATGATGAATCGACGGTGTATATATTTATTTATATAAATTTAAATTTATTTCCGTACCTAGTACTCGTAACACAAGTTCGTAAGAACTTACCATAAATATAAATCATCATCATTATCAACCTTTTTTATCCACTGCTGGTCAAAGGCCTCTATGAATGGACGTCAAGATCGATTCAATTTGGAACGACCCCCTACATGAAGACAGTCAGAACCCGTCCCCACCATGGTTCAGGCCTTGGCGTGGCGGTGGGGCTTAGTAGCCTAGGGTGTGCCCAGCACCTTGGGCGAAGCTAATTGAGCCGAGGAGGCTCTTTGTACCCCTCTTATAAGAAGAGGGGACAAAAAAACAGGGAGCCAGGGGTGAGGATGGGAACCTCATCCCATTGTACTGTCATATATTGTATGTCCACTCATACATTGTATGTTCCGACGTTGGGAGGGGTTGTTCTGTGGTACGAGACAATCCCTCTGTGGAGGTGGCGTCGGTCCCTTGGGAGACTGACTAGCCGTCGAGGTGCCCTGTTTGTTTATTAGATCCGGGGCACCTCACCAAAGGCGGCATTGGTGGCACTCGCCTGGTTTGAGTGGGTAGAGCTGCGTCCACTTACCAGCTTTCGGGCGCAGCGAGTCCCACATACCCGCGTGGGGAGACCCACTCCCCTGCAGGATGCCTCAGAGCATTTCCCGGCGCTAAAGAGAAAATAAAGTCTGAACCCCCTACACTAAATATCAATACAAAAAAGTCCAAAAGATAAAATATACTTAAACATTTGTGCAATGAAATGCGTGAGTTACATTTAAATCTTTCAGATTTTCGTTTCATTTTGCATTAAAAGAAGTACATGGATTTCATTTTACCAAAAAAATATTTAAAATCTGTGATCTTAAAAGATTTACTTTCAAATTACTAATGGCTCACGAAAGTCAAGAGGTTGGCTGGCTCGGATTAAGAATATTTTATAGTGTTAATACTTTAGTGTTGCGAATGTCATTCCCTTCATCATCGTCATCAAAGATGGATGGGATAGGTCGCATTATAAAGTAACAACTTTTACGGTTTATTAAGATTTTTACAAGCCCGACGTTTCGAATACTTTACAGCAACCATGGTCACGAAAAGAGAAAGGTGTCTGCAACCTTGGTCACGGTAAGACAAAGGTGTCTGACGTCATAACGTTAGAAAGTTATTTGAAACTACCTTAATATGATATTACATCAATATTTTATTATTATTAAAAGCTTTTATTTAATTTGTAATGTATGAATGTTTGGCCAGACGGGATCTTGCGACTCAATTTTGAAGCAGATATATCCAGCACCTTGGGTGAAGCCAAGTGAAACGAAGAATGATGTCCCATGTATATATGTAAAATGTTGTCCTCTCTTATAATAAGAGGGACTTCTCACTCATATAATACCGGCGTGACAGCTATGCTGTCTCGTTTCATGCGGTACCTTTCTGTCTCCTTATGCCATAAAAAACTATGTATTTTAAAAACCGTTTTCAACAAAAATAGTTACGGGTTAAGAGGGCGGGCTAACCGATAGCTTTGCTCACTAAAAGTTTTAAAAGCGTACTACTACTTTGTTTCATAGTATTTTCAGCGTTTACTGTGTATGCAAGCGATGATAAATTTTTGAATCCGATATCTGTTCGGCTTTAAAATATTGTGTATATTTTAAAAAAGATATACTTAAAAAAAGTTATATTTATATATTTATAAGAATTCTGTCATTGAACTCCCCTTAACAGCTAGACCGATTTTGATGAAATTTATTGCGTGTTCAAGTGGATTTGAGAAGGGTTAAGACTTAGAATTTGGTCCCTACAAAACTATTTTTTTTGTGTAGGTTAAAACATTAGCTAGCTAGCTTAAAATCCCCTAGCTTAAAACATTATGTAATAAAATTATTAGTGTCGGCAGAATCTGCATACATCCTACATTCTATCACGAAACAGCTTTGTTTTTTTTTTGAAAACAAGAGCAGGACAGGCAGTGTACTTAGTGCCACAGACTTACCATCTTACATCTCACCAAACAACATTACATCGACAACGCATGCACGAATTGCTTGAACTCGTGTGTTCGACGACGCTGGCCTTTTACCATCAGGCAGCACGCCTGTGATTGCATATCCAATTAACATAAAGAGATCATTTAATATTACCAAGCTTTTCCCCTTATTAGCTATTAAGATATTTTATTTGTTTCTTTTTTATTTTTACTCTTTATTACTGTGTATGTCAAATTTGTGAATCTATTGTCTAATTACCTCATTCCTTCTTAATCTATTACACCTATATAACATATAAATATACATCAAACACTATAAGACCATAAATTAAAACAGATTGTTTAATTTTACGTTCGCAAAGGATAAAGCAACCAAAGGTATTATGGGTGATCCTTGTCCACTTAACCGTTATATTGGAATGGGACGTCTTCGGCGGTCATGTAAAACGATTTAATTTCGATAATGAAATCACTAATATTCTCTGATCCGTTTATCAATTCACTAGTCGAATCATTCCAACGCAAAAGCTTTTATATTTTATGAAAGTGGAAGATCTAATGCCAATTTTTATGACGATATGTTCCAGTGGTACGATACTTCACACAGCAGTCGCGGATTCGCGACCAGCCTCTCTAGACAGCCTTTACGTTTGTGGAAGAGAATAGAATTAAAGCATCAACGTATGATTTTTTTTTTTTATTTATGATATAAACCTAGCAGCCTTATTGGTGACTACCGACGCTCATAGACATTCAGACACCAAAAGTAGTGACGATGCGTTGCCCTCCTATTACCTACCCCCCCCCCCCCCAATAAGCCACCAGAAACTCACAAACTGCACGAAACGCGACAGCATAGCTGTCACTTGACGCCGGTATTATGTGAGCGAGAAGTTCCACCCCGGTCGTGCCGGCCCAATTCAGCTGACAAGCAGCATGGCATTACCTCTTTTTTCGACAAAATTGTCGAAAGCAAAAGCCAATTTGTTACAAGTGAACGTCAATTCATACATTGACGTTTGTATTTTTTTTATGTCATCAGGGGCAAACGAGCAGTCGGAGCCTTACGGCGCCGACGCCCATCCGCACAACCAGAGGCCACGCAGATGCGCCGCCCTCCTTTTCCCTATCCCCCCAATGGGCCACCGAAAACTCACAAACCGCACGAAACGCTGCTCGGTGTATTATGTACACGTTTGTTTTTTTTAGCTTAATGATAGTTAGCCACTTTTTCCACTAAATAATAGCTGTAGCAGTAAATAGGATGTACTCTTGTACAAAGCACCTTTTAGCACCTTCCTTTTATCGGTGAAAAACATTCAAAGTAGGTAATAACTCTGCTGACGGAAATTTTGCAGGTTCACCAAAACCAAAATTTACAATTAAACGTCAGCAGAGTTAATAACTCTGAATGTTTTTCACCGATAAATGGAAGGTGTTGAAAGGTGCTTTGTACAAGATTAGAGTACCGTGATCCTATTTACGGCTACTGCTATTGTTTGGCGGAAAAAGTTGCTAACTATAGTCAATAAAAAAAAGGTCCACCAGAACCATCTGTCACATAAAACGCATTCTAATAATTCAAAATGCTATATCGCTATTATATTATTACTAACTTTCAATTGTAGTTTCGCATATCCGCCAACGTGGCATCGTTTAAACTGTCGTTAGCTAACCACTGCCGCATAGAACCTAAGTGACAAAGACCTTAATATTCGCTTAACTTCAACAGAGCTAGCAAGATTTATCGATTTAGCACTGCATTGAAATTCATCCTTATATCTTATTCGAATGCATAGCTTTGTTTAGCTGGAAAACGGCCAGAAGGACAATGTAAGGCTTGCAATGGTTTTATCATTGTTTGAATAATTTTCATTATCATCATCGGTTTGAAAGTGAAAGACGCCGCAAATATTTGGCATAAAATATAGCCTTTCTAATAAGCTTTGATATATTTTAACATTTAATTAAATTTAATAATAGCCTTAATTACGAAAGTCTTCGATAAATTCGTTTTGTTCGGAAGGGCTAGACTTTTCGGCCTGATGGCCTTTAAGCTCAATCGGTAGAGTAAGTGAAGAGATGGGTCACTTAAGAAATATTTGAAAGGGGGACGCCCCCTTGCGTTTCTGAGGATTCTGAAGATGATGATTATATTGAGTTTATGCTTAAGAATTGGTATAAATATTGCATATTAATATATATCCTGACCAGAAATATACAAACCCCATCGTGGTGTCGTCACTATATTATCTTTTTACGTCAACATAGTATCGTCCATACAGAAATTAGTACCGAAATTTTCCGCAATATGGCGAGGGTTTTTATTTTTCTGGTCCGGCTATACATGGTGTAATAAAAATGTATAGAAAATGTACCTCATTAACTCCTACATATGTCCTCAACTTTATGCCCCTAAAAGGGTTTTTTTATTACTACATGTTTCAGTATCTCATAAATTTAACACTGGCATTGATTTCCCGCGAGACGAGATAGAGCTGATTTTTGAACTAGGATTATTTATTGCTTTGTACTAATTAATTAATATATTATTTTATATTGGATGGATAAATCGCACGAGTTATTTAGTTTTGTTGCAGCTTCGAGCATTTATTTGTGAAATTTAATCAATCAAAATCATTTTTTTTTATTCAAATTAGTTCCACTACAGTATATTTTTGAGCGTCAATTGAATCTACCACCGGTTCCAAGGCAAGCCCACTGAGAAGAACCGGCGAAACAAACTCATTAGAACTAATCTTTTTCAATAATATGTTTTCTGTAACAATTTTTACATCTTATCCTGAAATGCCTGGGAGGAACGCCCTATTCCCAAGATGTGGTATCTTCCATGAAATCTTTTACTTTATAATATCCGTTACCACACAAACGCTCCAGACGTTATAAATTTAAATAATATGCAAGTAATTTAAATTGATGACGTCTGGATGGACTTATTCCGCAAATTTTCATCATTTAGGATTTGAACGATTCTCTGTGTAAAATTTACACCATTATAGCAATCCAAGAGTTTTAGATCCTTTACCTTTTTACCTCTTTGAGAAAATAGTATACCTTTCTTTTAACGAGCACTTTGAATTAGTACGCTAAGTATACGTATATGTATAGATAGGCCAATGACCATGTTCGGGGATGATGGCTGAAAAGCTACCACCCGATAAAAATTCCAGTTCAAAACTTTAGAAGTCCTGTTTTTTATGCATTTGAATGTCAAATAACTTTTATATTTCTATATTAGCTGTTACCCGCAGCTTCGCCCGCGTTAACTTATATTTACGGACGTATCCGGATCGATAATGATCATTTTTCTACTTCTTTTGGTTATTTTGTATGGAAATAATTTTGCATGTTCAATGTAAGCTCCCAAGCGGTTAAAATTTTTTCAACTCTTACAATAATTATCCAACTATTTATCAATTTATACAGAATTTATCAACTTCACTTCATACATCCCCCTGACTCGGTTTTTATCATTTTTTTTCATCGTACAGAAATTAGATCTCAACAGTTTTATTATATGTATTAAGAAACTGACATATTTCTTTCTTATCAGTTTCTTAATAATGACATTAATCAAGTCATCAGTCACCAGAATGGTGGTATCAAAGATTAAAAATATAAAGGAGATTGAGGAAGTGATTGAGCCTTGATCGAAGCCAGGTGAGCGATGATGTGAATCAGTCATCAATCACAAAGCTCTACTTCGCGTTACGATAATGATAAAAACCTTTTTATTCATCAGGGAAATTATTCTGTCTTGATTGTAAGTACTTCTTGTAAGTACACAAATTAAACATTAGGTATAATCAGCCGTAATATTGTTTGTACAAATTAGCTTCTACTGTTTTAAACTAGAGCTAATTTGGAGAAAAAGAGAAAAAAAATAATCTTTCAAATACTATTCATGTTTATGAGACAAAGTCTTATAAGAAAACCTTTTTTTACGTCATAAGCAGGCAACCGGGCAGTCATCACAACCAAACATCCGCACAACCAAAAGTTATCCAGATGCGTTGCCCTCCTTTTCCCTATCCAGCTCCCCCCAATAGGCCACCGGTCGTGCCGGTCCAAGTCGGCTGTATAGCAGCATGGCACTACCTCTTACAAAACTTACTTACTTTATTTTATAAACATGATACCATGTTCTCTCCTCCTTCTCTACCGTTCAAGTTCAAGAACTTAATGTGTCAAAGCGATTGTACAAATAACATTTCAAAAGTATGTCACAGATAAGTCATCCTATTTTAATTTTAATTTAGAATATCATATCCGTAATAATTTCACCTTATGAGTGGTACAATCCTAACGTCCGATTAAAAATCGAGTACAACCTGTTACTGTCAGTGTGGGCCTATTGTGTATTATGTCACATCACTATCAACGCTCCACATTCATTACGCTGCTGCTTCATTAAATATACAAAGGCTTAATACTGTCACTTTAGGGATGTGTATGTGTGAATATGTCGGTAAAGTGTAATATAGATTATTACTTTTAAACTTAGCGCAAGCACCAGTATCTCACAATGTTACGTCTGCAATTTGCATACGTTACATTTGACAGTGAAATTATAATAAATTTAATAAATATTTGAAAGTATGATATTTTCTTGAACTCTATTTGGACAATGCGATAGGACATACTTGCATCGAGACAACTTATGGTTAAGGAAGATATTAACATGTTTATAAAATCGATCTCTTATTATAAGTATTTTTCCGTTTACTGCCAGACAAAGGCTTTTTTTATAGAAGCCAAGACGGCCGATTCGTTGAATAATATATTATTATTAATAGTTTTTAGAATTCATTACGCTTAAATACTAATACTCTGCGTAAAATGTGTAATACTTTTACTGACTCTGTCCTAACGACTACTCTAGATATTACGAGGTCATGATATTAGCAAGGGAACCAAGGAGCAAAAATACAATTTTAACAAAGATATTAAATGTCTAAAATAGTGTAGTATCGATAATAGTTAAACATCCCTAGACACTAGACATAATTTTTCCGCACGAGTCACCGGTTAAATCAAACGATCCCCAGCTGAAACTACAATCCAAACACTACTTTGTGTATGTTTGTTTATCTTAATTACCTCCTTATTAGTACTTTATGTATGTAAATTAACTTTATAGCGTCTGTATATTATAGTGACATAATCTTAAAGTGTTATGTAGTTTGTAAAAAGTTACACAATCTTTTGTCTGAGTGAGCTCGTAAAAACTGTTGTTACGTTGAGATAAGGTTAATTTTAGTTTGTATAACTAAATTATACACTTGTATGTAGATACAGCGACTTTATACATAAGCTAATGTACTTGAGTCGGATGATTAATTTATCCTTCTTTAATTTACTTTCTTTATATATTTTTGGACAGCAGACAGAAAGCGACTGGAACTTGAATTAAGATTTTATTTTATTTTACAGTTTTTCGGAAACTTATAGCTTACATTAGCAATAATATACATTATAACTATAAAAGGCCATTGACAAAATTTACACGTGTATTCCTACACGATACTTAACAATAGTGTTGTGACTGACTAGCCGTTGAGGTGCCCTCGTTGCCCTTATTTACTAGATCCGCGGCACCTCACCAAAGGCGGCATTTGGTGGCACTCGCCGGGTTTTAGTGGGTAGAGCTGCGTCCATTTACCAGCTGTCGGGCGCAGCAAATCCCACATACCCGCGTCGGGAGACCCACTCACCCGCGGGATGCCTCAGAGCATTTTCCGGCGTTAAAGAAAAAAAAAGTAGAAAACGAAAAGATTAAACAATTTTAATAAAATAAGCTGTAAAGAAAAAAGAAATGTGAGCAGGCAAAGATGATGTTTACGTCCAGAGACTACGGATAAATTACAATAAAATTGAAACAAATACCTTTTCGATCTTAACTTTTTTTATCGGTTTATAATTGGCGAAAATATCGATGTTCGTCTACAAATAAATACATTGTAGACGAACATAGTACCTCCACCTTTTTGGAAATCAGTTAAAAAAAATGACAATCTATTTACTCGATATAGAAAAAAAGAGAAGAAAACATTTTAATTAAATATTTTCATTTCTTTAATTTTATATTAGGGTTTGTAAGATTGATGATGTGGTGAATGTGTGGCGGTGGTCAAATTAATTTTCAACAAGATGGAAGTGGGAAGACGATCTCCGTACAGTGGCCGATCCGTCTTGGATACGAGTGGCGAGGGATCGGTCGTCTTGGCGTTCTTTGAGGGAGGCCTATGTTCAACACAACCGCACGCCATGATACTTTCCGCCGTCTTCCCTCACTAATTTACGTTTATTATAACATAGGAGGACAAATGAACAGACTAAGCCTTTTGGCGACTATCCTACGCCCATACACTTCCGCACAACCAAAGATTATGCAGATGTGTTGCCTTCCTTTTCCCCAACCCCTCCCCCCAAGTTATAGAACAAATCTTATCTGTCTGCCCACTTCACTGCAGCCTTTTTTTTCGGATGGATCTATGCTAACGGCCCCAAGGGCCTAAAGCTACATCGGATTAGTGTGAGCCCATTTGGCTCACTTTTGGCTTATAAAAGTGGGGCGTTGCCCCCCGCCTACCGTGCAGTCTGCGACCACACGGCCTCTAGGCGTCGGGTTGGTCACTGCAGCCTATGCCCCTGTAAACTAATGGGGGCCCAGGGCATAAGATAATGGGGCCCCGACGAAAACAACAATATTGAAATTTGTAAGCCTGATTTTCGGATTTAAGACTAAATATAATAATTACGTCCCTACTAGGTATTTTATTTTCTCAAAACTGTCACTCGATCATATTCTGATATAAATTATGGGGTCCCATGGACTTGCCCAGAGTGCCCAATGGGAAAGACGGATCTGACTGCTTCCATCATTTCTTTATAAATATTTTATCAGATAAGTCCTGATTATACTATCACTTTGCCACAGAGCGGTGATGCATCTTAGCTGCAACTGTGACGGATTGAGCTTGTGAGACGACCACATGCGACCAGGATTGGAGTCGTTTGTGGTGTCTTATTTTCCGTGAACTTACGTAAATTTTACCTTACGATTTGTACTTGTGAATTTTGTTGCATTTTCCTTTTTATTTTATAAGAAAATACGGTGGAATAAGAGTTTTTTCAGTTTTTTATTACTTATGATAGTGAATAAACAAATGATTCAAGAGGTCGTAATTGATTACTGTAATCTACAGAGTAGGCTAAGGCAAAAAAAGGGGTAAACATGTGATGTAATTGGGTAACTTTCACATTATCCAACACGCGTGAGAAAACACAGCTTATACTATTTTACGGTATTGCATGGTATGAAGGCTAGCAAGACCACATCACCTCGAAGCTTAGACATGACCAGCCCCTGCCTTCTAAGAATTGCTTACTTTTAAGTTTTGTTTTGGAAGGTCGCAGATTCACTTCCCAAAGGTGGAGAGATCAGAGCAGTGACAAATTCTTTTTGTTAATTCTAACAACTTTGAGAATCATGTTTGTTATTACTTCCGAGGTATTACCCAGGTATTACCCATAATGATAAGATCTAACATTACTATTACTCGTGATTGCAGCGTGAAGAGCATCCTAGATATGGATGGATTTACCCACTTCATCATATCACGATTTATATCTATACAATGATCCACGACCATTTTATAGATATAGATCGTGTTTTGGAGTTTACCTACATAGTATTCAGTCCAATTGGTCCAAGTGGTGTTTTTCCACGTGAAAAACAGAGCTAGTTAGGCTTTTTTTTCGCAGCTCTACCCATTAGAACCCGGCGAGTGCCACCAGTGCCGCCTTTGGTGAGGTGCCCCGGATCTCAGTCAGGCTAGTCAATCCCGCAAGAAACCGACGGCACCTCCACAGAGGGGTTGTCCCGCACCACAGAACAACCGCTCCCAACGCCGGGACAGTACAATGGGGTGAGGTTCCCATCCTCGCGCCTTGCCCCCTGCTCTTTTGTCCCCTCTTCTTATAAAAGGGGTACAAAGAGCCCCCTCGGCTCAATTAGCTTTACCCAAGGTGCTGGGCTCACCCTAGGCTACTGAGCCCCACCGCCAAGTCCTGAAATGGTGGGGATAGTTAGGCTTAATGAGGCTTTGACGTAGGCTAAAATTGTACTTAGAGTAAATAACAGACAACATCATTTGTGAACGCCCATATCGATATTAAATGCTGATGATGATATTGGTTACAAAATGGCGGCACAAATCCTGGCGGTCCCCATAGAATATTCTAGCAATAGATATTAAATGACAAAGTTAATGAACCGGGAATCCTAAACATACAATCCGGTATTGTATTGACGTTAATAATTACATTAATTAACAACCCCGTATTTACACAGAGTTTAAACTGACAGAATTAGATGGACTACAGATTACTAGGTCGTTGGACTACAGTAAAACCTCAATACAAACCTATATAAAAAGTACACATGTCAGAAGTGAAACTTATTTGGCAAGCGAATATTTAAATCTCATTTATAATTATACTAATCTAAAGCTTTACATTTAAGAGACGATGCGACGTTCGCTTTATCTCTCTCTCTCTCTCTCTCTCTCTCGATTTTTCTCACTCGCTTGCTCCCTCTACTCTCACTCCATGGCTATGTGCTTCTTGCTACGTTCGCCCTTACTCACTCTCTCTCTCAATCGGTCTCAATCACTATCTCCCTCTTCTTTGACAAAAACGTTGCACATTTTCGTGACGTTTTATCCGTAAAAAAATTACACTCATACGTGCAAAGAAGTTTCACTTCAATAAAATATACTTGTAGTTAACGAAAAAAACACTTTAAAAATAGCGAACCGAAATATAAAATATTTTTAATTTATGAATTAAATGGATGAACAAAGATATATATATTATTGTAATAAAAACATTTTACAAAAAATTAAAACCGACTTCAAAAATACTAAACTAAAAAGTAATAAAATAACAGTTTCTTTATTTTTTGTGCTTACAACATATAATCAACTTAATCTTCTACTAATGTACAAACTTTGCGTTTACCACGTCATTATAGTTACTTTTGGAGTCGGTGTCAGCCAAGGTAGGTAGGTAATGTACAGCAACAAATACGACACCGACTCCAAAAGTAACTATAATGACGTGGTAAACGCAAAGTTTGTACATTAGTAGAAGATTAAGTTGATTATATGTTGTAAGCACAAAAATTAAAGAAACTGTTATTTTATTACTTTTTAGTTTAGTATTTTTGAAGTCGGTTTTAATTGTTTGTAAAATGTTTTTATTTCTTAATTTTTAGTGATTCCGAAATTCGTCGTCTTGGCGTTCATTGAAGGTGGCATGTTCAGCAGTGGACGGATAAATGATGATGATGATGATGATGATGGTGATGATGATGATGATTACGATGACCGCGACATACGACATACCAAAGCATCCTATACAATTGTTAGTTACATCGACACGTAATAAAATTATCATATCATCAAGATAAACAAAACCAACCAAATAGGCATTATTGGGAATAATTAAAAAACGGCTTGTCAGATCTTAATAAAATCAATATGGGACCAAATTGGAAACACCAGCTTTCAAACAAAAAAATAACCATCGAAATCCATTCACAAACGGCGGAGATATCGTGTCACATACATACAAAAAAAAAAACATACAGACGAATTGAGAACCTCCTTTTTTTTGAAGTCGGTTAAAAATAGCGTGAGGTGCTCGATATTCATTGTTATAAAATATATTTGTGAAGTTACTATAATATAAATGTTCCTACTAGAAGGTATCCAACTTTGCTGCGCTCCGACATTAACTTATAATATGCTACGTTGTACTAACAAAATATAAAATATTGTATAAAATGTATTTCCGCAATGTGACGTAAGCTTGTGTTAACACAGAAAGACTGAAAATCGAATCCTACATAACCGCCAATTCCCGGAGCCTTTCCCCGCGAAACATATAGGACGCCGCGGATCGATACGTTCCCATCATAAAAAACAAGGTTCACGTATTTTTCTTTTATTTATTAATAAAAGAAAAGAGAACTAAAGCATTTTCCAATTAAAAATGTCATTATTTTATACTACAACAATTTTGTTTCTTACTTTTCTATTAATTTATTCCATTAATCCTACAGTAAACTTCTTACTCGACAAATGCTGGACAAAATTGTCAAGGCTTGATTAGACTGAATGCCAAGTAACAATGTTGTAAAAGTTGCGACATCCTAAACGGCTGAATCCCAAAGGACTTGTCCAGGGTTACCATCTTTGACTAAAAATTACCCCCAAATTCCTAAAAAATTACTAAATTAAGCCAACACCAATTTTATTACCATATTCTAGCAAATAAAAATTATGATTATGATTATTAATTTCACGTACTAAAGATTGAAAATACTATATTGTTTTAAGCTAAATCTGTAGTTAATTTACCTAATAAGCTTTTATAAGCCCTTGCATATAAAATGATAACAATAAAGCCATTAAATCCCATGAATCTCACTATTAGCCAAAAGGCTCCGAAGTTAAGCAAGACGGACACTAGGCCACAGATTACCAACATTAGCCATTTCTGTTCACTGACTTAGGGGTCCACATCACCACCGCTCGACGTTGTCACCGTTCAAACATGAAGTAGACAGCCCTTATGGAATAATATGAATTTGAAAACTTAACGTGCTATGAAATACTTCTAAGCAAACATGTAACTTTTCTAGCAATGAATTTTTTATTAGCTGACATTACCTGAATAAACTTCAATAATGAAAAACGCACGTAGTTAATATTAAAAAAAAATATTTATTAATACACATTTCAGAATTAAACTCGATTATATACTTAAGTAACCAAACATTCAACTACCACTCCCAATTTATTAACCTAAATTCATGGGAAAAGTCCCTAACATGGCAACACTGAATGTCTTGTTAGTCCGTACGAGCCACTTTACCTTGCTTGTTCCAGTAGTGAGCAAACATCTCACAATTAAATGTTAACGAAGACAGACGACGTCATTTCTTCTGCTTTATCTATATATATATAAAAATCAATTGCTGTTCGTTAGTCTCGCTAAAACTCGAGAACGGCTGAACGGATTTATCTTATCTTGGTCTTGAAATGTTCGTGGAGGTCTAGGGAAAGTTTAAAAGGTGAGAAAAATTCGAATAATGGCCGGGAAAACCCTAAAAGCAGCCCTTTTCTTTTTCCCATACAAACGTTTTCTAAATAAAATGTAAAGTCAATTTAAACTTTATTGCTACTCAATAAAGGTCATATATATAAGTTGTAATTATAGATTACACTGTTGTCTAAGCAACGTAGGTATGTTACTAACGTCAAAGAGTCAATTTACAATTTATTACCACTGCATAAAGTTCTAATTCAGTCTATAGTAAAAGTCCCACAATTGGTCCCACCACCACATCCTTTTTACGCTCTTTAGTTTCTAGCATTGGAAATGATTCTAAGCACTTCTTAGCCAACATTCAGAAATATAACAGCTGTTTCCAGACAACGCCAAATGTGGCGCTACACATATTATACCGGACAATTTCATGCCCACTTTGAAGGTGATATACCAGAATATTTTTTATAATATTCAAGTTTGTACTTATATATAATATCAGAAATAATTAATGGACAAATTTTAAAAAATTACAGATACAAGGACAAATTTATCACTTACTGGGGGCACTGTTACCACTTCCTGATGCAGATCATCAATTTTTACAAATTTATTTTATGGGCAATTCAGATGTGGAAGTTGATAATCGTTGTGCTCACAATCCAACAGTGAAGAGAACCATTGTCCAAGAATTACAAATGTTTCTTCATCAGAATAACAATTTAGTAAACATGTTCAAAACAAAAAATATAGTTTATGAAAAAGCTTTAAATTGATTAACAGACTGTATAATAACAGTGTGTGTCTGTCAATATCAAATTTAAACCATAAATAGCCATATAACCATATATAAATAGCCAATATAACCATAAAAATTCAGAAAAACTCTGTTATGTAAGTAAGCAACATGATGTGTCGAAAATAATAATAAAACTTCTTGCTTCATTCAAAAAATGCTTTTTTATTAAATACGGATTCCTTTTGTTTGTTTTAAGATTATTTTAATACAAAAGTTTAGGTCTTTTATTGATCGATTGAGGCAGTACGAAGTCTGCCGGGTCAGCTAGTGTCACAATAAAATAAAGGCTAGACCATCAATTCTAGTTGCTAGGTTCTTAGGAACGTTTTGCATTCCATTGAAACATGGAGTATTATCTATACACATAAATAAAATTGGAGTGTCTGTTGAGGAGGGCAAACGAGCAGTCGAAGCTTTAGACTACTGACGCCCATACACATCTGCACAACCAGAGATTATGCAGATGTGTTGCCTTCCTTTTCCCTATGGGCCTCCGGTAACTCACAAACCGCACGAAACGCGACAGCATAGCTGTCACTTGACGCCGCTGTTATGTGAGCAAGAGGTACCACCCCTGTTGTGCCGGCCCAATTCGGCTGCAAAGCAGCATAGCACTACCTCTTACAAATAAAATGAAAGCATATGGATGTATACACCGTATATATCAAAATAGCCTTATTTACAATTTTGTCTTGTTGTCTGTCTGTCTGTTTGTTCCAACTAATCTCTGAAACGGCAGGGCCGATTTTGGTGGGACTTTCGCTGGCAGATAGCTGATGTTATAAGGAGTAACTTAGGCTATAAAAATAATCTAAATAATAAATCTAAGTTAACGCAGGCGAAGCTGCGGGCCCCACCAAGGTTCAAGCCTTGTCGTGGCGGTGGGTCTCAGTAACCTAGGGTGAGCCGCTGCACCTTGGGTGAAGTGAATTGGGTTGAGGGGGCTCTTTGTACCCCTCTTATAAGAAGATGGGACAAAAGAGCAGCGGGCAAGGGGCGAGGATGGGAACCTCACCCCATTGTACTGTCCCGACGTTGGGAGGGGTTGTTCTGTGGTGCGGGACAACCCCTCTGTGGAGGTGGCGTCGGTCCCTTGCGGGACTGACTAGCCGTCGAGGTGCCCTGTTTGTTAACTAGATCCGGGCCACCTCACCAAAGGCGGCATTGGTGGCACTCGCCGGGTTTTAGTGGGTAGAGCTGCGTCCACTTACCAGCTGTCGGGCGCAGCGAGTCCCACATACCCGCGTGGGGAGACCCACTCCCCCGCGGGATGTCTCAGAGCATTTCCCGGCGTTAAAGAAAAAAAAAGGGTATATATTTTTTAGCTCTTGCTTGTGACTTTACCCGGTTTTAAATTACAGTCATTTATGGGCTGACGAAATATAAAATTGCTAGTCTATTCGTATAAGCTGTCTTAACCATTGATGGTGGAGGTAAATTTTATGAGGATTCGCAATTTCATTAAAACTAAGATTATGAAACAATAATAAAATACCAAAGCTAAATTAATGTTATAATTTTTTGTTATTTTTATATTTAATTAGGATCGATCTTTTTGCCCAGATTGTACGGCATAGCGATTATCATCCTGCTTATTTATAATGTAACTTGCCAGTTGCCTGGAGCTAATAAACAAACAGGGCACCTCGACGGCTAGTCAGTCCCCCAAGGGACCGACGCCTCCACCGAGGGGTTGTCCCGCACCACAGAACAACCCCTCCCAACGTCGGGACAGTACAATGGGGTGAGGTTCCCATCCTCGCCCCTTGCCCTTGCTCTTGCCCTTGCCCTTGCCCTTGCCCTTGCTCTTTTGTCCCCTCTTCTTATAAGAGGGGTACAAAGAGCCCCCTCGGCTCAATTAGCTTCGCCCAAGGTGCAGCGGCTCACCCTAGGTTACTGAGCCCCACCGCCACGTCAAGGCCTGAACCATGGTGGGGAAATATACATCCTTTAGAATGTGTGTCCAAAAATTATAAATATTTACATTAAATCTGCAATCAAATATTAAATAAACCCATAACTTGTAGATAACAATTACATCATCATCATCATCACCGCCCTCTCTATAAACGCTAAAATAATCGCGTAGAAAATTCTAGTCGCTTGTATTATCATACTGAATGAAAATAAATAAAATACGTTATCGTATAAAATAATTGTTTATAAACAATTATACCACATGAACGTACCCGAATACAGACAATTTGAGCGTATTTAGGGGCATATATATGTTTATTTGTTCATAAGTAGGTACTAAACTATCGTCGTGTACCGATTTATTTTTGTAAATTACAAGCTGTTGCCCGGAGCTTCGCCCGCGTTAACTTAAATTAACAGCCGTATCCGGATTGATGATGATTATTTTTATAACCTAAATTACTCCCTATAGTATCAGCTATCTGTCAGTGGAAGTCCCGTTAAAATCGGTCCAGCCGTTTCAAAGATTAGCCAGAACAAACAGACAGATATTTTTTAATTTAAAACAATTGTTTTGTTGATGTAAGGACCGTTTATACTTTCATATGCATTTAGTGAGAAGCTGTTCAGAAATTAATTCATCATCATCATCAGCCTCTATTCATCCACTGCTGAACATAGGCCTCCTTCAATGAACGCCAAGACGGCCGATCCCTTGCCACTCGCATCCAAAATGGACCGGCCACCGCACGAAGATTATCTTTCCACCTGATTAATGGCCGACCAACACTTCGTCTACGTGGCCTCCACTTTAGAACCTTATTGCCCCATCAGCCATCCGTAATACATACAGACCGGTGGGAGGGAAGCGCTGTGCCGCGCTCCCGGCTGCATGGGTACCACCATCTTGCTTGTTTCCCGTCAAACAACTTTTCTGTGTTTCGGAGAGAAGGGCAAGACAGGCAGTGTAATTACTGGCACCGAGACTTAACATCTTATGTCTCAGGATAGGCAACATAAATGAGTTGTCTGGGCTCGTTCCAGGTATACTAGTTTATGTTCATGGGCGACGTCGACCACTTACCATCAGGTGGCACGTTTGCCAGTTTGCCTATCCAACTAACATAAAAAAGACACTTTATTTATCTGTATAGATAACAACAACATTTAGTATTCCGCCCTCAATCAAAAAACTCTTTGAATCCTTATAAAGATCAATTACTTATAAGGACCACCGATCGGATTTATTAAACCAAAATTTTAGAGGTCAAACTTAAAATATACTAAATGACTTATTAATGGGTCATTTTATAAACATGAATTTATTTATTTTTCTATTAGCTTCAAAGCTCAGATGAAGTAAAAAAAGGTAGATGACGCACGGCCTTTGCTAATACTGAAGCCACAAAACTAAGCTCCTTCATGTAAATACACGCGCTCACGCACACAGATACACCAAAACTAAGCTCATTTTTGTTAGTATCTTACGAGTCGTCGTGCAGTAAGTTTGCCAAAAAAATACCGTTCTGTGTAATTAAATGGAGTAAAAACAATACAAAAGTGACCAAAGAGTCTAAAGAAATATCGTTTCACACATAAATAAACACAAGACTATATTCTTTTAAGATATTTTAACACTATTTTGAGGTTAATCAACATAAATAATATTATTGCCCCGAAATGACGTATCGGAAGAGTGTTGCCAGAAGTTAGTATTTCTAATAGCCCAATAGTGGGTAAGTCAATTGCAGGCAAAGCCATAGCAAAATAATTAAGTACAGAGGTGACATAATTATTATTTTATTATTTGATCGCTATATGACTGAATCGAAATGACCTCGTATAACCTATGTTGTATTTTTTTTGGGACTCACGTACCCACAGCAGGACTATGTATTTAATTATTTATAAATTCAAAGATTTACCATTTAATTAATAAAAAAAAAAATTAACAGTGTGGCTTGCAGAGAAATGTTTTTATAATTTAAATGTTTTTTTTTAATGGAAAACGACATATTATGTATTTAATTTAAATTGTGTATTGATAAAATGTGACTTTCTAATTACTATTATAATCAATTATTTTGAAACTGTTATTCTCTGACAATGATTTTAAGGACATGTTGTATTTATCAAGTTTATTTAATTGTAACAATTTTTTCCTGTTAATTTATATTAATTGTTTATTTATGTAAAGTTTTATTTTCACACACCATGTTATGGTAGAATGTATAGAACTTGATTTTTTTTTAATATCACCTATGTATTTACTACATTCATGGGAATAAATAAATAAATAAAACAATTGTGTCAATAAGATATCTATTGAGACAGTTTATAAAGTGATCCTACACGCCTCCTACATATTCGTAATATTATTGTATTTTATAAAAATATTCACTGTCGCATTCACTTATTACCTATTTTTATTAATATAAAATTTTAAGGGATATTTTAAAAAATGGCAACCCTTCATTCACTCACACATACTTAAAAAAGTGGCTTCACTTTCTTGTTCCGAGTGCGCTATCTACCTTTTTTTACTTCATCTGAGCTTCAAAGAGATGATGATTTCTACACATTACTTTCTACATTATTATTGTAATGAATAATAAAATAGAAACAAAAAATATCACTTAAATAATTTATTCGTGCTTTTCAGATTTTAAAGTAAGTAGACAAAAAATCACACACACAATACAATATACAGAGTTACAATCATATATTGCACACATAAAATACTTTAACACAGACTAAAATTAATGTAGATTAAAACTATCACAGATATCTTCATAAGATTCGTGTAGAAATCACGAATACCTTTCCCGAACTTTCGCGAACATTTCCGCGCTGTCATGTCTGTTGGTGCCTTCGTTTTTACTAAAGAAAGTTGTCTTGGTTGTCTTAAGCAGGGCCTTGCCGTCTTCAGACCCTTTCCTCCAGTATACAGTCTGTACTGCATTCCTGCCAGCGATGTAGCGGGTAGCGCTTCCGATGAGGTGCATTTTGTCCATTTTTATTATATTTTTTCGAAAAGGATTAGTTTATAGAAATACTTTTTAATGATGAATTTCGAATTTAAAATTCGAATTTATTCTTCTTCTTCTTTCGAAAGAGAACCGTATTTTTGTCTCTTTGTTTTTGCCAGTGTTGACAAGTTGTGAAGCTGTACGATTGTGGTGTTGTACTGACGAGCCCCACTTTATATAGTCACAATCTGCGACGCTGTGACGTATGTGTTTATCACCGTTTATTTGTAAACTTTGCACTTTGCGCACGCATACTGGATACCATTAGAATAATCAAACAGAAACCACAATATATTGAATGACACGTGTAAAAATTTTCCATAAACTTGTAAGGGCAAACTTCATTGCAAATGTTAGTTACACAATCGTACCAAAACTATTCCTTTACATACTATTTAACTTAAACTTTCCTTAATAATAATAAATAGCTCATGAGCAAAGCTACCTACGAAATCTAGATTAATCTAGACAAACAAGAACGTATCAGAAGTATAGACAATGGATACAAATAATACCAGTCTCTGTTTATTTAACAAAGAGGTAATATCTGTAAGTTTGGAACTAAGTGGTGTTCTTCAAATCTAATTTAAAAAAACTCTATTCTAATTGCACGTTATCACTGATTAAGATAGTATATAAGAAAAATAATCATCAGGCCGGATACAACTGTACATCTCTATTATGGCAGACGATTCTGGGGTTAACAGCTCATTTTCCGCCCATCTTAAGTCATTACGATGTCATTCAACGATTACACTTTAAGCTACTTCAAAGTTGAGATTTAACTTTAAGGCGTTAGTTTAAACGACTTTATAAGCCTGGGCCCTTGATTTCAATGACCTTGTAGGGTTACAGTTGTATGTTTCTACTATCTATGTATAAACTGTCTTCAGAAAAATGTGTGGAATTATAAAAAATGAAGGAAGAATTTTGGACAAGATTTATGCCGTCTTAGTACTTAATAATAAAATATAAAAAAGGAATTAAACTTTTTTTACACTTTATACCGGCGTAAAGTGACAGTTATGCTGTCGCGTTTCGTGCGGATTGTGAGTTTCCGGTGGCCATTGGCGGGGACAAGGAAAAGGAGTGCAACGGATCTGCATAACCTCTGGTTACCATAAAACCAGAGGTTATACAGATCCATTGCACTGCGATATCAATGGGCTTGGTAGTCGCCATAAGGCTCCGACTGCTCGGTTGCCTCCTTATGACATAAAAAACACTTATAATAAAGTTCCAGACGAAAATGTTTCCTTTATAATACATGTACACCTGTCTTTAGAGTCCTTGGTATTATTTGATACATTTACAAATACATGGTAATATAATAATTTTTATTAGCCTTTTAAAGAAAGAGGCGTGTAGAAGAGGTGAAATGACCACTACACTACTACAAATAGATATTTCTAAATGTCAAGGCCTGAGCCTTGACGTGGCGGTGGGGCTCAGTAGCCTAGGGTGAGCCCAGCACCTTGGACGAAGCTAATTGAGCCGAGGAGGCTCTTTGTACCCCTCTTATAAGAAGAGGGGGCAAAGAGCAGGGGGGCAAGGGGTGAGGATGGGAACCTCACCCCATTGTACTGTCCCGACGTTGGAAGGGGTTGTTCTGTGGTGCGGGACAACCCCTCTGTGGAGGTGGCGTCGGTCCCTTGCGGGACTGACTAGCCGTCGAGGTGCCCTGTTAACTTAACAGATCCGGGGCACCACACCAAGGCGGCCCTGGTGGCACTCGCCGGGTTTTAGTGGGTAGAGCTGCGTCCATTTACCATATTTCGGGCGCAGCGAGTACCACATACTCTCCTGGGGAGATCCACTCCCCAGGCGGAATGCCTCAGAGTATGGGAAATACTCTGAGGCGTAAAAAAAAAAAGATATTTCTAAACACTTAAATCTTGTTACTTTGGCATTCATTACAACATTTTCATCAGCGGGTTTGGAACTCGCGATCTTCTGTATATTACTTCCAACTATATACGTCGATTTATTAGTTGAAGCTTTCTCCCTTTATTCCAAAGAAGACATACAGCGCTATACATGCAGAGTGGGGGCATCACTTACCACCTAGCTGCAAGGTCATTTGCCCCTAGATATAGGTTTACTATCGGCTTATGACCTCCCGAAATTCCACGATTGTGAACAAACAAGAAATTTTCCTAAAGATATTATGTATGTTTTGCATTACATAAAATATACAGATAGCTTATCGTGAATACCCTAACAGGAAAATACAAGTGGCCAAAGTAGTTTGTATTCTGTCGCTGAGGATTTCTTGTTATCATCATCATCATCATCAGCCTCTATCCATCCACTGCTGAACATAGGCCTCCCTCAAAGAACGCCAAGACGACCGATCCCTCGCCACCCGCATCTAACACGGACCGGCCACCGCATGGAGATCGTCTGCCATGCAAGAGAGAGAATTGGCCCATCGGCCATCCGTTTTCCTGAGTGTGAGACCAGCCTTCTAGTTATAGGAGCACTTATTCGAAAATACTATTCAACATTCCAACAATATTATCTCTCTTTGTACCCCTCTTATAAGATGAGGACAAAAAAGAGAGGGGCGAGGACGGGAACCTCACCCCATTGTACTGTCCCGACGTTGGGAGGTGGCGTCGTTCCCCTGAGGATCTGACTAGCCGTCGAGGTGCCCTGTTTGCTCAACAGATCCGGGGCACCTCACCAAATTGTGGCACTCGCCAGGTTTTAGTGTTAAAGAAAAAAAAGGCGAAGCTGTATAATCCAGCTAGTATTTATAAATCATATTTGGAACTAGCTGGTGCCCGCAGCTTCGCTCGCGTTAACTTAAATTTACGTAATAAGCCGTAAAAAAATTACGTAAAAAAATAAGCCGTATGTGGAATAAGGATGATTATTTTTATAAAAATAATCGTAAGTCCGTACACAGTTGAGCGGGCAGCAGCTGCCAGCTAGTAGTAAACAATGATATTTAAAATGAAATAGAGAATACGTAATATATTATGTTTATCGTGTAACGGAACTGCATAATATTTACATAACTAGGATACGGTCAACTTGTTTGTGACAAATTTTAATCGCAATTCGCATCTCACGTACACAGATTTGTTTACGATTTTAATACAATAGAATTTGTAAATAAACATGTTATTGTGCTTTACTATTTGTACGACTGACTACGACTAGTTTAAACATCACACCCTGAACCAATGTAATTGTTACCCTGTGCAATATTACATTCTTTTTCTTAAGGTGCCTCTCCAACTAGTGACGGTTGGCAGTCAGCTCTGCATATTTTTCCTTGTCTCCCCACCATAGTTCAAGCCCTGTCGTGGCGGTGGGGCTCAGTAGCCTAAGGTGAACCCAGCGCCTTGTGCAAAGCCAATTGGAGACGTAACGGGACGGCAGGCAGATGCAAAACATCTATATTAATATTATAATTCATATAAAATAAAAATCAATAACGACAGTAAAAAAAAGAAAATAATATATGTGCGTACGCGGTCGGCCGCACACACAAAGGAATCGGAAAGGCGTCGTACCGAGGGCATCACGACATGACAGCATCGTTCCGTTTGATATCATAATATGTTCAGGGCGCGCTTGATGTTTCACATCAAACCCTTTCCAGCAGGGGACTGAAAAAGTTTGGTGATGATTATTTTGAAATGAAACAGAATAATACCCCGCTCTTCAAATATCTCTTTTAAAAAACCCATCCCTGAAGATTCATTATAAAAGCTGTATTTAGTTTTTGGAGTTCATTTGCACGTATCCTGCGACTGCTTCGTATCATTTTGAACAAATACTCTGAACAAATAACAATGAATATTAACAAACATTAATTTTATCTATTTGCTCGGTACACGCGATATTACAGTGATTGTTTGTTTAAAGACAAACATACATAAGGATAATCTTTTACTTTTTTATGATTTTTTGTAACACTCAAACATAAATACATAAATAAAGTCTTGCCCTAAATATTGCTACAACGAAAAATAACATTTTTTTTTATTGCACGTAACATTTATTACTATTACAGTATGTTAGTTTTATACATCAATATAAAACCATTATAAATATATAAAGCTTATTCGAAGTGGTCTCCATTGGCTGCAATACAGTCCTTTAAACGTTGAGGCCAGTTATCAATAGAAGCACGCACTCTTTCCATGGGAAAATTCTTCACTGCCAATCGCATGGTCATCATACGTCATACATCATCGTTACGGGTATCATATAAAAATGACAGATTCGAAATTCAAATGTAATATGTTGTTTATTTTTAATTGTAACAGTATTTATGGCCATACTATGTATAATAAAATGTACAATTTTGGCTATGAATCTGCTAATTAGTCTCAAATCGACTAATACCAAGCCTAGAAATTATAATAATGATAATTATTTGTATTTGTTACATGAAGAAACTCTATTATCGGCTGATGAAACGGCTGAAGAGATAAATTGCGCGGCATCTGTCTGTACGTGTACCACAATCTTACTTATTTCTTTCGTGGAAAATTTTTGCTGTTTCGAAAAAAAGGGAAGGACTTCTGTAATTCTGTCGCTGAGACAGCCATCTTATGTCTCAGATTGAGCAACGTATATTAACTTGTCATAATATGAACCTCATAATATATTCATGGGTGATGATTATCACACGAGTGACTACCAATTTATAGCCTGACAAGAAGAATGGTAACCCATAGTATAGTCCATACAAAATTTGTTCCGAAATTTGCCGCAATATGGCGAGGATTTTTATTTTCCTGGTCAGGCTACTAACATATTATTATTATATCAAACTTTAGCATGATATGGGAAAAAGTGTCTTTTCTAACAAGCATTCATAAAATTGTATAACAAAAGATAAAAAAAACATCTATGCTAATAAAATAAAAAATCTGTTGAATCTTGACTGCAACCTTTATTCAATATAAACAAGAAATAGGTAAAATAAATAATACTGACACAGCTAAAGCAGCTCGTTTTGCTATATAAAGGATATTGGCGATTTTCTCACGAGTTTATTTCGGATTGCAATTTTGTCACCATTTGTAAGCTTCTATAGAACTCTGTATTCCTGGTACAAGAATAAATAAATATTTGGTGCACCTGAGAAGATGCAAGCAAACTTTTAACATTTTAACAGATTTCAAAACCCGGGCGGGACAATTTATGAGACGACGAAATCTTGGTGCCAGAACACTGCAAGATCTTCTTGTAATGAGCATTGCGCGTTGGCTTCTGTAGCTTCATAGAGGAACGCGCTGAAAAAAGTGCATCCCTGATGCATCCCTGCAAAAGAGCGCTGGTTGGATAGATAAATACTACATAAACTAGGTAGATGCTGCCATTTACTTCAAGATTTCTTGAAGGAATCGGCTCTCCCTCTCAGGCTCACAAATAGGCTTAAAAGTCTCTTACACAGTCCATAACAATGCTATCTCATGACATGCACAACAAACCTAAACACAATATATTTTAAAAGTATAACCGTAGAAGGTTTGCGCTTGTTATGTGTAATGTAAAAAGCTTGATTAACCGCGATACTTGATCATATTATTCCGTAAAAAAATGTTTTTGATAAATAATCAATATTTTTTCGCGCCAATCTATGGGCGACCATTTTGAATCGTAATGGATGACAACTAATGACGTCATGACGTATTCAATTGATATCACCAGGGACGCAAACATGGAAATAAATTCAAAACTTTATTAATTTAGTTCCATTAAAGTCTAATATAGCTTTTATAGTTTTTGTATCGAACATTATATATTTAAAACCTTTTTATTAACATCAGGAAACTTCTTTTTAGAATTCTATATGCCGAAAGGAAGAAAGAACCCAGTTATTGCATAAAAGCAGTAAGCTGTGCGTCTACCTATCAAATAGCGCTCTCTAATAAGTCAAAACCTACAGTGTACTTCTCCTTGACCAACAATTTTGAAAGGACAGCAGAAAATCCATTTTCGCTGCACCGGTCAGGATCGAACCCAGACCCATAAGACATCGTCTCTTACGTTGCAATTAATTATTAACAATTTCTATTCTCTTTATCCATGTCGCCGATCAAACGGTTTTCTTGACATTTCTCTATACAAATGTCAAAGGTTACGAAACACTCTGCACTTCTATAAACAGCGAAGTACGAGATAATTAAAACTATCATACATCAATTAAATGTGTGAGAAATTCTAACCCTCTCGCTTGGTATACAATTAATTGCTAGGTTATAATATAAACTTTTACCATTCAATGCTAAAATTATATGGAATTTATTGTACACATAAGTTACATACTTGTGTATTTTATCCTTTAATCCTAAAAACATTGGTATTCGTATTACACATTTTTTTAATGGGAATTTTATATTATTGGGAGTAATATAATTCATTTTCAAACCTTATGTATTTTAATGACTTTTAATATTAGATACGGCCACAAAAATAGTTATAATACCATACTATACAATATACGGCATATTATAGTAGTCTTAAAAGAAGAATAAGATATGAGAGAAGGTAATTAATAGAGCCTTATATAAATGTGTAGTGATTTCATAAAAAAAATCATACAAAGAATAAAATACTCTTTAATCAAAAGTATCTGGAAAAAATCGAAATAAATCGAAGTTATATCGAGCGAAGCTCCATGTAATATTTATATGCTTGCCAAATATAAAGATTCTTAAATCCAAAAATCATTCTTTTTTTTATCTTTTTCGACTGTGGTATGTATAGAATTTGTATTGTTACATTATTGTCGTCTTGCGATACATTAACAAAGGCCTATGTTCAGCAGTGGACGGGTAAGGGCTGATAATGATGATTGATGAGTTATTATTAAATAACTATTATGTTTTTGTCGTCATCGTTGTATCATTCCTAATAATATAACCTAAGTATTATTACTCTAGTGTATTACGTATTTTATGTTTTATGTTATTGATGATAAAAAGCTAAATATTTTGACGTGCGTATGTATACAAAAGTGCGCAATAATTGATAGGCAAGACAATTTTAAGATTACAAGATATAAGTGGTCAGCATCGCCCGTGAAGATAAACGAGTAACAGAGACCAGTTAAGTTCAGGCAACTCATTCATGTGTTGCTAACCAACATAAGATATTAAGTTTGTGCCAGTAATTACACTGCCTGTCTTGCCCTTCTCTCCTAAACATTTTGCTGGGTAAAACGTTATCGGGACGATACAGATGGCAAGGTAGATTGTAAAAAAAAAGATTGAAAAAAAAGATAGATTGTATCTTTTAATCTCACTGGAATATGTTTCACTCTTTTATGTATGTATATCATTTTGTATCACTGCTCAGAGACCGTGACTTGCTTTGCTCAACTTTATCCGATAAATCAGTGATATATGTATAAAGAATGAAAGATAAGTACATATAGCCGTTTGCTTGGTCATCACATTTTCTTTCTATGTATCAATTTGTTATAATAGGTTATGATTGATAAATATTATATATCCGAAAAATTAACTTTGATTTTTTTAAAGTAATTAAGATACAATACAAAGTGAAAGATGTAAAGGTACTGATTCATTTCTTTTTTGTCTATCTCTCCTGAGTTATCCATCTCTAATTAGCACTCAATTATTTAAATTAACATGCTTATTTTCATTGTTAACACTATTTAATACGTGTTTTCATTTTTGCCATGCGGTATATTGATCGATATTTCGAAATTATCAACCAATACCTTTTTCACCATACTCAACAATATTACTAGAAACTGAAAATAATTAAATATCGTTTGACTCACATCCTTTTAAAAACAGTGCGTGCGTACAAAGTACACATGTCAGAAGTGAAACTTATTTGACAAACTAAATTTTAAATCTGGTTTATATTTATACTAATCTAAAGCTTTAAATTTCCGAGACTTGCTATGCGAGGTCTATCTCTCTCTCTCTCTCAATCTTTCTCACTCGCTTGCTCCCTACTCTCACTCCATGGCTCTGTGATTCATGCTACATGCTACGTCTTTGCTCAGTCTCTCTCAATCCATCTCAATCACTATCTCCCTCTTCTTGGACAAAAACGTTGCACATTTTCGTAACGTTTCATCCGTAAAAAAATTACCCTCATGCGCCCAAAGAAGTTTCACTTCAAAACATTAAGTAGATAATAATTTAATATTGATAAAGTTTTAATTATAAACCTCTTTTATCTTATAATATTCCATGTTTCTATTTTAAATGGTACTCAACTTTCTCGAGTCGATAACAGCATGAGGGTTTTTCCTACCGATGTCACACTCACGTGGATACCTCATTTAAGTCAAGTGCGGTTTAAATTTTCCCGTAAAATATATTAAAACTGTATAGATTTCTATTTCTATTATAGATTTCTATTTATATATTAAAAGCTGATGATGATGATGGAAGGTGCGGAGACGGTATATGCGTTTTTAATAGGTACCTGTGCTTTCTTAAGTGATCACTGACATCCATAGACAAGCGCTACACCGGAGGATTTTAAGATGTGTGCCTATATACGGATACGGATATAAAACGACCTTCACCGAGATGTTAATTTGATGAAACGTATTTTATATTTAATTTAATATGTCAATAAATATATTGCATATGGGTTTCCTAACAAATTTTAGTCGGGGGTATGTTTAATTAAAAATTAAAAAAAAAAATTAAACATTTCACCGCTATTATTAGATAAATTCTATACCAATCGAAAGTATGAAGCCCATAGAATATGCAAACGTTAGGTTGCCTATTCTTTTCCGGTTCGGCATAGATTCACCTGTTTATACTTGGCTACCCGATAGTTGTGCCCGGAAAAGAATAGGCAACCTAACGTTTGCATATTCTATGGGCTTCATACTTTCGATTGGTATAGAATTTATCTAATAATGATACCGGTAAAATGTTTAATTTTTTTAAAATTATTGATTAAACATACTCTGGACTAAAATTTGTTACGCAACCCATATGCAATATATTTATTGACATATTAAATTAAATATAAAATACGTTTCATTAAATAAACATCTCGGTGAAGGTCGTTTTATATCCCGGACCTTATCCTATTAAAAATGACGTTCTTTTATGAAATATATTTTCAAAATATATTTTTTTGGTGGCAATGCCAGTCGATTTGAAAAAGAAAAAAATGCAATAATGGTTTTCTTCAGCAGAGGCCTTAGACAAAGTAACATTAAAAAAACGATAACGAAGTTCGAAAAGAATAAAATGTATGGGATTGACATAAGCCGTCGTCAATTATGTCACTCGTTATCGTTATCGCAACTTGGTAGACAATGTTAAAATTCGTAACAAAATCATAAACTGTCAATTGGTTATCGAACACTTAGTCAAACTTATGTTATTTTATTATTGATATTGATTCGTTATCCGTGGGCCATGGAGGGCAACATTTTCACAATGTTTATGAGTTATAGTGTGTATGAGGTCTATTTACATAGATATTAATTTTAATTTTTTGGTCTGATTTGACACTTCTTGTCGAACTTTGTTGACACTTGACAGTTGTTGTCGTTGCACTGTCACGATCTTTGATTGATCATTGGCTAGAAAATTATTATCGTTATCTCAAAGACGATAACGAATTTCGGCTACAAAGCGATGTCACTTTGTCTACCGGCCCAGAGCTCTCAGAAAAATTAGTTGACCGCGTTCTTTGTTGTCTTTGAGATTTGAGACCTTCATTATTTTGATCCTCGGGAATTTTTATCTTTGTGTATCTTGTGGCTCTTTAGAGAAGTGTCTCTTTTGGATTGAAGACAAAATACTGATGGAATAAAAAAAGGCATCTTAAGACGACTAAATTAAAGTAGGTTCGAATCCTTACTTAGATATGTGTATGCTTATTTTAATTTGTTGCTTTTCTCTATATTTATTGTGGAGAAGGTATTTGGCAAATTGTCAAGCTGGCAAGTGTCATCATTCATAAAAAAAGCTTATGTCCAACCACAAAGTTATCTACCTTCACCGTCTTCTGTTGGACACCTTACATGAACGCCAAAGTGGCTGAAGTGAACCTACTTCAGCCACGTTCTTTGAATTTATAGTAGAGCAGCGATTTGCACAATCCTCGATAAGGCGACATCCAAGCGAGACGAGATCATTTGTTCCAGCGATAACTGACAAGTACACCACGTCTATCTCTTTAATGGATGTGCTTGAGACGAGCTTGTTTAGAAACTTTAAAATTTGTAAAAAGTTTCTTGGCAATATTCCAAGAAACGTATATCTTTTGTAGTTTTTATGTTAAATAAATCGATAAATATCACAGATCGTAAATGAGTGAAACTAAAACTTTAGTTCATCATCATCATCAGACTTAACATCTTACTTATTGGCAATACATAATATTAAGTAAGTTGACTGGACTAGGGCGATGCGATGACCACTTACCATCAGCGGGCTTACTCTTGACACTCGATCCTATTGAAATTTATGATTGAGATCGAGAACTTGTCAATCGGTAGGTACTCTTGTACGCTACACTAGCACACGATTTGTCTCGATCACAGTGGCATTTTATGTAACTAATTGAAATTAGTATTTCTCAATCTCGTACATTTTTCGCGCTCTTGACAATATTTTGACGTTGAACTGTGTAAATTCTTCATTCGATTACAAACTCGATTTCGAAGTCGATACCTCAAGCAAAGTAATAATTGTTACTTTTTATAATCATCAATATAGCATTGGTACAAAGTCCATGTCATCAATAAACTTTATAATAAGATATTAAATTAATTATATTAATTAGCAATTATCCCGCGAAAAACGCAGTCTTTACAGCAAATGTGTGAGTGCACGCATATGCATGCATATAGCACCGCCCTCCTTTCCCACACTGCATATGCGTACACTCGCATGCACCACCACCCCACATGCACCACAACCACAGTAAAAGACCACCACCAAACAATCTACGTACGTTTCGCCCCGACACCGAGGCATCCTCAGGATGTAGACTCTACGATTAGTAATCGTTAAGTGACTTGCAGGCCCAAACACCCGGCTTATATTAGCTGGTTCCCCCACTACCCCCACCGAATAACCGTATTATGGGAGAATTCGTTAAATCGGTTTGGTCATTCAACAATGCAATCGATTTATTATTTTTATTTTTTATTATTTCGAGTTGTTCCAACACACTTAGTCGAAATCCCTTGTCGCATTTATGTAAAACCTGGAACGTATGGCCGCTACTAACGTTATGTCCTGTCTCTAGTAGGTGTTTTGCGAAATGGGATTTTTGGGGCTGATCGTTCCTAAACGCTGAGATATGTTCTTTATATCTAGTTTCGAAATTGCGCCCAGTTTGGCCTACGTACAAGCCGTTACACTGTGAGCATTTTAATTTGTAAACACCAGATAAATATTTGCAGTCTATTTTGTCTTTGTTGTTACAAATATTTCTTAGTGTATTATTAGTCTTGTAAGCAACATGGACATCATAATTTCTCAGCGTCTTAGCTATCCGTTCAGATACCGGTCCCATATAGGTCAGGCTGGATTTATAATTATTGACTTCTTTATTTGGCGGTACTGCATATAAATATTTCATTGTAAGTTTATTTTGTGTTTTATTAATTATATTCTTAATGACCTGTGAACTGTATCCATTAGCGTGAGCAATATGGTGAATTATGTCCAGTTCTTTTAGATAGTTTTCTTTCGTAAGTGGTACGGACATTAATCTATGAACGTAACTATGAAAAGCCGCGAGCTTGTGTTGCCAAGGATGACATGAAGATATAGGTATGGTTGTATCGGTATAAGTCGGCTTACGGTAGATGCCAAAAACATGCGTGTTATCATGTTTAGTAATCGATAAATCGAGAAAGTTTAAAGTGTTACCCTCCTCCAATTCTACTTTAAACTTAATTTTCGCATGTTTTTTGTTGAGATCTCTTACGAATATATCAAACTGTCTTTCCGTACCTGTCCAACATATAATACAATCGTCCACATACCTATAGTAGTATAATAAGTTTTTATTCTTGACAATGTACTTGCGTTCAAAATCGTCCATGAAAATTTCCGCCATCAAGGGACTTAAAGGTGAACCCATTGCTAAGCCATCCTTTTGTATGTAAAATTGGTTATTAAATCTGAAATAATTTTGTTCCATGCATACACTCGTCAGATCTATTAATTCCCTGCATTCATCAGGAGGTAATAATTTTTGTTCTAGAGAATGTTTTATAATCTGCAGTGTTTCCTTGCATGGAACATTTGTGAAAAGACTGTCTACATCAAGTGATATTAATTTTGTACGAGATGGCAAATTCAAATCTTTGATTTTATTCACTAAATCAATACTATTTTTAATAGCATATTTTGGCCGAAAATGTATTTTTTCTTTAATAATATTATTCAGTAATTTGGTTAAATGGTACGCGGGTGATCCAATATATGAAACAACGGGGCGAATGGGTATATCTAATTTATGTATTTTTGGTAAACCGTAAAGAGATGGAGCTTTTGGGTTCATAGTGATCAACCTTTTCTTCGATGATTCGGTATTGAATAAATATTTAGTATTATTGATTGCCCTTTTAACTTTAGCCATGAATTGTTTTGTTGGATCAGACTGTACTTGAATGAAATCATCGCCACGGATAACGTTATTCACTTTTTCAATGTAATCTACCCGTTTGATAACTACCACCGCATTGCCCTTGTCTGCTTTAGAAATGACGAGATCGTTATGATTTATAGTTTGTTTCAATGACTTCAAAGCTATTATTTCTGGATTAAAAGAGAAAACAGAAGGTGTATTTTTGATATCATGGGCTACCATACTTTTAACCAAATGATCCTTTTTATTTATAACGGTGGCTATTTCCGCATCAACAGCGAGAGTTTCTATAGAATTTTGATGAAGGTTGGGCGTGATATTGTATTTTAAACCTTTTTCTAGAAGTGCCATCTCTGCAGCTGAAAACTGGACATTTGTTAAATTCTTTACCCGTGGATGAAAAGAATGAGACGTTCGACAATGTCTATCTGCATCAAAACTTGAGTAAGGGATGGGTTCAGTCGGTCTTCTGGTCTTATTCACTAGGTTTTTTAATTTTTTCTGCTGGGTAAGATACTTTTTGTGAACCTCAATGGACGCAAATTCTCGGGCTTTTTCATCTAAACAATCAAATTCAATATTGTGCAATTGAAAGGATAATTCTGAATATAGCACTTTTAAATGTAGTTTAAGATTGTCTCTAACTGTGAACCAGTGCCGCGCTTCTTCGTTAAGCCAGATGATCTCAGCCTTTTTAATGGCTGCATTAGCCGCTCGACTATGTGTGTTGGTTTTAATATGAATATAATTAGGAATTACATTTAAACGTTTGCATTGTTGATTGAACCAAACGTTTTGGACAGCCACACGATGTAATTTTGTTAATTTAATGTAGAGTCGTGCCTGTTCGGTCATGCTCACCGTTTTAAGATAGTTAATAGAATCAGGCGTTACCTTGCGGAAATCCATTATATAAGATATTAAATTAATTATATTAATTAGCAATTATCCCGCGAAAAACGCAGTCTTTACAGCAAATGTGTGAGTGCACGCATATGCATGCATATAGCACCGCCCTCCTTTCCCACACTGCATATGCGTACACTCGCATGCACCACCACCCCACATGCACCACAACCACAGTAAAAGACCACCACCAAACAATCTACGTACGTTTCGCCCCGACACCGAGGCATCCTCAGGATGTAGACTCTACGATTAGTAATCGTTAAGTGACTTGCAGGCCCAAACACCCGGCTTATATTAGCTGGTTCCCCCACTACCCCCACCGAATAACCGTATTATGGGAGAATTCGTTAAATCGGTTTGGTCATTCAACAATGCAATCGATTTATTATTTTTATTTTTTATTATTTCGAGTTGTTCCAACACACTTAGTCGAAATCCCTTGTCGCATTTATGTAAAACCTGGAACGTATGGCCGCTACTAACGTTATGTCCTGTCTCTAGTAGGTGTTTTGCGAAATGGGATTTTTGGGGCTGATCGTTCCTAAACGCTGAGATATGTTCTTTATATCTAGTTTCGAAATTGCGCCCAGTTTGGCCTACGTACAAGCCGTTACACTGTGAGCATTTTAATTTGTAAACACCAGATAAATATTTGCAGTCTATTTTGTCTTTGTTGTTACAAATATTTCTTAGTGTATTATTAGTCTTGTAAGCAACATGGACATCATAATTTCTCAGCGTCTTAGCTATCCGTTCAGATACCGGTCCCATATAGGTCAGGCTGGATTTATAATTATTGACTTCTTTATTTGGCGGTACTGCATATAAATATTTCATTGTAAGTTTATTTTGTGTTTTATTAATTATATTCTTAATGACCTGTGAACTGTATCCATTAGCGTGAGCAATATGGTGAATTATGTCCAGTTCTTTTAGATAGTTTTCTTTCGTAAGTGGTACGGACATTAATCTATGAACGTAACTATGAAAAGCCGCGAGCTTGTGTTGCCAAGGATGACATGAAGATATAGGTATGGTTGTATCGGTATAAGTCGGCTTACGGTAGATGCCAAAAACATGCGTGTTATCATGTTTAGTAATCGATAAATCGAGAAAGTTTAAAGTGTTACCCTCCTCCAATTCTACTTTAAACTTAATTTTCGCATGTTTTTTGTTGAGATCTCTTACGAATATATCAAACTGTCTTTCCGTACCTGTCCAACATATAATACAATCGTCCACATACCTATAGTAGTATAATAAGTTTTTATTCTTGACAATGTACTTGCGTTCAAAATCGTCCATGAAAATTTCCGCCATCAAGGGACTTAAAGGTGAACCCATTGCTAAGCCATCCTTTTGTATGTAAAATTGGTTATTAAATCTGAAATAATTTTGTTCCATGCATACACTCGTCAGATCTATTAATTCCCTGCATTCATCAGGAGGTAATAATTTTTGTTCTAGAGAATGTTTTATAATCTGCAGTGTTTCCTTGCATGGAACATTTGTGAAAAGACTGTCTACATCAAGTGATATTAATTTTGTACGAGATGGCAAATTCAAATCTTTGATTTTATTCACTAAATCAATACTATTTTTAATAGCATATTTTGGCCGAAAATGTATTTTTTCTTTAATAATATTATTCAGTAATTTGGTTAAATGGTACGCGGGTGATCCAATATATGAAACAACGGGGCGAATGGGTATATCTAATTTATGTATTTTTGGTAAACCGTAAAGAGATGGAGCTTTTGGGTTCATAGTGATCAACCTTTTCTTCGATGATTCGGTATTGAATAAATATTTAGTATTATTGATTGCCCTTTTAACTTTAGCCATGAATTGTTTTGTTGGATCAGACTGTACTTGAATGAAATCATCGCCACGGATAACGTTATTCACTTTTTCAATGTAATCTACCCGTTTGATAACTACCACCGCATTGCCCTTGTCTGCTTTAGAAATGACGAGATCGTTATGATTTATAGTTTGTTTCAATGACTTCAAAGCTATTATTTCTGGATTAAAAGAGAAAACAGAAGGTGTATTTTTGATATCATGGGCTACCATACTTTTAACCAAATGATCCTTTTTATTTATAACGGTGGCTATTTCCGCATCAACAGCGAGAGTTTCTATAGAATTTTGATGAAGGTTGGGCGTGATATTGTATTTTAAACCTTTTTCTAGAAGTGCCATCTCTGCAGCTGAAAACTGGACATTTGTTAAATTCTTTACCCGTGGATGAAAAGAATGAGACGTTCGACAATGTCTATCTGCATCAAAACTTGAGTAAGGGATGGGTTCAGTCGGTCTTCTGGTCTTATTCACTAGGTTTTTTAATTTTTTTTCTGCTGGGTAAGATACTTTTTGTGAACCTCAATGGACGCAAATTCTCGGGCTTTTTCATCTAAACAATCAAATTCAATATTGTGCAATTGAAAGGATAATTCTGAATATAGCACTTTTAAATGTAGTTTAAGATTGTCTCTAACTGTGAACCAGTGCCGCGCTTCTTCGTTAAGCCAGATGATCTCAGCCTTTTTAATGGCTGCATTAGCCGCTCGACTATGTGTGTTGGTTTTAATATGAATATAATTAGGAATTACATTTAAACGTTTGCATTGTTGATTGAACCAAACGTTTTGGACAGCCACACGATGTAATTTTGTTAATTTAATGTAGAGTCGTGCCTGTTCGGTCATGCTCACCGTTTTAAGATAGTTAATAGAATCAGGCGTTACCTTGCGGAAATCCATTATATAAGATATTAAATTAATTATATTAATTAGCAATTATCCCGCGAAAAACGCAGTCTTTACAGCAAATGTGTGAGTGCACGCATATGCATGCATATAGCACCGCCCTCCTTTCCCACACTGCATATGCGTACACTCGCATGCACCACCACCCCACATGCACCACAACCACAGTAAAAGACCACCACCAAACAATCTACGTACGTTTCGCCCCGACACCGAGGCATCCTCAGGATGTAGACTCTACGATTAGTAATCGTTAAGTGACTTGCAGGCCCAAACACCCGGCTTATATTAGCTGGTTCCCCCACTACCCCCACCGAATAACCGTATTATGGGAGAATTCGTTAAATCGGTTTGGTCATTCAACAATGCAATCGATTTATTATTTTTATTTTTTATTATTTCGAGTTGTTCCAACACACTTAGTCGAAATCCCTTGTCGCATTTATGTAAAACCTGGAACGTATGGCCGCTACTAACGTTATGTCCTGTCTCTAGTAGGTGTTTTGCGAAATGGGATTTTTGGGGCTGATCGTTCCTAAACGCTGAGATATGTTCTTTATATCTAGTTTCGAAATTGCGCCCAGTTTGGCCTACGTACAAGCCGTTACACTGTGAGCATTTTAATTTGTAAACACCAGATAAATATTTGCAGTCTATTTTGTCTTTGTTGTTACAAATATTTCTTAGTGTATTATTAGTCTTGTAAGCAACATGGACATCATAATTTCTCAGCGTCTTAGCTATCCGTTCAGATACCGGTCCCATATAGGTCAGGCTGGATTTATAATTATTGACTTCTTTATTTGGCGGTACTGCATATAAATATTTCATTGTAAGTTTATTTTGTGTTTTATTAATTATATTCTTAATGACCTGTGAACTGTATCCATTAGCGTGAGCAATATGGTGAATTATGTCCAGTTCTTTTAGATAGTTTTCTTTCGTAAGTGGTACGGACATTAATCTATGAACGTAACTATGAAAAGCCGCGAGCTTGTGTTGCCAAGGATGACATGAAGATATAGGTATGGTTGTATCGGTATAAGTCGGCTTACGGTAGATGCCAAAAACATGCGTGTTATCATGTTTAGTAATCGATAAATCGAGAAAGTTTAAAGTGTTACCCTCCTCCAATTCTACTTTAAACTTAATTTTCGCATGTTTTTTGTTGAGATCTCTTACGAATATATCAAACTGTCTTTCCGTACCTGTCCAACATATAATACAATCGTCCACATACCTATAGTAGTATAATAAGTTTTTATTCTTGACAATGTACTTGCGTTCAAAATCGTCCATGAAAATTTCCGCCATCAAGGGACTTAAAGGTGAACCCATTGCTAAGCCATCCTTTTGTATGTAAAATTGGTTATTAAATCTGAAATAATTTTGTTCCATGCATACACTCGTCAGATCTATTAATTCCCTGCATTCATCAGGAGGTAATAATTTTTGTTCTAGAGAATGTTTTATAATCTGCAGTGTTTCCTTGCATGGAACATTTGTGAAAAGACTGTCTACATCAAGTGATATTAATTTTGTACGAGATGGCAAATTCAAATCTTTGATTTTATTCACTAAATCAATACTATTTTTAATAGCATATTTTGGCCGAAAATGTATTTTTTCTTTAATAATATTATTCAGTAATTTGGTTAAATGGTACGCGGGTGATCCAATATATGAAACAACGGGGCGAATGGGTATATCTAATTTATGTATTTTTGGTAAACCGTAAAGAGATGGAGCTTTTGGGTTCATAGTGATCAACCTTTTCTTCGATGATTCGGTATTGAATAAATATTTAGTATTATTGATTGCCCTTTTAACTTTAGCCATGAATTGTTTTGTTGGATCAGACTGTACTTGAATGAAATCATCGCCACGGATAACGTTATTCACTTTTTCAATGTAATCTACCCGTTTGATAACTACCACCGCATTGCCCTTGTCTGCTTTAGAAATGACGAGATCGTTATGATTTATAGTTTGTTTCAATGACTTCAAAGCTATTATTTCTGGATTAAAAGAGAAAACAGAAGGTGTATTTTTGATATCATGGGCTACCATACTTTTAACCAAATGATCCTTTTTATTTATAACGGTGGCTATTTCCGCATCAACAGCGAGAGTTTCTATAGAATTTTGATGAAGGTTGGGCGTGATATTGTATTTTAAACCTTTTTCTAGAAGTGCCATCTCTGCAGCTGAAAACTGGACATTTGTTAAATTCTTTACCCGTGGATGAAAAGAATGAGACGTTCGACAATGTCTATCTGCATCAAAACTTGAGTAAGGGATGGGTTCAGTCGGTCTTCTGGTCTTATTCACTAGGTTTTTTAATTTTTTCTGCTGGGTAAGATACTTTTTGTGAACCTCAATGGACGCAAATTCTCGGGCTTTTTCATCTAAACAATCAAATTCAATATTGTGCAATTGAAAGGATAATTCTGAATATAGCACTTTTAAATGTAGTTTAAGATTGTCTCTAACTGTGAACCAGTGCCGCGCTTCTTCGTTAAGCCAGATGATCTCAGCCTTTTTAATGGCTGCATTAGCCGCTCGACTATGTGTGTTGGTTTTAATATGAATATAATTAGGAATTACATTTAAACGTTTGCATTGTTGATTGAACCAAACGTTTTGGACAGCCACACGATGTAATTTTGTTAATTTAATGTAGAGTCGTGCCTGTTCGGTCATGCTCACCGTTTTAAGATAGTTAATAGAATCAGGCGTTACCTTGCGGAAATCCATTATATAAGATATTAAATTGAAGACATGATAACACGCATGTTTTTGGCATCTACCGTAAGCCGACTTATACCGATACAACCATACCTATATCTTCATGTCATCCTTGGCAACACAAGCTCGCGGCTTTTCATAGTTACGTTCATAGATTAATGTCCGTACCACTTACGAAAGAAAACTATCTAAAAGAACTGGACATAATTCACCATATTGCTCACGCTAATGGATACAGTTCACAGGTCATTAAGAATATAATTAATAAAACACAAAATAAACTTACAATGAAATATTTATATGCAGTACCGCCAAATAAAGAAGTCAATAATTATAAATCCAGCCTGACCTATATGGGACCGGTATCTGAACGGATAGCTAAGACGCTGAGAAATTATGATGTCCATGTTGCTTACAAGACTAATAATACACTAAGAAATATTTGTAACAACAAAGACAAAATAGACTGCAAATATTTATCTGGTGTTTACAAATTAAAATGCTCACAGTGTAACGGCTTGTACGTAGGCCAAACTGGGTGCAATTTCGAAACTAGATATAAAGAACATATCTCAGCGTTTAGGAACGATCAGCCCCAAAAATCCCATTTCGCAAAACACCTACTAGAGACAGGACATAACGTTAGTAGCGGCCATACGTTCCAGGTTTTACATAAATGCGACAAGGGATTTCGACTAAGTGTGTTGGAACAACTCGAAATAATAAAAAATAAAAATAATAAATCGATTGCATTGTTGAATGACCAAACCGATTTAACGAATTCTCCCATAATACGGTTATTCGGTGGGGGTAGTGGGGGAACCAGCTAATATAAGCCGGGTGTTTGGGCCTGCAAGTCACTTAACGATTACTAATCGTAGAGTCTACATCCTGAGGATGCCTCGGTGTCGGGGCGAAACGTACGTAGATTGTTTGGTGGTGGTCTTTTACTGTGGTTGTGGTGCATGTGGGGTGGTGGTGCATGCGAGTGTACGCATATGCAGTGTGGGAAAGGAGGGCGGTGCTATATGCATGCATATGCGTGCACTCACACATTTGCTGTAAAGACTGCGTTTTTCGCGGGATAATTGCTAATTAATATAATTAATTTAATATCTTATATAATGGATTTCCGCAAGGTAACGCCTGATTCTATTAACTATCTTAAAACGGTGAGCATGACCGAACAGGCACGACTCTACATTAAATTAACAAAATTACATCGTGTGGCTGTCCAAAACGTTTGGTTCAATCAACAATGCAAACGTTTAAATGTAATTCCTAATTATATTCATATTAAAACCAACACACATAGTCGAGCGGCTAATGCAGCCATTAAAAAGGCTGAGATCATCTGGCTTAACGAAGAAGCGCGGCACTGGTTCACAGTTAGAGACAATCTTAAACTACATTTAAAAGTGCTATATTCAGAATTATCCTTTCAATTGCACAATATTGAATTTGATTGTTTAGATGAAAAAGCCCGAGAATTTGCGTCCATTGAGGTTCACAAAAAGTATCTTACCCAGCAGAAAAAATTAAAAAACCTAGTGAATAAGACCAGAAGACCGACTGAACCCATCCCTTACTCAAGTTTTGATGCAGATAGACATTGTCGAACGTCTCATTCTTTTCATCCACGGGTAAAGAATTTAACAAATGTCCAGTTTTCAGCTGCAGAGATGGCACTTCTAGAAAAAGGTTTAAAATACAATATCACGCCCAACCTTCATCAAAATTCTATAGAAACTCTCGCTGTTGATGCGGAAATAGCCACCGTTATAAATAAAAAGGATCATTTGGTTAAAAGTATGGTAGCCCATGATATCAAAAATACACCTTCTGTTTTCTCTTTTAATCCAGAAATAATAGCTTTGAAGTCATTGAAACAAACTATAAATCATAACGATCTCGTCATTTCTAAAGCAGACAAGGGCAATGCGGTGGTAGTTATCAAACGGGTAGATTACATTGAAAAAGTGAATAACGTTATCCGTGGCGATGATTTCATTCAAGTACAGTCTGATCCAACAAAACAATTCATGGCTAAAGTTAAAAGGGCAATCAATAATACTAAATATTTATTCAATACCGAATCATCGAAGAAAAGGTTGATCACTATGAACCCAAAAGCTCCATCTCTTTACGGTTTACCAAAAATACATAAATTAGATATACCCATTCGCCCCGTTGTTTCATATATTGGATCACCCGCGTACCATTTAACCAAATTACTGAATAATATTATTAAAGAAAAAATACATTTTCGGCCAAAATATGCTATTAAAAATAGTATTGATTTAGTGAATAAAATCAAAGATTTGAATTTGCCATCTCGTACAAAATTAATATCACTTGATGTAGACAGTCTTTTCACAAATGTTCCATGCAAGGAAACACTGCAGATTATAAAACATTCTCTAGAACAAAAATTATTACCTCCTGATGAATGCAGGGAATTAATAGATCTGACGAGTGTATGCATGGAACAAAATTATTTCAGATTTAATAACCAATTTTACATACAAAAGGATGGCTTAGCAATGGGTTCACCTTTAAGTCCCTTGATGGCGGAAAGTTTCATGGACGATTTTGAACGCAAGTACATTGTCAAGAATAAAAACTTATTATACTACTATAGGTATGTGGACGATTGTATTATATGTTGGACAGGTACGGAAAGACAGTTTGATATATTCGTAAGAGATCTCAACAAAAAACATGCGAAAATTAAGTTTAAAGTAGAATTGGAGGAGGGTAACACTTTAAACTTTCTCGATTTATCGATTACTAAACATGATAACACGCATGTTTTTGGCATCTACCGTAAGCCGACTTATACCGATACAACCATACCTATATCTTCATGTCATCCTTGGCAACACAAGCTCGCGGCTTTTCATAGTTACGTTCATAGATTAATGTCCGTACCACTTACGAAAGAAAACTATCTAAAAGAACTGGACATAATTCACCATATTGCTCACGCTAATGGATACAGTTCACAGGTCATTAAGAATATAATTAATAAAACACAAAATAAACTTACAATGAAATATTTATATGCAGTACCGCCAAATAAAGAAGTCAATAATTATAAATCCAGCCTGACCTATATGGGACCGGTATCTGAACGGATAGCTAAGACGCTGAGAAATTATGATGTCCATGTTGCTTACAAGACTAATAATACACTAAGAAATATTTGTAACAACAAAGACAAAATAGACTGCAAATATTTATCTGGTGTTTACAAATTAAAATGCTCACAGTGTAACGGCTTGTACGTAGGCCAAACTGGGCGCAATTTCGAAACTAGATATAAAGAACATATCTCAGCGTTTAGGAACGATCAGCCCCAAAAATCCCATTTCGCAAAACACCTACTAGAGACAGGACATAACGTTAGTAGCGGCCATACGTTCCAGGTTTTACATAAATGCGACAAGGGATTTCGACTAAGTGTGTTGGAACAACTCGAAATAATAAAAAATAAAAATAATAAATCGATTGCATTGTTGAATGACCAAACCGATTTAACGAATTCTCCCATAATACGGTTATTCGGTGGGGGTAGTGGGGGAACCAGCTAATATAAGCCGGGTGTTTGGGCCTGCAAGTCACTTAACGATTACTAATCGTAGAGTCTACATCCTGAGGATGCCTCGGTGTCGGGGCGAAACGTACGTAGATTGTTTGGTGGTGGTCTTTTACTGTGGTTGTGGTGCATGTGGGGTGGTGGTGCATGCGAGTGTACGCATATGCAGTGTGGGAAAGGAGGGCGGTGCTATATGCATGCATATGCGTGCACTCACACATTTGCTGTAAAGACTGCGTTTTTCGCGGGATAATTGCTAATTAATATAATTAATTTAATATCTTATATAATGGATTTCCGCAAGGTAACGCCTGATTCTATTAACTATCTTAAAACGGTGAGCATGACCGAACAGGCACGACTCTACATTAAATTAACAAAATTACATCGTGTGGCTGTCCAAAACGTTTGGTTCAATCAACAATGCAAACGTTTAAATGTAATTCCTAATTATATTCATATTAAAACCAACACACATAGTCGAGCGGCTAATGCAGCCATTAAAAAGGCTGAGATCATCTGGCTTAACGAAGAAGCGCGGCACTGGTTCACAGTTAGAGACAATCTTAAACTACATTTAAAAGTGCTATATTCAGAATTATCCTTTCAATTGCACAATATTGAATTTGATTGTTTAGATGAAAAAGCCCGAGAATTTGCGTCCATTGAGGTTCACAAAAAGTATCTTACCCAGCAGAAAAAAAAATTAAAAAACCTAGTGAATAAGACCAGAAGACCGACTGAACCCATCCCTTACTCAAGTTTTGATGCAGATAGACATTGTCGAACGTCTCATTCTTTTCATCCACGGGTAAAGAATTTAACAAATGTCCAGTTTTCAGCTGCAGAGATGGCACTTCTAGAAAAAGGTTTAAAATACAATATCACGCCCAACCTTCATCAAAATTCTATAGAAACTCTCGCTGTTGATGCGGAAATAGCCACCGTTATAAATAAAAAGGATCATTTGGTTAAAAGTATGGTAGCCCATGATATCAAAAATACACCTTCTGTTTTCTCTTTTAATCCAGAAATAATAGCTTTGAAGTCATTGAAACAAACTATAAATCATAACGATCTCGTCATTTCTAAAGCAGACAAGGGCAATGCGGTGGTAGTTATCAAACGGGTAGATTACATTGAAAAAGTGAATAACGTTATCCGTGGCGATGATTTCATTCAAGTACAGTCTGATCCAACAAAACAATTCATGGCTAAAGTTAAAAGGGCAATCAATAATACTAAATATTTATTCAATACCGAATCATCGAAGAAAAGGTTGATCACTATGAACCCAAAAGCTCCATCTCTTTACGGTTTACCAAAAATACATAAATTAGATATACCCATTCGCCCCGTTGTTTCATATATTGGATCACCCGCGTACCATTTAACCAAATTACTGAATAATATTATTAAAGAAAAAATACATTTTCGGCCAAAATATGCTATTAAAAATAGTATTGATTTAGTGAATAAAATCAAAGATTTGAATTTGCCATCTCGTACAAAATTAATATCACTTGATGTAGACAGTCTTTTCACAAATGTTCCATGCAAGGAAACACTGCAGATTATAAAACATTCTCTAGAACAAAAATTATTACCTCCTGATGAATGCAGGGAATTAATAGATCTGACGAGTGTATGCATGGAACAAAATTATTTCAGATTTAATAACCAATTTTACATACAAAAGGATGGCTTAGCAATGGGTTCACCTTTAAGTCCCTTGATGGCGGAAAGTTTCATGGACGATTTTGAACGCAAGTACATTGTCAAGAATAAAAACTTATTATACTACTATAGGTATGTGGACGATTGTATTATATGTTGGACAGGTACGGAAAGACAGTTTGATATATTCGTAAGAGATCTCAACAAAAAACATGCGAAAATTAAGTTTAAAGTAGAATTGGAGGAGGGTAACACTTTAAACTTTCTCGATTTATCGATTACTAAACATGATAACACGCATGTTTTTGGCATCTACCGTAAGCCGACTTATACCGATACAACCATACCTATATCTTCATGTCATCCTTGGCAACACAAGCTCGCGGCTTTTCATAGTTACGTTCATAGATTAATGTCCGTACCACTTACGAAAGAAAACTATCTAAAAGAACTGGACATAATTCACCATATTGCTCACGCTAATGGATACAGTTCACAGGTCATTAAGAATATAATTAATAAAACACAAAATAAACTTACAATGAAATATTTATATGCAGTACCGCCAAATAAAGAAGTCAATAATTATAAATCCAGCCTGACCTATATGGGACCGGTATCTGAACGGATAGCTAAGACGCTGAGAAATTATGATGTCCATGTTGCTTACAAGACTAATAATACACTAAGAAATATTTGTAACAACAAAGACAAAATAGACTGCAAATATTTATCTGGTGTTTACAAATTAAAATGCTCACAGTGTAACGGCTTGTACGTAGGCCAAACTGGGCGCAATTTCGAAACTAGATATAAAGAACATATCTCAGCGTTTAGGAACGATCAGCCCCAAAAATCCCATTTCGCAAAACACCTACTAGAGACAGGACATAACGTTAGTAGCGGCCATACGTTCCAGGTTTTACATAAATGCGACAAGGGATTTCGACTAAGTGTGTTGGAACAACTCGAAATAATAAAAAATAAAAATAATAAATCGATTGCATTGTTGAATGACCAAACCGATTTAACGAATTCTCCCATAATACGGTTATTCGGTGGGGGTAGTGGGGGAACCAGCTAATATAAGCCGGGTGTTTGGGCCTGCAAGTCACTTAACGATTACTAATCGTAGAGTCTACATCCTGAGGATGCCTCGGTGTCGGGGCGAAACGTACGTAGATTGTTTGGTGGTGGTCTTTTACTGTGGTTGTGGTGCATGTGGGGTGGTGGTGCATGCGAGTGTACGCATATGCAGTGTGGGAAAGGAGGGCGGTGCTATATGCATGCATATGCGTGCACTCACACATTTGCTGTAAAGACTGCGTTTTTCGCGGGATAATTGCTAATTAATATAATTAATTTAATATCTTATATAATGGATTTCCGCAAGGTAACGCCTGATTCTATTAACTATCTTAAAACGGTGAGCATGACCGAACAGGCACGACTCTACATTAAATTAACAAAATTACATCGTGTGGCTGTCCAAAACGTTTGGTTCAATCAACAATGCAAACGTTTAAATGTAATTCCTAATTATATTCATATTAAAACCAACACACATAGTCGAGCGGCTAATGCAGCCATTAAAAAGGCTGAGATCATCTGGCTTAACGAAGAAGCGCGGCACTGGTTCACAGTTAGAGACAATCTTAAACTACATTTAAAAGTGCTATATTCAGAATTATCCTTTCAATTGCACAATATTGAATTTGATTGTTTAGATGAAAAAGCCCGAGAATTTGCGTCCATTGAGGTTCACAAAAAGTATCTTACCCAGCAGAAAAAAAAATTAAAAAACCTAGTGAATAAGACCAGAAGACCGACTGAACCCATCCCTTACTCAAGTTTTGATGCAGATAGACATTGTCGAACGTCTCATTCTTTTCATCCACGGGTAAAGAATTTAACAAATGTCCAGTTTTCAGCTGCAGAGATGGCACTTCTAGAAAAAGGTTTAAAATACAATATCACGCCCAACCTTCATCAAAATTCTATAGAAACTCTCGCTGTTGATGCGGAAATAGCCACCGTTATAAATAAAAAGGATCATTTGGTTAAAAGTATGGTAGCCCATGATATCAAAAATACACCTTCTGTTTTCTCTTTTAATCCAGAAATAATAGCTTTGAAGTCATTGAAACAAACTATAAATCATAACGATCTCGTCATTTCTAAAGCAGACAAGGGCAATGCGGTGGTAGTTATCAAACGGGTAGATTACATTGAAAAAGTGAATAACGTTATCCGTGGCGATGATTTCATTCAAGTACAGTCTGATCCAACAAAACAATTCATGGCTAAAGTTAAAAGGGCAATCAATAATACTAAATATTTATTCAATACCGAATCATCGAAGAAAAGGTTGATCACTATGAACCCAAAAGCTCCATCTCTTTACGGTTTACCAAAAATACATAAATTAGATATACCCATTCGCCCCGTTGTTTCATATATTGGATCACCCGCGTACCATTTAACCAAATTACTGAATAATATTATTAAAGAAAAAATACATTTTCGGCCAAAATATGCTATTAAAAATAGTATTGATTTAGTGAATAAAATCAAAGATTTGAATTTGCCATCTCGTACAAAATTAATATCACTTGATGTAGACAGTCTTTTCACAAATGTTCCATGCAAGGAAACACTGCAGATTATAAAACATTCTCTAGAACAAAAATTATTACCTCCTGATGAATGCAGGGAATTAATAGATCTGACGAGTGTATGCATGGAACAAAATTATTTCAGATTTAATAACCAATTTTACATACAAAAGGATGGCTTAGCAATGGGTTCACCTTTAAGTCCCTTGATGGCGGAAATTTTCATGGACGATTTTGAACGCAAGTACATTGTCAAGAATAAAAACTTATTATACTACTATAGGTATGTGGACGATTGTATTATATGTTGGACAGGTACGGAAAGACAGTTTGATATATTCGTAAGAGATCTCAACAAAAAACATGCGAAAATTAAGTTTAAAGTAGAATTGGAGGAGGGTAACACTTTAAACTTTCTCGATTTATCGATTACTAAACATGATAACACGCATGTTTTTGGCATCTACCGTAAGCCGACTTATACCGATACAACCATACCTATATCTTCATGTCATCCTTGGCAACACAAGCTCGCGGCTTTTCATAGTTACGTTCATAGATTAATGTCCGTACCACTTACGAAAGAAAACTATCTAAAAGAACTGGACATAATTCACCATATTGCTCACGCTAATGGATACAGTTCACAGGTCATTAAGAATATAATTAATAAAACACAAAATAAACTTACAATGAAATATTTATATGCAGTACCGCCAAATAAAGAAGTCAATAATTATAAATCCAGCCTGACCTATATGGGACCGGTATCTGAACGGATAGCTAAGACGCTGAGAAATTATGATGTCCATGTTGCTTACAAGACTAATAATACACTAAGAAATATTTGTAACAACAAAGACAAAATAGACTGCAAATATTTATCTGGTGTTTACAAATTAAAATGCTCACAGTGTAACGGCTTGTACGTAGGCCAAACTGGGCGCAATTTCGAAACTATATATAAAGAACATATCTCAGCGTTTAGGAACGATCAGCCCCAAAAATCCCATTTCGCAAAACACCTACTAGAGACAGGACATAACGTTAGTAGCGGCCATACGTTCCAGGTTTTACATAAATGCGACAAGGGATTTCGACTAAGTGTGTTGGAACAACTCGAAATAATAAAAAATAAAAATAATAAATCGATTGCATTGTTGAATGACCAAACCGATTTAACGAATTCTCCCATAATACGGTTATTCGGTGGGGGTAGTGGGGGAACCAGCTAATATAAGCCGGGTGTTTGGGCCTGCAAGTCACTTAACGATTACTAATCGTAGAGTCTACATCCTGAGGATGCCTCGGTGTCGGGGCGAAACGTACGTAGATTGTTTGGTGGTGGTCTTTTACTGTGGTTGTGGTGCATGTGGGGTGGTGGTGCATGCGAGTGTACGCATATGCAGTGTGGGAAAGGAGGGCGGTGCTATATGCATGCATATGCGTGCACTCACACATTTGCTGTAAAGACTGCGTTTTTCGCGGGATAATTGCTAATTAATATAATTAATTTAATATCTTATATAATGGATTTCCGCAAGGTAACGCCTGATTCTATTAACAAACTTTATAATTACTGGTCCTTTAGGTCGTCCGGATAATATTACACTTATTAAAAGAATTGTACAACAATCATATGAATATGCAACTGCGTAGCTTGTTAGTTATATATGGTCCATGATACAGGGTCCATTTTTACACTTGATTACTATCAAGCTAATTTTCCGTAAGTAGCTTCATTTTGATGGGAGGCCCAAAAATTTTCTTTGTGAAAATTCTCGATATTGGTAGCTAACAGAGGTGTAGCAAGGATAAAATATGTAACATAATTTAAACTAGCTTGATAGTAATCAAGTGCAAAAATGGACCCTGTATCCTGGACCAGTAAATATCTTTATATAAATGAATCGCCGAGGGAAGCGCTGTGCCGCCCTCCCGGCTGCATGGGTACCACCATCTTGCTTGTTTCTCCCGTCAAACAGCTTTGCTGTGTTTCGGAGAGAAGGGCAAGACAGGCAGTGTAATTACTGGCACCGAGACTTAACATCTAATGTCTCAGGATAGGCAACACATAAATGAGTTGCCTGGGCTCGTTCCAGATAAACTAGTATATGTTCATAGTTGAACGTGACAACGTCATAAGAAAATGGAACGCCTCAAAGCGAGGTAACGCCGCATGCGTCATGTTTTTTCGTTCTTGCAGCCAGTTTTGCAATATTTACCCACAATATGACCTTGGGAAGAGGGAGGATTGAACCTAACTAAATGGTACGACGATGTCCCAGTGACCGGTCCTGGTTAGATGTGGGTGTTTTGGGATCGGCAGTCTTGGTGTTTATTGGTAGAGACCTATATCCAGCAGTGGATGGGAAAAAGTTGATGACGTTGATATACCTTACATTACAGACCATCAATTCTTCTAAGCGAATGTCCTAAAAAATCCTTTTCTCTAGAACAGAAATGTAGATTGTTCAGTGAGATTAATTAATAGCCACATTTGCTAGATTTTGAAGCGATTCTCACACAGTTATTATGTGGAACCGACACCGCTGTTATTTTTTATTCGACCATCACGATAGGAGTTAGGTCTAAACTTTTAAGGTTAACTAAATAAATATCGTTAAATATCGTCTGATTTGAGTTACACACATATCGTTAACCTATATACGTGACGTCTGCGCATGAACTTGACACGCCTCATTAACTGATAATGTTATCAGGCCGCAGCGCACACTCGAGACAAGCCGACTCGGTAAAAGGGTACGATTGAGACCGAGGTAAGGTAAATATAATGTATGCTGGCAGTACCTGTTGTAAGAGGTAGTGCCAGGCTGCTTAACAGCCCCACCATGGTTCAGGCCTTGACGTAGCGGTGGAGCTCAGTAGCCTGGGGAGACCCACTCCCCAGGCGGGATGCCTCCGAGCATTTCCCGGCGTAAAAGAAAAAAAAAGGCTGTAAAAGGTTATGACAACCTATATAATTTAAACGGCGCACATAATGGCGCATGACATAATTTAGAAGCAACACAATTTGCATAACAAATATTTCATAATCTTATATAAATAAATCAAACGTCAAACTGAGTCTCCTGCGTTTAGCGTGCGGTGTCGCGAGTCCACGTCATATAAACGTCAAACTGTGTCTCCAGCGTTTTGTGTACGGTGTCGCGAGTTCAGAGATTTTATCTCATCTAAACACAGATATTTGAAATAAGGAGATATGTTATTTCATTCAAAATGTGCGTGAACTCAAGTCGTCACATTTCTCCCTTCCACATTTCGCAAGGCCGCGCACACACATAGCTATACATAAATCACAACGTTCTAAAGAATAAAAATAAACCTTATGTTATCTTGCACAGCGCTCATTCAACACGCACCGTAGATACGGATCTCTCGGACTCTTTCTAAGCATTCAAATTTAAACCTTATTTTATCAACCTAGGGCTCATATTAGTAACAGAGCAACAACTCTCTCTCTCGTTCTTTCTTAAAAAGTGATGTACTATATCGGAAGGATGTCGATACTTTGATTTATTTTTGTATTTTTTAGACTATTATGGTCAGATATACTATAAGAATAAAATTATCAGAAAATAATTTATTATAAATAAAAAATATGTTGCACGAAATAAAATGAAGTAAAATGTTTTATTTTGCTTACTTTTCATTGTCATAATTCTAAATATCGCTTCTTATCCGTATATCTCATAACTACACAGTAAAATGATAGAAATTAGTAAAAAAACTATGTAGAACTATACGGTTGACAAATATTAAATTTTGGCTATAATTAATATATTATTTCGTTAAACAAACATACAATAAATAGCAATGTAAAAAGACGCTTAACTCTTATCACACTAATCAGATAAACACTTATAAAAAATACATAACATATAACTAAAATTAAACGAGTACATACACACAAAATGTATAATTAACTGCAATAGAAATAAGTCAATCGATAATCGACGTGTTGACGATAGCTTGAATTAGTTGCTATGTATGAACATCACTGTCCCGACGACAAAAAACTGTATCGTTTACATTGCGTGTCCAGTCACTCCGCAACACAGTAAGGTAATGGTTAAAAAGCAATATATTTTGCGCTACAGATATTTTACCTATACTTGTTTTTTAAGATTTTTAAGTAAAATATACTAACAATGTAATATTTAGATATGATAACAGATTCCATAACTTCTTAAATGTTTGATTTCACTTCTGTTCTTACAACAAACCACTGAACACGACGGAATTGGTATATGTTTTCTCGTTTGCGGGCGACATCATACTGATTTGCGCTGTCGGTCATTTTTGAAATATATGCCCGGTTTGCTCAAGCAGCATCTACGCAGACACGCCTCCATACCACTTCTCCTGTTCTTAATATTTCTATGCATCTAAATATAGGCGTACCGCGCTAAAAGTTTACACTTCAAAATACTAAGATAAAATCATTATCACGCCCTGGAGGTCTTAATAATTGTAACTTTAATTATGACCACTTGTATTTTTTAAGTAAATTTTGGTAAGCCATCGGAATATAAGCCACATGAAGAAAACTATTTAATAAATTAAATAAAAGATATCATAGACTGAAAGCAATACAGGTACATATATAGATATACGGATATTTATTATACAAACTATCTTTGTGGCAGGATTTGAACCCACGATCTACGAAATACATCTGGCCACTGCACCAAACTAAAACAATGAAAACGTAACTCTAACATCCGCAGAAATCCGGATTTAACCAGTTTTTACAACTGGTATGAATGAGCACCTTATCAGACATACAAGCGTCACTCGGAATATTTGATGAAAAGTTTACATTTATATGCTCATCGAAATGATTTTAATTATTTCTTAAAACTTGTGCTCACCGTGATAAGTTCTTTAGTAGCGATAAGAAAATAATTGTACTCTTATGATAACTGGTCAACGTGGCAAATTAAACACATCATCAATACTTAGTATTGGTCATGAAGAAGAATCTAAGTAGCTTATTAAATGCTATTGATGTCCATTGCCATCTCATGATAAAGATGAAAGTAAAAAAAAAAAAAGAAAACATCATCAATACTTAAGGGCACTATTGTGCGAAGCCCAGGTAATTCATAAGGGAGTTTCATCATCATCAGCCTCTATCCGTCCACTGCTGAACATATGCCTCCTCAATCAACACGAACCTGCCACCGCACGGAGATCGTCTTCCCACCTGGTTAATGGCCGACCAACACTTCGTCTACCTAAACGTGGCTTCCACTCTTGAACTTTGGATTTCCTTAAATGTTCTGGCACGGCTTCTATCTGAAGTCCGTAACTATACTGCTCTTTCCGTCCTTACCAAAACACTGCAAATCTTATCTATATTTAATATTATAAAGCTGAAGAGTTTGTTTGTTTGAACGCGCTAATATCAGGAACTACTGGTCCGATTGGAAGAATTATTTTAGTGTTAGATAGCCCATTTATCGAGGAAGGCTATAGACTATATAACATCACGCTTTGACTAACAGTAGTTAAGTTGAGTAAGTTAATGCGGGCGAAGCTGCGGGCAACAGCTAGTTCTTATATAAAGAAAACAGACATGGCCCATATAGAAAAAAGAAACACAAGTAGAAGACACATGTAAAGAGATGCACAGAGAAAAAAAAACATACAATTAATTTTGATCGCAGAATAATAAGACAAAATAAAATTAAAACAATAATATAATAGATTGTTGCAGTGTCGGTCGTCTAGGCGTTCATTGAAGGAGGCCTATGTTCAGCAATGTTCAGATGAAGGCTGATGAGGATGATGATAAATTATTTCGGTGGAATGGACGCACTTTGTACCGCGCGCCTGCCTGTAAAAAGTAATTAGTGTAATCACTGGCGCCTGGCCATCTCAACACAAGAATAATCCTAAAGATAGTCTAAATGGTATGTCCCCAGGGGACCACTAGTCAAAGGTTCTTTTCTATGGGCGACGTTGACCACGTACCGTTAGGCGGCTCATCTGCCAGTTTCTTATATTTATGTGAAGAAGATTAAGTTGGATTTCACTCCAATGAGTTTGTTTCGGCTGTTGTTCTCCGTGGGTTCGCCTTGGTGCCGGTGGTAGTTTCAATTGGCGTTCAAAAAGATACTTTATACTATTTTCACTTCAATAATATTTTGACTCATAACGAACTTCGTATGTATTTTATGTCTCTGCTACAGGCTATTTCCATCACGCTCTCCCCTAATGACAGACCCATGTTCATCAATAGATTATAATGTTATCTCGCATTACAGGCGGTGACTGCATCAGTGTTATGACCGAGTGCGGTTTGATACCGCGGATTTGAATAATATAATCATGGATGCAGTAGAAATTGATCATGAAATCTCTATACTTGTTTAAAGACCGGCAACGCAACTGCTAATAATGTTGCGGGTATCTATGGATGTGGCTTCTCATGTTTATGGTGTTCATAAGGGACGCTGACCATTTACCATCAAGTGGATCATCCGTTTACGCAGCTCTACCCACTAAAACCTGACGAGTGCCACCAACGCCCTGGATCCGTTGAGCAACAGGGCACCTCGACGGCTAGTCAGCCCCAAAAAGGACCGGCGCCACCTCCGTAGATACTTACCACCACAGACCAACCCCTCCCAATGTCGAGACAGTGCAATGGAGTGAGGTTCCCATCCTCGCCCCTTGTCCCCCCTGCTCTTTTGTTCCTTCTTCTTTTACAAAGAAAGAGGGGTACAAAGAGTAGCTCTCTCTCTCTCTCTCACAGTTCAATTAGCTTCGTCACAGGTGCTGGGTTCAACTTAGGCCACTGAGCCTAAGGTAAAACTTTTGGACCTATCATAAATTTAAGGACAAATAATAGTTATGACCCAAAAATGTATAAATCGGCCCATGCTATTAAATATGCTTTATCTACCAGTGGGATCATGCAGTTTGTCAAAACGTACTATTTTTCCATCATCATCACTTATCCGTATCCATCAATAGGCCCCGTTCAATAAATGTCAAGACAGTCGGTTTTCTGTTAAATAACCAAGTGAATTTCCCACACTGGATGCAATTGGTGGGGAATGGGCCGTCTTAGTATTCAATTAGAAAAGGCCTATTTAATGGATGGAAATGGATGATAATGACATAATGATGATAATTTTCCTATATTAAACGACACGTTGTCTACTCGTGATATTCAGCACCGATATGGCTATGGCGTACTCAACCTTTTTCCCAAAGGCCCTATGGAAATAAACGGGATGAAAGTTTCGGCTTTCATCGACGTTTATCGATGTATTTTTCCAATAAATATTTTTTTTATTAAATAATTTTAATTTTATTAATAATTAAGTGCTCTATGAATTTCAAGATGGGAACACCCTGACAGATGGTGCGATAAGACGTATGCTCATTAGATTAATCACTAAGCGGAGTCATTCTTGCAGTCAAGAGATGGTCACCGAACATTGAAGCATCCGCTCTGACATTCTAACATCTGAATTGCCAGAATTCCGCAAGAGAGCTAATGCCAAAGAAGAAGAAGAAGATTAATAAGAAAACTTTTATTATTATAAATTTCTGTTGTATATACTGATAAGGGAATCCATCGTTTTAGGGTCTACTTCGTATATCGAAGTAGTATTTCCTCGCAATCTTCAGATTTCAAACTACCACTACCACTACCTACTAATGACAACGTCTAATAAATCGAAGAACGCCGGCTGCATGCACGAAATGACGCGTCATTGTCCCGTAACGCTCACTGTCCCGTTAGGCTCATTGTACGCTAGCGTTTTGTTATGACGTTGTCACCTTAAACATCGTACGTAAACCAACCTTACAGACAACCATTTTTTATTATACCTTTTGATTTCCTTTCTTCATTTCTAATTTCTTATAATCTAATTTAACTTGATTCCAATCTCTCCTTAATAGTATATAATCTATAGCTTTAATAAACTAACTAAAATCGTTTTGCTATTTGTTACAAACTACTTTTATATTGTATAACAAAAACCTACAATTAGCCTTATATGCTTTTTTAGCTTTTTTATGCTTTTATTAGCCATAAATGACTTCGCTTTTTATCATTTTTAATTATGCTGTTGTTTTTTTTTATTTAAACAAATAAACTTTAGTTGCTGGTTTATTTGCCACGCCTTGAAGTGGAATGGAAATAGCTTCCATAATTTTCAACCGTAAAGTTGAATTTCTTATAGCATAAAACTTCAAAGGGAAACTAAATTGGTGTTTGATTATATTTAGGTTTACAGTAGATATAAACATCAATAAAACTGTCTAAAAATGAAGTATGTTTTTTAAATTTTTATATTGTATAACAAAAACCTACAATTAGCCTTATATGCTTTTTTAGCTTTTTTATGCTTTTATTAGCCATAAATGACTTCGCTTTTTATCATTTTTAATTATGCAAACATTAAACAAATAAACTTTAGTTGCTGGTTTATTTGCCACGCCTTGAAGTGGAATGGAAATAGCTTCCATAATTTTCAACCGTAAAGTTGAATTTCTTATAGCATAAAACTTCAAAGGGAAACTAAATTGGTGTTTGATTATATTTAGGTTTACAGTAGATATAAACATCAATAAAACTGTCTAAAAATGAAGTATGTTTTTTAAATTTATTTCACGCATGCACGTGAATTTGCACTGTGAATTCGCGGCGGAGCTCATGCTGCTCTACATTCACGGGTCGTACATTCGAGAGTGATGCCTGCCGTGAAATGGATATGGAAGCTGCCACTGCAATATCATTTTTTTGGTATGGAAACATATAAATGTTTTCTAAAAACCTCATTTCCATGTCGTTGTCCCAAATGTTAAGCTGCTGTTCTTCTATTTTATTTGCGACTGCATTGGAGCAAACTAGCGGTACGCCATGAGTCGTGAATGAGGATGTAGATGTACGACGTGAACACCGCGTGAACGAGGCACGAACCCTTTGTCCCTGGACAAAATAGGTACTGGCTCGAACGGGAAACAGCCCCAAACGCCGGTGAACCTCGCGAAAACCATCTATATTCACGTTCACGCCTGTTCGCGGAGCTTCGCTGCACTAATGTGGAGCCGGCATTAAACTGATATCATTTTGTTAAATAATTTTATGCACACATTGAATAATAATCTTGGCGTTCATTGGGGGAGGCCTATATTCAGCAGATAGAAGTCGATGATGATGACGATTGAATAAAGTTGGCTGTCACGGCATTCGATTCAATTTTACTGCCAATACGCGCTTGTGGGTATTTAGGAAGAAATAAAAAGCTTTATTTGACACATAAAAAACACATATGACAAGTGTAAAAAGAAGGTCACACATAAAGAATTCACATAAAGAAACTAACATTTTTCTTAAATTCTTAAGCCTCTTCGCCCGCGTTAACTTAGATTTACAGCCGTACCCGGATTGATGATAATTATTTTTATAGCCTAAGTTACTCCCTTTAACATCAGCTATGCTAGTGAAAGTCCCATCAAAATCGGCCCAGCCGTTTCAGAGATTAGCCGAAACAAACAGACAGACAGACAGAAATTGTAAATAAGGCAATTTGGTATATGTCCCGTGTATACATCCGTATGCATTCAATAAATAACGGTTATTTTAATATTACAAACAGACACTCTTTATTTTATTTACCTGTATATAAGATTCTATCTTATTACTCGTACGTTGTGTAATATCGGCAGTAACATGACTTTACTATAATAGAAAAAAAAACAGTTTTGTTTATTGACGATGATAAAAACAGCGATATTATGATCTTGTTTATAAGTGTAACGAACTGTGTAATGTGATTAATGAAGGTTGTTGTTTATCTATATTTTTATTTTCTTCAGTAGTAATTATGATATCCGATATTTATTTAAAAAGCTTATTAACTAGATAAAAAATATAAGTTGCGAATTTCGTGGGTGTTTTTTAATAATTGAATTACCTTAGAGGCATTTTTTTCGTTTTAGGGACCGTTGACCGTATTTGATATTAATTTCAACTCAATATTAAAATTAATTCTACGAAAAGGACTTGATAGACAAGAGTGATTATAATATTCAGACTTTATGTTACGGAGCCCTTAAAAATTATATATTAATTAAAAAATAATTATTTTATTTTACAGTAATTGTATGGTTTGTGATATTTTGTTACATACAAGGTTGATAAAAGCGAGAGGCATTAAATTAAACCATGTATTACACCAAAACTTAGACCAATAGAATCAATAGTTCACAACCGACGCCAGGAGGCCGTGTGGTCACAGACTGCACGGTAGGCGGGGGGCAACCCCCCAATCAAAAGTGAGCCGAATGGGCTCACACTAATCCGTTGAAGCATTAGGGCCTTCGGGCCATTAGCATAGATCCATCCGAAAAAAAAAAAAAAAAAATCAATAGTTTAGTCACAGGATATTTTTAAAGTTTTAAAGCCGCTCCGGTTTGTTCGACCAGGTGAGACGCAACGTGCTGTGCGACGTTGCATTTTAGATTCGAAGGACATTTTACAAAGGTTTACAAAGAATTTTTACGTTTTACTTTGACTATTCACGTATTTAAGTTCTTTGAAAAACTTTTTTTATTGCTCTCAACCTATTTTTTATAGTTTCGGATTAACCGTAAGCATGTGTAGTATATGTAGTTTAATTTAATGCCTCTCGCTTTTATCAACCTTGTATAATATACATAGATGAAGTCAAATAACCTGTCCAGCTCATAAAATATATTTCAATGACTATTATTTTGTTTAACATGGTAAATAATAATAATAACAATCGTATATGGACGTCCGTGTTTTCTGTGTCTGTATTTAAAATTGTACCCATATTTTGAATTAAGATTATTATTATTATTATTTTGTTTGTAAATGTAAAAACCTTTTTTTATTTGGCAGGGATATTGGGCGAAAAAACTATCGTACCCGAATATTTTTTATTTTATCATCAAAAGTGCGTTCACTGTCGTTTAATTATTATCTATAAAAAACTAACATACGACTGTGTATTTTACAAAAAAATATCAGACTGTTTAATCGTTGCTAAGCAACTGACAGATCAATTACAAAATTTTACAAATATTTTTTTTTATCATCTGAATTTATCAAAACTAAGATACGACTAAGAAATGTGCATTTATATCAATATTATTACTGTTTATTAGTTGCTAAGAACTGACAGGCTCTTACAAACAATCAATTTTATTACTTATAGATCTTCAAAACTATATTCTATTTTCTATACGATTGTTTATGTGTGCAATGACTGAAGCGGATGACAAATTTTACATTAATGGCATACATCAGACATATTTTCACATATTCGCTTGTCTTATTTGTATAACCGGTAAAAAAACTTCTAGCGAAAACCTGCATACGCATGCAGGCAGATTAAAAATATGTTATATATTGAAGAGGTTGTATAAATTTCGCCAACCCACTGGCTTACCAGCACATAGATGAACTGTGGCATAATACCTTCTGAATCTGGTTTTGAGAAGGATACCCCTTCCTTACAGTGGGACTTATATGTGTCGGTTATACTTATTGGTGTATTACAAGCCGTTAAAGAAATCATATAATGCCTGGCAACAGGATAAAAAGAACCCATTAAATCGAAGATTCTAGAATCAATATAGGAGCAGGACATCTAGGAAGATGGAAACAGATACCATGCAGCTAAGTCTCGCCTACTTAACCGAGTCAAAAGGTCAACAGCGATAAACCTCCATGTAGGTTATCGATTGGGCTTATTTCGGTTTTTTGCATTAATACTGGATGAAAAGTAGGTGTTTGTAATTACGACTTAAAAAAAAGTTATATTAACGGTTTATTTCTAGGAAATAAAACTTTATTGCACAGTGACACAAGATGGAATGCCACACAAGTTCGGATTTATTTGCTGTCAAGTCTCCTTGTCCTTTTAACAAAAAAAATATGTCCTCTATTACTTCATATATCAATATTGAACAGTGAAAGAATTGTTATTTTGTATTATTAGCTAGTTCTTACCCTCGCTTTGATTTACTTAACAATTACGAAACCACGGTAAAAGTGAAACTTTTTTTCACATTATAGACATTTAATTAATTTCTTTTGGAATAATATTCCATTAAGGGTATAAAAATAGCTTTATCGATTTTAATTACATACTTGGAAAACTTGGCGGCCGACCGTTACGCGACATGCAACACACAGACGAAAAATTTTGAGACGATGTAATAAAATTTTCACTTTAATAATTTATACTAATATTATAAAGCTGAAGAGTTTGTTTGTTTGTTTGAACGCGCTAATCTCAGGAATTACTGGTCCGATTTGAAAAATTCTTTCAGTGTTAGACAGCCCATTTATTGAGGAAGGCTATAGGCTATATAACATCACGCTGTGACACATAGGAGTTGCGTTACGCGGGCGAAGCTGCAGGCAACAGCTAGTTGTAAATTATATTTGCCTCTAAAGTACCTACGCCTTCATCATTAATGTTAAATGAATAAGGTGCATAGGTGAATTCCGGCCGGAATATCTGATTTCGAACAGAACTGTCTCCAGTACCTAGTGGTTAAAATCTAAATTATAATATACTAAGAGCACTTTCTTTCATTTTCCATTCCCGTTGAAGTACGGGTATAAAATATAGCTGTGTTAAAAAATTATTCAAACTAAAAATTAATTAATTTGTATTAATTATTATAATTATAATTATTTATTATTCTGATGTATTAACTATATTAGTCTAAAGTTTCATTGAAATCCAGTCAGTAGTTTTTGTGTGAAAACGTAACATACACCCAGACAAACTTTCGCGTTTATAATATTAGTAGGACAGGATATAAAAAAATGGAAATATTGATAATTCATTACAATATACAATGTGAACATTGATGAAAAGGTTGCCTCCCTCTGCACTTCACGATATCTGTACCCACGCGCATGTTAAGTGTTTATTTGATAGGTCTTATATAATTCTAGTGCTTGTCTAAACGTTAGTCATATCTAGTGCGTATAATGTGTGTTATTGTGGTTCAAGATCAAGGTCGAACCGTTTAGTCTAGACCGGATCGTTAAGATTAGAACTAGCGTAAATGAAGGGAGACCACCTTGAGTTTGACCCTAGTTTTGGAATTTGTTAATTTAGGCTCTTAGGTATACTTTTTTTTTGTTATCGCTGGGAAATTTCTTACTCATGTAGCCCGGATCTCGGGTAGATCCTGACCCTATGGGTACTCGCACCTGTCATACCGATCGCCTTGACCCCGGTTTTGAGGGTCCCTGATCTGCAGATAACAGGATCACCTCAGCAATAGGCTCACCCCGGCGAAGGCCAATCGGCGGCCTCCTCTTTCACCTGCTCCTCAGCCTCCTTTTGGGACATAACCGCCTCGCAGAAGGAGACCACTGCTGTCCAGGACTCGTCGTCACCGCCGCCGAGCATCGCGGTGATGACGCTTGGCAGACACAAGTCCTCTCCGATAACTGATGCCAGCTCGCGTGGCAGCACCACCCATTTCGGTGCTGGGCTGAGTTCACCGCCGCGCCACAATCGTGACACACTGTCACCGGCTCCCTGTGGGCCGGCCAGCACAGGTACTCACCAAAGCACCTGTGTCAGACGGAAGTTGAGGGGTTTGCGCTTACGGCGCATCCACGGCTCAAGGTTTATACTAGTCTGAGGATCGTTTTCTAATGTTTGCGCAAATTTCACTCATTATAATGAAACAATTTTTACGGATTTTATCGCGGTTTATTAAGATTTTTACAAGACGACGTTTCGGATACTTTACAGCAACCATGGTTAAGGGAGTGCAACCATGTCAGATGTCATAACGTTACAAAGTTATTCGAAACTACCCTGTGATACATCATTATTTTAATGTCCTCTCTACGCAGAAAGGGTTCTAACTGCATCTTTAATCTGTGACATATTATGCTTGGTTTTTTAACCGACTTCAAATAAAGAGGAGGTTTTTAATTCGTCTGTTTGCTTTTTTTTTTTGTATGTATGTGACACGATTACTCCGCCGTTTGTGCATGGTTTTCGATGGTTATTTTTTTTGTTTGAAAGCTGGTGTTTCCAATTTGGTCCCATATTAATTTTATTCAGATCTGACAAGCCGTTTTTTAGTTATTCCCAATAATGCCTATTTGGTTGATTTTGTTTACCTTGATGATATGATCATTTTATTACGTGTCGATGTAACAATTGTATAGGATGCTTTGGTAGCACACCATAGTATGTCGCGGTCATCGTAATCATCATCATCATCACCATCAACATCATCATCATCATCTTTATCCTTTATCCGTCCACTGCTGAACATGCCTCCTTCAATGAACGCCAAGACGATGAATTTCGGAATCACTAAAAATTAAGAAATAAAGACATTTCACAAAAAATTAAAACCGACTTCAAAAATACTAAACTAAAAAGTAATAAAATAACTGTGTTTCTTGAATTTTTTCGGTGTCGTTATCGTTATTTGTTGCTGTACACTACCTACCTACCTACCTTGGCTGACACCGACTCCAAAAGTAACTATAATGACGTGGTAAACGCAAAGTTTGTACATTAGTAGAATATTAAGTTGATTATAAGTTGTAAGCAAAAAATTAAAGAAACACAGTTATTTTATTACTTTTTAGTTTAGTATTTTTGAAGTCGGTTTTAATTTTTTGTAAAATGTTTTTATGATTTAATTATTTTAATAATGGGATCCCAAGCAGGTGGTAGGAGCCAGCCATCTTCTGTATTGAAATTTTGATGTTTTTTTAATTTCAATAGCCTCTCGGATCATCCTGGGTTGGAATCGGTGTTCTTTTGCGAGTATCTGTGGTTTATCAAATCTAATATAATGGCATTGTATATTAGATAATAATCTGTGAACATAGTCTAGACAAAGCTCGCCATTATATTTATAGGTAGTTTCGAATAACTTTGTAACGTTAGGACATCTGACACCTCAGTCCTTCCGTGACCATGGTTTCTGTAAAGTATCCGAAACGTCGGGCTTGTAAAAATCTTAATAAACCGCTATAAAATCCGTAATAATTGATTCATTATAATAATCTGAGGATCGTTGAGGAGAAAAAGAAACAAATCAAAAAAAAATTTATTTTGGAGTTTTGTTGTTTTTACGTGATTTGTCTCCGTTTTTATGTATTATTATTCTTTTCCTTTTGTATATATTTTTTTCTTTATCTTACACTGCTATGTAAATATATTAACTTCTAATGTAATAATCTGTACTGCAGTCACTTGCATGAGTTACTGAATAAAATTCTATTCTATTCTATTCTATACTATTCTATTATATTCTATTCTATTCTATTCTATCTACCTAGTACTGGATGCACTGGATATTTATTAGCTGAAACGGTGGCGACGACTGGACTTGACTGTGTTTACTATAAAATACCTACGGGAAGCGTCAGGAATACAAGAGGGATACATTCTGTTAAAAGTTGTTTCATTATAATGAGAGAAGTTGGCATTAATGTTTTTTTTTTAATTCAAAACCTTTACTAAGAAATCATGGTTTAAGAGGTCTTTAGGGAATATTGACTTTAGAATTGGCAACTGCTGCAATAAAACCGTTTTTAATTTTCACAAAACTTAATCCTGCCTCCCAGGAGGCCGTGGGTAATGAACAAAAAAGGCTAATTAATTGAGGTTTTACATTTTAGCCCTATTCTGGCTTAGAGATCAGAATACTTTCCTGCTACATTAGTGGAAGTACCTTAGCCCATAATCCTTTATATCTTTCTGAATTCAGTCTATTGATTTTCCAACTATCAAAAGTAATTAAAACCATACCTACGCATTTTATCGTGGTTTATCAAGTTACATGCCCGTTGTTTCGTATATATCTATATTATATCTAGTATAATGTTAAAACGCAATATAAAACTATACTGTTTGTCTGATGCTCCTAGATTAATTGAAAATACTTCTCATTAACTAGCTTATTCTCATTTACCGGTGGGAGGGAAGCGCTGTGCCGCGCTCCCGGCTGCATGGGTACCACCATCTTGCTTGTTTCTCCCGTGAAACAGCTTTGCTGTGTTTCGGAGAGAAGGCCAAGACAGGCAGTGTTATTACTGGCACCGAGACTTAACATCTTATGTCTCAGGATAGGCAACACATAGATGAGTTGCCTGGGCTCGTTCCAGGTAAACTAGTTTATGTTCATGGGTGACGTCGACCGCTTACCATCAGGTGGCACGTTTGCCAGTTTGCATATCCAACTAACATAAAAAAAAATTCAAGAACAATACTGGTATAGTAAAAAAAGTGTGGGAAGAAATGGCGAATGGATAACCATGCAATCGGTTGGGATCAAAGCACATTCCTCTTATTGATACTGTAATCTTCTCTTGTAATACAATATGACCTTCGTGAGTTCCTGGCCATCCTCCCAAGCGGTATGGTAGACCTTTTTTTCTTTTACGCCGGGAAATGCTCTCCCCGCCTGGGGAGTGAGTCTCCCCAGGTGGGTATGTGGGACTCGCTGCGCCCGAAAATGCTAAATAGACGCAGCTCTACCCACTAAAACCCGGCGAGTGCCACCAGTGCCGCCATGTTGAGGTGCCCCGGATCTTTTAAGCTAACAGGGCACCTCGACGGCTAGTCAACCCCGCAAGGGACCGACGCCACCTCCACGGAGGGGTTGTCCTGCACCACAGAACAACCCCTCGCAACGTCGGGACAGTACAATGGGGTGAGGTTCCCATTCTCACCCCTTGCCCCCTGCTCTTTTGTCCCCTCTTGTTAAAAGAGGGGTACAAAGAGCCCCCTCGGCTCAATTGGCTTCGCCCAAGGTGCTGGGCTCACCCTAGGCTACTGAGCCCCACCGCCACGACAAGGCCTGAACCATGGTGGGGAAGCGGTATGGTAGACCTGCTCTAGCTACTCATGGCCTACTTCTTAGAGTAAAAAAGACTCAAGACATTGGACTAGAATGATTGTTCTTATAGAAGCGGGATGTCTTGGTAGGTTAACGCGCGCACTTTTTTTTCTTATGTTTGTGTTGTGGTTTCCTTCATTTTATTGACGTTCCTTGGCAGTAATATCGACCTAAATGCCGTGACCACAAATGGCATGACTCGGTCATTTCCTTATTTTGTTCCATCTCTCGTTAAAAAAATCGGTTGTCTGTAAAGTCGGTTTACTGACGATAGTTGAACGTGACAACGTCATAAGAAAATGGAACGCCTCAGAGCGAGGTAACGCCGCATGCGTCATCTTTTTTCGTTCGTGCAGCCGGCTCCATCGAATTATAAGACGTTGTCACGTCAAAAGCTTATGTATTTCCTTGCTAGAATGAGAAAAAAAAACAAGTAAGTAGTGTTTTTCCTTACCTACTAATATTATAAAATGCTGTACTGTATGTAATGTTTAAACGTTTGTTAATATACTATCTATATTGAGAACATGGAGTTGCTATGGAAAGAGTTGTTGCGTTGGACCAGTACATATAAATTTTGTACTTTTGACAATTATGTCGTTTTTGACATTTCAATTGGTGTACAACTAGGTAATAATAAGGCAAATGTAATTCCCGTAATAGTTTTTGTGATAAAATGTAGCCACTGCAACAACACTGCAAAGTTTCATCAAAATCCGTTCAGTAATTTTGTCATGATTGAATTGATGATTGAGAAACAAATATCGAAACAACTTTCGCATTTCGTCGGCTTACTGCAAGAACTCCCTAAGTGCAGTTGGATACACCAATGAAATCGTCTCGTCTCGTACTATCTGTAGCAAAAACTCAATAATTTCTATGTTCCCAAGTAAAAGAGTAACGACGTAACCATAAAGTCGTTAAATAAAAATTTTAAACTTTGCCTACCATTAAAAATCACTTAATAATATTATCATTTTTAACTTTTAAATAAAACTCTATTTTGTAAGTTAGTGACTTTTATGAATTACTCATTAACGTCCATTTCTTATCTGGGGGTTTGTTTAGACTTCAATAATTGCACTTGGCTACGTTAAAATAACCTGAATCTATGAAAATTTTAGATAAAATTCGAAGTGAATAACGAAGATCAAACTTTTAATTCTATCACACTGGATGCGTCCGCGTGTCGCGCTGTAAGCGCAAAACCCTCTTTTTCCGTCTGACACCTACACAGTACCTGTGCTGGACGGCCCATTTGTGGCGTGGCGGTGGACTCAGCCCAGCACACCATCGAGGTGTGCCAGGGATGGGTGGCACTGCGTCGCGATCTGACGTCGCATCGGCGGGGACTTGTCTCTGCCGAGCGCCATCACCGCCTGGCGATGACGACTCCAGGACGGTGATGGTCTCCTTCTGCGAGGTAGTAATATCCCAGAAGATGGCCAACGAGCGTGTGAGAGGACGTTGACGAAGCCTCCGCCCGCGGGTAAAAACAGGGGTGCGTTAGTGGTGGGTCGTCGACGATTTTACTGTCGACGCAACGAGACCGTTAATCGTCAACGATAGACTAGTTGAAAAAGTAGTCTAATTTTCGACTAGTTTACGCCATACACGCTTAGACGCTCACGTGCGTTAATCGTCGATCAGTAAACGACAACAAGGAAGAATTAAATAATAATATTAACGATTATATTGAAATGAACTTGCCTTTATACTTTTTACAGTCAACTAATAGTAATAAGAATAGAGTAGTTAAGTTAAATTTAATAAACCTGGCGTATTTAAAAGTTCATTTCATTTTATGTAGATACTTTTTTTCAATTTTAATATGATCATGTTTTAACACGTAGTTTTTAAATCTATTTTCATCTTAATCTAAATTTCAGAACATTACCTCTTTTACTTTATTGGTTGTAAGTAATAATTGAAAAATAATGAAAACAAACAAAATTTTAATCCAACATAATTTATAATAAACGCAATTAAAAACGTGTATTAACGTCGACGTTCGACGTCCACAAAATATGGTTCATACGTAAACCTGTTTAACAATGAACTATATTATATTAGTCTAAACTCTATTCGTTTACGGTATAGAAACAGTTGAAAAAAACGAATCGTTCATTTAACGCTCGTCGTCGCATTCGTGTATTATCGTCGACGCTCGACGTAATGAAATATGGTTCATACGTAAACCTGTTTATCAGTGAACTATAAACTAGTCTATTCGTTTACGCTTTATAAACAGTTGAAAAAAACTGTTCGTTCATTCAACGCCCACCACTAGGGTGCGTAGAAGGCGCTACTTAATGCGCCTCCAGTAAGGCCCATGTGCTCGTGTCGGATCAGGATGGGAAGTAGTGGCGGCCGGGTAGTCCTCCCGGGTAGTTATCCCTTTGGCATAAGTGCAGTGCTGTGGAAGACTCGGTCCAGCACGCCGCACAGCGTCATGTACTCGTAACAGTGCTAGGAGTACACCTCTTTCTCTTGAGTGTGGTGCGCTGCATGCTCGATTGGCAAGCGGCAGTGACCTTCTGCGAGATGACAGTCTCGTATAAGGGACGCGGAGCGGTACAGAGAGTACGATGCCATGAGGAGGTGCTATGCCACATGAGACTCGGGGTAAGGTTGGGACCTGCCTCGGTGGAAAGGATCGGCGTCAGTGGGGGTTCTCCTGGTTGTCAGAGTTTTCCCATACCCGGTTATCCCTTTTGAGGGAACCAACCAGTCGCGGCGGGTTTCCTGTGTTAGTCAGATCCGGGACACTCCCCTTAAGAAAAGTTGTAAAAGCTTACACAATGACATTTTCATGTTTTTTCAATGTTTTTTTTTTCAGATTTTTGGTTTTTAGGATTTACCATGATTACGGAAATGAACAAAACTTTTTAAAAAAATACCCAACACTGATTAATACCATTTCAAGCCTAGTCTGGCGTAAATAATATTATTATTTTAAGAAGTAATTAATTTAACCAAAGAACAAAGTCAAAGTCATTATCTTTGTTTTTTTTTATTCAAAAGTGCTTCGTGATTTCTGCATTTTTTTTTTGTGAAATTTATTAATGAATATATTCAGCTCAGATATTCTGCTATATAAATCTGTTTTAAGTTACGTAAACATTATCGTAGTTTTGATAATATAGGACATTCAACATTACTGTCACTTAATCATAGCATTACTCAAAGTTTAAAAATGTAAGTTAATGAGTTCTTGCAGTAAGCCGACGATTTATAATATTAGTAAAAAGCAAGATGAATTTGAATACTATTCAAATTCATCTTGCTTCACACACGATTCACATCTGCGGCGTATCCTGAAATGGCCAACCCAATATTTATAAATAGATCTTGTAGCTAGTGGGTGTCACAGGAAGGTTTAAGCGCTTAGTATTCAGAGTGAGACGCGGAAACCTCAGCTATGTTTTACTTTTAGTTTATTGTAATTTTATTCAAGCATTTGCACTTCCACTGCACTCGCTGCAACCATTTGTATTTCCTTAACTATGTCTTGTGATTTATTTCGGGTTCACAATCTTTTGGTAAAAGGAATCATTGTTTATTTAATTATTTTTTATTTTTTAAAGAAAACATACAGCTTGTAATAATACATATGAATCTTACCGACTAAATAGTACATAAGCCAATTAAGTTTTCACTAATTAATTACAAACAAATATTGGTTGGATAAACAATAAATTTACTTATACAAGAATCTAACTTTGTTACAAACAAAACATTATGTACGAAATAAAAATGACAGTAATAATAGATTGTGACAATTACAGTTTATTTTAATAGCTTCATGGCAGTTCTGAACTTATTGAGTTTTAAATAGAATATGTCTAGCATATTATATTTATTATTATACAGTTTACAGGCTCTAACGACAAGTCTGTTTAAAGCATAGTTTGTTTTACAGACTGGAATGGCAAATGTATAATTTCGGTTTGATCTCGGGTTATACTTAGGACAATTGAAGGATATTTTATTTAAAAAATACGGCGTATCAATGTGGTTATTTAAAATCTTATACAAAAAAATGATATCACGGTGTTCACGTCTAGTTTCAAGGGTTGCTAATGTACCAGTTGGATATGTCTTAAACTTACATTTGAGAAGCTTACAGAATTTATCTTGAATACGTTGAAGCATATTATGCTTATATTTGCTATATTGCGGATTCCACATAACGGAAGCATATTCAAGATGTGATCTTACTAGTGCATTGTACAAAATAATAAATGTATTTATATCTTTAAAATCGGATGTTTGGCGAATTAAGAAACCTAACATTTTATACGCCTTGACAGTAATTTTCTCAAAATGTGATCGGAAAAACAACTGGCTATCTAAGAAGACACCTAAATCTCTCACCTCGGTCACTCTCTTAAGAATTGAATTATTAATACTATAATTGTATTGAATAGTGGCTTTCTTCCTACTAAAAGAGATAATGCAACATTTATTAACATTTAAAAATAACTTATTGTCCAAACAATACTTATTAAGAGCATTCAAATCATTCTGCAAATATATGCAATCCTGAACAGATTTTATTCTAGTAAAGATTTTAGTATCATCAGCAAATAATAAGACGCTAGAGTGACGAAAACATTCCAAAACATCGTTTATAAAGATGTTAAATAGAAGAGGACCGAGATGTGAGCCCTGAGGCACTCCAGACGTAATAGGAACGAAACAAGATGTAAATCCTTTGACTGCAACGGCTTGAGAGCGATCTCTTAGATATTATGAAAGCCACCGAAGGAGGTCGCCATGTATACCGATGCGCTCTATTTTTTAAATTAACAATGAACGAGAAATTTTATCGAAAGCCTTAGAGTAATCAGTATACACAGCGTCGACCTGGAAGCCTTTATTCATCGAATCTAATATTATATCTAAAAATTCACATAAATTTGTTTCGGTGGATCTTTTATCAATAAAACCATGCTGCTGAGCGATTAAAAAGGGTCGAATAGCAGGAAATAATCTATCATAGATGATTTTCTCGAATATCTTGGGCAAGATTGAAATTTTAGAAATCCCTCTGTAATTACAAATATTATGCCTATCCCCACTCTTAAAAATAGGCACAACAATAGAACGTTTCCAAATTGGAGGCATTATACCGCTGGATAAAGATAAGTTAAAAAGAATATTACAGGGTATGCTAGTTCACTACAACATTGTTTTAGAAATACAGGATAGGAAGTGGAAGGTATATTTGTAACAAATAATGTAGTTTGTATTGCAAACCTGTTTGATAAGATACAATGCACATCGATCGAACGTATGAATAGCCTCGGTCTGCGTACACGCATAACAAACGTAAACAGTTGCCGACTACTTAAAACACGTTGTACGTTATACAATGCTGGCTGTGAATAAGCTAGCGCCACTAATACATCAACAAACCATGACGTGAACACCCCTAACACATACTGCAGCAAATAATTACTATAATAATATATAAGCATATAATAAATGCAATTATAATATGTAACATAGACAAAATTTATCAATCGATGGGCCTTGAGCGTTATACTTATGTTTATGTAGTCATTATTTATTAACGTAAGATGAAAATAGAATATTATATAATTCGTTAATCGACAAAAAAAAAGATATTATAATATATGAAAAATTGCCATCAAGCTTACAATTAGATAAACTGAATGATAAGGAAAAAAAAAAAGATACAATTCTTACACAAAATTGACAATGAACCTGTCTGGTTGTCACTTATACAATCTTTTTTAGGTCATCCTCAGACGTAATATGCAAAACAGGTGAGTTATCAGAACGACGTACCATAATCGTACAGTTTCGTACCCAGCAGTAAGCATAGTTCTTCTCCTTTGACTTGATACGTGCTTGTTGTAAAAGAAATTTATTACGTGTCGATAGATTGTCATTTATATATACGCGCACCGACAAATCCCAGATCGTGTGCTCTCAGATCCTTAAGTCTACGAAGCGCAGATAAGAAATCGTCTTTTTTATACCTTGACTGCATCTTCACAATTATCGGTTTTGGTTTTTTGACCTCAGTATTATTTTTAACTGCGATTCTGGTCACAAAATCAATATCTGAATTCAAGTTGATTGGAAAACTACAACGATCGTGTTTGAATAATTTTCAAAAGATTCTCACCTACTTTTTGTGGGATACCATTTATTTGAATATTCGATCGTCGTACCCATTGGTCATTCTTGTAGTTATCCTCGATGATTTTATTAGTTATACTTTTGATCTCATCCAAATCGGTCCCAGGTGCTTCGAGAAGCCCCACCATGGTTCAGGCCTTGTCGTGGCGGTGGGGCTCAGTAGCCTAGGGTGAGCCCAGCACCTTGGGCGAAGCCAATTGAGCTGAGGGGGCTCTTTGTACTCCTCTTATAAGAAGAGGGGACAAAAGAGCAGGGGGCAAGGGGTAAGGATGGGAACCTCACCCCATTGTACTGTCCCGACGTTGGGAGGGGTTGTTCTGTGGTGCGGGACAACCCCTCTGTGGAGGTGGCGTCGGTCCCTTGCGGGGTTGACTAGCCGTCGAGGTGCCCTGTTAGCTTAACAGATCCGGGGCACCTCACCAAGGCGGCACTGGTGGCACTCGCCGGGTTTTAGTGGGTAGAGCTGCGTCCATTTACCATCTGTCGGGCGCAGCGAGTCCCACATACCCACCTGGGGAGACCCACTCCCCAGGCGGGATATCTCAGAGCATTTCCCGGCGTAAAAAAAAAAAAAAAAAAAAAGATGCTTCGAGAACCGAAATCCTACCCTCGATTGCAGTTACTCGTTCGGAAATCTCATCCATTTTTGAGTTGAGGGTTAACTTTAGATCCGCGATGTCGTTCGTCACTTGCTTAAGATCACTTTGAATAAGGTGAATAACAGAAAATTGTGATTGAAGCACCGCCATTTTGGATGAAATATCATCGAGAACCTCACGAGGTGACCAGTCGGGCTGAGCTTCTTTGTTAATCCCAGATTGTTTAGGTGTAGAACTATGATGTAAATTAAGGGCCCCTTATCCCAAATTGTTGTTTCTAGATCGAGGTGTTTTCATAGAAGTCGTCATTTTAAAATAATAATAAAAAAATATGGTATAGACACATCTTTGATCTAGGGATTTTTTTGGATAAAAATACAATATTTAACATTTTACATGATCAAAATAAAATCTAAAGTAACGTCGATTTTAAAAGCAGTTTGAGTAGTATGAGACTTTGGGTATCTCAATTTTAATGAAACTTTTACGTTTAAATTGCTAAACGGAGATGACGGGGAAATGATTGGATAGATTTTTATTATGTCACTTCAAAAATTTTTGAAAAATAAAAAACGATAAGAAGGCTCTCTCGCATCGCACCACGTCCCGCCAGAGCCCAGTCGGGCGTCATCGAAGTAGGACCTGTGCCACTTTTGCTCGTGACAACGTTGTTTCCGCGCATATCAAATTATTACCTTGAAATAAATAAGACGACACAGTGTAAATAATATAGCTATATTAATACTTACTAACAATTATTGTTCTTAGTTGTAATTAGTTTGTAATACAAAACCTTTAATTAGGGTAAATAAATAGATACTTGAGTTTGTGTAGTACCTAGTTATTTAATTGAAATGGCGAATAAAAAAAGTAAAATAAGAAAAAGAATCTTAATACAGTTTTATCACAAACTAGTAATTTTATAATATGTAGTCCTCCCGTGACCATGGTTGCTGTAAAGTATCCGAAACGTCGGGCTTGTAAAAATCTTAATAAACCGCGATAAAATCCGTAAAAAAGTGTTTCATTATAATGAGTGAAATTCGCGTAAACATTAGAAAACAATATGTAGTGATTAATGCCGTATTTTTGTGAATAGCTTTTACATTACCGCTTTATAATTGGCAATTTTTTAAAGTATTAAAATGGATAAAGGTAGTATGTTATATTTAACTAATGTAGACATATTATGCCATCGCGGACTTTTCAGTATGCATATTTAGGATACACAATTCTACCATACATTGATGCAATAATAATTAATTCTGAACCGGGCCCGGCTAAGGTGTATTATAATGTAGTACATTATTTTGATCTATCTGTTAGGGTTCATCCAGCGTTTGCAATGTAAGTGCAAAAAATGTGTTTATTTATGACATCACATCAGAAACTTCTAAAATTATCAGTGTTTATCTACTATATTATGCATGTACCTATTACCTTCCTCTTGAATCATTCTATTTATTAAAAAAACCGCATCAAAATCCGTTGTGTAGTTTTAAAGATGTAAGCATACATACAGTCAGACGCGGGAAGCGACTTTGCTTTATAGTTTATTCTATGTAGTGATGTCTTCTTCCGCTACACTTGAAGAATTCAAATTGTCCGACAATAAAGAAAATGAGGAACCTTCATCACAAAATATTTCTGATTTGCAATCATTTCCTAGCCCCCTACCCACAGGGCAGTGTCGTGAGGACTATGGCCTTGACCCTCTTCTCAGAGGAGACCCGTGTCTAACATTAATCGATGATGTATGGGTCGATGAAAATGAACCTGGACCTAGCATACGACAACTAAATTTTGTTGAATTTTAAAACAATTAAAACAATTAATATAGTATAAAAGTATAAACGTTTTTTTAATCTCATTTAAGCATTTAAGCATTCTTAGAATGATTGATTTTTTTATAGCTTAGGCCTTAGGGGGACAAACGAGCATTCGGAGCCTTAGATGACTACCGACTCCCATAATAATAATAATATCTAAGGACGCTTTTTGCACCACGTCAATCTGGTCCCGTGGTAAGTTCTCGAAGAACTTGTGTTACGAGTACCAGACAATGGAAATATATTTAATATTTTATACTATACACATATTTAAGATTTTTTATTTATAATATACATATTTAATACACATCCATGAACCAGGAACACAGAAAACTTTTTGTTCCCTGGCGGGATTCGAACCCGCAACCTCCGGCTTGAACGCTAACGCGCTAACCATTGAACCATAGAGGTCGTCCTCGTAAACATCCACACAAAAGATAATGCAGATGCATTACCCTCCTTTACCCCATCCCCTGCCATGGGACACCGGAAACTCATACACCGCAAGAAACGCGACAGCATAGGTGTCACTTGACGCCATTATCATGTGAACGAGAGGTACCCCTACGGTCGTGCCGGCCCAATTCGACTGCAAGCAGCATGGCACTACCTTTTAGACCTATGTAGCTAATTCATCCTTCCTAATCCTTACTAATATTATAAATGTGAAAGCATGGATGTTTATTACGCTTTCACGCGAAAACTACTTAACCGATCATCATGAAACTTTGTACACATATTTTTGGAGGTATTAGAAGTAACATAGGATACTTTTTATATAAAAAAAACTAAAGAGAGGTGTCAAGGGACACCCGGATGGATCGAAGTTCCTTTCGATTAATTAGTGAAGAAATAAAACTATTTTATCCTGCGCAGACGAAGTCGCTGGTATCAGCTAGTATTTCTATAAATCCAAAACTAGATAACTATAACAACAACAAGATTTTGTTATGCATAATTATTAATTATCACATCTAAGAATAATTTGAGCATAGTCAATCTACTGCATATTCGTATACTGTGGCGTGCTTGCCGGCCGTGGTAGGTCACCGGAGTTCATATAAAGACATCTCCCGCGCTACGCAAGTGCAAACCGATTCGGTGCGTTAAATACCTATAGTTTTGGGAGAAGGGGCCCTTAAGTTCAGAAGATAATCTTGAGTGGCCAGGTGTACCATCCGAAGTAAGCAGGGTCTCGTCGTTTGAATTATGAGATTGTACGTCTTCGCGGCAGGGATTACATTTCCACGAATCTCTTGCTAAGCCAAGTCTATCAAAACCCCGTTCAGAAATTCCTCCGCATCTGAAGTGGTACTTCAGCTTACAAGCTGAACATTCTGGCCCATGGCCCACAACTTTCTTGCACATCGCACACTTTGTTGTAAACATGTCACAATACTATTGGTTCATTAACAGTTGACGTGGTTAAAAATTTGAAATTTTGGAATACGTGTTTACCCAATGAACGTTAGCACTGAACTTGAACAACTTGTGCAACGAATGCATACTGTTCTTAGCTTAACTTAGAGAAATCATAAAACGTAGGTTTAAGACGACCTCTGTAGCTCAGTGGTAAGCGCGTTGGCGCTCAAGCCGGAGGTTGCGGGTTCGAATCCCGCCAGGGAACAAAAATATTTTCTATGTTCCTGGGTCATGGATGTGTATTAAATATGTGTATTATATAATAAAAATCTTAAATATATGTAACCCGTAACACAAGTTCTTCTAGAACTTACCACGGGACCAGATTGACGTGGTGTGAAAGCGTCCATAGATATTAAAAAAAAAAAAAAAAAAAAAATGTTCATTCATTATGATTTCTCCAGCGAAAACGAAAAAAAGGCGGAAAGATGATCTCCGATCAGCGGCCGGTCCGTGTTGGATGCGAGGGGCGAGGGATCGGCCATCTTGGCGTTCATTGAGGGAGGTCTATGTTCAGCAGTGAACAGGTCCCTACCCGTGCAGCCCCTGCTGATGATGATGATGTAGGAATAGGAATTTTTTCTTGCATTGCTTGGAAAAATCATAATAGTAGTAAACATACATACGTTTGGCCATAGCGCTTAAAGCTTACAGGTAAGCATTAAGTGTGTCCTGTGTTAATCAGATCATAATAGTAGTAAACATACATACGTTTGGCCATAGCGCTTAAAGCTTACAGGTAAGCATTAAGTGCGTCCTGTGTTAATCAGATCATAATAGTAGTAAACATACATACGTTTGGCCATAGCGCTTAAAGCTTACAGGTAAGCATTAAGTGTGTCCTGTGTTAATCAGATCATAATAGTAGTAAACATACATACGTTTGGCCATAGCGCTTAAAGCTTACAGGTAAGCATTAAGTGTGTCCTGTGTTAATCAGATCATAATAGTAGTAAACATACATACGTTTGGCCATAGCGCTTAAAGCTTACAGGTAAGCATTAAGTGTGTCCTGTGTTAATCAGATCCGAGGCTTTCCCCTTCAAGCGGATGAAGGCAACTCGCTTACTCGTTTTAACCGGCGCCAGGTAGCGAGGGGGTGCCGAGAGTCCCACATATCCCTGGGGATGTCCCTGTGTAAATGTGCAAAGCACTAATTCCACTGCGAAAACAAAAAAAAACATACAAACTTGAGAACCTCCTCCTTTTTTAGAAGTCGGTAAAAAGGTTAGCATTAGGTAAATTATAAGGCGGGCTTGGTACGTTTCGAACTCGACTATAGTTAGATATATATTATATACTCGTCATAAAGTCACCTTTAAAACCCAGAACCTAGAAATGTCCAGGATGGCTATTCATCATGCGTGACATAATATTTCTTCTCCTACGTGATGTAAATTTGGCGTTACGTCAAATTGACGAGAACAGGGAAAATGTGACTTACATTACTCCTGTTCTCGTTTCGTAAGCATAGTTCATCATCCAGTAAATCTCTTCAATAAATTACTTGTTAGCAACTACATCACAGTACATTATACTATGTTACGACAAATAAAACATACATATGGACGACTTAAGAGCGAGTGACCTACTTTATGCGGTTCGAGAGTGGAGGCCCAGTTTAATACTCCACAGTTTTTCTAGGAATAAGTCTAGATCCTAGTAATCCTAGGTCTATAAATAGAAATAAAGATCCTAGAGCTACAATGGGTCCCCATATAGCTAAATTGGAGAATATACTCGGTTCTGCAGCATATACAGTCAGAAAAATAAGACAGTTAACTGATGAAGATACGGCGCGAATAGTTAACTAATACTTTTACAGCGTTATGGCTTATGGCATACTATTACGGGGAAAAATCTGCCGATACCAGCAATATTTTTGTATATTATACTCAATATATCTTGGAAAATTATTATACGTCCGGAAAAACATACATGAATTTTGTAAAAAAAAAAAAGTGACTTCCATAGTGGGTATATATGGGTATACGCTTTTACAATAGGATCCCAGAAAATGTTCACAAAAAATTAGGAGGCTAATTTAAAAATTTCAATTAAGTCGTTAAAGAGCTTTTGTGTGGTGAACCGATAATAAAGGAAGATGCCACATCTTGGGAATAGAGCGTTGCTGGCAGGCATTTCTGAATAACAACATGTATTTTTTTTTATAAAGTATTTGAAAAGATTAGTTCCACTGAGTTTGTTTCGGCGGTTCTTCTCAGTGGGCTTGCCTTGGAACCGGTAGGAGGTTTAATTGACGTTCGAAAAGATACGCTGTTGGTACAATTTTGAATAAACATTTTCGATTTTGATTTAGGTAGACGAAGTGTTGGTCTACCATTAACTAGTCGGTCCGTGTTGGATGCGAGTGAAAGGGATGCGAGGGTACTGGCGTTCATTGACGGATGCCTATGTTCTGCAGTGGATAGGGGTTGATGATGATCATGCACGACTAATACTTGTTACTAGTTCATATTTTGATCGCTGATTGGGCCCATATGCCACTCAGCCGCCCAGGTGAAGAGATCAACCTAAATAATTGTCCAGTTTCGCGGCATCGTAACTATGGCTACCCGGCCTTGCGCCGTTCAAACGAATTTATGTCAATTAAAATTTTCAAACCGTACTAGATGGTTCTGTAATAAATGCCGCGTCTATGGACGTTCTGGCAAACTTGATCTATGCCCAGTCATTGACGTAGTGATTACATTCTCTTGGATTGACTTAGACGCAATTTTTTACGGGGAGCGCGCGCGGACGTGTGCGTTTTATTTTGTTTTGACGCGCGGGCGGCTGAGTGGTTAATGGTTATATCTTTGACGTATTGTACGTTACGTTACGACAAATAATAACACGACAAATTGTATACTGCTTCATAGAAATATTTGATAAGAATCAAAAAAATATAGCAACTAAATTAAAAGCATAGAGTATCACAAAAATTACATATTATTGTGTGAATTATTTTAATTCGGGAAAGAAAAGGAAACTTAGTTACTACCGTTACAGATGCCAACATCTTCACAGTTAGTTATAGTCTAAAAGCAAATTATCATGTTGAAAGACTTTTTTTTTTTTTTTCTTTAACGCCGGTTAATGCTCTGAGGGATCCCGCGGGGGAGTGGGTCTCCCCACGCGGGTATGTGGGACTCGCTGCGCCCGACAGCTGGTAAATGGACGCAGCTATACCCACTCAAACCCGGCAAGTGCCACCAATGCCGCCTTTGGTGAGGTGCCCCGGAACTAGAAAACGAACAGGGCACCTCGACGGCTAGTCAGTCCAGCAAGGGACCAACGCCAACTCCACAGAGGGGTTGTCCCGCACCACAGAACAACCCCTCCCAACGTCGGGACAGTACAATGGGGTGAGGTTCCCATCCTCACCCCTTGCCCACTGCTCTTCTGTCCCCTCTTCTTATAAGAGGGGTACAAAGAGCCCTACCGCACCACTCACCCTAGGTTACTAAGCCCCACCGCCACGACAAGGCCTGAACCATGGTGGGGATCATGTAGAAAGCCTGATCTGCAGTGGGCGGATAAAAAATGATATATATATGTCGGAGAATCATCAGTCCTCTCGACATCATCATTAGTGGTAGCAGGTCTAGTGGGCGTCATTATCGGGTTAAATGCCGGCACAAAACACTATTCACTGTTCCATACAATTTATTAAATGTTTTTGTGCAACGAATAATTACTTATAACTTTAAACAAAATATGTTTAATTCGAGTAGCGGGTTCAAGGTACCGATCCAACTTCACTACAGGATTAACTATTGACACACCGCACCGTAACAACAATTTTACCAAAATGTGTCTCACCGCGATCAATCACCGCTTTTTATATCGTCACCCACCGAACGTTTAGATGGCGCCTCGACCCCGCTCGAGGCGTACCCTCCGCTCTGACTTAACAATAAAGTATCTTTTAAAGAATTACTTTTATACAAAATCAAATAAATGCAAACAGAAAAATGTAACAATTTAAATTAGTTAAAATTAAGATTTAACAAAGTATTTTCTACACTAATTATTGATATAGTCTACATGTAACCAGCAATCAACTATTATGACTACTTCCTCCGACACGGCCGTCCTGACGTTTCACACGTCCTCGTGTGATGTTGAAGGGCGAGCATCATCATTATCTGTAAAGAGAAAACCAAAGTTTGAGTTACATGGTTCGGCCACTCCTGACCGAGTAGTACCTATATTTAATTCCCCTAATTCTCGATCTTAACGATCATCAAAATGTGTTTAGTAAATTGCCTCCATGCCGTTTACTAGACTATCTCCTTGTAACGAAATAGCCACCACGCCTTACATACTACTTGGCCACTTTGCTGCTTATAGTTCATGAGGCCAACTCGCCTTTATTTTTCATAAGGCCACCTCGCCCTTTATTTCTGTTTGGCCACCTCGCCCTTTATTTCCGTTTGGCCAACTCGCCCTTTATTTCTGTTCGGCCACCTCGCCTTTTATTTCTGTTCGGCCACCTCGCCGTTCAGACAGTTCCCCTTTAACCATCTAAATGGCCACCTCGCCATATACACCTTCACCGCAGTACTGGTAAGATGTTTTCCATATTATGGTTCACACAGCCACCAAGCTGTTAACCCACTATACTTTAAACCAACGCGAACGTAGGCATATGATATTCGAATTAAAGAAAGTATCAAAATAGTCTGAAAGTCTTACCGGCATTATCATCTGATAAGCATGGATCCAGCTCAACAGGGACATATGATTGGGGGAGTGGACGTAGGCGTTCTCTCGAGTATTTGTAAGTACGATTAGAGCTCAAACTCTTAAGGTGATACCTGTCACCGTCAAGTACCTCAATAACCTCATAAGGTCCTTTAAATTTTGGATCTAATTTGGTTTGATTCCGTTCATGATTTTCGACCAAAACATAATCTCCTACTAAAAATCTTGTCACTCGTGATTTATTTTTATCAAATCGAACTTTATCAAGCTGTGCATTATTTTTAATTAATTTGTCAGCTTGTTCCCTAATCTCTTCTAAATTTATCTCAACCTCATTATCGTCAATGTTTAATAAATTTAGGGGTCTAGCTACTCTACCTATTAACAATTCTAGTGGACTTGCCTTAGTTACTCTATGAATCGTGCTATTAATAGAAATTTGGACATCATCTAACGCATCTTGCCAAGACCTATTTGGATTAGCTTCTACAACAGTCAACATATTTTTTAGGGTACTCATAACTCTCTCTACTTGACCATTAGCACGACATGAACCGGTTGCTATCAAATGTAATTTAATATTATGATTATTACAAAAATCGTTAAACTCTTTATTCGCAAAACATCGACCTTGGTCTGCTATTATACGCACAGGTGTACCAAAAAGTGATATAGCTGCCTTAAGTGCATAAATTGCACTTTCTGCATTAATTCTTAAGGAATGTCTAAGTAAGACATATTTAGTAAAAGCGTCTAAAAGCACGAAAACGTATTCTTTTTGGTTATTTTTCCCACTAAGTTTACCTGTGGCGTCTATATGAATCGTATGCATAGGGATACTGACTTTTGGTATAGGGTGCAGCTCTATTTGCTGTCTACCACTATTTGATTTAGCTACTATACAAGTTATACAATTCTCAACAAATTTTCTAACATACTTTGCCATATTAGGAAACCAATAATATTGGTATACCTTCTCTAAAGTTTTATCCCATCCCATGTGAACAATTGACTCATGAATATGGTTTATCACCGACCATCGGAAAGCCCTAGGTACCATTGGCAACCAAATGTTGCGTTTATTCCTTTGAATTTTCTTATAGAGCACATTTGATCGCAATTCATAAACTTTACAGCTTTCTAAATCAAGGTCATCGTTTTCAAGCTTATTAATAATTTGATTGCACTCTGGGTCAAGTCGTTGCTCTGCTTGTATCCAGTTTGCAGATAACTCAGTAATATTAACATGCTTTTGCTCTATACGATTTACTCTATCCAAGACATTGTATTTATTGACGGAGCTACCTACTTCAGATAAATGGTTTCTAGAGAAAAAGTCAACGTGGGCCATTCTTTTGCCTTCTCTATACTGTATGTCGAAATCAAAAGCTTGAAGGAATGCCCACCACCGATGTACTCGTGGGGTTAAGTCTACTTTACCTCTAGATGCTTTTAAAGAATTGCAATCAGTAACAACTGTAAAGGTCCTACCGTATAAATAATGGCGGAAATGTTTAACTGAATTAACGACCGCTAGAGTCTCCAGTTCGTAAGAGTGGTAACGAGACTCTACGTCAGTAGTTCGTTTGCTGTAGTACTCTACCGGATGTAACTTTTCGGAGATTCTTTGAAAGAGAATCGCACCATAACCATCACTACTAGCATCAGTGTGTAACTCTATGGGTAGTTCGGGATCAAAGAGCATTAAAACTGGAGATGAAGTCAATATCGAAATTATATCATGCCTAATCTTTTCTAATTCATTTGTCCAAACAATTTTTGAATTATTGTTAGCTAGTAGTCGATAAAGTGGAGCCATTCTAAGTGAAAAGTTATTAACAAATTGCCTAAAATAAGATGCTAGACCTAGAAATTGCCTCAATTGCGTAATAGTGTGTGGTGGTGAGGAGTTAGTTAACGCTACTATCTTACGGGGATTAGGCTTTATTTTGCCCTCCGATATTTGGTAACCTAGAAATTGAACCTCTTTCTTAAGGAAAGCACATTTTTTAAGATTGAATGAGAAACCTGCATCACTAAGAGTTTTCAAAACCGTGTGTAGTCTTTCTAAGCCTTGACTAACATCAATTGATGGTATAGTTAAATCGTCGATGTAATTAATAGCATAGGAGTGCGCTAGATCTCCCAAAGCTGTATTAATTGCTCTCTGGTAAACGGCAGGAGCATTGCGAAGGCCAAAAGGCATAGCAGTGAATTCATAATGAGCGTCAGGAGTGATAAAGGCTGTTTTCTCTATGGAATTTGACTCTACATTTATGGGAATCTGATAAAAGCCGCTAGCCATGTCGAGGCAAGAGTAGAAACGCGCACCAGCTAACCTCTGGACTTGGTCCCCGATGAGAGGCAAGGGATAGCGATCAGGAACGGTATTTGAATTAAGTTCCCTGTAGTCTATACACATCCTATCTGTGCCATCGCGCTTTTTCACTAATAATATGGGACTAGAAAAGGGTGACTTGCTGGGTCTAATAACTCCGGCACTTAATAATTCACTACACTTACTCCGTACTATAGTTAATTCTTCGACGCTCAAACGATAAGGCCGACGTTGCACGATTTTACAAGGATCTACTAGTTTAATTTCTAATTCACCTGTCGTTACTCTACTGGTAGGCGTGCCTTCAACAAACGAGTCCGAAAAGTAATTAAGAAGATGTAATAATTGAGTCTTGGAATCACTAGAAACGTCCGTATCTATATCGATAAAATCAACCCTAATCTTTCGTACGTCACAAATATTAACAAGGGAAGACCTTTGGATTATACTAAGATTATCACTCGACATATGCACAGAAAATCCTAAAGCTAATAAATCGCGTCCAATCAATATGTCATAACTTAAGAAATCATCGGGTATAATGTAAAATAAAATTGTTACTTCATGGCCACAGAGTGTAACCCGACAGAGAACTTGCAAGTTACACAACACACTAGCTTTTCCTACACCTACCAGAGTAACAATTGAGTGTTGTAATCTACCAACCAGTTTACGTGAAATACTTTCTTTCACAAGAGAACAATCAGCACCAGAATCAAAGCAAAATGAAAACTGCTCACCAAATTGAGTGATCGTGCCAGTGACAGGCTTCACGCCACATATGTTTACTCGTTTCACCACGCTGGCCGAGGGTATTGAGCTGCTATTAGCAGTCGGCACCATTTCTGAGCACCTTGATGCTATATGGCCGTTAACACCACACTTGTAGCATGTTACTGAGGACTTCGTCACGGCCACGGCCGTGTTGGAGCGGTCAAAAGTTGTTTGCTGTTTATCACGCGTACGGCTGAAACATTCGTAAGATTTGTGTCCAAGTTTTCCACATGCATAACATTTTATAGAAGTAAGATTTAGTCTTGGACGTTTGATATCTTGCGTAGTACTTGCAGAATTCTTTAACGTTTCGTTATAACTGCGTTTACGATATGAAAATGCCATAAGTTCGCGTTGCATTTTAGTGCGGGTAGTTATTTCTTCAGAAAAAATATTACGTTGAAGGCGTGGTTCAATTTGTCCCATGTGTGCAAGTATTACTGATACTACTATTTCTTCCTTGTCTAAATTACCCCATCGCGACATGAGTGAAGTAAATAAACGACTCGCATATGAAGCAAGACATTCACCGTCTGACGGTTTACCACCAAAAATTTTTAAAACCGTCGCCGCACATGTTTCTAATGTACCAAAACGAGACAAGAATACATCTTTAAATTCTATCCACTTCATATTAGGAAAAGCTATCTGAGAAAACCATGTTGCGGCGGTACCTTTCATTGCCTTACTAAGTATAATGGTCAATTTACTCCCCTGTATGTCACGTCCCGATAAGCAGATGTCCGCCGTTGCCAGCCAAGCCTGGGCATCCGTGTCTGCGTCCTCCGGTTTGAATTCAGGCAGCATAATTTTCTCGTCTGCAGTAGCCATCGGATTACGAAGCGCTTCCACAAGTAGTCGCATGTTATTTTGCTGTGCTTCGAATAACACGCGCCATTCATGGTCCGATTCAATCGATCTGTTCACATTTTGTGCCTGCACCGATCCCACTTCTGATGTCGGAGAATCATCAGTCCTCTCGACATCATCATTAGTGGTAGCAGGTCTAGTGGGCGTCATTATCGGGTTAAATGCCGGCACAAAACACTATTCACTGTTCCATACAATTTATTAAATGTTTTTGTGCAACGAATAATTACTTATAACTTTAAACAAAATATGTTTAATTCGAGCAGCGGGTTCAAGGTACCGATCCAACTTCACTACAGGATTAACTATTGACACACCGCACCGTAACAACAATTTTACCAAAATGTGTCTCACCGCGATCAATCACCGCTTTTTATATCGTCACCCACCGAACGTTTAGATGGCGCCTCGACCCCGCTCGAGGCGTACCCTCCGCTCTGACTTAACAATAAAGTATCTTTTAAAGAATTACTTTTATACAAAATCAAATAAATGCAAACAGAAAAATGTAACAATTTAAATTAGTTAAAATTAAGATTTAACAAAGTATTTTCTACACTAATTATTGATATAGTCTACATGTAACCAGCAATCAACTATTATGACTACTTCCTCCGACATATATATAACTATTAGAGTCTTACGGACCCTCTCACATCGACAGTTGCATCCGCGGACATCGGCAGACAAATCCGCCTACGTCTGATGATGCATCTGTCGACGTGCGTCCACACGTCTCTCGGACTGTCGGGCTGAATCCCTTCGATCCGTGTCACGAAAACCGTCAGCAAACGGATTTGTGGCGGATGCATCTGCCGACGTTGAATACCTCATCATCATGGGGTGCCATCTTCATATTGAAGTTTGGAGGTCAGCATTTGGTACTCCGTCCGATCAAGCGATATTCTCTTTATCTGGTGGTAGCTCAAACCGGTCCAGTCTTTTATGTCGTCAAACCACTTTCGCCTTGGTCTTCCTGGTGGCCTTCCACCCGGTATCTTGCCCTCGAGGATTGTCCGTAGATATTCGAAGACGGGGCCTCTTTGCAAGTGTCCAAAGAAGGCCACTTTTCTTTTAACAATGGTCGACATCAGCTCTCGTTTGCGGTTTGCTCGTTGCAGCACTTTGACGTTCAAAATAAAACTAGTCCATGGTATTCTAAACATTCTTCCACATTTCAAACGCTTGCAGTCTTTTACATGTGTCTTTCCTTAGAACCCATGTTTCGCAGCCGTACAAGAGCGTGGACCAGACGTAACATTTCATAAACCGGAATCTAAGGTCGAACGGGATTCTAGGGTCACATAACACTTTCGCCATCTTGAAGAAAGCAGCTTTTCCTTGACCAATTCTAGATTTTACTTCTTCTAAATTGAATAATAACACGACAAATTGTATATTAATAAAAATAACTTGAATACCTACGACAGAAAAACAAATCACCTCATATATATATACGTCAGCACACACGTCTGTCGATGCATCTGTCTGTAAAGAGACTGTAAGAATCTATGAATTTTACTTTGACAATTTGTACCGACAGATGGAATTACTCAATTCTCGAACCGAATGGTCTAGGTTGCACTGAAAATATTTTCCAATTTTCACGTGCACGTGACTTCATCCATATCGCTCGCTTTGATGAAAATTCCGAGTTTCAAGTTTCACATTGCTTTCGTATAACTATTTTCGTTAACATGAAACATAACTTGAAACTTGGGCTTATAAAGGAAGACTTATTTTTTAATTTAACCCATGCTGGTGCATGGTGGCTTTTAGTCGTTTCACTCTCTCTGTTCGGCCTCTGTCTTATGATGGATTCTGGTGATTTTATGATTCATATCTTATTTTATAAAGATGAATCGGCTGGATCAATTTTGATGAAATTCTCTGCGTTTTTTGCGAAAAATTTTGGATTTACAATTTGCTCTACTACAAAATGTTTTGTACAGCACGTCTGTCGGGTCCTCGAGTGGCTGTACATTCTGTTATAGGCTGACCAGATATATAAACCCTAGCCATATTGCGGAAAATTTCGGAACTAATTTCAGTATGGACGATACTATGTGTTACCGTATACAAGATACAGTGGCGACACCAATGAAGGGTTTATATTGTACATATAGGCTAGCAACTCCTTATACCTTTAATATAAAATGATTATTTGGGAACATGTTATTTCTATATAATTTGCCATAATATTATAACATTGCTTTTAAACAAATGTTTATAGCCGCGAAATTTAATGTAAACAGCTGTTTGTCCTGCATATGTTGATGTTTACGTAATATTAATAAATTGACTGAGCCGAGAGAGACTGTATATTCCGATTAATTTAGACGTTGGGGTGAAAAATGTAAAAATAAATTGAGCCGAGTCTATACCATCGCTTACAAAACTTATGAACATACAGACAAGAATAAAAATCAGTAATTATGATATGATACTTAGGGGCCTTCAAAAACCGGCCAAGGGCGAGTCGGACTCGCCCAGGGTTCCGTGTACAGCCTGGTGACAGACAGACATAGAAGTCTTAGTAATAGGCTCCCGTTTTTACCCTTCGGGTTCGGAACCCTTAACATGCTCATATTTGGACGGCAACAAAGTTGCGGATGCGTTGCCGCCCTTCGGTATAGTTCTCCACTAGGTGCACTACCTCTCTTTTTTTTTTTTTCTTTAACGCCGGGAAATGCTCTGAGGCATCCCGCGGGGGAGTGGGTCTCCCCTCGCCATAATATTATAATATTTATTGTAAATACATACATTATTTATTATTACAATCTTTAATCACGTATATTTAGATTTATTAATATAATACTTTAATTATTAATTCATATTATTTTCATAAATATTACATCCGATTGGCGCCACCGGAAGTCTATAATTTAAATGACTTTAGTTGATGCATTTAGAGGTAAACGGCGTCACATCCGGCTGGTGGGAGCACCAGTGGTTTGTAACACAATTTCTTATTTTCTTATTATGTCAGTCTGTATGTCTTAAAAATTATGGAAATTACAATAATAGTTGTAGTACAATTCTAGATATTAGAACAGTAAGTTTAACTCGAAACTTTATCTGAAAGTAAAGGAGTTCTAAAGTTATGAATATAATTATATCCTCGATCAAAGTTGTAAGTACAGATAATCTATACATATAATAAATCTGTAGAGGAGTCGTTTCTGTACATTGAAAATATTTAAAAAAAAATTAGCCAGGGTGTTAAAGGATGACTAACAGAATATATTTCCAGCATTTTTTTAATTTTTGTCTGTTTGTCTGTTTAGTTAACCACGCATCACGTAAAAACTACAAAACCAATGTAAATAACTTTTATACATAAAAATTGTGCGTAACTTGTAGTAACATTTAGTTTTTGTTTCATCGCAATCGCTTTACTCTATCAAAAGATATAATATTATGTATTTGAAATGTAGTTTAATACAATACTTAACAAATAGGATCAGATCAACGCCATCTATTGACAATTTATAGTACCGACTTATTGACAAAAATGTAGTTCAATACAATACTTAACAAATAGGATCAGATCAACGCCATCTATTGACAACTTATAGTACCGACATGTATATACTATTTGTTAAGTTTAATGAATTTGTTGAGTTATTATAATATTTTGTTAAAATTTTAATACGTTGGAAAGGAATAGTAATTATTTAATACTTTAATACTTTAGAAAAACATCGTTTTCAATGAATATAGTTTAATGTGTCACTTAATATAAAAAAAAGATATTTTATAACTGTGTCCGAACGATTACAGATTAACTCTCAATAGATGGCGTTGTGCATATGACGTCATTTCCTGAATCGCGCTATTAAGATTCTCGGCCAAAGAATCACCCTAACCCGTATTTGAAATTACAGTTGAGTTGTTTGGTGTCTTAAGTTTTCAAAATTCGTTCGTTCGTGTCGTTTAAAAGGTCTTTCTTGGTTTTAGTCTGTTTGTCGTTTGATAATTGGTTCTTTAATCTTTCAATATTTTCTAGAATAAGAATATGCCTTCTAGAAAAAAATCAAACCTATCGCAAAGTAGCCGTAAAAGGTTGAGATTAAGTAGGTCTCAAGAATCGGAGGAAGATCGTGAAGTGAGGCTTAAATGCAATCCGAGCGAACCACATCAGAACTCTTACATCGGAAACGCCTACTCAGCGTGCGTCTCTAGGCTTTGCATACAGCGTGCACTTACAGTAGCTTCTCGCTCCCAAGAGAGCATTGACGAACGTGAAGCGCGGTTATCGGCTGACAGAGAGCGCCACGCCCTCTCACGCGAGTCTGAGACTTTTACCGAAAGGGAGTCGCGTTTAAGTTCGCAAAGAATCCAGACCGCAACTTTGCGCTCCCAAGAGAGTATCGAGGAACGCGAAGCGCGGTTGTCAGCTGACCAAGAGCGTCACGTCCTCTCACGCGAGTCTGAGACTTTTACCGAAAGGGAGTCGCGCTTAAGTTCGCAAAGAATCCTGACCGCAACTTTGCGCTCCCAAGAGAGTATCGAGGAACGCGAAGCGCGGTTGTCAGCTGACCAAGAGCGTCACGTCCTCTCACGCGAGTCTGAGACTTTTACCGAAAGGGAGTCGCGCTTAAGTTCGCAAAGAATCCTGACCGCAACTTTGCGCTCCCAAGAGAGTATCGAGGAACGCGAAGCGCGGTTGTCAGCTGACCAAGAGCGTCACGTCCTCTCACGCGAGTCTGAGACTTTTACCGAAAGGGAGTCGCGCTTAAGTTCGCAAAGAATCCTGACCGCAACTTTGCGCTCCCAAGAGAGTATCGAGGAACGCGAGGCGCGGTTGTCAGCTGACCGAGAGCGTCACGCCCTATCACGCGAGTCTGAGACTTTTACCGAAAGGGAGTCGCGTTTAAGTTCGCAAAGAATCCTGACCGCAACTTTGCGCTCCCAAGAGAGTATCGAGGAACGCGAAGCGCGGTTGTCAGCTGACCGAGAGCGTCACGCCCTCTCACGCGAGTCCGAATTTCTCTCAGAGAGAGAACAGCGATTAACAACAGCCATAGATAATTATGTAAGCGCCCGGATGAACGATGTACGTTATTTAATATCCGAAAGGGAAAGGATAGACGATCTGCGACGAGCAGAAACAGGAGAACAGCGACAATCTCGCCTGGGAGCTGACCGGGCTCGATACCATATGAACAGAATTATAACTGGCGAAGCTGATGATGAGTCCTTAGAATATAATGTTGTTGCGAACATTATTCTGCCTTGGGAAAATAAGGAAAAATCAGGATTTACATATTCAACAAGAATTGACTACGCCTTCTACGCCTTTGTGGGTGGTATGACAGAAATTTGCAATTTTTGTGATGCTCTGAAATGGAGAATAGAGGCAAATGGAATGCTGTTCAAATGGAAAAGTTGTTGTTCCAAATTTTCAAGATCCCCCAAACATTATTAAAACTCTTTTAAATGGCGATCACCCCCAGTCTAAACACTTTTTAGATAATATCCGTTCCTATAACAGCGCTTTCCAAATGACATCCTTTGAGGCAAAACAAATAACGGAGGGTCCGTTCATGCCAACCTTCAAAGTGCAAGGTCAAGTTTACCATCTCATCGGATCTTTATTGCCAGATAATGAGCCTAGATTTCTTCAAATTTATTTTGTGTCCGATTACACTGAACAGCATAATATTAGGAATCGCCATTTCCCCCAGCTTAATGGTGCGCTTATATCAGAACTACAAAACATGCTGCATCAAGTAAATCAATACGTGGGGAATTTTAAAGCTGCGTTAGATTCCATTCCACAAGGCAGCAATGATTACAAAATAATCATCAGCGCAGATAGACGTCCTGTTGGTGAACACCGCGGGAGGCACAACGCACCAATGGCAGATGAAGTCGCAGTTGTTTTAGTCGATCAGGAATGTGAGAGGCGTGACATCGTGTTACGCACTCGCGACGATCGCCTGCAACGCATTTTTGAAACTCACCGAGCTTACGATGCCTTGCAATATCCATTAATATATTGTCATGGTGAAGATGGGTACAATTTTGGATTGCACCAAGTGAACCCTACTACGAGGGTCACTAACTTTAATAAAAAAATATCGGCTCTGCAATATTATTCATACCTTTTACAAATAAGGCGTAACTGTTTTGTTTATTTGCAACGTTTTCGTGGTTTGTTCAGTCAATTTATTGTGGACATGTATGCAAAAATAGAAACTGAACGTTTAGTGTACATTTGCACTAACCAGCGTCGTTTACGTGCTGAAGAATACGTGCATTTGCGGGACGCAATGCAATTAGATAATAATATCGAAAATTTGGGGCGGTTAGTCATCTTGCCTTCCAGTTTTACAGGCGGTCCGCGATATATGCACGAAAGAACGCAAGATGCCTTTTGCTACGTCCGTAAGTATGGCCGGCCGGACCTATTCATAACGTTCACAACAAATCCAAAGTGGACCGAAATTTGTCAGGAACTTCTCCCAGGACAGGCGTCATATGATAGACATGACATCATTGCGAGAGTATTTCATTTAAAACTTAAATATATGATTGATCTTCTTACAAAAGATAAAGTTTTCGGCTCAGCTCTTTGTTTCATGTATAGTGTTGAGTGGCAAAAGCGTGGCTTACCTCACGCCCACATCCTCCTGTGGCTGGCAGAAAAAATCCGACCCGAAGCTATTGACAGTGTCATAAGTGCCGAGTTTCCAGACCATGATGCAGATCCAATTTTGCATGACATCATTAAAACACACATGGTTCACGGGCCATGTGGCGGTTTAAATAGAGTATCACCATGCATGCAAGATGGTCGGTGCTCAAAAAGATACCCTAGGGCACGTACAGAACAAACTATATCGGGAGAAAATGGGTATCCGCTATACCGGCGTCGATCACCTTCTCAAGGTGGTTTTACGGCTTCCATCAGGTTCCGTGGGCAAGAAATTATATTGGACAATAGATGGGTGGTACCGTATTCACCAGTTTTATCTAAAGCATTTCAAGCTCACATTAATGTTGAAATATGTAATAGCGTTAAGTCTATAAAATATGTATGTAAATATATCAATAAAGGTAGTGATCAAGCAATGATAGCGTTGAGAAATAATGAATATGACGAAGTCACAAGATACCAGTCTGGCCGGTACATAAGCTCCTCTGAGGCAGCTTGGCGTATTTTAAGTTTCCCGATACATGAAAGGCATCCGCCGGTCATTCACCTGGACGTGCACCTTGAAGGCGGGCAGCGAGTGTACTTTCAGTCTGAAAATGTGGTAGAAAGGTTGGCCAACCCGAGACAAACCACCTTGCTTGCATTCTTTCGTCTTTGCCAAAGTGATCATTTCGCGAAGTCTCTTTTGTATAATGAAGTGCCATGTTATTATACTGTTTTCTAATGTTTACGCGAATTTCACTCATTATAATGAAACACTTCTTCTTCATATAGTACGAGGTCCTACATCTTTTGCAGAACTCCGTAAATTGGACGATATTGAACATCCCACCTACAAGGCCGCTTGCCGCGCACGCCATTTATTAGATGGAGATCAGCATTGGGATGATGCTCTAGCTGAGGCATGTATTAGCGACAGTCCACATCGCTTGCGACATTTGTTTGCCATCTTATTGACCTTTTGTGGATTATCAGATGCTAGACTGTTGTGGCAAAAATACCATGACAAGTTTGCTGAGGATTTTTTGAGACAAGTTCAACTAAGTACTAATGGAGAAATTCCTCATCAGGTACGTGAAATTTGTCACAACAGGTCCTTATTAGCTATTCAAGAAATTGTTATAAGTATAGGAGGAAACTCGGTCCGTCAATATGGTTTACCAACACCGACAGTCGATGGGGAACGTATAAACAGGGAGTACGCTTCAGAAATTAGTTACGATCCCGTGGAACTCGCAGAAATTTTACAAAGTGGCTTCGCAAATTTGACAGAAGAACAGCGCCAGACGTATGATAGAGTATGCTGCAGTGTAGATAACGCATCGGGTGAAATCCTGTTTTTAGACGCGCCTGGCGGAACGGGTAAAACTTTTCTTACCAAAATTATTTTGGCTCGGATAAGGAACGGAAAAAATTGCTCTTGCTGTCGCCTCCTCGGGGATAGCTGCCACATTGTTGCCAGGAGGAAGAACAGCACACACCATGTTTAAAATTCCCATAGACTTAGACAGTACGGAAAGCCCGGTTTGCAATGTGTCACGAAATAGCGATAAAGCAAAACTGTTCAATGATTGTGCTTTAATTATTTGGGACGAATGCACGATGGCAAATCGGAAAGCTGTAGAAGCTGTCGATAGAACTTTGCGGGATATAAGGCAAAACGATCGACCAATGGGTGGCATTACAGTCCTTTTCTGTGGTGATTTTCGGCAGACACTCCCAATCATACCGCGAGGAACAAGAGCCGATGAAATTTCTGCCTGTCTGAAAAGCTCTATTTTATGGCGCACTATAACAGTTACACACCTAAGTATAAATATGCGTGCACAGTTAGGAGGCTGCGAAAATGCGCTGGAGTTCTCTAATTTACTATTAAAAATAGGTGATGGTACATATCCCGTACAAGAAAATGGAAAAGTTATTTTGGTACAGAATCTTTGTTTTTCTGTTACATCACAACAGGATCTTATTTCTTCTGTTTACGGGGATTCCACAGACATTGGTAATCAAACTGGTTCTTGGCTATGCCAACGTGCTATTTTGACTCCCCGTAACGACCAAGCGGCAGCAATTAATTTAAAAATATTGACGCATGTTTCTGGAAATAGTATAGAATATACATCCATAAATACAGTTACGGAAGAAGAAGACGTCACGAACTATCCCGTGGAGTTTTTAGATTTCCTCAACACACCTGGTCTTCCAGCCCATAAAATAGTTTTAAAGGTCGGCGTACCGATAATTCTTCTTAGAAATTTATATCCTCCAAAACTTTGCAACGGCACTCGGCTCAAAATCACTAATTTGCAGAAAAACATCATCGAAGCCGAAATCTTAACTGGTTGCGGAGCTGGTGATGTTGTTTTCATTCCAAGAATTGCCCTCATTCCCAATAATTTTCCTTTCTCCTTCAAAAGAGTGCAATTTCCTGTCAGCCTCTATTATGCCATGACCATTAATAAAGCTCAGGGTCAGACATTATCCGTTGCTGGAGTTGCCCTAAGTACTGGTTGCTTTTCACATGGCCAACTCTATGTGGCTCTTTCGCGAGTAAATAACCCCAATAACCTTTTTGTATACGTTCCAGATGGGTCCACATTTAACATCGTTTACAGAGAAGCACTTGCATAAAGATAAGAATGCCAAAAAGTAGACCGTACAGTGTAAGCCTCATATAACGTCACTGAAGTCTGAACGTACTGTACATTCTGAAAGTTATAGAAAATTGTTGCTATATGGAGAGAAGAAAAATCAACATCATTTGTAACAATTTTTCTCAAAATAAAGTGATTTTGTCCTTCTCGCCATGTTCTCAGTTGGAAATTTCGTAAACAAAAAAATATGATAACGTACTATGCAAACCCAGTAACAATAGCCCTCTTATAATAATTATATTATTATTAGAGTGGTATTTATTACTATTTCTGTGGATTAGTGATCAATGATCATACATTTTTGTAAAATATACTGATAATGCGGATTGCGGACGGTTCATACATTTTATAAATAATTGTAGGTATGCCGTGCAGTGTCCGGTCCGCGTTGGATGCGAGTGACAAGGGATCGGTCGTCTTGACGTTCATTGAGGGAGGCCTATGTTCAGCAGTGGATGGATAGAGGCTGACGATGATGATGATGATAGGTACAGTATAGTTACCTAAGTAGGTAGGCGCTAGGTGATTCTTCTTCTCTATGGGTAATTTCAAAAGAGACTAGGTGCTATGAATAAAAGCGATCAATTATATTAAGAGTATAAGGGTTTTAAGTTAGAGAGTAAGTTTTCAACGTCCTCTATTTATACAGCTCTTCACACTAAAAAAACTCATTGTTAAATTACGTAATCTACGCGAACGAAGTCGCGGGCACAGCTATCAGTCATAAATGTACACAGTACTATAATACTATTGTGATGTTTAAGCGCTGACGCTGTGCCGTCAGCTGCGGTTCCGTCGGTGAACGACCAGTGATATTCAGCAGGTGATACATGCTGCCGCGTTACACCTTTCAAGGTACCAGCTGACAAACTTTCCACTGAGATACAAGCTGACATTAATTTTGATTCACTATGAATTCAATAATCATAACGATCACCAGGTAAACTTTTAGTAGCTATAAAAATAATCATCATCAATCCGTCTACAGCTGGAAATCTAAGTTAACGTGGGCCAAGCTGCGGGAACAGCTAGTTTTATAATAAAAATGTGCATACAAAATACGTGAGCGACGACGGTCTAAACTCTATTTTATTATTTAATTTTTCTCTCATATAATCAAACTTCATTCATTTATAATGATTTTAATGTAATTGTCTATTTGAATTTATTTAATTTTAACTTTATTAATGACTTCTCATTTTGTGACATTTAATAACAATTATAATGTAAAGTAATCATGTATCTACTACCTAGTTATAAAAAACTTTTGTAAACATTTGCATGCTGATTGTTCGGCGAAGCATGATGGATTTTATACAATTATTATATTTTAATGTTGTAATGACGATCTCTGATGTACCATGCCTCTGCAAATAAATAAATTCTATTCTATTCTATTCTAGTGGGTCCATACCCACTCAAGAGCTCTCTGCTCTCACTAAAGAGGCCGGACATAGGCCTGGCCTCTTGAGTGCAGAGCTAGTGAGCAGAGAGGTTCGATCCTGACCTGTGAGGCTTAGAAATGAGTTTTTCTAAATTTGTGCACCTGAACTTGAGACCATCGCTTGCTCACCGGTGAACGAAACATCGTGAGGATGAGATTAAAAGTCTTTGAAGGTGTGTGAAGTTCTCCGATCCGCATTGGGCCAGCGCATAGGCAAACTAGGGCTCAAACTCCAAAGCTCACCTCGCCTGATTTCGAGGAGGAGACCCGTGCCCAGCAGTAGGACATATTATAAGGGTTGATATTATTATCTTTATCTAATATATAAAATTCTCGTGTCACGGTGTACGTAATTGAACTCCTCCGAAACGACTCGACCGATTCTCATGAAATTTTGTGTGCATATCGGGTACGTCTGGGAATCGGTCAACATCTATTTTTCATCCCCCTAAGTTTTTATTTTTTTTGACAAAAGTTAACGCGGGCGAACCTGCGAGCAATAGCTAGTATATATATATGTGTGTGTGTATATATATATATATATATACATATATAAAATAAAATAGATGTTGACCGATTCCCAGACGTACCCGATATGCACACAAAATTTCATGAGAATCGGTCGAGTCGTTTCGGAGGAGTTCAATTACGTACACCGTATATATTTCTTTATATATATATATATATATATAATTCTTCTGTACGTGTGTATGTCACTGAACTCCTCCTAAGCGGCTGGACCGATCTTAATGAAATTTTTTGTGTGTGTTCAAGTGGATTCGAGAATGGTTTAGATTCATAAAAAAATAATAAAAATTTACAATAAGGTCAAGTCTATTTGATTATAGGTGTCATAGGCTTAATCAGTCACTACAGGTCGTTGTTTTATTAGCGAAACCAGGCCGTGCTATGGTATAGTAAGATACTTCTTCCTAAAAGTAAATAATGTAGAAGAAGCAGGAAAAGGCACTATCATATTGGGATTTCTATATTTTATAGAAAAATTCACGTGCATCCATACTTCGAGTTTTGCATACGCAAACATAATAATATGCTAGCTGAATTTTGAACACCCTACACAAAACATTTAATAGAGACACCAGTTATATTCGCTGTAAAGGAGCAGTCTCGGACGTAAGATTGGCTCTCCGTATAACCCTCGGGACCACTCGGGACCACTCGGGACCACTCGGGACCACTCGGGACCACTCGGGACCACTCGGGACCCCACTTGACGTTCTTGAGTATCTGTAAAAGCCCTCCAAAGATATGTCGTCTTAAAAAGGGTTCCAAATACATGTCAAAATTTTGGCAAAATGTGTGTTTAACATATTTGGTAAGTGAGGGTTATGTAAGACGTAAAAAGCTGACGCATTAGAATGTTTGACTTGTATATAATATATGTCGTTTATCGTGACCATCAAGAGCCAGAAGTTATTATTTCCAACTGCCATGAAATACCGTAAGTATGCTGTATCCCCACCATGGTTCAAGCCTCGTCGTGGCGGTGGGGCTCAGTAGCCTTAGGTGACCGCACCTTGGGCGAAGCAAATTGAGCCGAGGAAGCTACTCCTTGTACCCCTCTTATAAGAAGAGGGGACAAAAGAGCAGGGGGCACAAGGGGCAAGGATTTGAACCTCACCCCATTGCACTGTCCCGACGTTGATAGCGGCTATTCTTTAGTGCGGGACATCCCCTCTGTGCATGAAACATCTGTCCCCTGGGGGACTGACTAGCCGTCGAGGTGCCTTGTTGCTCAACAGATCCGGAGCATCTCACCAAAGGCGGCATTGGTGGCACTCGCCGGGTTTTAATGGGTAGAGCTGCCCACCTTACCATCTTTCGGGCGCAGCGAGTCCCACATACAAAAGTCCCGACGCAAAAGAAAAAAAGGCATGCTATGTTTCGGTGTATGAGTAAAACCACGCCACACCACACCTCGACCAAGGAAGTTAATTAAATTCTTTCCCACAATAAAAAGTGATCGAAGCACTTCCAACGCTCAAGGTCATTCTTAATTTTTTAAGTGGAGGTTTTTACTTCCACACTACCGTCTCGTGAGCCGTATGCTTTTTTTAAGATTGTACTAAAACGGATCCTTGACGTAAAACTAATATCATCGATAATAGGACATCTATGCAGTCATTTCATCTTGAGTGGAATTTATTCATAGTTTATGAATATGTCTAGAGGAAAGGGACGAATAAGAGGAAATACTGTGAGAGGAATTTGTTCATTATGTTGATGTTCTTGAGAGGAATGTGCTTGTTAATGTCGCTTATAGTGAGTAAGTGAACAAAACTGACCCTCACTGACCTATATTTTAGTGGGTTAAGTTATATGTCGGATGGCCGATGGGGATGAGGTTCAAGAATGGAGGCCCGTTTAGGTAGACGAAGTGTTCGTCGGCCATTAACCAGGTGGGAAGACGATCTCCGTGCGGTGACCGGTCCGTGTTAAATGTGAGTGGCAAGGTATCGGCCGTCTTGGCGTTCATTTAGGGAGGCCTATGTTTAGCAGCGGACGGATAGTGGCTGATGATGATGATGATGAAGAAGAAGTTATATGTAAGAAAGCAAGGACGATCAGTGTGCAGTTCTGTTACTGCAGCTGGTCCTTGTTGGATGCGAAAGAGTTTGGCCGTCCTGGCGTTCATTGAAAAAGTCTTAAGTTCGCAGTCGAAAGTTAAAGGTTGATGATGATGAAGTATTTTAGTACTTACTCCGTATTCTCAAAAAACTGGTCCTTCCGAGGACTGTAAGAAAACTCCCGATATTCCAGCCAAACCTGCCTTATTGATACCAGAGGCCTTAGACAAAGTAACATTCAAAAAACGATAACGAAGTTCGAAAAGAATAAAATGTATGGGATTGACATAAGCCGTCGTCAATTATGTCACTCGTTATCGTTATCGCAAGTTGGTAGACAATGTTAAAATTCGTAACAAAATCATAAACTGTCAATTGGTTATCGAACACTTATGTCAAACTTATGTTATTTTATTATTGATATTGATTCGTTATCCGTGGGCGTAGGCCATGGAGGGCAACATTTTCATGAGTTATAGTGTGTATGAGGTCTATTCACATAGAAAAAAAATTAAAAAATCATTATCGTTATCTCAAAGACGATAACGAATTTCGGCTACAAAGCGATGTCACTTTGTCTACAGGCCCAGCTTGTTGATTACTTGAAAGGTTCGAACCCGCGACCGCTGCGTAAAGTGTCTAGTAGCCTGACCACTCAACCAGCCGGCCGTAATTATAAAAATATATAGTTTGTTCAATATTTTATGATATTAAATGCAAAAAAATTAAATCGCCTTACTGATTCGAGGCTTCGCAGCAAACAAGCTCTTTGACTTTATAATATTAGAATATGAGGAAGTCGGTCGCCCAACGTCACCTTAATCCAAGCCTCGTAACTCGTTTTATGTGTAGCTTTACAGGAGTGCAATAAAAAACTGTCTCACGAATAAGAAATGACAGTAGAGATATGAACTGCAATATTGTAAAAAATATATATTCTTTTCAAATTGGTGACCTTTTGAACAATGAAAATTCTACAAATATTATAAATGTGAAAGTAAGTTTGTTTGTTTCACGCAAAAACTACTTAACTGATCATCATGAAACTTTGTGCACATATTCTTGGAGGTATTAGAAGTTTTTTTTTCGGATGGATCTATGCTAACGGCCCGAAGGCCCTAATGCTACATCGGATTTGTGTGAGCCCATTTGGCTCACTTTTGGTTTTTAAAAAGGGGGGTTGCCCCCCGCCAACCGCGCAGTCTGCGACCACACGGCCTCCTGGCGTCGGGTTGGTGTCAGTGGGACTGGGCCGCGTCACCGTCGGGTATTAGAAGTAACATAGGATACTTTTTATGAAAAAAACTAAAATCTTATCCTGCGCAGACAGTCGCGGGCACCAGCTAGTATATAATAAAGGAGGCCTATGTTCAGCAGTGGACGGATAAAGGCTGATGATGATGGGTATAATAATAACTATTACGTTTACCATCTTGCTTGTTTCTCCCATGAAACAGCTTTGCTGTGTTTCGGAGAGAAGGGAAGACAGGCAGTGTAATTACTGGCACCGAGACTTAACATCTTATGTCTCAGGAAAGGCAACACATAAATGAATTGCCTGGGCTCGTTCCAGGTATACTAGTTTATGTTCATGGGCGACGTCGACCTCTTACCATGAGGTGGTACGTTTGCCAGTTTGCCTATCCAACTAACATAAAAATAAAATTACATAAACTTCAATCTATTTTGGTTATCTGAAAATCATTGGAAGAGTTTTGTCATAAATCACAATCATCATATAGTGTTTGTGTTCATATAACTACAGTCATAGTTTTATACATACGGCATGATGGTCATGGGGGTACGTCATCGGTCATTCTAGCGTGAGCCACTGGCGAGAGTGGATGCCTGACTATCATCATAAAAATGATAAAGTATTCTGACATCCTTATAATAATTTCTTATTATAAGGATAAGATTCATTCCAGATAGATTAACGTGGTAAGATAAAAAAAAAGATTCTGACGAATTGGGACACTACTCCTTATTTAAAGTCAGTTAAAAATAATGTATCATGACGAGACGCCCAACAGATTTACACATCCCTATATATAGCAATTAATAAAATAAAAATCGATAGGGTAAAACCGGGATAGATGCCGCAGCGGGATAGATGCCTCATATCCCGAAAACCCAACTTCCTGAACTCGTAACTAAAAATTAATCGCATAAGTAGGAGCCGCAGTTACCCCGTACCTAAGTTACCCACGGACAACCCACGAAAAAGAACGCTCGTGTAGTGTAATTATATCCGCGCCGAAATTCACAAACACGACAAAGATTTAAAGGTTAGTATTTTGCGTTGTATAACTTTTTAATTAGTAATAAATTTCGTGATATTTCTTATTAAGTCAATATAAAGGTTCATTGAGTCTGCGTCTAAGTGTAAATAGATGTTATTTTGTTTATAATTTATTTAAAAAATACGTGGGCATCTATCCCTATCACAAAGGATAGTTGCCCTGATTTTTCGAGGTATAGGTGCCCTTAGGGGCATCTATCCCTCCATACGTACCTAGGTAACACTGAAAATGTTTAGAAAATGAAAAACGGCTTAATGTAGAAATTTGCCAATACTTTTATTGTTTTTCGAAGTAATCTCCGTTTCTTTCTACACATCGTCGCATTCGATGGAACCACTGAGAAAAGCAGTGGGCCCATTCTTCCTTAGGAGTCTCTTCTATGGCATTTTCGTACGCTTTCACCGCATCTTCAGGGCTCGTAAAGCGAATACCTCAAATTTTATCTTTAGTTCTTGGGAATAAATGAAAGTCGCAGGGCGCCAGATCAGGACTGTAAGGCGGATGACTCATTATCTCGACACCTGCCATAGTCAAATATTCAACAGTCCGTTTTGCGGAGTGCGCTGAAGCATTGTCGTGGTGAAGGAGGATCCTGCTTCGTGGGCGCTGCTGTCGAATTTTTTCCAAGACAACAGACAAACAGCGATTGACATACCAGTCTGCAGTAACTGTCCTTCCATCTTCTAGCACAACTGTCGCGAAATGACCTTTCCGACCAAAGAATGAGGCAATCATCTTTTTTCCTTGACTTCTTTCTTTCTTTACCTTAGTTGGCCGATCCACGAAAGGAAACACCCACTGAGCTGATTGTCTTTTGGTTTCGGGTTCGTAGCAATATATCCAGCTTTCTTCACCTATGATGATGTCAAATACAGCATTTGAGTTACCGCCGTTGAACTTATCTAACATTTGGCGACACCAGTCTATGCGGAGGCGTTTCTGGTCGTCGGTTAAAGTATGGGGAATCCATCTGGTACAAAGCTTCCTGACGCCTAAATGTTCGTGTAATATTTTTTGAACTTGACTCATACCAATGCCTAGGCTTGCCCGTATCTGCTGATAGGTCACTCTCTTATCTTCCTCTATCATGCGTCGCACAGTACTGATGTTATCTTCAGTAGTCACTGTTAAAGGACGTCCCTCTCGCGGATCATCACTGAGATTGCTACGTCCACGCTTAAACTCGTTAAACCAATTGTAAATAGTGGCACGAGATGGGGCTTCATTAAAAAATGCTAATCGCAGCCTATCATAGCTTTGTTGTTGAGTAAGCCCACAACGAAAATCATAATAAATCATTGACCGAAAATTTTCTCGCGTTATGTTCATTTTCACGAGTAACAAGAGTTTTAGATTTGCCGCCAATTCACAAAAACAAATGACAAATGAATGCTACTACTATACTACATTAGGTTACCAAAGAGTTCTAAAATTGAAATTCAAAAAAAGTTTTCATTTTCAATGTTTCTTACTGGCCAGTTCTAAACATTTTCAGTGTTACCCACGTACATATTTTAATACGCAATAGTACACCTATTGCGTATTAAAATATGTACGTATTTTTTAATATTTTCAGTACTTGTTAAATTTTTTATGTACCTATGTTTTTATTTGGGCTTTTTAATGATTCTAGCAGAACTATGCCACAAAAACAAATTTTAACTAAGTTACACAAGAAATACAAGACTGGAACAAGCAATGAAAGGACTTAAGAAAATAAAGAAAGAAACCACAAATAAAGAACCAGACAATAAAAATAATTATTTTACTGAAAATGTCAATGATAACCTAGCTCAATTGTATGATAAAGAAAATTATATTTATTGTATTTAAAACTAGACCAAGACAGAGCATCACTAAAAGACAAAATACTTACAGTTCAAACACCACCTAATTATAAAATTGAAGGAAGGAAAACTAAAGGTTTGCCCGTAAAGAAAACTAATACCTAGAGGTGGACAGGATAACCTTAAAGATTTTATTTTAAAGTGAAACTTTTTCGTCTGTGTGTTGCATGTCGCGTGACGGTCGGCCGCCAAGTTTTCCAAGTATAAAATTAAGATTGATTTTTATACCCTTAATGGAATGTTATTCCAAATATTTTTAGTTAAATGTCTATAATGTGAAAAAAGTTTCACTTTTACCGTGGTTTCATAAAACCACACAACCCTTTTTTATGTTGTTGTATGTAACCACTGTTGTTGTTGTTGTTGAAACTATTCCGGTTATATGCTCGATGAGAACTAACTACCTTGCATTTGGTTTTGGTTTTTCGTTAACACGGTATAAAGGGCATCTATCCTTATCGGTATTTTCATGGTGGGGCAACTAGGCATCTATCCTCAAAAAACATGTCCCACGAAAAGCTAATTTCTGCAAAATCTGTATATTATAGGTAAAAAAAAAAAGTAATTCAACATAAAAGACTAAACTAGCTATATTATTAAAAATTATTCGTATAAAATAAATATTTTTAAAATTATGAGGCTAATTCAAAAAGTGGGGTTCCCGGTTTTACCCTAACGGAATCATCTTTCGCGTAAAGACGCACGCACAAATATGCGTACACACAATTGTAATCAAAAGCGGGGGCGTAGTGACTTCACATGACAGCGTCACTGCATTTGCCTTCACAGCAACAAAATAATATATTTACAAATATAATGAACATTGCAAACTGATATTACAATAGCAATAGCAAGCATTGTTCCCGGCTAAATTAATTTCACATCAAAAGTTTAACAAAGTTTGAAATTCGCCAGCCATTGTTACTCGCCAATTCGTCCCCAACTTGGTAACTGCTAAATAATGATTAAAACCATTTTAAAAGCTTTTCGACGCTATTCCCCTTTAGGGTATTGCCAACTTAGACTAGTCGGTCGACCTAAATGGGACTGCGATCTTCATAAATTGGTCAGTTCCAGCTGGATGCGAGTGGTATCGGCCGTCTTGGCTTTCGTTGAAAGGGGCCAGCAGTGGACGTGAAAAAGGTTGGTAAAGATGATGATATTGCTAAATTGTTTGTAAGTTGCAATGGAAGAATTAGCTAGTTATTTGGGGAAATGCATTTACGCATGTATCCAGGATACCTCGGGTACCCCCTGGAGCCATGTGGGACTCACACTTGTGCTGTGTATACGCAAACTAAAACCACTGTGAGCGCCTTCAACCACTTTTTAGGACCTCGGATCTGCAGGCAACAGGAGCACTTAAGCGGTAGGCTGGCCCCTGCGAAGGCAAAACTACTCCTCGTAAGGGGGGACTGCCCGGCCGCTACTAGCAGGCCCCGTGTCGTCGTGCAATACTGGGCTCAGATTCCTGTCCTGAACACAGGTGCATTACTGGAGGCACATTAAGTAGCGCCTCCCGTTTGTCGCCCGTGGGGTGAGGCCTCGTCGGCAGCCTCCTCTCTCACCCACTCGTCGACCAGCTTCTGGGAATTACAGTCTCGCAAAAGGAGACCATCGCCGTCCAAGACTCGTCGTCACCGAGTATCGCGGTTAGTTACTTGTGTACTTAGTGCACATAATAAAAATTGGAAATAACTAATTAACGGTAAAAATCTTATAATGATTAAACGCTGGGAGTTATAACGTCACGAAACTTATAGGTTACCGTTTTCACGTCAAAAATAAAATGTGGCTTCTAAATTGACCTATTTTATTTTCTCCTATTTTTTTTAAATAATATAAAATTATTGTTAAAGACTTACTTACATTTTACATCCTTTAAGGAATTATACGGAAATTTAAAGTCGCTTTAAATACTTTTCAGTAATATCACGAAAGTACTGAGGTTTATTACGTCCACCAAAGGCGGCATTGGTGGCACTCGCCGGGTTTTAGTGGGTACCATCCATTACCATCTTTCCGGCGCAGCGACACCCACATACCTACCGGCGGAGTCCCCACTCCCTCGCGGGATGCCTTTCCCGGCGTAAAATAAAATAGCCGTTTTGTTATTTCTATTAAATGGTAACGCATATCCATGGAAATGTTAGCTTAATAGGCTCCCTACCATGTTTCAGGCCTTGTCGTGGCGGTGGGGCTCAGCAACCTAGGGTGAGCGGTGCACCTTGGGCGAAGCGAATTGGGCCGAGGGGGCTCTTTGTACCCCTCTTATAAGAAGAGGGGACAGAAGAGCAGGGGGCAAGGGGTGAGGATGGGAACCTCACCCCATTGTACTGTTCCGACGTTAGGAGTGGTTGTTCTGTGGTGCGGGACAACCCCTCTGAGGAGGTGGCGTCGGTCCCTTGCGGGACTGACTAGCCGTCGAGGTGCCCTGTTTGTTTTCTAGATCCGGGGCACCTCACCAAAGGCGGCATTGGTGGCACTCGCCGGGTTTTAGTGGGTAGAGCTGCGTCCATTTACCAGCTGTCGGGCGCAGCGAGTCCCACATACCCGCGTGGGGAGACCCACTCCCCCGCGGGATGCCTCAGAGCATTTCCCGGCGTTAAAGAAAAAAAAAAAAAAAAAAAAAAAAAAGAATATATATATATATATATATATATATACTTAATAGGCTAGATATTTCTTCTGATTAAGAAATTCATCCCCCTATATATAGGACAGCCCCCGTTCACAGGGTACGGAACCATTATATTTTATGCGGCCAGCAACAACAGCGCCTACAAAACATTGTGATAACACTACACAGGTCTTTATAGATAACCTCTGCCAGAAAAACGCCCATTCTTTACATTTGTGTTGATAATATAACAATATCTTTAGATATGTAAAAAAAATCGTATTGTCGAGTTTAATAAACTCTGAAGTTAGTCCGATCATAATGTAGAGTCGCTTATTCACCCTCCTTAATTCTTAACCAAGTGATAAGGAAAGAAAACTTAGGACAGTTATTATTACCACGAACAAGTTGCCTGGACTTGGACGGAGATGGTCTCCTTCTGCGAGACAGTCATATCCCAGAAGGAGTCTGAGGAAAGATAAGAAAGGAGGCTGCTGACGAGGCCTCCCCCCGCGGGCGACGAACAGAGGTGCATAGGAGGTGCTACTTGATGCACCTCCTGTAACGCCCTTATACTCGTGTCGGGTTCAAGATGGGAACCTGGGCCCAGTTTTCCGTAAGCGGAGAAGGCGTCCCCTCCTACGCTACCCCTTTGCCTCCAGAGTGCCGGATAGCACACCGTTGTGGCCCAGCGCGGATGTCCACAAATCCCGCGCTGTGTCAGCCAGACGACGAGGATGTTCTCCTCGTTTAGTGGGTAGAGTCTGCGTCCACCCTACCATCTTCTCGAGCGCAGATAATCCCACATAGCCCCCGGGCCCCCTCGGACCCGGTGGTATGCCTAAACGCATTCCCCAGCGAAACCAAAAAAATCTATACTAATATGATAAACATTTTCATTGGCATAATTCCTACACTATCGTGGTAGTCCGGTCAATTTAGACATAAAAATAGTGATCAAATAAAGAAAATTCCGACAGAGCCAAATTTTCGTAGAGACCTTAGGTTTACCACAAGGAATAAAGTGTGAAAAGTCCCCATCAGTTCCATGTGAGCTTAGGGACTTATTCGGGGCCCAAGGTCTAAATTTTAGGTATTTTGGATTTTTCTCGAAAACGGTAAGTTTTATCGAAAAAGTACCTAAGAGCAGAGTTGTAGATCTTAAAATTCTCTATAAAAATGGTTCCTATGATTTTTCTCTAAGACCCACTATTTCCCAGATATTGCGCTTGTAAGAATCACGTTCTACATAGTATGCACACATTTGTATAAGCCGTTTTGAACCAAACCGCCGATGGAAAAAAACTGAAAGACCCAGTTGTAATTTAGACTTGAAGGATCTAGGCCGAACAGCAGTCATTATGCTATGACTAATATTTGTGCAAACTAACTTTAAATGATCCAAATTATGACGCTTGTTTTTAAGAATGATTTGTTCCAAAAAAAAAGATAATGATTCGGGAATATCGTTATTTATATCTTCAAACATTCTACCCGGTGGCGGGTACATAGTATTATCAAACACACAAGATTGAATATCTTCTCGAATAATTTCTGCCGCAGCTTTTAAAGTTTTCCACCGTTTTTCCTTTTCATTTAAGTTTTTGTTATCAGACCAGGCCATTTTTGATATCAGGACTTAAAATGTCTTGGTAATTGTCTACAAAACAAATAAATGTTAATTTTCCAGGCTTCTCTGTAATCCCCACCATGGTTCAGGCCTTGACGTCGCGGTGTGGCTCAGTAGCCTAGGGTGAGCCCAACACCTTGGGCGAAGTTAATTGAGCCGAGGGGGCTCTTTGTACTCCTCTTATAAGAAGAGGGGACAAAAGAGCAGGGGGAAAGGGGTGAGGATGGGAACCTCACCCCATTGTACTGCCCCAACGTTGGAAGGGGTTGTTCTGTGGTGCGGGACAACCCCTCTGTGGAGGTGGCGTCGGTCTCTTGCGGAACTGACTAGCCGTCGAGGTGCCCTGTCAGCTTAACAGATCCGGGGCACCTCACTAAGGCGGCACTGGTGGCACTCGCCGGGTTTTAGTGGGTAGAGCTGCGTCCATTTACCATCTTTCGGGCGCAGCGAGTCCCACATACCCACCTGGGGAGACCCACTCCCCAGGCGGGATGCCTCAGAGCATTTCCCGGCGTATAAGAAGAAAAAAAAAAAAAAAAAAAGGCTTCTCTGTAATAATAATTCGACTACCATACTTTAATTTCAATCGTATTTTTATAATCCCGTTTTCTAAAGCTACATTTTGGCAAACATTCTTCAGTTCATCTAACGAAAACTGGCAGTCATCGCTACTTTCAATGAAATTGAAAATTTCCTCCATTGCAGAGTTTATAGCGTCACTTTGAGGACGGCCAATTTTACCGCCAGTATTAGGTCTCAGGAAGGATTTTTAACAACTGTCATGGTATTTAGCGTCAGCAGCAACTAAATCATACTGAAAATTAATACGCGCAAAGACAGCTTTTGACACATCATCAGAACGATCTTTAGCTAATTTTAAAATGGAATCTTTGAATGTAAGTGTAGAAACTTTATAAATTTTTCGGCGATAAATCTTCACTTTCTTCTTTTCTGCTTCTTCATCCGCTTCATCGCCACAAAATAAGCAGTGGTTTTTAAAACAAAAGCTGGATTCACTTATTCGCGCTCTAGTATGAGGTGGGCTTACTTTTGAAGTACTGGCCTGTTCTTCCTCACATTGTCTTTTTCATGCAGAGATGGAAGTTTTCCGGGTGTATGATTTTCTGCAATCCACGTGAATTATAACGGACTTTTGGCTTCTTAAATAATCAGAAAACTCATCACTTCTCGCGACACTTGCATCGATTAAAGTTGGCATTCCACGACTGACCACAACAGTTTCATCTTCAGTCAAAAGTTTATTACAAATAAAGCAAAATTGTGACATTTTTTTTAATATTAATCAGCACTAACTACAATAGTAAACGCTTGTAATAAATACGTATAGTCACTCGAACTGCTCGTTCAACACTAAAAGAAGCAGGTATACGTGAACGACACCACATGGACAAAAGAATAGGCAATGTTTTTCAAGGCCAGATGTTATTCAAGTAGAGGGGATTCGGTAAGGGACCGGCGGTCATTTTGGAGTAAATTTTCTTAGAATATTATAATATATACATAAAAGAGACACGAGTAGGCATTTTTGCTTGCTTGAGTACCTAAATATGTATATACGTGGCATATGTGTGCATACTATGTAGAACATGATTCTTACAAGCGCAATATCTGGGAAATAGTGGGTCTTAGAGAAAATATCATAGGGACCATTTTTATAGAAAATTTTAAGATCTACAACTTTGCTGTAAGGTACTTTTTCGATAAAACTTACCGTTTTCGAGAAAAATCCAAAAAACCTAAAATTTTGACTTTGGGCCCCGAATAAGTCCCTAAGCTCACATGGGACTGATGGGGACTTTTGACACTTTATTCCTTGTGGTAAACCTAAGGAGTCTACGAAAATTTGGCTCTGTCGGAATTTTCTTTATTTCAATTGTCTAAATTGACCGGACTATGGGCCGTGGCAGTCAAAAGTTTTGATATAAAAAATAGTCCCATATTCAATCTTTGTGACTTATTTTTAACATAATATTATGTATAACTTATTTTATTGAGTCTTCTATATTTTGGTTTTACTTCACACATGACTAAGCTTAAGGCTAATGTTTTATTTTCTATTGCCTTAACATATACTAATTGTAACCATCTGGTTTGTGGGTTTAGTAATACAAATTCTTTAGTTGTTTTTATATAGAATATTAGACACGACCATTGTATGTAATGGCTATTAATTCTTTCAAGGCATTGCTATAACAATATCGAGGTACAAATTTTCTGTTACAACACAAGTATCATAAAAGTATCTTCATACATTGAAATTAAATCTGTGTTGAGTACTAGTAATCTATACTAATATTATAAAGCTGAAGAGTTTGTTTGTGTGTTTAAATGCGCTAATCTCAGGAACTACTGGTCCGATTTGAAAAATTGTTTCAGTGTTAGACAGCTTATTTATTGAGGAAGGCTATAGTCTATATAACATCACGCTGTGACTTATAAAAGTTGAGTAACGCGGGCGAAGCTGCAGGCAACAGCTAGTTGATAATAAAATGTGGTGGTAAAAAAAAACAGTGGTAGAATGACGTTACGAATCTAGCGACACTTATTCTAGATATTTAATATCCGAGTAAAATGAAACAACAACCATATTTCACAGCTGTTGAGCATTCGAATATAATATCAGACATATCATGTTAATATAAATGTAATAATGAATTACTGGATACCGGAAAGGTATGCGCTTTGTGCGCCATGGGTACCAACATCTTATTTGTAGCATAGCTTTGCATGAATATGTACAATGTATAACATGATATATATGACTGATCTGACGACCTCTATGGCTCAGTGGTAAGCGCATTGGCGCTCAAGCCCGGAGGTTGTGGGTTCGAATCCCGCCAGGGAACAAAAATATTTTCTGTGTTCCTGGGTCATGGATGTGTATTAAGTATATGTATTATATAATAAAAATCTTAAATATATGTATAGTATAAAAGTATTAAATATATTTCCGTTGTCTGGTACCCGTAACACAAGTTCTTCGAGAACTTAGCACGGGACCAGATTGATGTGGTGTGAAAGCGTCCATAGATTATTATTATTATATAATGTTAGATAACATTATATATCCTGATATCATGGGCGTAGCCAGATATGGGCTCAGGGTGGGGCAGCAGTCTATAATACTTTTTTTTTGTTCCCGCTGTGGAATGCTCTTATGTATACCACTGGGCCCGGGGGAGCCCGGGGGTTATGTGTGACTCTTTGCGCCCGTAAAGAAAGTAAATTGGGCACCGTCTCTACCCACTAAACCCCAGCGATGTTTTTCTCGTCGTCTGGGTGACCCGGCGAGGGAGTTGTGGACACTTATTTATTTCATACGAAAAGGTTCTAACCTGTAGGTTGTAGCACCCTGTATCTGTATGTATAATTCGAATAATCCAAAACACTTTCTTGTTGCTCACCTATCTACACCACGAAATCTTCCATCCAAAAATGTGTTTCTAACTTCAGCCCACTTCAGCCGATTGGGCTACCACATCTTGACACGCCGTAATATATAATATAGTACAGGTCGTACACGGATAGGCCTGTTAAGTAGCAATCGCAGTTTTTTATACTCGCATAAACATATTTTCTGCATATTTTATCACTTCTGCCACTTTCATGTCTTTCAGAACATTCAATGCCTTTTTTTTTCTTTCCACGAATGGTAACACAGTGCGCCTTCCTGTGGAAATTACCACTCAAGCTCGCGGAAGACCTATTTTTTTGTCCAAGTCAAAATTTGTTCTAATGTCATTGCAACATGTTATATGGGTGTGGGCGATGACGAGTGAGGCGGAATACAGAAGGGAGGTGGTAGTCGCGGTGTCCTTGGATATCGCGAACGCATTCAACAGCCTCCCACTGAATTTCTTCGGTGTGCCCCCGTATCTAAGGAGGCTGTGGGAGAGAAGACTAGCTTGCGAGAACCGGTGTGGGTTCGTAGAGAGATTGCGAGTTGGGTTTCCTGCAGAAATCTGTTCTTGGTCGGATTCTGTGGGACATTGGCTACGACTGGGTCCTACGAGGCCGCCTCGTAGGACTCGTAGGACGCTCGTGGCGGAGGTTCTTGCCGAGACGCACTCCTACGTCTGGGATAGGAAACCCTCCTTTTAATATAAATATGAACCCTCCTCGGTGAGAACCTTACGTTGGACGGCATCCTACGGGTCGCCGATTAGGGCAGGCAGCCGTATGGCAAAAGCCTAACGGTTGCTCTGCGTCCGGTCCTAGAGCGGTGGATGCGCCGTAAGCGCAAACCCCTCACCTTCCGTCTGACACAAGTGCTCACCGGGCATGGTGGCATTGGTGAGTACCTATGCTGGACGGCCCATAGGGAGCCGTTGACAGTATGTCATGATTGTGGCGCGGCGGTGGACTCAGCCCAGCACACCCTCTTGGTGTGCCCGAGATGGGCGGTGCTGCGTCATGATCTTGCATCGGTCCTCGGAGGGGACTTGTTTTTGCCGACATAACCGCAATGCTCGGTGACGACAAGTCCTGGACGGCGATGGTTTCCTTCTGCGAAGCAATAATGTCACAGAAGGAGGCCGAATAGCGGGTGAGCCACCGACGAGGCCTCCTCCCACAGGTGATGAACGGGGGTGTGTAGGAGGCGCTACTTAATGCGCCTTAGTCAGTACGTCCCCCCTTACGAGAAGTAGTTTGGCCTACTTCTCGTAAGGAGCGACAGGGCCAGCCTGTCGCTGAGGTACCCTCAAAAAGCGGCTGAAGGACCTCGCAGTATTTTTAGTTAGGGTGGGCACTCCCAGATGCGAGTCCCACATTGGGTCAGGATCTACCCCAAGATCCTGGCTGCATCCATAAGGATTTCCCTGCGATATCAAAAGTCGCATTCCTGCTCAACTCAACCAGTCACTTGTAAGTGAGTGGTTGAGTTGAGCAGGAATGCAACAGGATGAGAATGTGTACACACAAACGAAAAATAAAAGGATTGCCTTTGTGTTTTTTCTCTCCATTTTTACACACAAAAGTTCACAGACGCTTGTCTCAATCTCGCCTCGCACTGTTCCTGATGGTCCGAGAACGGGGCTATGTGTACGTTGCTGGAGCGCACATTGTACGTAGATTGTCTTCTGTTCATATCTATTTTGTGGTGTAGGTATAGGTTAAGTAAATACACGTGATTTCCTTCTGTTAGATATAGTGACATGACCGACCGCTGCGCGCTGCGCTAATCAATTTTTTTTTTGTTGTGTCGAATGTGACCTTTCTTACGGGTATTAAGCATTGTAGTTAGTACCAAGATAATTTAATTTTTTAGGTTTGATTAGGTACCTTACGGGTCAGAGCCCCACCGTGGCACTATGAATATATACTTTCTATGAATTTTATTTATATTATTTAAATTGCGCATATGAACACTTACATATTTCAATTTGGAACACCAATAAGCGCACTAAGTTACACATTAAGTTAAATACATTCTAAAGTTGATGCACGTGCCAAGAACTATTGACATCATTCTTAGGACTGATCATTATTAAATTTTAAATATAAATAAAATTAACAAAAACATTTTTCATGTCAGAACAAAGCATTTGGCAGGTTTTATGAAAGCCAGACGATGAGTTTTATATGATATGTATGTGAGTCATAAAATTCCGACACTGGCCAGTGACGTAATAGCAATTCAACCAACCAGTGATCTGTATGTATGCCCCGTTCATCAATGGTAATCAGCTAGCCAATCAAGGCGCGGACCCGGCGCAGTGTCGCAGCACATAGACGGATTTTTTTTTCATACAAAACACATAACTACCACTCTATTCCGGTTATATGGTCGCTAGTATCATATTATCCTGTCAGAGATATTATTAAGTTTAATAAAAATATACGTATTCAATTTCTCTCCACAAAATCAAATTAATATTGACGTTCTATTTTAGGTCTGAAATGAATTTAGAAAAGTGCACTTCCACGTATATAAGGTGAGAACTAAAAGGTAACTGAAACATATTAAGTATACAAAATATACCCGGAGAATATCACTGAAACGGATTTGGTTGTGAGCGCGTTTATTGAATTTTATTGTTCAGCTGACTTGAGTGAGCGACTCGAGTTACAAGCTGTAGCGATTTCATGTTATTGTAGCATAGCTTTGCAATGTTTTTTTTTTCGGATGGATCTATGCTAACGGCCCAAAGGCCCTAATGCTACATCGGATTAGTGTGAGCCCATTTGGCTCACTTTTGGTTTGTAAAAGTGAGGGGTTGCCCCCCGCCAACCGTGCAGTCTTCGACCACACGGCCTCCTGGCGTCGGATTGGGAATGCAATTTAAACATGTCACCTATATTGTACTGAAACAAATTTGACGTATTTTCTTGCGGTTTATTTAGATTTTCACATGTCCGACGCTTCGGGATATTTCACAGCAACTATGGTCATGGTTGTTTTTACTAACATAGGGTAACGACTTTACGCGCCGTCAACGGCCCTGGGTCCGATGGTGTGTGGGACTCGCGGCACATATCTGTGTCGAATACCCATTATAACCCCGGATCTGTTGAGCACCTCGACGACCAGTCAGTCTCCCAAAGGACCGACGCCACCTCCACGGAACTAACAGTACAAAGTATTATTAATATTATTATTATAAAATAAGAGTAGCTCCCTCGGTTCAATTGGCTTCGTCCAAGGTGCATGCCGCCACGAAAAGGATTGAACCATGGTGGGGATAGTCACGATTCTCCTTAATATAATGAGTGAAATTCGCTTAAACATTAGAAAACCATAAATTAAGACAATACTTGATTTCTATCGTTTCCAAAAAGTGTAATACATTATAATGAATCGCGATAAAATCCGCAAAAAATAATTCCTACACAATTTCAAAAGGTACCCAATTTTAAAAAAGGATTGCGTAGCATAAAAACGGAAATGTATGAGTATTTCAATATTTATTGATTTGTTCACATTTGATCCTTAAAAGCGGCCTTGAGAATGATTTATTGAAATTCTTGTTCGTGAAATAAAATAATATTATTTAGGTCAAATTGTTTGCAGTGAGATTTGAAAATGGTACGGACTACGGACTAAAACGGATCTATAAAAATGTTTGCTGCTTACAATCGCTTAGGAATTTTCCTCTTAATAGGGAGGTAAATCTATACTAATATTATAAACCTGAAGAGTTTGTTTGTTTGTTTGAACGCGCTAATCTCAGGAACTACTGGTCCGATTTGAAAAATTATTTCAGTGTTAGACAGCTTATTTATCGAGGAAGGCATATAACAGCACGCTGTGTTTTATAGGAGTTGAGTATAGCGGGCGAAGCAACAGCTAGTAAGTAATATGGGATTTAGAAGCATTAGACATATTTTAAAGGTTTTCATCTATAAATCTATACTAGAAAAGTTACATAATTTAATAACTTTTATTTACTCAAGATAGCCTGGTTAATGTCTGACCAACGTAGACGAAGAACGCGTAAGACCAACGAACGCGTTTATGTAGACGAAGGTCTACATAAACGCGGCCCCTACTCCTGAACTTTATCGGCCCATCAGCCATCCGTTCTCCTGAGTTTGACCTCCCCCTGCCGAATGTAACGAAAAAAACTACTGGTGGTAGTGATGCTCTTGTGGCGAGCGCATGTCTCCATCGTTACCACCATTCTGCCTATGTCTTCTGTCAAACAACTTTGCTGTGTTAGGGAAGAAAGGGTAGGACACGCACTGAAATTAATGGCACCGAGACTTTCCATCATACTTAGGATAGGCAAAATTCATGTGCGACGGATACTTACCATTACGTATTTCGTCTGCCAGTTATCCTAGTAACATAAAAACGACCTCTGTGGCTCAACGATTAGCGCGTTGGCGCTCAAGCCGGAGGTAGCGGGAAATCCCACCAGGGAACAAAAAAGTTTCTGTGTTCCTGGGTCATGGATGTGTATTAAATGTGTGTATTATATAATACAACGGTGGCCGGTCCGTGTTGGATGCGAGTGGCGAGGGATCGGCCGTCTTGGCGTTCTTTGAGGGAGGCCTATGTTCAGCAGTGGACGGATAGAGGCTGATGATGATGATCATGATTACATAATAAAACCCTATTCTTATTCATCTTAATAATATAATATGTATAGTATAAATATAAAATTATTAAATATAATATTTCCGTTATGTGGTAGGTACCCGCGTAACACAAGTTCTTGGAGAACTTACCACGGGACCAGATTGACGTGGTGTAAAAGCGTCTATAGATAAAAAAACGAATGCTCTAAATGATTTCGTCGTTCGCCTAGAAAAACTTGTCACTTCCCACTTTATCGTCATAGTAGCATTTAATTTGTGACTGATACAGAATAACACTTTCAACCTTGCACCAAAGTTGAAATTTTAAAATGTATTTCGCATTTGAGCGCCGAGCTCAATTTCAGATTCCCTCTAAGTAGCGTTTTATTGATTCAACCTGGAGGTAAGGATACCATATTGCATAACTTTTACTATATCTAAAAATTGTAAGGTTAGTCGGATAAAAGTTTTGCGAAATGTCGTGGAAAATTCGGAGCTTCGAATTGATAATGATGAAAAACATGGTGAATTGTGACATAAATACCTAAGCATATAATATACACTTCTAAAATGTCCAAAATACTCTACCATTACTCGGGTAAAGTAACCTTGTAGAGTATCTCAACCTAAAACTCTTTTCACTAAATTATAAACTTTTTGTGATGTTCAACTGTTAGATTATGTGAACATTGACTACAAAACTTGTGCGAATACTGTGTTCAAAATAATAGTATAATAAAATGGATATTTAGTTTAGATAAAGATCCATTGCTATAATTTTTTATAGAAGAACGAGCAAGTGGATTCACCTGGTGGTTAATGACCACGTACATGTCTATTCGATAGCCTTTTACTTTAGTTAAACTTAAGTAATGAACAGTGAAAAACAGTGGCGGATTTACCAGCAGGCTGAGTGGGCTGGAGCCTAGGGCGGCAGATTTTTGGGGGCGGCAAATATGGGGATGTACAGTATTTGGGGCAGCAGCAAATTTTGGGATCAGTAAAACCTTTGCAGCTTGAAAATGTACCAAATCCGCTAAACCACTGCCAAATTCTAGAGAATTAAAGTAAGCAAAACTTTATGTATGAAAATTCAAAGGCGGCAAAAAAATGGTCAGCAAAACTTTACCTATCAAAATTAAGAGGCGGCATAAATTGAATAGCCTACAGATGGCAAATCTGTAAGTCCGCCACTGGTGAAAAATATATAAACTATATTATAAAACAATAGAATTGAAAACTTGGGATTCATATACGTCTATGTCACATTAGCGTTTGAAATCGTTTGGTGACGAGCTTTCGGTGACGATGACGCGAGTTCCGTGATTTTTTTTAAACCAAAAAAGGCTCAACGCATCTAAAGAAGTTTTCACTTCAAAAAACCGCTACGAACATAATTGCTTGGTTGTGCGATAGCTTTCATATTCGGCTAACTGCTTCACATTATGATTCTTTATATCAAAATTATACTAACTTTCGGCTGGGCTGGTGTTTTATTCATGCAATTTACCCAGCGCATTATATTATCAGGCAATTCGTATGCATATGCTTGTAAATTACCCCATCTTGCGGCCCACTCAATTAACCTGCCCATTTCCCAAGAATTCATCTGCATAGTTGGTTTCTTAGCTCAACATTAACGTTCGTTACCTAAGAAAAGTACCAAAAAGGTAAGTTTTTTACAATGATGTCATTTTCTAGTCTTTATTTTTATTGTATTTTAACCGACTACTAAAAAAGGAGGATCTAATAAAAAACCTATTTTAAACAGACTTCAAAAAGGAGGAGGTTCTCAATACGTCGGTTTTATTAATGTATGTTCCCCGATTACTCGAAGATGGCTGGACCGATTTGAAAATTCTCTTTTAATTTGAAAGCTGGTGTTTCCAATTTGGTCCCATATTAATTTTATTAGGATCTGACAAGACGTTTTTAGTTATTTCCAATAATGCCTATTTGGTTGGTTTTCTTTACCTCGATTATATTGTGCTCCTTTTATTACTTGTCGATGTAACAATTGTATAGGATGATTTGGCAGCACACCATAGTATGTCACGGTCATCGTAATCATCGTCATCATCATCATCATCCTTTATCTGTCCACTGCTGAACATAGGCCTCCTTCAATGAACGCCAAGACGACTAATTCCCTAAAAATTAAGTATTAATTTTTTTTACAAAAAATTAAAACCGACTTCGAAAATACTACTGATGTCCTCCTTGTCGTATCCGACAACGACAACCCTTGCTATGAGTTCCTTTGATGGAAACGAATGTGACTTGCAAACCCTATAACACACTGCGCATTGCGCAGTGTGTTATAGGGTTATATATATAATGTGCATACATATAATGCGCAGTAAAAAGACCCAGGACTATTGTAGGAGGGCTTTGAATAGTTTTTCCGTCTCAGACGCTTGGCATCTAGGTCTTCGAGACGCGACTCAACCTCTCGAGTCCTATCTGAATAGCAGCATGCCATTCCGGCCTCATCGGGGCAAGCTCCTCCCACTTATCTGGGTAAATGTCACATGCGGTCAGATGGCGCTTGAGCACGTCCATGGATCGCAAGAATTGCCCGCCTAGGTTCCGTTTCCCACATTTCAGTTCTGAATAGAACATGGATTTTGGCATTCTGGAATCTGGCATACGTAGGACATGCCCACACCATCTGAGCTGACACTTCATCAGCATAGCTTTCATACTGAGTAGTTTGGTACGCCGTAGAACCTTGGTGTTTGGAACACAATCTAGCCACTTGATGGGAAGGATAGAGCGAAGACACCTGAGATGGAAGGAGTCTAATTTTCTTACATCCTTTTTATATAGGCACCAAGTTTCTTCAGCGTACAGCAGAATGGGCAGTACCACGGCCTTGTAGACAAGTATCTTGGTCTGCAGGCTTAGATCGTGGGATTTCCAAACACGTTGGTTAAGACCAGCAAAGGCGGCGGCGGCTCTGGCTATACGTGGTGGGATTTCAGAAGAGAGAGTGTTGTGAGAGTGAAAAATACTACTAAAATGTAACTATTTCTTTAATTTTTGTGCTTACAACTTATAATAATAAGAACCTTCTACTAATGTACAAACTTTGCGTTTACCACGTTATTATAGTTACTTTTGGAGTCGGTTTCGTATTTGTTGCTGTACCTACCTACCTGTCTTGGCTGACACCGACTCCAAAACAAATAATAATGACGTGGTAAACGCAAAGTTTGTACAAAGGTAAGTTGATTATAAAAGTAATTAATATTATTAGCACAAGTAATTTTAACGTATTTTTCACAAGAAAATACAATTAGAAACAAGCAAAGTACAAGGAGAACATAATCTCCGAGGTGATACCGTATATATGATTGAAACGAAAAGACTGATTGGACAGCAGCTCTACACGAAACCAATTCTCCAAAAATATATTAAGGGATACAATATTATGAATGGCCCAAAATATAAATCGCTACGATTTTATGAGCTCTCATATCTGATATCTAGTTATTATTGTGACGAAATAACGCAATCAATAAGCACATCTTTGTGTGTCTAACCTAGAAATATAAACTCGTCTCGACTCTCGATTGATATAACAAAACTATCGTGGATTTTATCGAGGATTATTAAGACCTCATATTTCGATACTAGGTATAATTAATGGAGGTTTTTTTTAAAAAATACTCTGCAGACCATTGGTCCGCACCATTGTTAGACTGGTTTTGATGATGATTGATTGTTACTTCTGTTGCTCCGCAAAATTGGAGTTCGTTAGGAGGTTAGTTGATGACGATAATTAATGGAGGTTTGAACTAAAAAGTAACTGTGAAAATAAAAGTGCCCGTCCGTCGAAAAGTATTAAATAAACCGGCTAGTGGTAAATTTTAAATAAAACATAACAAATAGGTGCATATACACATAATATTATATCTTTTTTTTTTTTTTTTTTTTTTTTCGGATGGATCTATGCTAATGGCCCGAAGTCCCTAATGCTTCAACGGATTGGTGTGAGCCCATTCGGCTCACTTTTGATTGGGGGGTTGCCCCCCAATATTATATCGTGTTACATGACACCCTTGAAAATTGACTTACTTTACAAAAATCAATATTGTCCAAAATTTTAGAAATAATCTAGCAAGTGTCATACCATTTTGGAATCCTTATTAACTGCGCCAACTTTTAAAATTACCTGCCAAACTTGCGTAGTACATTTTTTTTCCAGTACAGTCAGTTAAAATCGAGCAAACTATTAAATTCGAATCATTGGTTTGGGCAAAAAGCCTCATCTCCTTTTAAGTCGGAGTCGTTTGATTTAAATTTAAGGCACCAGTTTACTAAAAGATTATTCAGGATTACATACAAAAAAATTTTTACAAAAAAAGTCGATATTTGTAGTGCCGGGAATTAAATAACCATCACAAGATGTTGATTTTTCGATTTTTTTTAAAGCTTTGTATTTTTTGAGACACATTATTTTTAAATAAATAAATAATAAAAATAGTTTATTTCTTTAACTATAAGGTCTAGCATTATTCTGTGGCCAGAGTCGCCCAGGAAGCATGTAGTTATGCTTGTGTTGGGTGACTCTGCTCTTCCATCGGACCGAGTATACAAATATTTATTTATTTTCGGTGCTTATTAATAGTTAAGTAATAATAAGACAATTTTTCAAGGGCTATAATAATATTTTTATGATCAACTAATAAAACAACTAATCTAAAAAAAGAACTAAAAAAAACTTAAATATGAAAACTAATAAATAATAAAAACTGTACTTCCATAATAAACATAATCATCTAGCTCTGCGATAAAAAATGAGTGTGAGTATGTATGTATGTGTATGTGTACATGTGTGTGTGTGTGTGTGTGTGTGTGTGTGTGTGTTTTTTTGAAAATGACTACATGTATGTTGATCAATCATTAAATTTTTTATTGTTCTGATAACTATTGTAACTTGGCCTATCACGGGTTTACGGCTTGACGTCGATTTAAGGGACACCCTGCATACATTCAATTCACAACAACTCGATTTTTACGGCATTTCCTTTTTTTTTCTTTTTTTTTCTTTAAGGCCGGGAAATGGTCTGAGGCATCCCGAGGGGGAGTGGGTCTCCCCAGGTGGGTGGGTACGTGGGACTCGCTGCGCCCGAAAGATGGTAAGGTTGACGCAGCTCTACCTATTAAAACCCGGCGAGTGCCACCAATGCCGCCTTTGGTGAGATGCCCTGGATCTGTTGAGCAACACTACCTCGACAGTCAGCACCCCAAGGGACGAGGGACCTCAATAGAGGGGTTGTCCCGCACCACAGAATAACCCCTCCTAACGTGGGGACAGTAAAATGGGTTGAAGTTCCCATCCTCGCCCCTTGTCCCTGCTCTTTTGTTCCCTCTTCTTACAAAAAGTTTGTACCCCACAAAGAGCAGCTCCCTCGGTTCAATTAGCTTCTTAGGCTTGAACCTTGCTGCGGTTTACGGCATTTCCTGCCTCCCACGACGACTATATGGAATCAGTTGCCATCTACGGTGTTCCCGAACCGATACGACTTAGGGAGCATCAAGAAAAGAGCATACTATTTAAAAGGCCAGCAACGCACCTGCCTCTGGTGTAGCGGGTGACTGTGGATGTCGCTTTTCACTTACTATCAGATTAACCGACTGTCCGTTTGCTTAAAAAACGAAAGAATAATTTAACTTCTATAAAAAAAATCCATTCGTCTAAAACTACGTCTTTGGAGTTTAGATTAGTCCTTTTCTTATATATTTAGAATAGCTTTATCAAAACGACAGGACTGAGACGTCAGACATTTTTTTTTCTTTAACGCCGGGAAATGCTCTGAGGCATCCCGCGGGGGAGCGGGTCTCCCCACGCGGGTATGTGGGACTCGCTGCGCCCGACAGCTGGTAAATGGACGCAGCTCTACCCACTAAAACCCGGCGAGTGCCACCAATGCCGCCTTTGGTGAGGTGCCCCGGATCTAGAAAACAAATAGGGCACCTCGACGGCTAGTCAGTCCCTCAAGGGACCGACGCCACCTCCACAGAGGGGTTGTCCCGCACCACAGAACAACCCCTTCCAACGTCGGGACAGTACAATGGAGTGAGGTTCCCATCCTCACCCCTTGCCCCCTGCTCTTCTGTCCCCTCTTCTTATAAGAGGGGTAAAAAGAGCCCCCTCGGCCCAATTAGCTTCGCCCAAGGTGCACCGCTCACCCTAGGTTACTCAGCCCCACCGCCATGACAAGGCCCAAACCATGGTGGGGAGACGTCAGACATCCTAAAGCCCCAACGTTCTGCAAAATAGAGCAGAAGGTACTTGTAGATTGATATTAAAATTGGACCCATGTAGTAGAGACTGAAGTTAAGTAGTATTACGTGGGTAACACTGAAAATGTTTAGAACTGGGCAGTTAGAAACATTGAAAATGAGAACTTTTTTTAATTTCAATTTTAGAATTCTTTGGTAACCTAATGTAGTATATTGCATTCGTTTGTCATTTGTTTTTGTGAATTGGCGGCAAATCTAAAACTCTTGTTACACGTGAAAATGAACATAACGCAAGAAAATTTTCGGTCAATGATTTATTATGACTTTCGTTGTGGGCTTACTCAACAACAAAGCTATGATAGGCTGCGATTAGCATTTTTTAATGAAGGCCCATCTCGTGACACTATTTACAATTGGTTTAACGAGTTTAAGCGTGGACGTAGCAATCTCAGTGATGATCCGCGTGAGGGACGTCCTTTAACAGCGACTACTGAAGATAACATCAGTACTGTGTGACGCATGATAGAGGAAGATAAGAGAGTGACCTATCAGCAGATACGGGCAAGCCTAGGCATTGATATGAGTCAAGTTCAAAAAATATTACACAAACATTTAGGCGTCAGGAAGCCTTGTACCAGATGGATTCCCCATACTTTAACCGACGACCAGAAATGTCTCCGCATGGACTGGTGTCGCCAAATGTTAGATAAGTTCAACGGCGGTAACTCAAATGCTGTATTTGACATCATCACAGGTGATGAAAGCTGGATATATTGCTACGAACCCCAATACCAAAAGACAATCAGCTCAGTGGGTGTTTCCTTTCGAGGATCGGCCAACTAAGGTAAAGAAAGGAAGAAGTCAAGGAAAAAAGATGATTGCCTCATTCTTTGGTCGGAAAGGTCAGTTCGCGACAGTTGTGCTAGAAGATGGAAGGACAGTTACTGCAGACTGGTATGTCAATCGCTGTTTGTCTGTTGTCTTGGAAAAAATTCGACAGCAGCGCCCTCGAAGCAGGATCCTCCTTCACCACGACAATGCTTCAGCGCACTCCGCAAAACGGACTGTTGAATATTTGACTATGGCAGGTGTCGATATAATGAGTCATCCGCCTTACAGTCCTGACCTGGCGCCCTGCGACTTTCATTTATTCCCAAGAACTAAAGATAAAATTCGAGTTATTCGCTTTACGAACCCTGAAGATGCGGTGAAAGCGTACGAAAATGCCATAGAAGAGACTCCTAAGGAAGAATGGGCCCACTGCTTTTCTCAGTGGTTCCATCGAATGCGACGATGTGTAGAAAGAAACGGAGATTACTTCGAAAAACAATAAAAGTATTGGCAACTTTCTACATTAAGCCGTTTTTCATTTTCTAAACATTTTCAGTGTTACCTAGGTATTATGAGTAAAATCTATACTATACATTAGTATAGATTTTACTCATAAAGCTGAAGAATTTGTATTTTTGTATACATGCGCTAATCTCTGGAACTAGCGTCGGGCAGGATCTGATAGCCACCACCGTGTGGGACCTGTGCGCGGCCGACTGGGGGATCCGCCGCGCGCGTGTTAGACCCGTGCCTTAAGGCACTCTTAAGTGTTCTGGGTGCCTTAAGCGAAGAAGGAGGAGGGGACACCATACCCCCTTCTTCACCTCAGGAGAGTGCCGGACAGCACGCTATCAAGGCCCTGCGGACGTCCACAGCTCCCGCGCCGCCTGGCTGGCCAGATGAAAACTAGAACACCGCTGGGGCTTAGTGGGTAGAGACTGCGCCCACTTTACCATGTTTTCGGGCGCAGAGAGTCCCACATAACCCCCGGGCTCCCCCGTGCTCGGTGGAATACATAAGAGCATTCCCAAGCGGGAACAAAAGAAGAATCTGATAGCCGAATTACAGTTTATATGCTATTTATTTCGTAGGAAACATTTTACTTTGTTTTAAGGCAGGTGAAATACCTAGTAAACATAACTAGTATGCAATAAAAGAAAACTCGATTATTCACCAAAAATTTTTGGATTTTTCGATACCCAAAGTTACTAGCTAGAGGAACTATTACTTGGTAATACGGAGGTACACAATGAATACTAAAGCCACTCGCGCCCAAACAAACAACACAGCGCTCAGAGGGTTTTGTTTGGAAGTGCTAATATCTCCTATTTAATAAGACAGAGCAATCATGTAGGGGAAAGCTTCTATTTTGCCGTACTATGGAAGTATAGGGAATATAGTGGTTACTTATATTAAAGGAAAGCTCTAGAATATGTACTCTAATACATATTATTATAATCTATAAAGGCTTGTGCCGCAGCTTCGCCGATTATTTTTATAGGATGCTGAAAGTTTTTTTTAAATCAGTGGAGTAGTTCATAGAAGTATACCTAGACTATGGACTACTAAATAATAGTCTATAGTCTGTTATACTTTATGAACTACTAAAATAAGATTATCTGCAGGTTTCTGTACACACTACTTTTTTTTCTTTTTATACTCTTTTTGTGAAATGTCATCAACTCTTCGAAATTTTTTTTCTGACTGACTGTTTTTATATTAATTTTATTTAAATCTGACAGACATTCTTAAAATTTGGTACAGTAAAAAAATATTATGAACAAATAATAGTTTGTCGACCTCTGTGGCTCAGTGGTAAGCGCGTTGGCGCTCAAGCCGGAGGTTGCGGGTTCGAATCCCGCCAGGGAACAAAAATATTTTCTGTGTTCCTGGGTCATGGATGTGTATTATATAATAAAAATCTTAAATATATGTGTAGTATAAAACTATTAAATATATTTCCGTTGTCTGGTACCCGTAACACAAGTTCTTCGAGAACTTACCACGGGACCAGATTGACGTGGTGTAAAACGTCCATAGATATTATTATTATTATAATAAGCCCTAAAAAATATTGATTCTAATCATTATCTTTGAAACTCGTATGCACGTATATCCAATACTTTTTTTTCCTTTAACGCCGGGAAATGCTCTGAGGCATCCCGCCTGGGGAGTGGGTCTCCCCACGCGGGTATGTGGGACTCGCTGCGCCCGAAAGATGGTAAGTGGACGCCGCTCTACCCGCTAAAACCCAGTGAGTGCCACCAGTGCCGCCTTGTTGAGGTGTCCCGGATCTGTTAAGCTAACAGGGCACTATTTGTATTTGTAAAATGGGGTGAGGTTCCCATCCTCGCCCCTTGCCCCCTGCTCTTTGTCCCCTCTACTTATAAGAGGGGTACAAAGAGCCCCCTTGGCTCAATTAGCTTCGCCCAAGGTGCTGGGCTCACCCTAGGCTACTGAGCCCCACCGCCACGTCAAGGCCTGAACCATGGTGGGGACGTATATCCAATACTAGGTAGTCGAATCCGAAGGAAATAGCTAATGCATACCTATAAAATTCTTTACATAGTGACATACTGAATGAAATTTCGCCCAATAACGTCTTCATTAAATTTCACGCCCCCCTCCACTGCTTGAGAGAGCTTGTTAGCGGTAATACTACTTATTTGTGATTTTTTTTATGTCACTAGGAGGCAACCGAGCAGTTGGAGACTTATGGTGACTACCGACGCCCATATTCGCACAACAAAAAGTTATGCAAATGCGTTGCCCTCCTTTTCCCTGTCCCCCCAATGGGCCACCGGAAACTCACAAACCGCACGAAACGCGACAGCATAGGTGTCACTTGACGCCGGTGTTATGTGAGCGAGAGGTAACACCCCGGTCGTGCCGGCCCAATTCGGCTGCAAAGCAGCATGGCACTACCTCTTGTCAAAGTTTTTTTTTACCTCTTGTCAAAGATTCCATATTTTGCCTCATTTTCCTTTTATTACGCTGTTCAAAATACAATATTTATGTATGCATTATTATATAAGGCCCTTGGAAGCCAGTTTCTCCCCAAAACATATAAGATGATGCACATACAAGATTTTACTACACAATAAAAACGCTTCATCATTTTTTATAGGACATAAGATTCCTTACTAACCATTTCTAATATCGCTTAATGACAACTATATCTATTGAAGGCGTCAGACAAATGTACAAGTGTTTTATTGTTAGATATCATTGAGGATGTCATATTATATTGATAAAGTGATAAAGAAAAATATTTAAAAAAAAACCGTAGAGAATGTTCAGATGATAAAATTGTTTATGATTACATATTAAATTATATATCATTCTTTGTGACAAGATGTATATTTATATACGAGAATAGTATTTTGACGAATTCTAAGATGGCAGTTTGTTATTTAATATCCCATAAAATACAAACAAATGAAGATAGTTGTGCATAAAATCAACTTACTTCTCTTCTTTGTTCGTTGTCAAAGAAACTCGTAGGCTTTTTTTATTGCACTAGTAGCTATAGTATTTTGCGATATTGCGATAAATCTGTTTATTAAATTGATGTCAAAGGTAAGACAAATCTATTAGAAGTCAAAAACAACTAGGAATTGGTATCCAGAGTAATGTCTACACGCTTCCTGCGCGGTTATATATTGGACCCTGTGAAATAGAGCAGTCTAATGATTTACATCGGCTCTACATGGTTGGATTAACCTAGGCCATAGGATGATGAAGGGCCGAGGGCGTACAAACCCTAACGGTAAATCTATGCGAAGTATTTTGTAGAATGCATGTAAATGGCAACTCTGGTACGGGATTTTTTATACAGAAGCGGGGATAAATGGACAGTCGTTTCACCTGGTGGTAAGTGATAAGTGACATCCATAGACACCCGCTTCATCATTAGCAGGTGCGTTGACGGCCTTCCAGATAAGAGGTAAGTGGTTTTTTTTTTCGGGTGAGTTCAGGTGAGAGAGCACACGTTCGTGCTCACTGGTTCACCGGCTAGACGAGTCCGAACCTGTCGAATCTAGCTCATTAGTTGCCGCAAAATCGATGATATTGAAGTGCCTATTAAATATTTATAGCAAACACTTAGGACATCAAAATCAAATTAACATGACGGGAGAATTTTATATTTATAAATTTCAATTAAATTCCATTAATTTTCATGAAATTCCAAGAGTGTGTTCTATTTTAAAAAAATATTCGTTTAATTATTGTGAATTATTATCATAAATCATATTAACTCATAAAATTAAACTAAATCTTGAATTTTAAACGCTGACAAGCTATAATAAAATTATTAACATTGCTTGTGGCAAAATACCTAGGATCAGATGAAAAAAGTTGCATAAAATATATAAACTGACTACCAAATCTACAACATTCTGAATTCAAACCTTGAAAAATACATACACGGATAAATATGTATGATAAATAATGAAAATTATTGGACCTACTTTTGAAATATTGTCATCAAATAAAAACTTCGTAAAAAAATTAAAGACTTCGTTAACAAAAAATCTGGCTCTTGCAATTTTAATTATGAAATTATTATACAGCAGATTCGGATCGAGTCCGTAATGAGAAATATTTTAAGAGTCCTTTACTCGTAAATATAATTAAAACATATTTCGAGAAGGAATATTTCTCTTCATTTATTTTTTATCTATATTTATCTGTACAATATTATGTATTGTGCTATCGGTCGATGAGTATTAAGTTAAAACAAAATATATTTTATAACATTCAGATAATTAATATAATCGAAATTCATAGACTAAATCCTGAATGACTTGTTTTAAATGTAAAAAGTCAGTAGACAGTAAGAGAGGGATTTTAAGGATATTCAAAGTGAAAACTTCTTTAGGCGCGATAGGCATATTTTTAGATGAGATAAAATATCTGGATTTGCGACACCGTTACCACCGTTATGAGACGCTATTTGACGTTTGATTTATTTATATAAGATTATGCAATATTTGTTTACATCATTTTTCAACATTTTTACTGAAACTTTGTTTACATATTTAAACAAAGTTTCAGTAAAAATGTCAGAAAATATGTCAACGTCATGCGGCCATTTTGTGCGCCGTTTAAATTGTATATGTTGTCATAATCTTTTACAGCCTTTTATTTTCTTTAACGCCGGGAAATGCTCTGAGGCATCCCACGGGGGAGTGGGTCTCCCCACGCGGGTATGTGGGACTCGCTGCGCCCGAAAAGTTCACACTCTGCTCTAAGCGCCCGTCATGTGCGGACGTCTTATCCCGAGCTCTCCTGCTGCCCACGCGCAGTGCTCTCACCGTTCAATAGTGTTCGTGCTTTTAAAGACTACAGACAAGAAGATTCAAGATTGAAGAAAAACGAATCAAGACTAAGGAAGAAAGAAGAAACTCAAGACCAAACAAAGCATCGCTACCCTAGCGGTGCTCTGTCTCGCTCGCACCCAAGCCACGCACCGGCCGCCATCTTGTGCACCGGCCGCCATCTTGTTTAGTATAGTGCAGTGTTGTGCTCGCGAACCGGGACACCACACACGTAAGTCTCTTATTTTATTATTAGGCACACACCCCTGTCATATACAGGGTTAGCCAAATAGGACACATTTTCTTTTTTTCCATTTTTAATTATATACTCCCGTCCTTATCCCACTGTGGAATTCGTCGTGGATTCTCATGAACTAAATGGGCTATTACTCTTTCTTAAAGAGACAATACCAAATATTGAAGTACTCTACACAGAGTACAAAAACGCGTTCCCACCGCGTCACCGTCGCCCCGCCAAGTTTCGCTATTAGCTAAGCGGGAAACCCGAGGCCCCCGCGTGGACCCGAAAACCGCAAAGCCCGTGCAAGTGTCCTCAGCGACCGTACAAGCACCTGCAGTGCCCGTAACCGCGACCTCAGCGCCCGTAAATGCGCCCTCAGCGCCCTCGCAGTCACTGCTAAATAACGAGGACATCTCAATGTCCGAGGCAAGCGCCGTCGACGCCTCAAGTGACGATTACGGGTTTAGACCCGTAGAATCGCGAAAGAGGCGCCGGCGTAAAGAAAAGGGTGCACCTACACCCCCACCTAGTAAGTCCGCCAAATCAGCGGCACGCGACTCACCATTGGAAGCGACCGAAATCGCTCACGACGTCTCAGTGGCTGGAAAAAAGCCACCTCCGGTCATACTCCAGGACAAAGCCGCCTGGAACCATCTAAATAAAGGGCTCACAGAAGCCAGAATAAACTACTCGTCCGCGTGGCTCACGCCCGACGGACTTAAAATACAAACAGACGATGCCGATACACATCGTCGTTTAACGCGATACCTCCGTGAGAGGAGCATAAGTTTCCACACCTATGCCCTCGAGGAGGAACGCCAACTAAGGGCGATTATTAGAGGTATACCGAAAGAGGTCACAACCGACCTCATAAAAGAGGACCTCGTCAACCAAGACCTTCCCGTGGAGTACGTCGTACGACTTCACAAACCCACAACAAAACAACCATACGACATAGTTATGGTTGTTCTGGAATTATCGCCCCGGGGCAAAAAGATCTTTAATTTAAGGAAAGTGGTCAACATGGACCACATCCGCATCGAGGCGGCGCGCAAACGCGGCGCGCCAACTCAATGTCATAGGTGTCAACTTTACGTGCACTCAGCTCGTAATTGTTACGCCAGGCCTAGGTGCGTTAAGTGCTAAGCCGACCACGGCACATCCGACTGTGCCAGGGGCGACCCAAAAACCGAGGTAGAACCACCCAGTTGCGTGCTCTGCGGTCCCTCAGGGCACCCCGCGAATTATCGTAGGTGCGTAAAAGCCCCGAAGAGGAACAGCAAAGTCAAAGCCGCTGCCTCTATGCGAGCCGGAACTCGCAAACCACAGCCTAAAAAAGCAAAACTAGCGAGCCGGTTTATGTCCCAGCCGCGCCACCCACCACCAATGCGTGGTCTAAAAAAAAGACGGTGGACAGCCCAGTAACAACTGCGGCTACCACCGTACCAAGCCAGGCCGCGCCTCGTGTATCCCTCCCATCTTCACCAGCACAAGGTCTCGACCTTGAGTCGATGAATGTTCTTTTTGCAAGTACCAGCGCTATGATGTAAGCCCTCACAAGTGCATTAGATTTTTACAACCATATCAATGGCTGCGTTTAATGGTAGACTTAAGCCGCGATCCATAGTGTTGGCGACGTTTAACGCCAACGGCCTATACGGTACTATTGACGAACTGCGGGAATTCGTTAAAAATCACAACGTCGACATCATGTTAGTGCAGGAGACTTTCCTTAAGCCGTCCATGCGCGACCTTAAAATAGCCAATTATAACTTCGTTAGGAACGATAGGACGCGATCCGCGCTAGGTGGTACCATTATATACTACAAACGGTCAATTCATTGTGTGCCGCTTGACCCCCCTTCGCTATCAGCATTGGAAGTATCTGTGTGTCAGGTCATTATGACAGGTCATGCACCCGTCATACTGGCCTCGGCATACCTCTCTCCCAATAAACGTCTGTTAGAGTCCGACCTAAGGTCAATATTTAGACTAGGATCGTCGGTCATCATTGCAGGTGACCTAAATAGCAAGCACAGTCACTGGGGATCTCGCCATCACAACACCAACGGCATAGCACTAAACCAACTGACTGATACATTAGACTTTGCAGTCATAGGTCCCAGTGAGCCCACCCCATTCCCCCACTTAGGAGGTAACCATAACCATCAACCGGACATACTCGACATAGCTCTCCTGAAGAATGTATCTCTCCAGATACACTCGATCGAGACAACAAGCGAATTAGACTCAGACCACAGACCGGTCCTTATCCGTCTTGGACCAGTCACTCCATTAGTTCCACCAACAAAGACAATAATAGACTGGAAGACTCTACACGAGAAACTACAGGCTACTCAGTCACAAAAGTTGGTCAGTCCTCCCATGACCATGGTTGCTGTAAAGTATCCGAAACGTCGGGCTTGTAAAAATCTTAACAAACCGCGATAAAATCCGTAAAAAAATTGTTTTATTATAATGAGTGAAATTCGCGTCAACATTAGAAAACAATACACAAAAGTTGGATCAAATCCCCGATCAAATAGACAATGCTGAGGTGGCCCACGCCGCCACCTCCTTACTAACAGAACACATAACCGACTCTATAAAAAGCGCCTCTCGTGAGATACCTACAACACACGAGAGGCGCTGAGAGCTTCCCGAGCAGCTCAGAGACCTGCTTAGACGAAAAAATGCGGCCGGTCGCGCATACCATAGATATCCCTCAGAAGACAATCGGCGTACATACCGCGATTTACAAAAGCAAGTAAAGCGCGATATTGCCGAACACAAAAACGAACGATGGGACCGATTCCTCAGTGAGCTTACGCCCTCTCACACGGCCTACTGGTCGCTGGAGAGGGCGCTCAAGAACGAAACGAGCGCTAATATGCCCCCGTTGAACCGTCCGAATCAGCCTCCTGCACTGGATGATCTCGATAAGGCCGAATGCCTCGCTGACACCATGGAGAGCCAATGCTCCCCAAACGTAGAATCTGTAGATCCCGCGCACAACGTACTCGTGGAAAACGAGCTAGCCTTGCGCGCCGCATTACCTCCAGCGGACGATCCGGTCCCCCCTACCGACGTGAGGAAGTAACAGACATCATTAAAAATCTTCACGCGAAAAAGTCGCCCGGTCCGGACAGGATTACCAATAGGGTCTTCAAATATTTACCGCCCTCTATAATCTATCTTCTTGCGAGCATCTTCAATGCTCTACTGACAGGATGCGCCTTTCCAGATTCATGGAAAGAAGCGGTAGTTGTAGGTATCCACAAACCGGGTAAACCTCGAAATGAACCGACTAGTTATCGGCCTATTAGCTTACTCTCAGCGATAGGTAAGTTATAGGAAAGGATACTCCTATCCAGACTCAAAAAAGTAGTAGATGAGCTCGGACTGCTCCCCGACGAACAGTTCGGGTTCAGAAACTCTCACTCCTGCGTACACCAAGTGCACCGCCTAACGGAGCACATCCTCACAGGCCTGAATAGACCCAACAGTAGGTCTAGAGTAACAGGGGCTGTGTTCTTCGACATAGCTAAAGCGTTTGATAAAGTCTGGCAACGTGTGCCGGACAAACTCGTGCTCATCATACGAGAATATCTAAGAAATCGTACCTTTAGATATCGATCGGAGGGCACAATGTCCTCATTACGGCAGATAAGGGCGGGGGAACCCCAGGGCTCAGTCTTGGCACCCCTGCTCTTTACCCTGTACACTAGCGACATCCCCAGAATGCCTAACATCCATATAGGTCTATTTGCCGACGATACCGTCCTCTATACGACTCATCGCAACCAAAGATTAATAACGATCCGACTACAGAAAGCCGTCGACGCACTAGGCGTCTGGTTTAGGAAATGGCAGATTTCTGCCAACCCCGAAAAAAGCGCCGTGATTCGCTTTCAGAGAGGTAACAGTACCTCACACAGGCCTTGTAGGAATTTAGGTATATTTTATTAGGAAATCTTCCTCTACGGAAACGAGGTGCCCCGAGTCAATCAGATAAAATACCTCGGCGTTACCCTCGATAGTAGGATGACATTTCATGCTCATATAAAAAGAGTTAAAAAGAAGGCACTGTACGTACTACATCGCCTCTACCCAATGATTTGCAAACGGAGTAAACTGCCGCTTAGACATAAGCGGACACTTTACAAAGTTTGCATACTGCCTATATTCGCTTACGCGAGTGAAGTCTTTGCGCGCATAGCACCTTCACACCTAGAGACGTTACAAAAAATAAAGAACCGCTTTCTAAGAACAGCAACTGGGTGTCCATGGTACTATCGTAACGTGGACCTTCATAGAGAACTCGAGCTGCCTTCTGTAGCTCAACATTTTAAAGACAAATTAGAAAGGTTCTTTGAAAGAGCCAATAATCACGCAAATCCGCTGGTCGTACAGGCCGCTAGTTATGTACCCGATCCAGACTCACATCGTCTGCGTAGGAGACCGAGAAACGTCCTCCTAGATCCTCCAGATCCTATCACGGTTGCCAATAATCGTTTTCCTCTCCAACCTAGGGCATCCCGCCTTAATACACAGTACACACACAACAGTACACTCATTACACGCACTCAACACCGCCTCCGCCGTAGTTGGCGACGACCTCGTTTCCGACCGTCGGTCCCGTGATCGACAGGAAGGAAATTAGAAGCCCCGCGTTCACATCGATGCCCCGTCTCTTAGATGACGGGACGGGGACCCCATAAGGGCCTCCAAACACACTAAAACTTAAAAAGGTTTGAGCCTCGTTGCCTCACCTATTAGACAGATGAAGTTAGAACAGACCTCAGTCTACTAGCTTAGATCATTTCAAAAAAAAAAAAACTAAAGAGAGGTGTCAAGGGACACCCGGATGGAACGAAGTTCCTTTCGATTAATTAGTGAAGACCTATTAATAAAACACATTACCAACAATTTTAGCAAGTCAAATTAAGTCAACTGTAGGTACGTGGAATGTGTTATAATAAAAACTACTTACATATCTAATTTTTTAAACATGTTTAAATTGTAAAATTCTTAAAGCATTTATGTAAACCTGCCAATAGATGGCGTGGTACATTTATATGTAATGATTAAACGTTTCCGTGAATTCACCAATAGATGGCGTTGTTTACTAATTGCATCGTGCTATAGGTGACATACTTTTAATAGATAAGGTTTCAAACTTTTACAAAACTATAGCAAAAACATTCAAAAAGCCAATACGTGAAGCGGCCGCGCGCGCGACGATATACATACCTACGTATGCGATATACTCGCAAAAAGTGTCGTGACAACTTTTCGTAATAATTTTTTCCGTCTAGCCCCCTTTCACAAGGCGCGATAAGGAACTACGTTCCAAAAAAAAAAAAAAAAGCCCGAAAAGTTGGTAAGTGGTACAGGTGGGTTGTTTCGCGATTTTGTCGTATCAAAACGAAACTATCTATCGCAGCGCGATAACGGTTTCTGAAACTATTTATTTTGGAAACTATCTATTACAGAATAGCGGCTTTGGCTAGCTGTTCTGATACCTGCCTATAGTGCTTAATTATCGAGCAATACGGTTTTTGGACCCTTTCTGTTATTATTTATTTATATTAACAGATCGAGTTAAAATTTTGTCGTAATTTTTTTACGTTAAATATTACTACCTACTATTATGTATTGCGAACTTAATTATTTCTTTTGAGATTTCTTTATATAAATGTACATATTATTTACACGAAGCATTTACAATCCAACATTACCTACACGTAATATTATATTTACACAAGTAGGTACTCTCAATTTACACAACTGACTGCTAAGAGTAATTATAATATATTTAAACTAATAAACTGTAGTACATAATTCAAATAAATGGTAAATGCTACCAAAAGCAAGTGCATGACCTTGACCGCACCGAGTAACCCAATTTCATTTTAGCAATGAATCCAATAATTGCATTAATTGTTAAAGAAACAGGTGTAAATTTTTCAAATCATAGATAGATTATCTTGAGCACAAAATAAATATTATATACATAATATTACAATAAATTTTTATTTTGTGTCTTGAGCGAGAGCGCACAGAAATGGCGCGGAACTCGGAAGTCTGTTTTCAAGCGGATTCTCGCTCTTACGTATAGCACTATCTCTGTCGCGTTCGTATTAAGTACTTCGGTTCGGTCGGTTATTCGGTATTTCTCGATACCGAAACGGCGACGGGCGAATAGCGATACCGTATTATGTGTGTCGTCGCGCGCGTCGCACCAATAGATAGTTTTGCTCGATAAATAGTTTCAATAGATAGTTTTCGTTATTGCGCTGATAGATAGTTATTGAAACTGGTTATGGTTTGAAACGTCCATCTCTAGTAAGTGGACGCAGCTCTACCCACTAATAACCGGTGAGTGCCACCAATGCCGCCTATGGTGAGGTGCCTCGGATCTAATGAGCAAACAGGGCACCTCAACGGCTAGTCAGTCCCCCAAGGGACCGACGCCACCTCCACAGAGGTGGCGCACCGCACCACAGAACATCCCCTCCCAACGTCGGGACAGTACAATGGGGTGAGGTTCCCGTCCTCGCCCTTTGCCCCCTGCTCTTTTCTCCTCTCTTCTTATAAGAGGGGTATAAAGAGCCCCCTCGGCTCAATTAGCTTCGCCCAAGGTGCAGCGGCTCACCCTAGGCTACTGAGCCCCACCGTCACGTAAAGGCATGAACCATGACGGTGATAATCTATTACAGCCTGTATTATAGGTATTTGAATTTAATTGTTTTGTTTTCACTTCTATCGGCAGTCCCTGTGACTGGTTGGGTTATTTTATTTATTTTCTATGTGTAGGCATTTTGTGCACACACATGTGACATGTAATATATGTAATTTATAGTATTTATCGACGGCAAATTGAAACTCTAGAACCTATGTAATTTGCAAAAACAAACTATTTTTTGTTTACATAAGGTTTACATATTGTTTTCCTAATGTTTACGCGAATTTCAATCACTATAAAGAAACAACTTTTCGTATTTTATCGCTTCGAATCAAATTTTAAAAATTATTTTTTAAAAATTAAATCGACTTCAAATCCACAAATAGGCACTCAAAAGGAAAAAAATATTCAATACCAAGGGGCTAGGTAATAAGAGGCTAGATAATTATTATAATATGCTAATCTATTTGAAGTTGGTGCCAGCCAATACACTATGGTCTATGACACACATAATATTATGTGTAATCGATTTTCAATCTGAAATTACATGACATTTTGTGTAAGTACGAAAAGAGATCTTCTGTCTCAAATTACACGACATACAATTTCCAGCCGTCGATCATTTGCATAATATAGTCAAGGGTAGGATAGGCGGGGAAATTGACAATATTAAACTTTAATGTATATTAATCGAGCTTACGACTTAATATGAGGTTACGCGTACGGTAACGTTACAATAGCATTGTAGGGCTATGTACTGAAACTTATATATTTGTCATTCATTCACTTCTTCTGCGTATCAATGATATGCTGCAAACTAGCGGCATTCACTGTTATGCAGACGACAGCACAGATGCCCTATACACTGGCCGCTCTAATATTTCTCGGGAACAAGTCGATGAGTGTCGGAACGAACTTGTGTCTGAAATCGAGTCTCTGTTAACCAAAGTCTCGGAATGGGGGCGACTTAATCTAGTCCAATTTAACCCCAACAAGATACAAGTTTGCACATTTACTGCAAAAATAAATCACCCTTCGTCGTTCCTCTCCAATTTGAAGGCACTTCCCTAGACGTCTTTGCCAGTATTGGAATACTTGGCGTTGACATAATATCGAGGAATGTGAATTTCATCGTCATTTGGAAGCACAGAACATTATTATTACTATTTCTGTGTTTGGAAGGAATGACTAAACTAGACTCTAAAATGTGTGGTTTTTTTTCTTTAACGCCGGGAAATGCTCCGAAGCATCCCGCGGGGGAGTGGGTCTCCCCAGATGGGTATCAATTACATCTTATTAAATTGTAGAAATAAACACAAAACACGTTGTCGCGTATTCAACATTTGTTATAAAAAATGGTTTCCAAACCAACGCTTGGGCCTCTATCGTTTGACAGGCTTAGTAGGAACTAGACACGTTTTCGTGCGTGCTGCCGGTGTTCATCAATTTATAAGACGTTATCACGTCAAAAAATCGCGATAAAACAGCCAGCTGCTTTCTTAATCCACCATCTTAAGGGCCCCTTCTCCCAAAACTATAGGTATTTAACGCACCGAATCGCTTTGCACTTGCGTTGCGCGGGAGATGTCTTTATATGAACTCCGGTGACCTACCACGGCCGGCAAGCACGCCACAGTATACGAATATGCAGTAGATTGACTATGCTCGAATTATTCTTAGATGTGATAATTAATAATTATGCATAACAAAATCTTGTTGTTCTTATAGTTATCTAGTTTTGGATTTATAGAAATACTAGCTGGTGCCAGCGACTTAGTCTGCGCAGGATAAGATAGTTTTATTTCTTCACTAATTAATCGAGAGGAACTTCGATCCATCCGGGTGTCCCTTGACACCTTTCTTTAGTTTTTTTTATATAAAAAGTATCCTATGTTACTTCTAATACCTCCAAAAATATGTGTACAAAGTTTCATGATGATCGGTTAAGTAGTTTCGCGTGAAAGCGTAACAAACATCCATGCTTTCACATTTATAATATTAGTAAGGATTAGGAAGGATGAATTAGCTACATAGGTCTAAAAGGTAGTGCCATGCTGCTTGCAGCCGAATTGGGCCGGCACGACCGTAGGGGTACCTCTCGTTCACATGATAATGGCGTCAAGTGACACCTATGCTGTCGCGTTTCTTGCGGTGTATGAGTTTCCGGTGTCCCATTGCAGGGGATGGGGTAAAGGAGGGTAATGCATCTGCATTATCTCTTGTTTTTTTTTTTTTTTTTGAAATGATCTAAGCTAGTAGACTGAGGTCTGTTCTAACTTCATCTGTCTAATAGGTGAGGCAACGAGGCTCAAACCTTTCTAAGTTTTAGTGTGTTTGGAGGCCCTTATGGGGCCCCCGTCCCGTCATCTAAGAGACGGGGCATCGATGTGAACGCGGGGCTTCTAATTTCCTTCCTGTCGATCACGGGACCGACGGTCGGAAACGAGGTCGTCGCCACCTACGGCGGAGGCGGTGTTGAGTGCGTGTAATGAATGTACTGTTGTGTGTGTACTGTGTATTAAGGCGGGATGCCCTAGGTTGGAGAGGAAAACGATTATTAGCAACCGTGATAGGATCTGGAGGATCGAGGAGGACGTTTCTCGGTCTCCTACGCAGACGATGTGAGTCTGGATCGGGTACATAACTAGCGGCCTGTACGACCAGCGGATTTGCGTGATTATTGGCTCTTTCAAAGAACCTTTCTAATTTGTCTTTAAAATGTTGAGCTACAGAAGGCAGCTCGAGTTCTCTATGAAGGTCCACGTTACGATAGTACCATGGACATCCAGTTGCTGTTCTTAGAAAACGGTTCTGTATTTTTTGTAACGTCTCTATGTGTGAAGGTGCTATGTGCGCAAAGACTTCACTCGCGTAAGCGAATATAGGCAGTATGCAAACTTTGTAAAGTGTCCGCTTATGTCTAAGCGGCAGTTTACTCCGTTTGCAAATCATTGGGTAGAGGCGATGTAGTACGTACAGTGCCTTCTTTTTAATTCTTTTTATATGAGCATGAAATGTCATCCTACTATCGAGGGTAACGCCGAGGTATTTTATCTGATTGACTCGGGGCACCTCGTTTCCGTAGAGGAAGATTTGACCTAAATTCCTACAAGGCCTGTGTGAGGTACTGTTACCTCTCTGAAAGCGAATCACGGCGCTTTTTTCGGGGTTGGCAGAAATCTGCCATTTCCTAAACCAGACGCCTAGTGCGTCGACGGCTTTCTGTAGTCGGATCGTTATTAATCTTTGGTTGCGATGAGTCGTATAGAGGACGGTATCGTCAGCAAATAGACCTATATGGATGTTAGGCATTCTGGGGATGTCGCTAGTGTACAGGGTAAAGAGCAGGGGTGCCAAGACTGAGCCCTGGGGTACCCCCGCCCTTACCTGCCGTAATGAGGACATTGTGCCCTCCGATCGATATCTAAAGGTACGATTTGTTAGATATTCTCGTATGATGAGCACGAGTTTGTCCGGCACACGTAGTTGGTAGAGCTTGTAAATCAAGCCGTTATGCCAGACTTTATCAAACGCTTTAGCTATGTCGAAGAACACAGCCCCTGTCACTCTAGCCCTACTGTTGGGTCTATTCAGGCCTGTGAGGATGTGCTCCGTTAGGCGATGCACCTGGTGTACGCAGGAGTGAGAGTTTCTGAACCCGAACTGTTCGTCGGGGAGCAGTCCGAGCTCATCTACTACTTTTTTGAGTCTGGATAGGAGTATCCTTTCCTATAACTTACCTATCGCTGAGAGTAAGCTAATAGGCCGATAACTAGTCGGTTCATTTCGAGGTTTACCCGGTTTGTGGATACCTACAACTGCCGCTTCTTTCCATGAATCTGGAAAGGCGCATCCTGTCAGTAGAGCATTGAAGATGCTCACTAGAAGATAGATTATAGGGGGCGGTAAATATTTGAGGACCCTATTGGTAATCCTGTCCGGACCGGGCGACTTTTTCGCGTGAAGATTTTTAATGATGTCTGTTACTTCCTCTACGTCGGTAGGGGGGACCGGATCGCCCACTGGAGGTAATGCGGCGCGCAAGGCTAGCTCGTTTTCCACAAGGACGTTGTGCGCGGGATCTACAGATTCTACGTTTGGGGAGCATTGGCTCTCCATGGTGTCAGCGAGGCATTCGGCCTTATCGAGATCATCCAGTGCAGGAGGCTGATTCGGACGGTTCAACGGGGGCATATTAGCGCTCGTTTCGTTCTTGAGCGCCCTCTCCAGCGACCAGTAGGCCGTATGAGAGGGCGTAAGCTCACTGAGGAATCGGTCCCATCGTTCGTTTTTGTGTTCGGCAATATCGCGCTTTACTTGCTTTTGTAAATCGCGGTATGTACGCCGATTGTCTTCTGTGGGATATCTATGGTATGCGCGACCCGCCGCATTTTTTCGTCTAAGCAGGTCTCTGAGCTGCTCGGGAAGCTCCCAGCGCCTCTCGTGTGTTGTAGGTATCTCACGAGAGGCACTTTTTATAGAGTCGTTTATGTGTTCTGTTAGTAAGGAGGTGGCGGCGTGGGCCACCTCAGCACTGTCTATTTGATCGGGGATTTGGTCCAACTTTTGTGACTGAGTAGCCTGTAGTTTCTCGTGTAGAGTCTTCCAGTCTATTATTGTCTTTGTTGGTGGAACTAATGGAGTGACTGGTCCAAGACGGATAAGGACCGGTCTGTGGTCTGAGTCTAATTCGCTTGTTGTCTCGATCGAGTGTATCTGGAGAGATACATTCTTCAGGAGAGCTATGTCGAGTATGTCCGGTTGATGGTTATGGTTACCTCCTAAGTGGGGGGAATCGGGTGGGCTCATTGGGAATTAACGAATTCCCGCAGTTCGTCAATAGTACCGTATAGGCCGTTGGCGTTAAACGTCGCCAACACTATGGATCGCGGCTTAAATCTACCATTAAACGCAGCCATTGATATGGTTGTAAAAATTTAATGCAGTTGTGAGGGCTTGCATCATAGCGCTGGTACTTGCAAAAAGAGCATTCATCGACTCAAGGTCGAGACCTTGTGCTGGTGAAGATGGAAGGGATGCACGAGGCGCGGCCTGGCTTGGTACGGTGGTAGCCGCAGTTGCTACTGGGCTGTCCACCGTCTTTTTTTTAGACCACGCATTGGTGGTGGGTGGCGGGGCTGGGACATAAACCGGCTCGCTAAGTTTTGCTTTTTTAGGCTGTGGTTTGCGAGTTCCGGCTCGCATAGAGGCAGCGGCTTTGACTTTGCTGTTCCTCTTCGGGGCTTTTACGCACCCACGATAGTTCGCGGGGTGCCCTGAGGAACCGCAGAGCACGCAACTGGGTGGTTCTACCTCGGTTTTTGGGTCGCCCCTGGCACAGTCGGATGTGCCGTGGTCGCCTAAGCACTTAACGCACCTAGGCCTGGCGTAGCAATTACGAGCTGAGTGCCCGTAAAGTTGACACCTATGACATTGAGTTGGCGCGCCGCGTTTGCGCGCCGCCTCGATGCGGATGTGGTCCACGTTGACCACTTTCCTTAAATTAAAGATCTTTTTGCCCCGGGGCGATAATTCCAGAACAACCATAACTATGTCGTATGGTTGTTTTGTTGTGGGTTTGTGAAGTCGTACGACGTACTCCACGGGAAGGTCTTGGTTGACGAGGTCCTCTTTTATGAGGTCGGTTGTGACCTCTTTCGGTATACCTCTAATAATCGCCCTTAGTTGGCGTTCCTCCTCGAGGGCATAGGTGTGGAAACTTATGCTCCTCTCACGGAGGTATCGCGTTAAACGACGATGTGTATCGACATCGTCTGTTTGTATTTTAAGTCCGTCGGGCGTGAGCCTCGCGGACGAATAGTTTATTCTGGCTTCTGTGAGCCCTTTATTTAGATGGTTCCAGGCGGCTTTGTCCTGGAGTATGACCGGAGGTGGCTTTTTCCAGCCACTGAGACGTCGTGAGCGATTTCGGTCGCTTCCAATGGTGCGTCGCGTGCCGCTGATTTGGCGGACTTACTAGGTGGGGGTGTAGGTGCACCCTTTTCTTTACGCCGGCGCCTCTTTCGCGACTCTACGGGTCTAAACCCGTCATCGTCACTTGAGGCGTCGACGGCGCTTGCCTCGGACATTGAGATGTCCTCGGTATTTAGAAGTGACTGCGAGGGCGCTGAGGGCGCATTTACGGGCGCTGAGGTCGCGGTTACGGGCACTGCAGGTGCTTGTACGGTCGCTGAGGACACTTGCACGGGCTTTGCGGCTTTCGGGTCCACGCGGGGGCCTCGGGTTTCCCGCTTAGCTAATAGCGAATCTTGGCGGGGCGACGGTGACGCGGTGGGAACGCGTTTTTTGTACTCTGTGTAGAGTACTTCAATATTTGGTATTGTCTCTTTAAGAAAGAGTAATAGCCCATTTAGTTCATGGGAATCCATGACGAATTCCACAGTGGGAAGGACGGGAGTATATAATTAAAAATGGAAAAAAAGAAAATGTGTCCTCCCTGCCTAGGCAGGGAGATGTGTTCCTATTTGGCTAACCCTGTATATGACAGGGGTGTGTGCCTAATAATAAAATAACAGACTTACGTGTGTGGTGTCCCGGTTCGCGAGCAAACACTAAACACTGCACTATACTAAACAAGATGGCGGCCGGTGCACAAGATGGCGGCCGGTGCGTCGCTTGGGTGCGAGCGAGACAGAACACCGCTAGGGTAGCGATGCTTTGTTTGGTCTTGAGTTTCTTCTTGCTTCCTTAATCTTGATTCTTTTTTCTTCAATCTTGAATCTTCTCGTCTGTTGTCTTTAAAAGCACGAACACTATTGAACGGTGAGAGCACTGCGCGTGGGCAGCAGGGGAGCTCGGGATGAGACATCCGCACATGACGGGCGCTTAGAGCGGAGTATTATCTCTTGTGTGAATGTTTACGAGGACGACCTCTGTGGCTCAATGGTTAGCGCGTTAGCGTTCAAGCCGGAGGTTGCGGGTTCGAATCCCGCCAGGGAACAAAAAGTTTTCTGTGTTCCTGGTTCATGGATGTGTATTAAATATGTGTATTATAAATAAAAAAACCTTTAATATGTGTATAGTATAAAATATTAAATATATTTCCATTGTCTGCTACTCGTAACACAAGTTCTTCGAGAACTTACCACGGGACCAGATTGATGTGGTACAAAAAGCGTCCTTAGATATTATTATTTTTATGGGAGTCGGTATATTCATCTAAGGCTCCGAATGCTCGTTTGTCCCCCTAAGGCCTAAGCTATAAAAAAAATCAATCATTCTAAGAATGCTTGTAGGAGATTAAAAAATTGTAGACAAACATATTCTTTTATACTATATTAATTGTTTTAATTGTTTTAAAATTCAACAAAATTTACTTGTCGTATGCTAGGTCCAGGTTCATTTTCATCGACCCATACATCATCGATTAATGTTAGACACGGGTCTCCTCTGAGAAGAGGGTCAAGGCCATAGTCCTCACGACACTGCCCTGTGGGTAGGGGGCTAGGAAATGATTGCAAATCAGAAATATTTTGTGATGAAGGTTCCTCATTTTCTTTATTGTCGGACAATTTGAATTCTTCAAGTGTTAACAATTTCTGGAAGAAGACATCACTACATAGTATAAACTATAAAGCAAAGTCGCTTCCCGCGTCTGACTGTATGTATGCTTACATCTTTAAAACTACAAAACGGATTTTGATGCGGTTTTTTTAATAGATAGAATGATTCAAGAGGAAGGTAATAGGTGCATGCATAATATAGTAGATAAACACTCATAATTTTAGAAGTTTCTGATGTGATGTCATAAATAAGCACATTTTTTGCACTTACATTGCAAACGCTGGATGAACCCTAACAGATAGATCAAAATAATGTACTACATTATTATACACCTTAGCCGGGCCCGGTTCCGAATTAATTATTATTGTATCAATGTATGGTAGAATTGTGTATCCTAAATATGCATACTGAAAAGTCCGCGATGGCATAATATGTCTACATTAGTTAAATATAACATACTACCTATATCCATTTTAATACTTTAAAAAATTGCCAATTATAAAGCGGTAATGTAAAAGCTATACACAAAAATACGGTATTAATCACTACATATTATAAAATAAAGTCCTACGCCCGTCCATAGATAAATAATTATCATCAATGCGTATATGGTTGTATATCTAAGTTAACGCGGGCGAAGCTGCGGGCAACAGCTAGTTTGTGATAAAACTGTATTAAGATTATTTTTCCTTATTTTACTTTTTTTTATTCGCCATTTCAATTAAATAACTAGGTACTACACAAACTCAAGTATCTATTTATTTACACTAATTAAAGGTTTTGTATTGCAAACTAATTACAACTAAGAACAACAATTGTTAGTAAGTATTAAGTAGCTATATTATTTACACTGTGTCGTCTTATTTATTTAGACGTAATAATATAAAATGCGCGGTAACAACGTAGTCACGAGCAAAAGCGGCACAGGTCCTACTTCGACGCCCGGCTGGGTACGCGACGTGGTGCGATGCGCGAGAGCCATTTTTATCGTTTATTATTTTTCAAAATTTTTTGAAGTGACATAATAAAGATCTATCCAATCATTTCCACGTCATCCCCGTTTAGCAATTTAAACGTAAAAGTTTCATTAAAATTGAGTTACCCGAAGTCTCATACTACTCAATTTGCTTTTAAAATCGACGTTACTTTAGAATTTTTTTGATCATGTAAAATGTTAATTATTGTATTTTTATCCAAAAAAATCCCTAGATCAAAGATGTATCTATACCCTATTTTTTTATTATTATTTTAAAATGACGACTTCTATGAAAACACCTCGATCTAGAAACAACAATTTGGGATAAGGGGCCCTTAAATAAGTGGAATATAGATTTTACCTTGCCCTCGCGTGCTTTAGATAATATTTTTATAATATATACCTATGTACTAGTTTTTATTTTTCATTTTGATGAATTGATATTTTTCACGGAAAGAAGTAGTCCTTTCATCACCAAACTGTATTCTGTCAATTCTGGAGATAGTGATTTTTCAATGAAGGCCACAACGATCATCCGCGATCTTGGTCCGGCTACTGCACGGAGACCCGTAATATCTTATTCATGAGATTGGTATAAAATCAAAAGTAATTGTACACAACCCTAATTTCTATGACGTCAGAAATAGCGTATTAATGAAGGAGTCTAGCTACAAATTAATTTGCTCCAAGTTTACCGCACCACTCGGCATCCAATGTAAAAGCTTTGCCACGCCTACCTTTAGTTTCTGATGTCATTAATACATTTTATAAAAAAAAATATAGCTTTATAGCATCCACTATAAAGATTTTTAATTTTTATTACTTCATAAATTTTCATCCAAACAACATTTTTCTGCTTTAAAAACTTATTTACATGATACAAGGGTTACATCCGGTGGTTTACCAGGCGTTTATGCTTCCCACCACGGTTTAGGCCTTGTCGTGGCGGTGGGGCTCAGTAGCCTAGGGTGAGCCGCTGCACCTTGGGCGAAGCTAATTGAGCCGAGGGGGCTCTTTGTACCCCTATTATAAGAATAGGGGACTAAGAGCACTGGGCAAGGGGCGAGGACGGGAACCTCACCCCATTGTACTGTCCCGACGTTGGGAGGGGATGTTCTGTGGTGCGGGACAACACCTCTGTGGAGGTGGCGTCTGTCCCTTGGGGGACTGACTAGCCGTCGAGGTTTTATTGCTCATTAGATCCGGGGCACCTCACTAAAGGCGGCATTGGTGGCACTCGCCGGGTTTTAGTGGGTAGAGCTGCGTCCACTTACCAGCTTTCAGGCGCAGCGAGTCCCACATACCCGCGTGGGGAGACCGACTCCGCCTAACTTACCTAAAGAAGAGGTTCCCATCCTCGCCCCTTGTCCCCCCCTGCTCTTTTGTCCCCTCTTCTTATAAAAGGGGTACAAACAGCAGCTTCCTCGGTTTAATTAATTATTAATGAATTATACATGAATTCGACGTACGTACTCAAGATTTGCCGTACCTAATCCAGATTCCTCGCTCTCCAATTCGTCGTAATATAGTCGACACCGAACGACAGTATAGACTGGCTTCAATAAATACCTAAGTAAAAAAGCAAATTCTTCAGCCTTATACTTAATATTATGACATAATATGATCGCGGATAAAGATTTAAATGTGTTTTGTCATAGCTTGCAGAAACTGATGAGATTAGGTAGTTATTGATAATAATAATAAAAAGACGTGTGGCACTCGGAGACTGCCGCGGTAAAGCTATTGCATAGCATTTTTTATCAACTTATGCAATTGCCAGTGATGATCTTTCAGTGGACAATTTATAGTATATAACTCCTATGTCGATCGCTCTCCTTTCTATTTAAGTTCCGTGACACACGCATAAAAATTTGACAACTATTGTACTTATAATATTATGTCAATTCTTTTTCATTATTTACATTTTCTAAATCTAAACTAAGCCATTATCCGAATATTGTGGATATATGTTGTCGATTCGAAACATTTATTTAAATGCGTTCTTTAATTTGAGAGGAGAACTTACCGTATCCCACACCCAAAGACTACTATTGTGAATTGTCCCACACCTATATACTTTCTCACAAACAGTTGCTTACTTATTCGTCCGATTTCGGAGCAGCTCGTCTCTCGTCGGGTGTTAGGTTTTTTCGTTACGGAATTTCTTGATTCGGTCGCCGCGCTCAAGGCCCGCGATAAAATCTATGCAATAGCTTAATAATTAATTAATGTAATAGGTACCTTGTAATAAATATTTTAATGTGTCCTCAATTGCGATTATTTGTTTCATGATCGTCTTGGATTTTATTTGCTATCCAGGTGTTATATTTTTGTTGTCTCATAAATAAAAATAAATAAATTATTATATTAGCATATATCGTAGGGTTTCTTAAAATAAGATGAACAAATATATAATGAATATATTCGTTCTTCTTAAATGAATAATATATAAAACGAATAATTATTATAACAGCTGTGGTAGTACGTTGACGATGTTGATGATATCATATTTTTGTAACGCCATCGTGTGGCAATATTCGATAAGTATTACCGTGCTGCATTGAGTCTTGGTTGTCGATTAGTTTGAAAGTTGGTGAAGACTAAATAAAAGTTTTAATATAATATTTATAAAATTAATATGTTCGATAGGTAAGTATATACTTTGTTATTATATTATTTCATTGTAAAAGCTTTTAATAGTTTTACAATTTAGCATTGACAACTACATTGCAGAGCATTTAATTAGGCTGCCATCTACCGTGATTTTTTTTTTTTTAATAGAAGAGGGGGCAAACGGACAGTCGGTTCACCTGATGGTAAGTAGAGATATCATATAGAACAATTAGAAAAAGACTTTTCAAGTTAAAGTACTATTACTTTAGTACTATTTTTTATTCTGTGGTACTATTTAAAAAGACTTTACTTATTACATAAACACCACGAATATATTATGCTCCACTGAAGAAGAAAGCAGGATTTTATGATCAGATTGATGTTTTTTGAACCACCAACCAGAAATTATTTATTTGATAACAAAATAGTCTTTTAAAAATATATTGACCTTATTTTATTCGATTTACATGATTAGTGGGTACCTAATACATTTACATCAAAAGTATTTTAAGAGTTTATAGAATGAAAATATTCGGGAAAAAGGGGTTAAAAGTTCTGAAAAGAACAGATCCGGATCTGTTGAGCAACAGGGCACCACGACGGCTAATCAGTCCCCCAAGGGACCTACGCCACCTCCACAAAGGGGTTGTCCCGCACCATAGAACAACAAGAGCCGTCTTTCCCACTGGGCACTCTGGGCACGTGCCCAAGGCATCTATGAGACCCCATTATTTCCATCAGAATATGATTGAGTGATATAAAAAAATATGTTTGTAGATTAGAATACCTAGTACTGCCCTTATTACTAGGTTTATTGTTCTCTAGTCGAAAAATGAAGCTCACAGATCTTAAAATTGTTGTTTCCGTCGGGGCCCCATTATCCTACTGCCCATGGGCCCTGACAAGTTAAAGGGGGCACTCTCCCAACGTCGGGATAGTGCAATGGGGTGAGGTTCCCATCCTCGCCCCTTGTCCCCTCTTCTTATAAGAGGGCTACAAAGAGCAGCTCCATCGGTTCAATTGGCCTCCCCCAAGGTGCTGGGTTTACCTTAGGCTACTGAGCCCCAACGCCACGACAAGGCTTGAAGTTTGAACCATGGTGGAGAAAAGAACAGATCCTCTCACAGCCTCTAGTCACGTGCATTGAATTACGTGAAGATCGTTTCGACGTACGTTTTTTGTTCAATAAGTTGTTTCATTATAATGATTTACTCATTAAACAATTAAAACTTAAATTTCACGTAAAATTCATAAAACAATATAAAAAATACTATCGCGGTACGTCGGATGTGAAACATGTTATTATTGTAATTTATAATTAATGAAAATATATAACGAAAAATGTAATACAATAAACAAAATAAATAATATGTAATTCTATACTGTGTCTGTGCAGGACGACGCAGCAGACCACCAAACAATTTAATCAGAATATGTACATAGTATTTGATCTGATTATTAAAAGTAAATAGTGTGATTATAACTATAATAAGGATAGACAAAAGTATAGGTAATAGGTCTAGTAAGAAACTAAGTGTCATGTAATTGACTCACCCCAAACCGGTTGTGGGTAAACCGATAATAGCTTGGTATCCCTTTCATTTTACATAGGAGTAAGAAAGATACAATATGGTATGTTTTGTAAATGTCTAAAAAGAATGGTTTAATTATGTTTTCATAAGTAATGCTAATTCATGTACATTATAGGTGGAAAGTAACTGTAAAGTTTAGACTGCGTAATAAAGATAGTATATATAACTACCTCTCGCTCTAGCAGTTATTAGAAAGGATAGGCTATAGGATTAAAGCGAGAGGGAGATAAGGCGAGCTCTGAATAGTCAATCGGCAATAAAATTGGTGAAAAGATTTGTATAAATATCGGGCCGATTTTACGCTCGTCAGTTCGTATTAGGATACTACTACTATCTAATAGTAAGTAATGAAGAAATACTATGAAGAGGAACAAAAGAAAGAATTCTGAAGAAAATTATTATATAGCGTACTTACATATTTATATACGATATGAAAGCGCACACAAAAAGGAATCGAGAACGGCGGCGCAGTAGGGTCATCTTCGTGACGTTGTCATATCGTTCTTCGTCACGGCATTCAGGTCATGGAGTATAAATATGATAGAAGTAAGGAGGACCGTCTGATATGCGTCGACAAGTTGAAAAGCCGCAAACAACAATTTCATTAACCGTCTACAATGGCGCTAGTGTAGCAAGTGGAAGGATTGCTTGGTGATGTTACCTACGGCTATAGGTGATAATACTCTATATCTTAGAATAATAACACTATAGAAACCAAGTCCGCGCGCCCATTTTGAACACCTTTGATGGAGCCAATAATGGCTCCAAACGCCGGCCCGCTCCGTAGTCTTCAATGTCAAAGTGAGTCGAACGTGTCTTACGAAAAAAAAATATTATGACAATTTGTGCAGTTAAATTGTATCACAATACATCTGAATAACAAAATAAATGTAATAACATCACTTTTCACAGGAAATCTTTCAATATTTCGTAGGTAGTACATATGTAATTAATTAGGTACATACGTATGTAATTAATTACGTTTAAAAAGCTCTATATAGTTTGTGGTGTGAACATAAACTTATGACTAGCCGGCTATACTTAGATTTATATTCGAGGAAATGTTTATGTTGGTTACTTCTATCATTACCCGGCTTAACTTAAGTGTAATTGTAGTACCCTGGCTAAAAATGGAGAAGCAAATAAAAAAGGAAACGGTATAATAATGTTCACTACTTATTTCGAAACGAAAACTTTTACAAAAAAATAATCAATTTCATTACACAAACTTATGTAGGTATACAAAATTACAAAATAAAACTTCTGCTTATATATTAAATAAATAGACATATATTACATAAAAACTAAAAACTTGGTTATTTGAATTTTTCACATAAATTTTGAGGTTAGGTAGTTGAAAAAAAGTGTAAATACAAAAGCTAGCAAAAGTTGTGAATCTTTTTATTACATACAACTTTGCCATCCAACTTTTATCCATGGTAGGTACTTGTACTTTTGCCGTAAATCGAGATTAACCGTTTTTTACCATTAGACTCCCCCCCCCCTTCCACTTTCCCGCCCTCAGATCACCCGTAAATTAATTTCACTTTCATTTTTGCTATTTTCTCTTTCTTTTCCAATGGGGCTCATCCTACTATGTTTTTTTCTGTTTCAAATTATTGACACTGGTGTCGTGAATGAATTTTATTTATTTTTATTACAACCGATTTTATAAAGTCGCTTTTGTAACTGGCAACAATTGTATGATCACTGTGATTGGTCGTATATAATATCCCATTTAACTTCTCCTTCATCTTCTGTTTTTCTCGCCAACCGCTTGCAGAAGCGTGGTTATCGCTGATTGGTTGACAATCAAATCGAACGACCAATCACAGTGATCCTACAATTGTTATATCTCTCTTATTCCAAAATTCCACAAATTATGTGGTACTTTGGAATAAAAGAGATGTAACAATGCACCGATAGTTTTTATTTTGTAAAATTGATTATAACCAGTATTTAAAAGTTAATAGAATTAGGTAGTGATCACATACTTTATTAGTATTCTAGCAACTATCTAACATTATTTAAAGACTCACGGTGTAACGTTATACGTACATAATTCATATGACTATCCTAAAGTACACTTAAATTTAATATTTACAATACATACCTAAAACTAATTAAAATCACTACTAAATTAAATCTTACGTTTAAATATAAAACACAATTTTATTTTATCTTATTTTACACAACACAAATCATAATAATATTAATGATTAAAATTGGCTATTTACATTAATAAAACTATAAACAGTTCCTATAATGCAACAGGAATTCATCAAGCGGCATTTTAGTACTCGCGCGATGCAACATTTTAGCGCTCCAAGTGGATCTTTTGTTTAGGACAAGTTAAAACTGCGGTACCGGTCGCCGCGTCATTCATTTTTCCTCGATCTAGTTTGCGAGAACGCACGTCACATTAATTATTGCTACTTATGGTCTCTAATACGGAGAAGAATAATTTAATTTAACCCTTAACCGTAAAATATAATATTAATCTTCGTCGTCGCTAGGCGTTCCTCGAACTAAATACATATTAAATAATATAAGTGTAAATAATATATATGTAATAATGTTTGTATTCTACAGTAATTGTTAATGATAATATAAATCACATTTAAATAGATTTTGGATGGTCATAGATTTCATCATCTTTTAATTATTATTCTACCCTCAGTTTTTTAATAATTTCTAAATAACGTAAATTTCATTACAAATTAACTTATTTATCAAAATGGTAATCTCCGTTTCTGATTTTCATAATTCCACGGCACTACTACTACAATTTAGGTACTTTTCTTTTTATCGCAGTGCCCGTGGATGTTCGCAAAATGTACTGGACCGCTTGTCTATTGTATTTTGATGGCGCGTTCCAGGGTTCCAAGCTTAGGTTCAATGCTTGGATTCAACGCTTGGAATCAACGCTTGGCTTCACCGCTCGGGTTGCCGTTTCGGCCGGTTTTCTTCACACCTTCACCACAACCACAAAAATACTCTCCGCCGGGTTCCCGCCTTCGGTCGTCAGCGGATTCCACAACGCGACTCCCGGGATCACCAACATACGGCGTGACACAGGAGAGTATCTGAACCGAAGAGGTATAGGAACTTGTGTGGATTAAGTGCTCAACCCCGCCCTGTATCAATTTTAATCACATCACCGGGGCGAGTAAATTGAAATAAATGGTACTCTGCTTCTCATTTATCACTCATTTTAGTAGAACAGGGAAACCGTGACAACGGTAATATTAAAAATGAAATAAGTACTTATATTTTATAAAACTGATCTACTCGTCATTATTAGTTTCTTGTTGTTGCATAAACTAATCAAGTCTTCATATTTCACTTCAGTTGATAGGATATTCATTGTCGAGTATAGCTGAGTACCGAGTTGCAGTAGTCAAAAATATTTCTGTTTTTATGTATTAATATTGTCTCACTCGAATCACAGAATCACACCCATGTGCCATGTATATAATACATCCATTTTACACTATAATCTATCTGAACGACCTAAAACCTAAGATAAAGCATCAAATAGATTTGACAAGCTAATAACGATACCGTATTGAAACGAGATAACAACATACGAAAAACTCCAAGAGTGACAGAGACATAGACACTTTCTTTTGTCTTTGTCAGAATATCACTCTTTGTTTGTTGGGCATAACAATGATGTGCCCAACAAAAAAATAACCGACTAAACTTGAATGCCATACAAACATTCTCACTAGAAAAATAATTTGTCAAATATCCGCCATTTTGTACTATTTTTTAATTTGGTCGGTTTATAAAAATATGGTGATGCCAGTTTTGTTATAGGCAGATTACCCAAGAATATGATATTATATAAAAGGGTGACTGGAATCTTCAAAATAAACAATTATAAATAATATGTTTATTTCTATCATAAAAGCCTAAATACTATTGATCATACATATTAAGAGGATGTTGGCTTTCTTTTTTGTCATTTATGTTTTAGCGGCTTATTTGTAATAAAAAATAAACATATTTTCGATAATCATTAACAATCCAGCTGTCTTAAATTACAATAAATGTTTGGGTATGGCTCATGCCTATAGTTATCTATCAATCCTTTCCAGTATTTTTTATTTTGAATAAACTTGTTTCAAGAAAAAAAGTGGACTTGTCATGCATGTGGTATCCCTGCAAAAATATGCCTGTCCCTTTCGGGTATACGCAAATGTCAATTCCATTGGATACTTGTTCCTAGCCTAAAACACTACGTTGGTAATCCCCTACTAGCTTGTCTGTACCTGATTGGATGTTGCCATTTTTTTTTTCTTTTGCGCCGGGAAATGCTCTGAGGCATCCCGCCTGGGGAGTGGGTCTCCCCAGTTGGGTATGTGGGACTCGCTGCGCCCGAAATATGGCAAATGGACGCAGCTCTACCCACAAAAACCCGGCAGAGTGCCACCAGTGCCGTCTTGGTGAGGTGTCCCGGATCTGTTAAGCTAACAGGGCACCTCGACCGCTAGTCAGAGCCGAGAGCCCCCTCGGCTCAATTGGCTTCGCCCAAGGTGCTGGGCTCACCCTAGAATACTGAGCCCCACTGCCACGTCAAGGTCTGAACCATGGTGGGGCTGCCATATATACATAAAATTATATATTATAAAATTAATATTTAATAAATAAAATGTAGCAAAATTTAAAATAGGTCACGTGATAATAAACGGAAATGACGTCACCTGTTCCTATTTAGCGGAAGCGGAAGAATATTGACGTACTTTTATACACCATTTTCCGTACGCAGTACATATTCTAAAAGCTAATTTTCAGGCGTTTTGACAGTATACACACACATAGGCACCGTACAACAATTATAAAACTTAGAAGCCATTTTTTATTAACGACAACTAGAATCATTTTATCATTTTTACGATGTTTAACAACATATGACGTCACGAGACAAGTGTTAGCGTTTTGGAGCGAAATTTAAATAAATATAAAATGTAATAAATATAAAATGCAAGATTCTATAGGCATTAGACGTATTTAAGCAAAAGTAATAATATTTAGGCCTCTATTAGATATTTATAAATGATCTATAAACATTTATGAAAAATGTCAACATCCCTATAGTGATTATAGTATCGATAGTCAAGGACTGTCGATACTGTCGATAGTGTATCGATATTTAAGTACACTACTACTTACTAGACACTACGTTTCTACTTTCTGGTATTTGAGTTTTTCTACGCGTGAATTGAGAACTGACAACTCGCTGATTGCCTGCTGCCGTAAAATAATTAAAAGCTCAAAGTAATTTACATTGAATTGTTGGTTAAAATGCAGAAAATATATATTATACTTCTCCTATCAATATCATCATGTTTAAGCAAGCCACAAGTTGAAACAAAAGGTAAGTAAAAATCTATCCACAATCAATTGCGTTCTATTGGAATTTTTGTCTTAAATATTACAGTTACAAGAAAAACAAGTTCTATGTTTACTGCATGATTATAATATTGCACAATTCCGGACTTCGATTTTGTCACGAATCACATTATCTTTACAATTCAAGATTTTTTGCTTGTTGCTATATTTAACTATATTATTTTTCGTCTATTTTATAGTAGCCGCCATCTTTTTATTAAACGAAAAAAATATAAATAAAATATTGAACAAATTTTAATTCAGATTTTGTTTTCGCATATAATTCTTTTCAAGTTTTCTTATTAAATGTTAGTATACGTATTATTTAATCAATTGTTTAAGTTTGTTGTTACTCCCATTATTCTTTTTTTCTCTTGTATTATTTAAAACCGCGCTTAAACTAACGAATTTTTGCTGAGTTCTTTGCTTGGTCATTTCGACGATATTAAATAAAAAGAACAGTTCCGATAATAACCCCGAGATACAATTTAATCGAGGAGCGTAAATCCTTTAAAATGAAAAAAATATTTAAATTGTGGTCAATACATAATATACATAGGTATAATTAAATTAGACTGTATGTTCTTGGTCTAATTGAAGAGCATAAACGTCAGCAAAGACAATTTTCCTTTGTTGTTACTTTTAAAAAAAATTACACTCATGGGAATTACACTTTATCACTACTATAATTCCTCATTTTATTTATAAGTAATGAGCCTCCTGTTGGTTTAAAATCTTTGTTCGTTCGATCTGACCCATTCATTGAGGTCAAACTACTTATACGATAATTGCTATTTATTCTCACTACAATAGCAGTCTCTTTATTTCTTTTGCGTCGAGTAATGATCTTTGGCATCCCGCGGGGGAGGGGGGACTGTCCAGGCGGGTATTTGGGACTCGCGGCGCCCGAAAGATGGTAAGGTAGACGCAGCTCTAGCCACTAAAAGCCACCAATGCCGCCTTTGATGAGGTGCCCCGGATCTGTTGAGCAACAGGACACCTTGATGGCTAGTCAGTCCCCCAAGTGACTGATGCCACCCCCACAGTGGGGTTGTCGTGCACCACAGAAGAACCCCTCCCAACATTGAGACAGTGCAATGGGGTGAGGTTACCATACTCGCCCCTTGTCGTCCCTGCTCTCTTGTCTCCTTATAAGAGGGGTACAAAGACCAGCTCCCTCGAGCTTCGCCCAAGGTGTTGGGTTCACTTTAGGCTACTGAGCCCCACCACCACGACAAGGCTTGAAACATGTTGGGAAAGTACAATAGCAGTCAACCATGATCCATATTTAATTGTAATATCTTTGGACTCCTCTATAGTAATAGATTCCCAATCTAACACTAAGAAATACACATATTTCCTTATAACAAATGTAAAAGCAGCATTAGTTTTTAAAAATTGTAACATCAACATAGCAAAAGGAACACTTTAAAAGATACATAAGCCATAAATAAATAAATGAACTAATAATATATTAAATAAAATAATAGGGACAATCTTTCAAAGGTTATAAATATAATTATAAAAGGCATCATGACTGTAACAGCATACTTTTTATATTATTTCCCAGTATAGATTAAAAACTATTGATAATATAAGGTTTGTAAATACAAAGAAAAAAGATTTTGCTCTACTAGAAATTCTTCATTGCATATTGGATAATATGCTGTTTAAAAAAAAGTTGAAACAACTAAAATTTTATATTCAATAATTTTATTGTATTAACAACAAATTCTTGAAATAAGAGAATTACAAAGAATACCAATCTAAAGTCGAAGATGTTTAAGATGGCTATGTACCATCTACATGGGATGCATCCAATAATAAATATAATAAAAAAAGTCTTGTGTATAAAAATAAGCATACTTTATGGCTTCGTCAACACTTTCCTAGTAAATTGGACTAATTAAATTATTGATGAATCTATGGTGCTACTTGGAATACCTTACTTGTAAACAAACCTTCTGATTCTATTTGCAATAAATATTTATTTTTTATTTGTAGGCCAAGGACATGGATTTTCCTTTTTTATTATCCAATGTTATTCTTACACTCATTTTAGTATTGTAAAATATTAAGGTATTAATTTCCTACTGTAAAATATTAATTTCCTACTTTTCAGATGTGCCACAACCACCTAAACCGCTAACAAATCAGGCAACAGCTGAAGCAACAAAAGCTGAAGTTGCTGTTTCCCCTACATCAACAACAACTGTCGCACCCCCTATTTTGGAGTCAACTAAACCAACAGAAAATGTTACCCATAATGGTAATGTAACAAAGGCTGAAATATCAAGTACTCCACAAACTGCATCAAACAATTCTAGTGCTAAAGACGCAAATAACAATACAAGTGACAAAAAGGAAGAAGTACCTGCTAAAACTGATGTAAAGAATAAAGAATCTCAAAATGTCACTGTGATACCGGCTGCTAATGAACAGAGCCCTAAAACTGAGGCACCGCCAGCACACGAAACCAAGCCTAAAGTCAACCCGACTACACCAAAAACTGATGTAACATCAAAACCTAACGCAACTATTACCTCTACGGTAGCTCCAAAGGCTGATGGAGAAAAACCAACCCTTCAAGCAAGAGGGTAAGTTGCTTATTATTTAGGTAGTCATTTAAATATTTGGTTTTTTAATATGTAAATATACGATATTTCCAAATGGAATATCACCAAACTGGTAGATTTAAAGATATATGACAACATCATAATTATCAGCGCTTTTCCATAAACTGCTTTAAATGAACTCCAATAATTATTTTTTATAAGATTTTAAATTAACATGACTATTTTCATAACTAAAATTATTCTCGAAGCTTGATGATGAGTCTCGTGAACAAGACATTCATTGATAATGTTGAAATATTGAGCTCTACAAAATAAATGTGAAAAACATGGTAAATACTAGATAATCCCACTTTAAATTATTTAGTAATCCAATAAAATTATTTACCAAAAAATAATAAAACTATATTGTTTAATGTTATTTTTTTAATGACTGCTTATATTTTGTTTCAGGTTTGATGGACCGAGCTTTATTGGAGGCATAATTTTGACCCTGGGTCTCTTAGCTATTGGTTTTATGGGCTTTAAATATTACAAAAACCAAACTGAGAGGAACTATCATACTCTTTAAGCAATCCTATAATTATATCAATTGTTAGTGCACATACATTATGTATCCTTTTTAAAACACTGAACTGAGATTAATTTTAAAATTACAATTTTTTATGTGCACTTCATTGGAAGAGTATTTGGTTTGTTATGTCAATAAACAGGGTTTTTATTTAAAGCTTTTAAAAATTGTACCCAGATGTTCATATTATATGATATTTTTTACTTTTTCTTTCGAATTTATAATATTAAGTTTCATCTCAAAACTTAGGCTTAAGTTAAAGTTTCCAATATATGTGCATTTGTGTTTTTTTTTTCTTTTCATTTTAATATGATGTAAATATTTGAAATACTTATGTTGTAGGATTCCCTGAATAAAAAATGCCTAAATAGTATAATTTAATATGTACCTTTATTGGTAAATGAAAAAGTTAGAATTTATGATTTGTTTAAAATTTTATAGTATATAATATGTGTATCCAGAGAGCAGTTATGAGTGCAATTAAATAATGAGCTTTTGATGTTTCTATATTAATTATTCTGTGTCATGTCTAAAAACACTGTTTCTTAGACATACAGGAAATTCACTATGCCTCTACACAGCAGATTAGAAATAAGCAAAATAATCTTAGGTAATTGTGATAAATATATATTTGTACATTGATTTGGTACAAACTTGTATGGCAATTATAAACCACAAATATCTCAACTCTTAACTTGAATCTCTTATTTTATTATAATTGTTTGTGCCAAATCAATTGAATGTTTTTCATGGTTTTGTAAACTTGGGAAAGTTGATTCCATCCTAAAGTGCTCTTAAATCTGATCTATATACGATTAATTCAGAAATGTAAAACTCACGTCACAGTCAATAGCTATATAAATAAAGTATATTAAATAAATAAGTGGTTTTATTAAGTCCCATTATAATGATATTCAACTGCTCACAATTAAACCAAAGATGAAGAAATTATTTTTGCTGCTGCTGCTGCACCGGTGCCTTACATTACACTGGTTATTGTTTGTCATCAATATCAGTCTCCGTCCACTGCTGGACATAGACCCCTTTCGATGAACGCTAAGACGGCGCATCTCTCGCCACGCGCATCAAACCATATATAAATAGAATTATTAGTATCTTAGCATTCAATGCTCCGATATTTGTAATATAGGCGCTACAATGCGCCTCCAGTAACGCCCTTGTGCTTTGTGTCGGGTTCAGGGTGAGAACCTGAGCCCAGTAAGACATGTTCTATAGGTATAAATAACTCATGATTAGGCACAAAAAAGTCCGCGATGGTATACACACGGGGCCCCATTATTACTATCAGAATATGATAGAGTATTATTTTAGTCCAAAAAATAGGCTCACAGATCTCACAATTGTTGTTTTCGTCAGGGGTCCCCTTATCCTAGTGCCCAGGGCCCCCTATAGGTTAAAGAGGGCACAGTATACACCTAACTAAAGTTAAGCAACCATAACAGTTGTTTGTTTAAAATTTTAAGTTCAAATAGGATGGAATCTAATAGTGGTGAAATTGGTATCAGCATATAATACGTGGACGTGCTGCGCGCGATCCAAAACAAGTGTCCACACCAGACGATCCATGCGCTCCGATCGCACGCGGCAGGAGCACGATCCAAAGACGCATTAGCCGGGTCCTCACCAGACTATCCAATTTTGGATCGGTGATCCGGGACGGATCATGGGTCGTACTCCACGCTCCCATAGTCAGAAGGTTGAATTCTTGTGATCCTGTAGTGCGGCACCCCGATCCAACGTGCTCCAGCTGATCCGCGGAATTTAATAACAATTTTGGTTTTAATTGGTAGGGGATGAAGCGATACAACAAACACTATAGCGGCTTTTTATGCGGAAATGTGTAGATTTCGAGAAATTAACTTTCGAAGTTTGTGTAGTTTTATTAGATTTTAAGAAGCATAGAAATATTAAAAACAGTCCAATATCTGTGATAAGAAGTTATACTATTTCATTTTTGCACATCGTGGCAGCGGCCGGCGAAGCGCCTGATCCGACTTTACACAATAATTATTATTTATTGTTGAAGAATTGTTTTTTTTTTCAAATAGGTACATAGGTGTTTCCCAATCCGTGGATATACAAATTTGTTTTTTAAATTATACCGTAGTATCTGGCTGCTTTATTCTATTTTTTAACTGTTTTTGTATTTTTCTTCACTGTCTTTACCGTTCCTAGAAGGAGGAGATGTGAGGTGGAGTGATTCTTGTCCCCTTATTCCTCTGCCCTCTTCCCCTAGGGAAGAGGGTAGGAGAGGGAAGGTCTAGGAAACGATTGTTACTTTCGACTCGCCGCTATTTTTGTACCCGGTCTTAATCTTAATCTTAATATTTAATCATTATTTTAAGAAATACCAGTGTCAAAAGGTCAATACAAATTAAACACAAATAATATTGTTATTGTATATATCTGAAATAAAACATGATTTTCTCATGATTATTCTCATATTATGAACCATTTTTAAAGCCTATACAATAGGTGATCGAAACAAAATATATTATTATCAATGAATTTCAATTATTCCAACAATATTTCTTCTGTATAGGTACGGACCCCACCAACTCATTTAGTAAAAGATCAGGTCAAACATTATTGAAACAGCTTCATCAGCTATCTGGAGGTTTAGACAACAGCTAAAGACTACAATTGGCTTCTTTCCCTAGCATAGCATAAAATATAAACACGCACCCATAGGCACTGCCTGTGCACTACTAAACATCGAATTAATTTAAAATTTTGCACACATGAAAACTGATGACAATGCAATAATTAAATATGTTTTATGATGTTTACCAGGACTTTAAGGATTCGCGATTGATTATTTATTGTAAACTAAAATCACGCCTATGTTCAGCAGTGTACGGAGGTGATGATGGTGATAGAAGATCACGTCGTAACAATCAATCTAATTAAGAAATCGAAAATAAATAAAAGTTTTAAAAACTATAAAATGCGCTAAAACTAAAAAAAGTTAAAGCGAGTGAACAAGATAGGTGTCAATACAAAAATTTTGAAGCCTTCAAGCCTATGCGTTTTTATAATAAAATAAATGGTAAGTATGTTATTCACTGTATTGCTATTGCAATGCTATTAATCCTAGGCCCTGCAGCCGAGACTGCCAATAGCAGACAGGATAACAAAAAATGTTATAACCTTGAGGAGAAACAAAGAAACAAATCAGAGATGGAATGGCATAAGGTTCAAGAGTGGAGGCCGCGTTTGGGTAGACGAAGTGTTGGTCGGCCACTAACCAGGTGGGAAGTCGATCTCCGTACAGTGGCCGGTCCGTGTTGGATGCGAGTAGCGAGGGATCGGTCGTCTTGGCGTTCTTTGAGGGAGGCCTATGTTCAGCAGTGGACGGATAGAGGCTGATGATGATGATGATGATGATGGCATGAAGAGCTGCAGACAGTCGAAATTCTTCATCTCGACGCTTGACAGCAAGAAGACTAAAGAGCTGCTTAAACTCAATAGGAACAACATCAGAACAGTTGTAGAAATATTGACAGGACACTGCCCACTCAACAGACACCTGTCAATAATGAAGCTAACAGAGGATCCTCTATGCCCTAAATGCAAAGAGAAAGAAGAAACCATTCTGCACTTAATAACGGAATGCCCAGCATTTGCATACCCAAAATGGAAGCTGTTTGGAGTGGACGAGCTAAAGAAAGAACATTTAGTGTACCTAACTATAAGTCAGCTAAGTAGTTTTTGTAGGTCAACATGTAGGATTGAGGGGGTGATATCGGAGGGGCAATTGGTAACCCATGCCCGCATCTAATCCCAGAGGCGAGCTTGAGGAATTGGGTGAAATGGTCCCGGTAATGAGGACTGATCACCCGTCTGGCCTCGCTGGTGTCCCCACCCTTAAATAATAATGCTATTAAAAAAAGATTGTTTTTTTAGTATATTCACTTACAAAGTATATCTTGCATAATACCTATTACAAACAAGTACCCACCTAAATGTTAATGATACTTCAGTTATTTTAATGAGTGTCACAGAACTAATTACAGTTTATACATTAACAAATGTGAAAAGTTGGTATATAGATTTGCTAACACTTGGCCCCACATTTCGAGATACATTATTATACTTTAAATTAGCAAGCAATAACTCTCCCTCTTTTTTACAACAATTTTCATACGCTTTGAAAAGTGCACATGGTGTCCTATAGTTATTTGTTATAGCCAATGCTTTTTCTACCGACATCCCTTTCAGTTGAAGCAACAGTTTTACGAAAGTATCTGTAACTGTTAGTGCTTTATTTTTCACAGAGGACTTATTGAAAAATTCAAAAGTCATGAGTGTATCGTTTGTTGGTTCATGATTATGCCCTCTCAAATTTTTATCCTGAAACAAATATTTTTTTAAAATGTTAATTGAAAAACAGTCATTTTTTTTATTTCATTTATTTATTGTGCGTTTTTTTATGGTGCGGTTACAACAAAAGCCCACCAATAAATGTTTCACACCATTTTTTTTTCTAAAATCCAAATACTTACAGATTAGATAAGTCATTACATACCTTATATTCACATATCAGTCTTTTTGTTAACATTGCGAGAAATCTTGCAGAGTTGGTGAATGAGTTGGTCATGTGTACTTTAAATCCGTCTTGGACTCTTGTATTAGCTAATGCCTGCATTAGAGACTGTACAGGCAGTCCCACATGTTTATTACTGCCATAACTTTCAACCATGTATGTTACATTTTTCAGTCCACATTTCCTCAATCTAAATTTCTGCTCATGGAACCTTCCGTCTTTTATACTCGCTCCTAAATCATCCATTCTTTTTCGTTCTACAATATATGGAAGAACAAATTCTATTTTATTGACTTTATCTCTTGCTATCCATGTGAAGTCACCTACTTTTAAGCTTCTATACTCATGCTTGAGATCAGGAATTTTTTTAAACTGGGCCACTGTTGGATCATTCTTTTTTGATAGTCTGTAATAATTATGAAAGATGTATAAATATTATTTACCAAAAATTATATATTAGTAGGTACATAATATGACATTAGTCCATACATAAAGAGTCCAAATCAAATCAAATTTTTTTTATTCTAAATACCAGTACCCATCAAGTATCTTTTTGAATGTCAATTGAACCGGTGGTAGACCGGTTCCAAGGCAAGCCCACTGAGAAAAACCGGCGAAAAAAAATTAACAAATAATCTCTTCAAATAATATGTATTCTATAACAATTTTTACATCTTATCCTAAAAAGCCTGGGAGGAACGCCCTATTCCCAAGGTGTGGTATTTTCCATGAAATCTTTTAGTTTATAAATAACTTTTTGAATGTATTAATGGACAGCTTTTGAACGTTTTCTGGGAGTCCCAACTCCTAGTATGTGTTAAAGACAAAATGTAAAAAGATAAAAATCATGTTTCTTATATTTCAACTTTGAAATACACTAAAATAAAACTTAAACAATCATGACAAAATATTTATAATTACTAACCCACCAGTTTCGTTTTTATCTATTAGTAATATAATATCAAATGTTCCAGACTTCATTTCATGAACTACAGTTTCACTATGACATTGTTTAGAAGTAGTTGCCCTTTCAATTGTATATGTTTGTTGTATGTTTATGTTATGTTGTATATTTCCTTCATTTGTTTCAAAAGAATTTATCTCATCTGGACTTTTAAGAGAATTTCCAATTATGTTGTTGTCATTAAAAATTTTATCATTGACAGAAGGAATTTCGTTAGTTTCCTCTAATAACTTACAGGCTAATATCTTGCCTTGCTCTGTCAAAGAATAGGTGGCTTTTTTCCCGCCATGTCTATTAACCAATCCTTTTGTCACTAATTTAGACATGTTTGACCAGGCAGTGTAATAAGTGTCTGGTTTGGGCCTAACAAATGACTCTTCGCTGTATTTCTGAGAAATTTCAATCAGGTCATCTTTGTTTATTGACATATTCCTAGTTTCCGAACATTCTAATAATCCTAATAAAATTGCATAGCCACCAGATCTATGAACAGGTTTATACTGTTTTGATTTTAGGTTTTTATGGGGTTCAATTTTATCAGAATTGTCAGGTACCTCAGGTGGTTTATTTTGATAATTTGAGCAAGTAGAAAGAAAGGGTTCCTCGTTGCTACATGATTTTTGGTTTGGTTTTGCCCTAATCTTTGACTGATTATTGCTAGTATAAACTTCTAAGCGCTTATCTAAAAAGCTACAAAGTCTTTTATCAAATCCGGTTAAAATTGCACATTCTGCACCCGTCTGTAAAGGCAATGGGTACTTGGATAATGACGTCAGTGCTTCTTTTAACATAGGTTCTAGTTTGCTTTTTTTAATATTAGCTTCTTCGTGTAATTCTTCTAACCAGCTTTGAAACAACGGATTCGGTCGAGTCCTTTTGAATGTGATCCTTGTTTCATTAACCTCAGTCATTTTGCTTGGTCTTACTTTAAAAAATATCAATAATAATAATAATAAAATCGTCGTTTCCTAGATCTTTCTTTTTTTAGTTTCCTATGCTTTCAAGTTTCATTAAAGTTTTTATATTATCATAAAAGATAATTTATGGAATGACAACAGTAAACAGAGACATCACAAACATTTTAACCCAAACACCAACAACACTTTCACATTATTATACACCACTAGTCACTATTACACAAATAAAAAGAAACAAGGATGCTTGGCATAAGCGGCTATCAAGTTTAGTAAAATAACCGACCTAGAATCGCGCAAAAAAAGGATTAAAGAAATAACATTATTATTAATAATATCAAAACAACGGCTTTTGTTATTGTTGATTGTACAGTGCCACATACTTTTCTTGGCCGGCGGCTGAAATTGGTACTACCATCGGCATTTTGAAATGTCCGACTGACATTGTCAGTTAGCTCTCAAATACAACTTGCGGAGTTTTGTGTTTTGTGGTTTTTATGAACATCAAACATGCCTGGAGTATTGAAAAGCGATGGCAGAAGCATTGTTTTACGCGTTCCTTCTTTCATGAATGAAGAAAAACGCAACCAAGCGACAATTATACCATTACAAAAGTATATGAACGAGTTGCTGCCGCTACAGGTTAGTGTTACCAGCATAGATGGGGATGAATTTACCTATAGTCCATTTTTTTACAACTGTCCAATTTAGTAAACAAACCCTGTTATTACGTATTTTACGATCTTTCGGCATTTATCACTACCTTTCACGACATATTAGCTTACGGACATGTGTAAAACTCCATTTACTATTTATTTTACTGAAAACAAACATCATTTTATCATTTAAACACTTAAAAACTTAGAAAATACGATTATCGAAAGCACAGATAACTAATATTTTTCAATATGACATTTCATCATCTTTTTTTTATAAGGCCAATAGGGATGTGGTCAATATATTTTTAGAGGTGAAGTGAATAAGCGATTGAACAAAATGAACTATAAAAATAGACAGATTTCTTTACCTTTATTTAAAAATTTCATAAATTACATTTTGTTAATAAATTATAAAACAATGTTACAGTAATGCGATTTGTTATTAAGTTGTTACATATTGTTTTTTTTTTATATTGAGCGCAAAAAATGCTTATATAATATTGCAAATGTCAATCTTTTATAATACTAAAGTATTTATTGTAAGGATTTTATTTTTATTATGAATATTTCTGAATATCAATTTCATCCAGAACATTCAACACTATCCCATATAATATAAAAGCACATACCACTGACATAAGAGTCAACTGAAGTTTACAGAAATATTTTGTGGGACTTTAAAATGATTACTCAATGAGAACTTCATGAAAAATAATTGTATCAGTATTTTTGTTTATGATGTTCGAGACAGGGCGCCGCCCGCGCAAGGATTTTTGATCATAGTAAATACAAATAAGGTGACAATAATACTAGGATCGACTTTTTTTCTAGGCACTGGCTGCTCTATTATGTTAAATTTTTATTTTTATCGATTATTATACAATTAAGACTCTAAAATGAACAAAAATACCTCTAAGGCCACTTTTCTTTCCTTATCTTACAGAAATTGCGAAAGACTTAAAAGAGGAACTAATTTCTGACAGGTATTTTGTGTTTACGAAATATAAATTTGTAAATTTGTTTTTTATAAAGATGCTCGACTAAGATTTTCTTTACATTCTTCTTTTTTAAGAGAAATATTCAATTTATTATCAGTTTTAGAAATAATTCCAGCAACTTAGTATCGTTAAATATTTTAATAATAATGAATTTTACTTTTGTCTATGGCTCATTAATGTTTCTCATTCCTTTGCTCTTTGTGTCACTTCACTAAACTACACTATGACTCTATTTGTCTGTGGCCGGAAGTACGCGATATTTGTTTACCATTTTGGACACTTCTAAAAAAATGGACTATACGTATTAATGAAACGGAAACTTATTTACTTTTTTTATTACAGGCGTTAGTGAAAGGTCAGTGTGACGAATGGTAAATGAAAAGAAACGGGCCGATGAAACAGGGACAAAAGTTTCTACTCCGTGGAAAAGAAGAAAAAGAACTACAGGAAAGATAGAAGTCGACAACTTTGATCTCGGTATCATAAGAAGGAAAGTTCACGAATTTTACTCAGTTAAAAACGAAATTCCCACTTTACCGAAGTTACTTAATGTTCTTCGAGAAGAAATTGATTTTAAGGGGAGCCGAGAGACCCTACGGAAAATATTACATAAACTAGGATTTCGATACAAGAAGACCCAATCTAATAGTTCTTACTGAACGTAATGATATATCCGCATGGAGGGCGACATATTTACAAAAAATTCAGGAAAACGAACTTAGTGACAAAAAGAAACCTGTAGTTTTTTTGGACGAAACATATATTCACACTTCGCACACAGCTGGACAATGTTGGCAAAGTAATGAGGATGATGGTGTTCTGAACCCAGTTTCTAAAGGAAATAGATAATTATATAATATATTATTATATAATCGTCAATGCAGGAGGAGAAGCAACTTTTGTCAAGAATGCTTTACTCGTTTTCAAATCAAATACAAAAAGCGGTGATTATCATGATGAAACAACACAAATTTAAAAAAATAGGTCGCTGACAAGTTGCTTCCAAATTTGGATCAATGCAATGCAACTGCATTGCAATGCGGTTGCATTGCATTGATTTGCAATTGCAATGTAGAGCCATGCAACAATGGCTAACTGAAAAGAACGTGGAATTCCACGAAAGCTATACAAAACCTCAGCTTTATGAACTAATTAAAAGACACAAACCGGCACCAGAATACGAAATTGATAAATTGATGAAAGATAGTGGACACACGGTGCTAAGATTGCCACCATATCATTGCGATCTTAATGTAATAGAAATGATCTGCAGTTCAATGGAAATCAAGTACTAAAATGCCTCAGTTGATTGCAGAAGCCTTCGACAGAATATCTGTTGTAGAATGGAAAAAACATTGCGATCATGTAAAAAAAAATGAAAACAAATACAGAGAAAAATATGCGTTTTTAGATGAACCGTTCATTATAAGTTTGGCCAGCAATAGTGAAAGCGAAGGCAGTGATTCTGAAGATGAACATTTTGACAGTTCGGGAAATCAAATAATTGATGGAATTCGTCCTCTAAGAGTGTGATTCTTCAGATATTGTTTTGTTTGATCATAATTATTGTATCAAAATATGTATAGAGGCAAAACACGTGTAGAGTGCTTAAAATGATTTATTAATATTGCTCTTAGCAATAAGCCCGCTATTTGCACTGTTTTGTAATGTTTGTGTTTATTTTCTTTCTTGGTGCGTACAATAAATAATTTTACTATCCATCACCATTATTTATTTTTATTTCTTGCATTATTAATTACAATGACAAAGTTTTAATTATCGAACGGTTCCGATTGCTAGGTATCGTAAAATATATTATATTAATAGTACAGGTAACAAAACCTGTCATATGAGTAATAATCCTAAGTTTATGTCACATTTATTTTCCTAGAACTGTATTTTCTAGATATTAGTATGCATTGTTTTATTAAGACACTTCAATAAATTACTTATTAAGGTAGCCTGCATCACTTCAAATTTTTCCCCATATAATGGTTAATTTTTATTTACTAGCAATACATGACAATCCATGACAGCGACGCTCTTACCGGCCAAGAAAAGTTTGTGGCACTATAATTTGTAAATTGTTTGATGATATTTGATGCAGCGTGCTGCGTGACCACTTTTTCATCACACAATCTACCAAAAATGTTGCCTAAATATACCAGAATCTACTAAGCTCTGTGTGAAATTCTACCTACTATTAATATTTAATTTTTTCTAGGTGTTTGGTATATAAAATAAAAATATTTATGTATAAAATAAACGTTGGTGCAACGAGGCACGAAACTAGTGTTGGAATAAATTGTGAATACAATTGTTTCAGTTTCCGTTACAGTGGAGAACATTTTGTTAATAATATAACGACCGCCTGATGCTTAAAATATAGAATATCTAATGTTGAGACCACAACCGACGCCAGGAGGCCGTGTGGTCACAGACTGCACGGTAGGCGGGGGGCAACCCCCCAATCCAAAGTGAGCCGAATGGGCTCACACTAATCCGTTGAAGCATTAGGGCCTTCGGGCCATTAGCATAGATCCATCCGAAAAAAAAAAAAAAAATCTAATGTTGAGACAGACAAATTAAAGATGCTCAGAGGAAAAACCATTTAGTGTGTCAGTCTTATTGGTAAGTTATTAATGGATTTAAGTGAATATTAATAATAATTTATTTTCTCTGTATAGAATGCAACTTTATAAATTTTAAATAAGTTATAGTTAAGTATATGGCCCCCAACGTAAATGTAACTGAGAAATTGACCTGAAATTGGAACCACATTTTCATATGTGAATGCTTCAATACAACGGTTTCTAATTCTACTGAATTTGTATTTAGAAAGTGAATGAGATTCTTTATCTAACATAGTGTAGTCCACTGCACTAGAATAATATTATTAATACAAATATGATATTTTTACATAAGAGTCCAGTATCTATGAAAAACTTTCAATAATTAAAAAAAAAAAAAAAATTAATATGTTGGGCCATCTCATTCCAAGAGCCTGTTCTTATGGTAACCAGACAACTGATACATACTTATATATTTCTAAATACATACATATTATAGATAAACTACACCTAGACACAGAACATATGATCATACTCATCACATTTCATTTGATCATTTGTCCTGGGTGGGAATTGAAACCACGACCTTCTGGTTAAGCAGTCAGGGTCACTAACCACTAGACCAACAGGCCAGTCACTTCCCCCACCATGATTCAGGCCTTGACGTGGCGGTGGGGCTCAATAGCCTAGGGTGAGCCCAGCACTTTGAGCGAAGCTAATTGAGCCGAGGGGGCTCTTTGTACCCCTCTTATAAGAAGAGGGGACATAAGAGCAAGGGGCGAGGATGGAAACCTCACCCCATTGTACTGTCCTGAGGTTAGGAGGGGTTGTTCTGTGGTGCGGGACAACCCCTCTGTGGAGGTGGCGATGGTCACTTGCGGGACTGACTAGCCGTCGAAGTGCCCTGTTAGCTTAACAAATACGGGGGAACCTCACCAAGGCGGCACTGGTGGCACTCCCGGGTTTTAGTGGGTAGAGCTGCGTCCACGTACCATCTTTCGGGCGCAGCGAGTCCCACATACCCGCCTGTGGAGACCCACTCCCCAGGCGGGATGCCTCAGAGCGTTTCCCGGCGTTAAAGAAAAAAAAGGGCCAGTTATTTCTATATGTAGATATGTTTTGAATATTCTTTTTTCTGTTTCAGCTGGTTGGCAGTTACAAAAAAAAGATCAATAGGCTAGTAGGACCAGGAAAGTATAAAGAAGATAAAGAAACATGAAAAATTAGGAAGAAACTTGTTTGTGAAAATTAATTTATTTAATTAAAAATAAATGATAAGTTCCTAAAAAATAAAGGTTTTTTTGCCCCGATTCTCTATCCTAAATTAATATAAAATAATCAATATTAAAGAGCAATTTCGGAAAAAAAAAACAGGCAGCATGGCCTTTGGTCTTAGCCTGTTCCAAAAGAAGAAGAAGGAACGATAAATAAACTTCAAACTCTATTTTGCCTGTCAGCGGGATGTCTGCGATCGTTGTTGATGAGTGCTGAGTGGTGCGTCTGAATACGTAGTATTCTCTATATAGTTTGTGCTGGAATGGTTGTGTCTTTTATTGTCGTGAAGTTGTGTGGATTTGAAAAAATCATGAATAAGCTAATTTAAAAACTACATAATGGTTTTTTGTATGTAAAACAGCAAGTGACTACAAAATATCAAAATGTCGCTCGAAATTCCTTTGATGAGCACCGATGAGGTAAAAGTAGTAAAAAAGTAATCGTTAACTTTATATTGTTTGTATCGCTCTAGAATTAGTGGCGTAATGATTATTAATTATACAGGTGATAGAACTTGATCCTGAACAACTACCCTCTGGTGATGAAGTACTCAGTATATTGCAGCAAGAACGATCCCATCTCAATGTCTGGATTAACGTCGCTGTAAGTAATTATAACCTGTATTATAATATGATACATTAATTTCTTACTAATGATTTAATAAATAGGTTTATTAAGTATTAAAGGCTCTAATGTTCATATAAATTTCATTAGTCATATTTTCTGACAAGGAAGCAAATAGTGATGTATGATGCATCTTTACTTATTAATACTAGCTGTTCCCGCGTTGAAAACCTCACCCCCGCAAGAGCTTTGCTAGTTAAAAAAATCTTAATCTATTGGTAAAGATCAGAAATTATGTCCAGTCATAATTTTTACAAGAAAACATTGTAATAATGTACAGTAATAATAATTGTAATAATGTAGTTTCTGGCAACTTTAAAAAAAAAAAATTAAATTAATATAATATCTCTATGATATAAATGTGAAATAGCAAACCTTAATCCTCTGATACGAACCTTCAATTTCAGCTTGCATATTATAAGCAAAAGAAAATCGATGACTTCCTTAAAATTCTGGAATCATCCCGTGTAGATGCAAAAATTGGTTATCGGGATTTTGAGAGGGATCAAATGCGAGCTCTGGATATGCTTGCCGCTTATTATGTCCAGGAAGCCAATAAAGAAAAGTCCAAGGACAAGAAAAAAGAGCTTTTTACAAAAGCAACACTCTTGTATACCATGGCAGATAAAATTATTATGTATGATCAAGTAAGTTGTTATTTTATATATTACTAGCTCCCTTGGAAACTAACTTTTAAGTAATTTAAAAATATACTCTAGTGAAGTGTGATAGTTTGAATATATAAAGGTTTTGGTATATATAATGAACAGGGGTGAAACCCAAGAGGCTATTAAGGCGGGTGAAATTCCATAAAACCCGTTCTTAGCTGACCTCTATTTAGCAGAAGCAATATTGTTACCAAATATTCTCAAAGAGATATTTATAAAAAAAACTAACGCTTACAGCTTTTTATTTTTGATATTTTATTGATTTAGCATATCTAACTATAAGCCAGCTAAGTAGTTTTTGTAGATCAACACGTAGGTTTGAGGGGGTGACACCGGAGAGGCAATTGGTAACCCGTCCCCGCATCTAAACCCAGAGGCGAGCCTGGGTAATTGGGTGAAATGGTCCCGTTAATGAGGACTGATCACCCATCTGGCCTTGCTGGTGTCCCCACCCTTAAATAATAATAAAAATAATAATAATAACGCTTACAGCTGTTGTTAAATGTGGATGTAGAGATTTTATAATTATATTCTTTATACATAATTTATATTGTGATTTATTAAATACAGATCACTGAAGACATTTTAGGTGTTTTATTGTTTTTCAATTAGTCATGTAATAAAATAATTAGTTACAACTCCTCTAGCAGAATAGAATTCATATATGAATATAGTATCAAAATTTCAACACATATAATATCAAATCAAAACACGAATAAACAGTTAATTAATTACAGAAAAATAAAATAGAATGAATAAGGATGGAGATTTCATGTAGTGCACAATCTTTTTTTTATTATATCATAGGAAGGCAAATGAGCAGTCGAAGCCTTTTGGCAACTATCAACACCCATACACATCGGCACAACCTGAGATTATGCAGATGCGTTGCTCTCCTTTTAACCTGTATTATGTGTGCAAGAGGTACCCCAGTCCCGGTCGTGCCCGACCAATTCGGTTGCAAAGCAGCATGGCTCTACCTCTTACTGTATATCCATATAATGTCATCATTTTAACATTTTATAAACAAATGTGTCCATTATTTTTCTAGAACCATTTACTTGGACGTGCATATTTCTGTCTACTGGAGGGTGATAAAATGGGACAAGCAGACACACAATTCAATTTTGTCTTGAACCAGTCACCTAACAATGTTCCATCTTTACTCGGGAAGGCTTGTATTGCTTTTAATCGTAAAGATTATAGAGGAGCATTGGCATTTTATAAAAAAGCATTACGGACAAACCCTAATAGTCCAGCCGCACTCCGCCTTGGTATGGGGCACTGTTTCATGAAGTTAAATAATCAAGAAAAAGCCAGGTATTTAGGCTTTTACTGTGGAGCTTTATTTACATTTATCTTTATTTAATATATTGAAATCATATTATAAAGGTTGTAATTGTATGTGGTGGTGAAAGTATTTTATATTACTGTTAAATAAATCTAAATTTCCGGATATTAAATATATAAAAGAAGATTATAAAAGTACCATTTTTCATAAACATGTATCCCTTAAAGTCCAAAGTCTAAGTTCCCTTTCATTAAGTTTACTTTTTAATGTGGTGTAGGTGCAAACAGAAATTGTTATTAGACTTATTATAGTAAAAAAGTTAATCACGGCATAATAAATTACTATACATTAGTTATTGTACATCTTATTGTATTGACTAATACTTTCTGTTGTAGAATGGCTTTTGAAAGGGCACTCCAATTAGATCCGGAGTGTGTTGGTGCATTAGTTGGTCTATCAATACTGAAATTAAACTTGCAAGAGAATGAATCTAACAAGATGGCGGTGATTATGTTGACAAAGGCTTATGTCATAGATCCAAAAAATCCTATGGTTTTAAATCATTTGGCAAATCACTTCTTCTTCAAGAAGGTAGGTATATTTAAAATTTAATTGCCCTGTGATATTGGGCGAGGTCCGCAGGAGACATTAGTAAAAATCAGGTGTTGCTAGTATACTGTCTTCTTTATTTAATCATACATCCTATTTATATCATATACCATCACAACCCTTATAATTATTATGGCAAAAGAAAACAATGATATTTTTTTATATTAAGTGCTCTTAGAGGCTAAAGTAGATTAAAAACATTAATATTAATGTTATTATACATTCAAATAAGATAGGAACAGCAGCAAATGTAATTTGTTGTTCTTTCTTAAAAGTCACTTAATATTTCAGGATTACAGTAAAGTGCAAAGGTTAGCTTTACATGCTTTCCACAACACAGAGAATGAAGCCATGAGGGCAGAGAGTTGTCATCATCTAGCGAGAGCTTTCCATGCGCAAGGGGACTGCGTGCAAGCATTCCAATATTATTACCAGGCCACACAGTTCGCACCTCCTAATTTCGTTCTACCACATTATGGTCTTGGACAAATGTACATTTATAGAGGTGACACTGAAAATGTAAGTTGTATATAACACTCACCTTGGCTTTACACAGAAAGTATGTAAAATGACATTTAATTGCAGAAGAAACAACAAAAGGAATTTTGTTAATCTAGATTCTTTAAATATTCACCAGATTACATACTAAGGGAAGATTATTTGCAAGTTTCATAAAATTTGTATCCAAGAACTTGTTCGTAATTTAAAAATACACATATGTACTCATATATCATTACAAAAATCTCTACTTATAGGCTGCACAATGTTTTGAGAAAGTTTTAAAAGCGCAACCAGGAAATTATGAGACTATGAAAATTCTTGGGTCGCTCTATGCCAACTCACCATCACAACTGCAAAGGGATATAGCGAGGCAGCACTTAAAGAAAGTTACGGAGCAGTTTCCAGACGATGTGGAAGCGTGGATTGAGTTAGCACAAATATTGGAACAGAATGATTTACAGGTATATCTCATTGCCGTTCCGCCGAATTATAATCTAAAATGCTAGGTACTGTTATTTAAGGATGGGGACACCAGCGAGACCAGACGGGTGATCAGTCCTCATCACCGGAACCATTTCACCCAAAAGCAATGCTATTGTTACTGTTAGTCTAGTTTACAAATTACAAGTGAAATACGTTTTTGTGAAATCTGGACAGCCTTCCTCTAATCCTATGAACGAGGTTTTTTTTTTATAAAATGTTGAATCGCAAATGGAAGTGTTCACCTTCTTCTATATTTTAGGGTTCTCTCAACGCCTACACGACAGCTATGAAGATTTTAAAAGAGAAAGTAAAAGCAGATATACCCGCTGAGATATTAAATAATGTAGCGGCTTTACATTACCGGCTCGGTAATTTGAATGAGGCCATGAAATATCTTGAGGAGGCATTGGAACGGTATGTAAATAAAATATATATACATTAGCTTATATCGGCTTATTATTAACAATCCCCACCATGGTTCGGGCCTTGTCGTGACGGTAGGGCTCAGTAGCCTAGGGTGAGCCCAGCAACTTGGGCAAAGCGAATTGAGCCAAGGGGGCTCTTTGTACCCCTCTTGTAAAAAGAGGGACAAAAGAGAAGGGGCTAGGACGGGAACCTCACTCCATTGTACTATCCTGACGTTGGGAAGGGTTATTCTGTGGTGCGGGACAAGCCCTCTGTGAAGGTGGCGTCGGTCCCATGAGGGACTGACTAGCCGTGGAGGTGCCCTGTTTGCTCAATAGATCTGGGGCACCTCGCCAAAGGCTGCATTAGTGGCACTCGCCGGGTTTTAGTGGACCACTTACAGTTTTCGGGCGCCGCGAGTCCCACATACCTGCCTGGGGAATCTCACTCCCCCGCGGGATGTCTCAGAGCAAAAAAATTACGATAGTTTTTATTTAGTGCCAAAACAATTCTTATTAAAAAAAACACATACAATTACCATTACTTAATTCTAATCCTTGAGATTTGAATCTGCATACTCCCAGAACTTGCAATAGGCCCTCAAACGATTGAGGATCTGTATTGGCAAACTTGATACTAATAGTTCGTCTGCAATGCATTTATTCAGTGTGGTGAATAAAAAAACTCTACCTCAATTAAATAATTTGTAAGACCATATATTTAATGTATTTAAATATTATAGGGAGAAAATGGAGGCAGAAACCTTGGACGCTCAATACTACAACAGTATAGCCGTGACCACTATGTACAATTTGGCTCGCCTGAACGAAGCCTTGTGCATGTACAATAAGGCCGATAAACTTTACAAGGACATATTGAAGGAACATCCCAATTACATTGATTGTTATTTAAGGTAAGTAATATTTAAGGGGCCGCCCATAAATTGTCACGTGTTAAGGGGGGTCAACTATGTGTAACATTGTGTGACAAGTTGTGGAAGGGGTCCTAGATTTTGTAACGTCACATTTTAACATCAAATTTATCTAAGTTTTTTTACTACTAACAGAATTGAAATTAAAATACATTTCGGAACTGCTATCTTGATTTAAACAATTATATAATATAACATATAATAATATATTATTATGATAAGTGACAAGGATGGAAGAGCGGGGTGGGGTCATGAAATTATTGTAACGTAATTTATGGATAGCCCTTTATATGAATTGGAACTCATTAAAATTACTTGGTGGATGGGCATAGTAAGACAATTTACTCCTATTTTTTTTTAAATCTTACAATAGATACATTTTAAATGTACAGGTTGGGTTGCATGGCCCGCGACAAGGGTCAGATATACGAGGCGTCAGACTGGTTCAAAGAGGCCCTGAAGGTGAACACGGAGCACCCTGACACGTGGTCGCTGCTGGGCAACCTGCATCTCGCGCAGCAGGAGTGGGGGCCCGGGCAGAAGAAGTTCGAGCGGATCCTTCAGAACCCCACCACATCCAGTGACGCATACTCGCTGATAGCGCTCGGTATGACGTTTATTCTTTTTAATTTTTCTTAAGGTTTCACACTCCTGGAGGTTATGCCAACTCTATATATAAGGTTTGGTAAAATCAATTACGGAAACTTTGGGCACGTGATCTATTGCTTGTGTAAAGACGTTTAGGCAAAAAAAAATTGAAATTCGAAAAAAAATAAAAATTAAAAAAAAACATTAAAAATTCGATTAATTTTAGTGCCTTACACAGTCAAAAAGAAAAACATATAAAAATACAAAATCAAATGAAATAAGTAGGTAATTATAAGATTATAAAAATAAGTAGAAATTAGATTATTATTTAAACTAGTAGGTATATGAAAAAAAAAACTTCTAAGTTAGTGATATAAAAAATAAATAATCATGAAATATTGTATTCAATTATTATAGTTTCGTAAGTCATTAACGGTTATATCCAGAGTATGTGACCAGTGATGCTTAATGAGAGATCTTTTATAGTACTAATGATGTTTTTGTTTTTAATTAATATCTCGATTTTAAATAAATCAATATTAATTAGTAATTTTAATGCCTAATAATAAAATTTATGGAAAGGAACCTTGCGTTACAAAAAAAAATTTAATTTAAAAATAAGATTGTTAAAAAATTATTACCCAGCACGCGACATACTTGAAATTTTACGGGAACCGCCTTGTACTTGTAGCTTTATACTTAAACTGCGGAGTGTGCCTTAAACCTGTTATTAACATATATATATAATAAATAACATAGATATATATATATAATAAAACGTTAAATATAATAACATAGATATATATATATATATCGGCGTCAACAACAACATGGGTAGTGTGTGTGGTCAGCATAGCCGATATCAGTGGGTTATTAATGAAACACTAGATCGTATATATCATCTTTTACTCTCAGTGTCATCATTACATAAGACAGCTCTCAGCGGCAGAACAAACTCTCCCTGACCTCTGACCTTCGTCTAGTTCTTTTACAATCAAGTCGGTAACATCAAATCCCATGGTTTACCAACGCATTAGTAAACGCGATAATCATAGAGTTGCAGACGTGTCCTTCTATTATCCAATTTACCATTCGATAATCATATTCGTGTTATTTCCAAGATAATCTCTGTAACGCAACCATCTATATCAATTTGACAATCACATCTCCACTTTGTTTTTATCCACAAGCATACTCCTTGGCGTTTACCAATGTGCCAGCGTTAAAACAGAAGTTATTTACAAAAGAGGTTTCACAAACAAGGTTGAAACCTATTTTATTATCAATTAGTTTCTATTCTCCGACATATATATTGGCGTTGAATATTTTCTTCTATGTAAATGTGGTCTATAAAGGATAGGAACCTCTGCTTCACAACAATCATGGTCTCAGGGTAATCCTTTTTGGACCTTAATGATGATATATTGTATGATTTGTTTGATGCACAGGTAATGTGTGGCTCCAAACGCTGCACCAGCCGTGCCGCGAGAAGGACCGCGAGAAGAGACACCAGGAGCGCGCGCTGGCCATGTACAAACAGGTGCTCAAGAACGACCCTAAGAATATCTGGGCCGCTAACGGCATCGGGTGTGTGTTGGCGCATAAGGTATGTGGTACATGCATCCCTTTTTTTTGTAAAGTTGGTTACATAAATATTTAACTAACTTATTTCTGTGATAACAAAATTGTTATCAACATTTTCTTGAGAACTTTTCAAATGAAGTATTCATCACATACGTCTACATCTAGTGGCAACTCATAAGGTCATGCAGATTTTCCAGCTCCAATTACTACCCCACCACAGTTCAGACCTTGTCGTGGCGATGGGGCTCAGTAACCTAGGGTAAACCCAGCACCTTGGGCCAAGCCAATTGTGCCGGGGGGGGGGGCTCTTTGTACCCCTCATAAGAAAAGGGGACAAAAGAGCAGTGGGCAAGGGGCGAGGACGGGAACCTCGCCCCATTCACATCAAAGGCACCTCACCAAAGGCGGCATTGGTGGCACTCGCCGGGTTTTAGTGGGTAGAGCTGCGTCCACTTACCAGCTATCGGGCGCAGCGAGTCCCACATGCCTGGGGAGACTCACTCCCCCGCGGAATGCCACAGAGCATTTCTCGGCGTTAAAGAAAAAAAAAGCTCCAAATACTACACTTATAACTCGGTACCGAAGTATTATCATTGTAGCATATATCCTAATATTTCTGGTCAGGCTATAACAAACTTGTACACTTAAAACACGTCAAATAAAGTAATCAGTAAAAATGTTGATAATAATAGAAGAAAAAAGAACTCCTAGAATGTACTCTCACTTAAGAAAAAACTTAGGGCGAGCTCTTTTGTCTATAAAAATATAATTCAACCATACCTACATTTGAAATTCTTATGAGCGATAAGAACTTAAAACACACCGGTAACACTTTCAGGGTTGCATAAACGAAGCGCGCGACATATTCGCTCAAGTGCGCGAGGCCACGGCTGACTTCCCCGACGTGTGGATGAACATCGCGCACGTTTACGTCGAGCAGAAGCAGTACATCAACGCGATACAGATGGTGGGTATATTTTAATATAATGTTCTAAGATAAACAAAGAAAAGGGAAAAAAAAAGGTTAAGTGTGTACAATTTTGTCGATTACGAACTCACTAGATTAAGGACGGAAAAGTGAAAAACATTAGAAACCTTGCAAAACTAGACACCATAACTAACAACATTTGTTCTACTTTGTGTACCCAGTTATTTGAGTACTTTTTGGCATTGGATCTAAAACTATATACGCTTTTCTAATTCCCTTAGATATGAAATTAAGGAAGTAGTTATGATATATCTCAAGGACGAATAATTCGTGGCTTATTTTAAAGTTACACTTTTTAATTTACAGTTTCTGCAAGTGTTTATTTATTGTCTTAATTAACACATATCGTGGCCATCATAGATACATTAAAATATAATTGTTAGTCCTTCGAGCCGGATCAATTTATTGATTGAACATTTTTTAAGTCATCGCCATTTTTCCGTCCACTAGGCCTTTAATGGACGCTAAGCTGCTACTTCCATTCACATGCGATTGGCTTTAGGTAGAGGTCTACCATCTTCCATATTTTGATATAGGTGTTTTAAATTTAGTCAAAACATCAAAAAGAACATCTTTATTTCACAATGTTTTTCTTTATATAAAAACAAATTGTCAGATCTGTCTGTCAATATTGTTCCAATAGTCAATTTAAACATGAGAGTACCTATAAATTATTTAATACTTATGGATTTTCTTACGGGTACCAGACAACGGAAATATATTTAATACTTTATACTATACATATATTTAAGATTTTTTTTTATTATATAATACACATATTTAATACACATCCATGACCCAGGGGAACACAGAAAATATTTTTTGTTCCCCGGCGGGATTCGAACCCGCAACCTCCGGCTTGAGCGCCAATGCGCTTACCACTGAGCCACAGAAGTCGTCCAATTTATTATTATGTATCAAGTATTGCATCCAATTAATTATTTAAATTTTCTATTAAAAATAACATCCTTCATTACATACATATATAATATTATTTATATTATCAGTACGAGAACTGCATCCGCAAGTTCCGCAAGCACCACGACGTGGAGTGGCTGACGTGGCTGGCGCGCGCGCAGACGATGGCGGGGCGGGCGCGCGCGGCGCGGGGCACGCTGTTGCGGGCACGCCGCGTGGCGCCGCACGACCCGGCGCTGTTGTACAACGCCGCGCTGGCGCTGCGCCGCCTGGCCGCGCACGTGCTCAAGGACGAGCGCTCCGAGCTGCGCGTCGTACTGCGAGCCGTGCACGAGCTGCACGTGTCGCACAGGTACGGTTTTTATACGTTTTTCGGTTGACCTAAAAATACTTCTAAAGTTGCTGCCACTAAAAGAGGACAAGGAGAGACAATATTCGGATAATGCTGTTAGTTGATATTGAGAACTCTGATTTCGTATTTTCGGAAGGATGTTCTGCTAAAAGCAAAGAAAGGACAGATGATATTCGGCTAGTGCTGTTCGTTGATATACGCGATACTGATATGGTATTTTCGCAAGGATCTTGAGTTGCTTCTACTAAGACTACATGGCGCATATGTCTATGCTTTAGTTTCTCATGTTGGCTCGTATTATACGTCTCTTACTTCATACTAAAATATTATTGTACTTATATTGACTTCGAATCCATTCGGAGACGTCTCAGATCATCCTCCTTATATCTTATGACTGGTATGAGCGTGCGATCTTAATGCCCCACTGCGTCACTTCTATTTAGGTACTTCCAGCGTCTGGGAGGCGCGGCGACGAACGCGGCGGCAGGTGCGGGCGAGGAGGGGGCGGGCGAGGGCGCTGCGGTGGAGGGTGCGCGGCGCGAAGCGGGGGGCGCGGCGGCGGAGGCACGCACGTGCGCCGACCTCCTGTCGCAGGCGCAGTGGCACGTGGCCCGGGCGCGCCGCCAGCACGAGGAGGAGCTCACGCTGCGGGACCGCCAGCGCGAGCAGCGGGAGGCCTTCCGCAGGCAGCAGGTGTGTGACGTCATTCATCATTAACCAGTATCCTTTACTGCCGGATCCTCAGCCACCCGTATTCAACGAGGACCGTGATGATTTATGCCCAAAACGTGGCTTCTAACTGGAGGCCTGGTTTGCAAGTTTGCCGTATATCAGCGTGCTAACGGCGTCTATTTAACTAATTAAGCTAACTGGTCATTCCATTCCCGATGTAGTTTACCTTATTTAAAAAAGCACAATTAGGTGACATACTGTGTTTGAATGGTTGCTGGGCTATAACATATTGGAATTTGTGTTCGACTGTTGAGGTATGTTTGAAGTCGACATAAAGAGTCAGTGAAATCAAAGAAATTGATCATTTATGATTCCTCCGAAGGGCAGACTTTAGTAAGTTCAGTCCAACAAAATATATATCGTGTGCAGGAGGAGGAACGCAAGCGCAAGGAGGAGCAGCAACAGCGCAGCACGGTGGAGATGCTGCAGAAGCGGCAGGAGTTCGTCGAGAAGACGCGCAATGCGCTCGTGTTCGCCGACGCGCCCGCAGAGGGCAAGTCGCGCGGGCGGCGCCGCCGGGACGAGTACGTGTCGGACTCCAGCGACCACGAGCGCGCCGGCGAGGACGGGTGAGTCTCTTGTAGAGTAATAATAACATGTTTCACATATTATGGCTATTCACACTTACCTCATAACATGTCCACTTTGCAGTCGCGAGGCAAATCAGCGCAAGCGCAAGCGCGATGGAGAACCGCGCAAGAGCAAGTCGGGGCGCAAGCGACACGAGCGCAGCGGCAGCGACAGCGACCAGCCCAGGAAGCGCGGCAGGAAGAAGGTGAGACGGGCATCCTTTTTTGCCGTAATGGAAATGCTTTGCGCATTCACCCGGGGATGGGTCGTCCCCAGGATATGTGGGCCTTCCGGCGCTCCCCGCCGGTATATCGCATTAAACCACTGCGAGTTGCCTCTATTCGCCCAGGGAGTGTCCCGGATCTGACTAACACAGGATAACCACTGCGGAGGAGGGCAGCTTTTTTTTTCTTTAACGCCGGAAAATGCTCTGAGGCATCCCGGCGGGTATGTGGGACTCGCAGCGCCCGACAGCTGGTAAGTGGACGCAGCTCTACCCTCTAAAACCCGGCGAGTGCCATCAATGCCGCCTTTGGTGAGGTGCCCCGGATCTAGTAAACAAACAGGGCACCTCGACGGCTAGTCAGTCCCGCAAGGGACCGACGCCACCTCCACAGAGGGGTTTGTCCCGCACCACAGAACAACCCCTCCCAACGTCGGGACAGTACAATGGGGTGAGGTTCCCATCCTCGCCCCTTGCCCCCTGCTCTTTTGTCCCCTCTTATAAGAGGGGTACAAAGAGCCCCCTCGGCCCAATTCGCTTCACCCTAGGTTACTGAGCCCCTGAATTTGTGCTACTAGTCAAGGAAATACATTGATTTTCATATAAATACATAATATATACTCGGCCATGACCAGGCAGATATGTATTAATAATAATAATTCATTTATTTGCTCAAATTGTGGCTACAGAGATGTTACATATAAAACAATCATACCTCACAATTTACCATTTCCATGGTGTGCAAATTTTTATATTATAGTACATATTACAATTGAGAATTTTTAACAAACTGATAATTAATACCTTTTACAAAAATAAATTATAATTATAAATAATTTACAGATACATTAATAATTTTAATAAAACATGTCATTATTTTAGTCATGCATGTCAAATGTTCATAATATTGTTCAAATTAAATTAATAATATAATATATTTACATGTTTTTGTTATGTTCGTCAAAGTAGAGACAATCGTGTATTTCATCATATCCATACCATATTGTTTTCTAATGTTTACGCGAATTTCACTCATTATAATAAAACAATTTTTTACGGATTTTATCGTAGATAGGACTGACCAAAATATTGATGTATCATAGGGTAGTTTCGAATAACTTTGTAATGATAGGACGTATGACACCTCAGTCCTCCCGTGACCATGGTTTCTGTAAAGTATCCGAAACGTCGGGCTTGTAAAAATCTTAATAAACCGCGATAAAATCCGTAAAAAATTGTTTTATTATAATATCCATACCAAATATCTAGTCTTGGCGGGACTCGAACCCGCAAACGTTACGATAAGTTGGAAATCTACCGACAGGTCAGATATACAGAAGATGAATCTTATCTGGCCTTATTCCCAGGGGGAGAGGGGTATCGGCCGACGCGAGAAGGCAGCGAAGATCGCGGAGGAGAAGCTCAGCGCCAAGCAGCGCTCCAAGATCGTGTCCAAGGAGACCATCTCCACGTCCGAGTCCGACTCGGATGGACAGCGCGGTCGCAGCCCGCCGCGCCGGAAGAGGATCATGTCTGCCTCGGACAGCGACAGGTATGGTCAGGGCCGTCTTTCACACTGGACACATGCCCAGAGTCCCACGGTCCATGGGGCCCCATTATGTGATATTTACAAAAAATATTGCTGATTAGAATACCTAGTACTGCCCTTATTACTATTCTGTTCTAGTCCAAAAATCAGGCTCACAGACAGATCTTAAAATTGTTGTTTTTGTCGGGGCCCCATTATCCTACCGCCCAGGGCCCCCAACTGGTTAAAAGTGGAATAGGGTATGGTATTCCTTCGAAATTACGCGAGGATATTGTTGTGCGCATACTGAGGCGAGGAGGGTTTTCTTATACCTCACAGTGAGCACTATCCTTCTGGAAATCAGGCGAGGTAAAGACTAGTATTGCCCTTGTGCCTCTCCATGGGCATGGGTTGTAGCGATGAGGACACTAGCAAGACCCTTTTACGAGACACTGAGCGGTAAATCTCAACTTATTGGTTTGATCCAAACAATAAAAATGTTCAAATAATAAATACTGACTGGTTGAAATAAATGATTTGTGATGAATCAATGAAGGGTTCGCTTATGCCGTGAGACTTAGTTTTTAGAGGAATTTTGTTGATGGATTTGGTTTGTCAGATAGATGGACAACGCAGTGATCGTATAATGGTTCTGTTTGGTCATTTTATGGAACGAAACCATAAAAACTATTTTTGGCAATACATTTTGTTTGTAATAAATGCTATTTAACTTCCAGGTCTCGGTCGAAAAGTCGATCGAAGTCCCGCAGCCGCTCCCGATCCGGGTCTGCTAAAAGCCGGTCCCGGTCTAAAAGCGGGTCTCGATCGAAGAGCCGCTCCCGATCCAAGAGTCGGTCCAAATCTAAAAGCAGGTCTCGGTCCCGGTCCGGGTCCCGGTCCAAATCGAGGTCCAGGTCCCGATCCAAATCGAGGTCCCGGTCCAAATCCAGGTCCCGATCCAAATCTAGATCCCGGTCTAAGTCCAGGTCCCGGTCTAAATCCAGGTCCCGGTCCAAATCTAGATCCCGGTCTAAGTCCAGGTCCCGGTCCAAGTCCAGGTCTCGATCCAAAAGCGCAGCCAGGTCTAAGAGCAGGTCCAGATCCAAGAGCCCTTCGAGATCTAGATCCAGGTATGTGTCAATGTGTTTCATAATATAAGGACCATCAAGCATATCACTGGAATAGAGCGGTAATTGTGTTTTGTATGAAAAAAAATCCGCCAAATTTGTGCCGACTGATGGCCATTCATAGTTGATTGGACGATGGAACGTACATACAAATCACTCGTTGGTCTGCTATTACGTCAGTGACAAATCACTGACCAGTTTCGGAATATTATGCCTCGCATTACTACTCTACTTAACTCTATCCGGCTGTATGCTCGATGATAAGCACTGAGCAAAGATTAGCTATTTACTACATGTAAGGGTCCAACCCGACGCCAGGAGGCCGTGTGGTCGCTGACTGCACGGTTGGCGGGGGGCAACCCCCCACTTTTATAAACCAAAAGTGAGCCAAATAGGCTCACACTAATCCGATGTAGCATTAGGGCCTTCGGGCCGTTATCATAGATCCATCCAAAAAAAAAAGAAAAACTACAGAAAGATATAGAATTATTATAGTCAAAACTAACGTCAGAACAGGCAGTTTCGCTAGTGTTCCGCTGTTTCTACATACAAGACATGGCAAAATTACTGCGGTTTCGCTGTTATGATTTCGCAGCGAAGGTGCATGCCGCCCTTAGTACAAGTCATTAAATCATACCGTCACAATGTTCCCAGGTCCAAAAGCCGCTCCAGATCAAAGTCAAAGAGCGTGTCCCGTTCCCGATCCCGATCTGGCTCGCGGTCCCGGTCCGGGTCCCGGTCGGGGTCGGGCTCCAGGCACTCCAGACCGGACACGCCCGAGTCCAGGAAGTCCGTGTCCGCCAGCGAAGACGAGACCTAGGCTGTACAGATTGATATGTGTAGTGCGAGTTTATTTTTATGAAATATATGACATGTGAAAAAAAATATAGTTTTATTTCTTTTTCGGTCCTGGTTATATAATCCAGCAGAGAATGTTAAAAAAAAAGATTTGTTTGTACTAATAATTAATGTAAATGTGCCGAATTGGGCCGGCACGACCGTGTTGGTACCTCTGGCTCACAACACCGGCGTCAAGTGACAGCTATGCTGTCGGGTTTCGTGCGGTTTGTGACCGGTGGCCCATTGGGGGGATAGGGAAAAGGAGGGCAATGCATCTACATGTGTTATGGGCGTCGATAGTCGCCAAAGGCTTCGACTGCTCGTTTGCCCTCCTATGCTATAAAAAAAAACTTGGCCGTAATATTAGGCAGCGGTTCGATTTAGAATAACGTCACTTTGATAATATTGTTTTCTATTTTGTAAACTTATTTACAAAATTTCATCCCAATCATTTGAGGATAAGTGCATTAAAATTCACTTGCAAGATTTAACCTGTAAGCCACGCCCCCTTCGAACACTTCAACAAAAAATATTCTTTAAACATGTTAAAATTTTAATTTGACTAAAGTCGGGCACTCACAGGATAGATCAACGAATAGTAATCCGCCGGTTAAAGATTTTTATTGCATATTTGTCAATAAGTTATTCATTAATTAATTAACAATTTCATGTAGTTTAAATTTTAACATTGCAAGTGCGATAATTGTTAAACTACAAATCTATTTTTCATTTAATTTGCAAGAAAATATAAAATTCTGCTGCGGGCTACTTTTAACATACCTATTTAACGCCATCTCTCCATCTTAGCATTGTAGGAAATGTTATCTCACTCTCTCACTCAGTTTTTGTTTTCGTTTTTTCGGCACTGTACTCAATCCACGGAGACAAGTTAATATAGCGCTCTCTCTGTTACGTAAATACCATACAAAGACAAAAAAGACAGTGGACCAATCACAAACGAGTTTATGTTTTCCCTATTAACTGATATCCGTGGATATAGGAGAGTATAGTCTGTTTTTTTTTAAATATACAAGTAGGTACTGAGTACGTCTCGCACACTTCGATAGACTGATTAGATGGGTCATTGTCAACGATTGTTGATTATGTGGACCAATAGCAACTCGTTTCACGTTTGTTATAAAAGAAAACAGGTTATACAGAAGTTTGCTAGCCTTGTATAATCCTTCCATATGTAGCCGTATAGTTCCATATCAGTATAGTTCTCAGAGCTAGTAATACAGCATGCCGGCTGTCCAGCTCTTCTTTCCAAAACGCCGGTACTGATTTATACAGGCGCGTTGAAAGGCGCATCACTCTCAATTGCAAATTGTAATTTTTGTTAAATCAAGAGGATTCAAAAAAAACATCAATATAATGAAAACGTGTATATTTGTTACCTAACAGTAGGTATATTGAAACAGTTAAGACACTGAAAAGTCGATATCTACAACACTACTGGTACAATAAAATTTCAATAATGTATACACCAAAACTCAATACGGCATTAAAATTATACTATGTGCTATGTAACTGTCAGAAAATCATTTTTATTAAAATAGTGTTGCAGGTCCCAAAATTTACAGTCGAGGGCACAGACCACAGAAATGGTCTAGAGGGGGTATCCATAAATTACGTCACATGTTAAAGGGTCGACCAATTATGACAAGGGGGATGTCTCCTAGACGTGATAGATGTGACGTCATATGTCAAGTTCTAATCATAAAATCATCTAAGTTATTAACAGTACATGCGATTTTTAACGAACGTTTGATATATTTGTTTTGTTCTATTAGTAAGTATAGTACTCCGGCCACCTAAGCACATGACAAGAGGAAGTATGTGACATCACACTAGGGAGGGGCGAGTCTCACAAATGTTGTGCTGTCACAGGGACGGTAGGAGGGAAAAAATAATGTAAATCGTGTGACGTAATTTACAAATGGCGCCAACACGAAACATTCAAAAATTCCATTTAATTTCATCTAGCGTTAACACAACCGCTTGCATACATTTCAAATCCATTATTCAATTTAGTTTTTATTAACTAAGACTACTCCACCAAACCGACTAAAACTTACATTAATAATTGAGCATTAAATATTATATTATTTGGAGTTCAAAAATTTATAATAAAATCTTTAATCGCAACTATAATAATCTCGTAAAATTTAAGCGTAATTAAATTCATTATATAAATTTTAAATCACAGTAATAAAGATGTATAAATATAGATTTCAAGCATAAAATTAGACTAGAATGTCAGCATAGATCGTTCGAAACAAAATTCTATGTTTTAAAATTCTTAAATATATTTCAAATTCGAGTATATGGCAGTTTTCGTTATTTTCAATTCGAGTACTTACCTTACCTGAGTATTATGAAGACGTCTATATATACTTATGTCTATGTATGTGTGCGCTAACGACATCACTAAGTACTACCGAGTTAAAAACATGTGTACTATAAAATGTTAGTAAAATTCGTTCCAAAGTCATTTAAATATTGTTTTATAAGAATGGTCCTGCAAAAAAGATGCTTATATTCTAAACCTGAACCTGCCTTTCTATGGATATATCCAAGATTAGTTACAATACTTATACAATTTTTTAAATCAATAACTCACTGTTATTTACATCACATCAGTAAAATAGAATTTTTGATAACTTTCACAAAAGATTCAAAGGAACAAATGAGTTGTATAAAAATATTAATAAATCAACCAGCAACTTTCATTTTTATAAATACTGATAATCTGATTAAATATGTTAAAAATGTATGCAACTATATTATATTTACTTATATTGAATACTGTATCAGATATAATTATTTTGAATCTTGACTAGTAAAAAAACGCATGCAGCAAATAACTTTAAAATATCATGGTAAAATTATAAAACATTGATGCCATATTACATAAAAAGCCTGTTAGGCCAATACACATCTTCAAATTCATTCCAATTTATTTTTATTCGCCTCCACTTTTTATCTTAGTTTATTTCTTTAATATTCGATGTGCCATTTGAATGACCGAAGGTTATAGTACCATTGGGCATAGTATTGTGCGTCCCTCCAAGGAATGATGTAAAAGTGGTATCTCTGCTCATGGGTGGTTCTAAACCCTCTGATAGAGGAATGCAATCCAAGGTTGGTACTGTAAATTCCCTGAAACAGCCAAATTTTTAAATTTAGTCGGATAGAAAAACTGGCAGACCAGCTACCTGACGGTTGGTGGTCAACGTTGGGTAGCTGGTCTGCTGGTCCATGAACATAAACAGCTTGAATTAACCCAGGCAACTCCTTCATGTGTTGTTTATCCAGAGACATGAGTTGTTAAGCCTCAGTGCCAGTAATTACACTGCATGTCCTGCCATTCTTTCCAAAACACAGCAAAGCTGGTTTACAGAAGAGATAAGCAGAATGGTAATACCCATGCAGACTAGAGTGTGGCATGCTGTGCCATCATTCCTCCCACCATAAAACCAAACATATTTAATTTAAGGTTACATTATTAATATATTTATATTAATAATTATTATATAATTATAAGTATATTTAAAAGAAATGAATGAGTTTTGATTGTAAAATCGATAAACTAAAAAATAACATTAACTTATTTTACTGACATTATTATGTTAAGTTGACAAGCTACATCAGAACATGGTATAGCACTTTTATATTAATAACAAAAATTACTTACATAGATACATTATCCTGAGTTTGTACAGAATCATTAATAATTTGTGGTAATACTGGTGTGGGCGGCGAAGTAGTTGGTCTCGAACTGAACAGGAACACTCCAATCATTGCCAGTGCATATGATAGGAAATACAATGCATGGAACTGTAAAATACCATGTAAAATATATATTTAAACTGCAGTATTATAATGATGATTGAAATATGACATTTTATTTTTTCAACTATCAACATTTATCATAATAACTAACAACACTATTGGCAAATCCTTGGAGGGGCCATTATATTATGAGAAGAAGAACAACATATAACTATACTAGATTAAAGATTTGTACATACATCTTTTAATCAGAATGTTTACGTAAATATAAAGTATTGCCATCTTTATGCTCTCATAAAGAGATTTTTCTATAGTAGAGATCAGTGAGAGATCAGTGGTTTTTAAGCTCATCGTGTTAAAACATGTACTATTCAAGGATATGTTGTTGCGAAAAGCTACATAGTTAGCATATAAAACTTGTGTGTGTGGCTTACTATATCCACTACTATAAATAACCCTTGACGTAGAGTAAAAAATATTAAATACACAAAATAACTGCACCTTAAATTGGAATATATGCATTCCAGCTATCAGTGTGTAGTAATCGGCTGATAAAAATGATAAATGCAGTATAATAGAGCCAGCATCTCTGAGCATGAAGCTCTGCAGTATTTGAAATATTGTCTGCACTCCGCAGTAGCCCGCCAAGTGTATAATAGTCTCCAGTTCATACCAATTAAATATCATCAATTCGGAAAATTCCAGGAAGAATGTCTGGGTACAGGCAATAATGCTGCCAATAAACCCAAGACATGCTAAATAATCTGACGAGGCATAGGATTTCACGACTATCTCTTGCAGAACTGTCACTACAGCATATATTAGGGATCCTCCCAAGCAAAGCATGTCACCGACTAACTGGTTTTTACCTAAAAAATTTAAAAAACTTATTTCAAGAATTGACCTGTAGATCTAAGACACATTTGAATTTAAACTAAAAATTTTGGCCAGATCCACTATAACATTTATACGGTGTGTAAGTTCTTGTGAACTTTTCCAGGAAAAAATGTAATATTTTTGCTTATTGCTTAATAAATCAGATTTTTTGCATTCATGAACCTCAAAGACTCGTTTTATACATGAAATTCCATTTCATATAAACACATTTGACGAAAGTGGGTAGAGCCACTGGCAACAGATTTCCCATATTTTTATACTTCCCTAAAATAACCACATATTATGATTTGACTTACCATCAGTTGGTGCACCTTCAACATCTGCCCATACCACACAAACAACTGCCATCAGGCCAAGTGTAGCACCAGACACATGAACAATTCCGAGTCTTTGCCCACGCCAAGCTCCTCCCACTAATGCTGCGCCCACACCACTACAGGCGAGAAGCTGTCAGCTCAATACAGATGTGAAGCGTTGGGACATAACTAGAAGCCAATTCGCTTCCACATCGAGAACACAAGCTATGAGGATAATCCACCATTTCCTTAAAATGAAAATGGGCATATTATGGTCATTCCATCATTCACTATGTTTCATGTTTTGTATATATATAAGGGAGATTATACATACTTGCTTAATTTTTTTATTCCGTTACACACTAGAGATGGAGTAAATAAAATAAAGAGGATGAGATATGGAATTATAAGCTGTCCAGTAGTGGGAAACTGCCATGTCGCACTTTGTAAAAGAGTTGTAAGGATACATTTAATGCTGAGAAATAACGATAGAATTTGACCTAATATTATACCACGCCACACTCTCCTGAAACCAGTATAATAATTAAATATTATAAAACAGGGTTTATATTTCTAAATTAACTATTTAAATAAAATCAAGTTATGTATACAAACCATCGACCAAGTTCAGAAAAGTAAAATTCAATTCTTTCACTAAAAGTCATGACCTCCATGGCAAAAATTTCTTGATACAGATTTTTTATGTGCAAAAGGCTGAAATAATGACTATACCACAGTTTAATATGATCGTATTAAATGCCATTATTCGAACCTTATTAAAACCAGGAATCTTTTAAACCAACACGAAAATATTGATGCCAATAATGTGACAGTTTGTTGTTTTAAAATTTATCGCCATTAGTAAAAGGCAAAAGACTATAGTCCCTAAAGCCTAGTCTGAATTTTTTGGTAAGGCCGTAAATCAAGTCGAAATAATATGGAAAAACGGCGGGACGCCTTAAGGTCCACGGATGCCCACCTCCAGTCACAATCACAGGTTCTTTGTAATTTATAGTGAATATATATTTATTTACTTATAAATGTATATAAACTTATATAATAAAATCTTATTACTTAGGTATATCTAATAGGTTCTTAAATCTTATTACTAATAAAGAATTGATGACGCCCGTAATAAAAAATTACAATGCTTTTTATCACAGATTAAGTATTAGTTACTACTTACTACGTAATCCCCCATTAATCAACTATCATTTTCTACTCCACTTATCCAGAACAGTCCCCCACAATGTTCGCCATACCAATCATGATAATTATTATATTAGGGTGGTCTGGATGGAATAGAAAGTGATAGTTGATTGATGGGGACTAGAGGGGCGAAGCCGCACTCCTTGAGGTTTCCCGCCGTTTCTCTGTATTACAGATTAAATATTGTATTTTGTATGGCTAATAGCCTAGTAGCTAATGCCTTTAAATGAAAATAATAATAAAAAAGTAAAACTTCGTGTTTACAAATTTTATTTCGATTTAGATTTTAGAGTTTAGTCCCATTTGGAACTTACCTATAAGTTAGAAATATTTACCAATATATAAAAAAGATTTACTTAGCCCGAACTAACTTAAACTTGGAAATAGAAAACTATGGCCGATGGTAACAATTATTAATAACATAACGCTATTAATTCTTTTGCTTAGCATAAACTAGCTTCTCTATACGATTAAACTTTTTTTGCAGAAGATGTTATTCGCAGAAGATTGCTCATTGATGGAGATGGAACTGGTGACGATCGACGTCTAAATGTGTTGCTAAAAACATTAATTAAATGGTGCAACAGCACAGATGAAAAGCCGGAAGAAAGGTTAGGTTATTCATAGTTATTAATATCAACACAAAAACAAAATGTCCCGGAGATAAAATTTTCGTTTAACGTATTTAATATCGTCCTTTAAAGATATCGTCATACTACATCATACTTCTAAATAAATAATTTTAGTATACAAAATATATTTTATATAGTACAAGATTTTTTTCCTTGTATTTTCCTCCAATATATCTACGTTTAAACCTTATTATAACCTTGATTTGCTCGAATTAATAAAAACTATTTTTATGTTTTCAGTAAAGCCACTCATGATAGAATGCTAGCGCAGTTGGCACAATGTGAATTTGCAGTTACAAAATCTCAATTAGGCTCTGAAATGATGGCTGCTGAACTGAAAAGCTACGAATCTTTATCAAAAATACTTGAACATGGTATTGAAGTTGCAAAAAGAAATATAGAAAAGAGTAAAGCTGATTTAACTGAAGCAAAAACTGTGAGAAAAAACAGAATAGAATATGATGTGCTCGCAAAGGTAATAAGTGAACAGCCTGATAGAAAAGAGACATTAGAACGTCTCAGCACTTTGAAAACTGAGTTAAGTAATTTGGAATCAACAAAAAACCAGTTGGAAAGTCGTCTGTCGTTGCGGAAGAAACAGTTTCATGTGTTGGTAACATCTATACATCAGTTACAAGCTCTATTGGATGAGCCGGATGATATGGAGTCCATATCTGATGATATAGATATGAAAGAAATTGATACATAGTTTTTATGTTATGTACTTAGAAATTAAGAAAATTGTGTTTATGAATTATTTAACTTCTCTAATATTTTTGGATCTACTTAGAGTTGCTGTTCCAAAAAGAAACTGTACATGGGTGTGATTAAAAAAACACACTTCCAGTTTTTCCCACAGTTTAGAAGAGAGTAAATTAAGACAAGTCATAATAACTAAACTTTTATAGGAATATACATATGAGTTATAGAAGAAATAAAAATTTGACCAATCATTTAAACCAAGGGTGGCCAACCCGCGGCCCACTGCGACCGTTTACTAAACTAAAAGGCGGGAAGACGATCCCCGTACAGTGGCCAGTCCGTGTTGGTTGCGGGTGGCGAGAGATCGGTCATCTTGGCGTTCTTTGAGAGAGGTCTATGTTCAGCAGTGGATGAATTGGGGCTGATGATGATGATGAAACTAAAATTACATTACATACTATCTCCATTCTCAAATGTTTCTTAAAAAAAGGTTTTTTTTGTGCGTTGGTTAGGGACCATCCATAAATATATGTCACATGTTAAGGAGGAGGGAGGGAGGGGGTTGACAAGTGTAACACTGTGACTAATAAAGAAAAAGAAATAAAAAAAATAACTTAAAACGAATTTCAATATGTAAAAATTGGTAAATGTGTAACGTCACATTAGGGAGGGGGTAGTCTTACAAATGTGACCAACTGTGACAAACACGGGGTAGGGGTCAACATATCTTGAAATTCGTGTGACGTAATTTATGAATGGCGTCAGCTACATAATATTTGCTAGTACGGCCCAGTGCAAAATTCCATTTCAGAATTTTGGCCTGGCTGCCGAAAAGGTTGGCCACCCTTGGTTTAAACCATGATAATGTTCAAGGGTTTCTCTTAGTAAGTTTGTACGAATAAATATTATGAAAGTAACCGTTGTATTTATTTTAATCTTTGTAATACAAAAAGGCATTAATGTGCAGTCGTATTAGTAAAATCGTGTAAAAAAAATATATGAGTAAACTCGCCATGCGGGTATGTAGGACTCGCTCCGCCCGAAAGATGATAAGGTGGTCGCAGCTCGAACCTCTAAAACCCGGCGGTGTTCTCCTGGTCGTGCTGGCTCTGGTGACGGTGTGCCTGCAGACACTCCTCTGGAGGCCGGAGGGTGGCGATTCCTCCTACTCCGCTTAAGGCACCCTGATTCCTGAACACATAAGGGTGCCTTATAGTCCGGACCTGCTTACGCGCTCACGGCGGATCACCCGCGCGGTGCGACCGCCTGTCGCCGCCGCGCTTATCCTTCATAGTCCAATACAGCCGTTACTACAACTTGATGCTTTAGGTACCTAAGACTTAAGAGCTACCTATAATTTGTGAATCTTGTATAATTATAATGAAACAATAGAAATAATTAAATTGTCGCGGTATACTGTCCTTTCATGACAAATGTTGGTAATGTTAAAGTCACAACAAAACGCTCGTAACTCGCAACTAGGTGGCGCTGCAGAGATAAAGTCAACAGCTAGATCAAACAGCTATCCATGTTCATATTCGAAAAAACATAAATGAATTTTGTAAGAAAAGTGATATTCATAGTAGGAATACACGTAATAGACACAGGTTACATGCACCAATGATTAGACTTTCGAAAGTAAGCAATTCTTTTAAAGGCAACTGTATACGCTTTTACAATAGGATCCCAGAAAACGTTCAAAAGCTCTCCATAAAAAAATTCAAAAAAGTTTGTGTGGTAAAGCATATTATAAAGTAAAAGATTTCATGGAAGATACCACACCCTGGGAATAAGGCGTTCCTCCCGGGCATTTCAAGAAAAGATGTTAAAATTGTTATTAATATATATTATTTGAAAAGATTAGTTCCACTGAGTTTGTTTCGCCGGTTCTTCTCAGTGGGCTTACCTTGGAACCGGTGGTAGATTCAATTGACGTTCAAAAAGATACTGTATTAGTACTATTTTGAATAAAAAAAATTTGATTTTGATTTTATCATAATATCAGTCTGCCCCGAATAACTAATTCGCACCTTTCCCTCCATATCAGTCAAAGGTCAAAGGACATTGCCCAAGTGCCGTCACATTTGCATTAATTTTAGAAAGTTTTATCTAATGGCTAATATTACAAGGTTTTTTTATCGCCATGTTGTTCCATTATGCTATATCTATAACCTTTGATTATGCTTCGATTTAGCTGATACCTGCCAATTGCCACACAAGTACCTAACAGTTTCTCATGGGATTAAATGCTTGAGACATAATCCATTAACATTGAAATTTTGAAATTATTATTCGCAATGAGCATTTCATTTAGTAAAGAACTAAATTGAAGTAACTAGGGATATTTAAATAATTTAAAAAGCCCCGCTGGGTACAAAGTGAGGACTTTTCGGATAGTTATTTTACATTAGTTGGTAGCGTCAGCATATAAATAATTAATATTAGTTTTTTATCATTGTAATAAAGTTAGGTTGTATCCTCACCATGGTTCAGTCCTTGTCGTGGCGGTGGGACTCAGTAGGTGAGCCCAGATCCTTAGGCAAAGCGAATTGAGCCGAGGGGGCTCTTTGTACCCCTCTTATAAGAAGAGGGGACAAAAGAGTAAGGGGCGAGGACGGATACTTCACCCCATTTTACTGTCCCGACGTTGAGAGGGGTTGTTCTGTGGTGCGGGACAACTAATCTGTGTAGTTGGCGTCGGTCGTCGTCGTCGAGGTGCCCTGTTTGCTCAACAGATCCGGAGCACTTCACCAAAGGTGGCATTGGTGGCACTCGCCGTGTTTTAGTGGGTAGAGCTGCGTCCACTTACCAGCTTTCGGGCGCAGCGAGTCCCACATACCCATCAGGGGAGACCCACTCCTCCGCGGGATGTCTCAGAGCATTTTCCGGCGTTAAAGGAAAAAAAAGAGGTTGTTTGTGTGTAGGTTTATGTCAACAGTAAAAGTGAATATTATGTTGATGATGAGTATTTTACATCAGAATAATATTGACTCCATTAAAATATTTGTGTTATGAGTTGTATTTGTTTTAATAAAAAATCGGTTGTCTGCAAAGTCGGTTTACTGACGATAGTAACGTCATAAGAAAATGGAACGCCCCAGAGCGAGGTAACGCCGCATACGTCATCGCATACGTCATGTTTTTGACGTGACAACGTCTTATAATTAGATGGAGCCGGCTGCACGAACGAAAAAACATGACGTATGCGGCGTTACCTCGATCTGAGGCGTTTCATTTTCTTACGACGTTACTATCGTCAGTAAACCGACTTTACAGTCAACCGATTTTTTTTCGTTATTGCAGCCGGCTCCATCGAATTATAAGACGTTGTCACGTCGAAACATTTACTATAACACAAATATGTATTTTACCTTTTAAAAGAATGAGTAGGTACCAATAACCTTTTATAAGAATAATTAATATAAAAGCAACATCTGTAGATATGAATCCAACATTTCAACTTATATTCACATTTGCAGATGTTTTTATCTAATTATAATTAGTTGTTATGTTGGATTCATATCAACAGATGTTGTTTTTTTTATTTATTCTTTTTAACCGACTTCTAAGGAAAGAGGAGGTTCTCAATTCTTATGTTTGTATGTTTTTTTAAAAGGTTATATTTATTAGTATAGCATTACTAGAAATGCTTTCGGCTCTAGATCTATACTATGATACTTTTTATTATCTATAAAGGTATATATAAGTACACAGCAGCCAGTACCGTCTTTACCATATCTTCATCTTCACTTCACACTTCTTTCCCCAGTATGGCCCAAGATGGCCCTGGTTGTAGCCCAAAAAGCCCATTTAGTGATTTTTTTTTGGTATCCCTACTTCTCGGTGCTAAGTAAGTTATGGTACTAAATATGTACATTAGATGAATATTTAACAAACTGCGCCGCTGCTCTCCTGTGTATTACTCTGTTTGCGAACATATTACGTGAACGAATTACTTATTTATATACATAATAAAAAGCTTACGCACTCCCTGTACTGAAATTACATTTTATACTTTGTACAAAAATAAGTTATTAAAAATACATTGGGTTAAGAAGGTCGCGTATTTAGTACAATAGTATAAGTAGTGTAGGGTAATATAGCAAGTATAGCAAGTAGGTACTTAGTATTTTTTTCCAATCTATGACCTTTTGAAATAGTAATACAGTGTACACTAGATGTGAAAGTTTGAGAGATTTAAACTTTGTCACAAAAATGAAACATATTTTTCTCAAGATTAACACGGCAATCTTGAAGTACCTATGCAATTAACAATAACGAGTTCATGTAGACAAATTCTAGTTCAAACACTAACAAATATGCTTTAAAATAAAATGAACTAAAACGTGGATTTTTTTCTTTATTTTTTTTTAAATTAAAAAAATAATATTTAAGTAATTTCTTTTATATTTTGTATTTCGTAGAAATATATTGAAATAGTATTGTCAACATGTAGGTAGTTTATAAGTGTGTAAAGTTTTAATTAATTCCGTCATTTTGAAGTGGGTGTAAATCACTTTCAAAGTTTACATACAAACGTTCATACATACATGATGTACAATAAAATATACACTGATTGACCATTATTAGGTAGATATACGTTTTCAATGTGTCGTTTGGATTGACCACAATTATATGAGTTTTGAATACAATAATGGTTAATGAGTAATTAAGGTATGTTAGGGTATTTAAGGCACTAAATTAACACTCAATGTGTAATTTTAGTTATCCACGCAATACTTTGTATTTTTTTTTCTTTAACGCCGGGAAATGCTCTGAGGCATCCCGCGGGGGAGTGGGTCTCCCCACGCGATATGTGGGACTCGCTGCGCCCGAAAGCTGGTAAGTGGACGCAGTTCTACCACCAAAACCCGGCGAGTACCACCAATGCCGCCTTTGGTGAGGTGCCCCGGATCTAATGAGCAAATAGGGTACCTCGACGGCTAGTCAGCCCCTCAGGGGACCGACGCCACCTCCACAGAGGGGCTGTCTCGCACCACAGAACGACCCATCCCAACGTCGGGACAGTACAATGGGGTGAGGTTCCCGTCCTCGCCCCTTGCCCCCTGCTCTTTTGTTCCCTCTTTTTATAAGAGGGGTACAAAGAGCCCCATCGGCTCGATTTGCTTCGCCCAAGGTGCCGGGCATACCTCAGGCTACTGAGCCCCACCGCCACTTCAAGGCCTGACCCATGGTGGGAATATGAATATTTGAACTAAAACCTACGCAGGATAAATAAAAAAGGTACATTTTACTAATATCTTTATTGCACTTTATGTACAATGCACAAAGCGCATCTATTCAAAACCTAAGTTTATTAAAAGTGCTTATCATTTTTTAGCGCCATAAAAGTTAATATTTTTTAATATAATAATAAATAAAACCTTTATGGTTAACGAAAACCATCCAGCATATTTAATATGTCCCCATTTTAAACATACTAATTACAAACATTCCACATATATAAACCAATAGTGAGTAATCGTGGATCAAGTTTTACCGCGCAAGTCTTCGCCGCACAACTAGTTCTAACTCACAAGAGAGAGCACGCCAGCGCTGGAAGCGTGTTTCGCGGGTAACATAAAATGCCGTCTTGGTGGGACTATTTACATTTTAACCGCCAGTACCAAAATAAAAGAAACCTAGAGGAGGGGTTGTTCCAAATCGCCTCCCAGACTTGTAATATATTGGTGAAGGTGAACAACACGAATAACATAAATTTGACGAGGAATGATAGAAGCGACGAATATGGTTGCGCCGGGCCCCCTCCTGGTAAAAGTTCTATGCAGATTTGCGTGCCTAAGTTTAGAAAGAACTCTTTAACTTCGGGTTGCAATCCAGGACTGTCGGTGAGTGATAGTTTAATAATATAACCATTTATAGTATAATAATATAAAATAGTTTAATAATTTATGAAAGTAATAATATTGTAAAGACTTATTTTAACCTGTAGGTAAAATAAGTCATAACTATTTTATTCAATGACGTTTAAGTTTCGCCGCCTTATACTAATGTAAATCGCCAGAATATATTTAAATTGATTAATGTAATAATTTAAATAATTGCGACACAAATCATTAACGATTCTAACAATAAACGTGTTATTTGGTTGATTTTAAGCTTTAAATGTGAAAAATTATGTTTTTACTACAATGAATAATGTAATGTTTTTTAAACCATTTTTTTTCTTTTACGCCGGGAAATGCTCTGAGGCATCCCGCCTGGGGAGTGGGTCTCCCCAGGTGGGTATGTGGGACTCGCTGCGCCAGAAAGATGATAAATGGACGCAGCTCTACCCACTAAAACCCGACGAGTGCCACCAATGCCGCCTTGGTTAGGTGCCCCGGATCTTTTAAGCTAACAGGGCAGATCGACGGCTAGTCAGTCCCGCAAAGGACCGACGCCACCTCCACAGAGGGGTTGCCCCGCACCACAGAACAACCCCTCCCAACGTCGGGACAGTACAATGGGGTGAGGTTCCCATCCTCACCCCTTGCCCCCTGCTTTTTTGTTCCCTCTTCTTATAAGAGGGGTACAAAGAGCCCCCTCGGCTCAATTAGCTTCGCCCAAGGTGCTGGGCTCACCCTAGGCTACTGAGCCCCACCGCCACGACAAGGCTTGAACCGTGGTGGGGAATGTTTTTTAAACCAACGTTATACTAGAATAGGGATATAAATTCTGAATTTGTTATCAAAAGGGCTTACATTTAAAAAAATATAGTCTTTTATATCCGTGCAGTTAGAAGCCACACTTTGTTTTGGTAGAAGAAAGGGCAAACGGAAAATCGTTTCACCTGGTGGTAAGTGTTAAGCAACATCCATAGACTCCCGATACATAATTAGTAGGTGCGTTGCCGGCCTTTCAAATATAAGTATGCTTTTCTTGAAGGTCCCTAAGTCGCTAGTCGTATCGGTTCGGAATACCTGATGTGGCATCAGGAAATGCCGTATAAATTTAGTTGTTGTGGATTACACTATAATTATTATTACACTGTTTACAATAATATTAATTATTATTATTATTTGTATTAAAAATATTTTTGATGTAGGTACCATACTTCAATAGTAAATTCTTAAATGATTTTAATTTACTTTGATATTAAAAAACATGCAATAGGGATACATAAGCAACAATTTGGACTCCTTTAAGTTGTCTTACACCTTAGGAGATAGCGACCGACGAGTTTAAAACGGGTATAGTATAGACGATGAAATATTAAAACAGTTATTACGTGTTAATAAACCATTTTTAAGGGTTTGGGTCAATACACTCATTAAGTCACGGCTAATTAATATTATATAAGGATCCCCCAAAGTAGTGATTAAAGATAGGTAATATACGATTGAGAATTACCTGAGAAATACCTGCAATAAAATACTAAATAGTAAAAAAAAAATGAGTTTCGAAATTTTCATTTATATTTTTCTGCTGTTGCGTTTCATGCGGTTTGTGAGTTTCCTGTGGCCCATTGGGGGGATGGGGAAAGGGAGGGCAACGCATATGCATAATCTCTGGTTGTGCGGATGTTCTGTTCGTTAGCCCCCCTATGACATAAAAAAACTTTTATGATAAGCTCATCAACGGTTCGACATTTTCATGATTAAATAATGTTTCCCAGTCCCCCCTCCCTAAAGACACTCAACGTCTCCACTTTTCCACTTTGTCTAGCCGTGGTCGTTGTTGGCTCCGCGCCAATTGTCTGTAGCGAAGCCTTCACTAACGTGTTGCTCTTACAAAGGGGCTTATAGCCCATCGATGACACTTGGATAAGTAAAAATATAATAACTGAACTTATGCGATTAATCTTATCTTACCAATTTTATTAGTGCGCAAGTTTGGATATTTGGATGTTTGTTCCTCAATCACTACAAAACTACTGAACGGAATTTGATTAAACTTGGCTTCAAGCTTATATACCAGAATAATAATAATATATCTATGGATGCTTTTACACCACGTCAATCTGGTCCCGTGGTAAGTTCTCGAAGAACTTGTGTTACGGGTACCAGACAACGGAAATATATGTATAGTATAAAAGTAATAAGACTTTTATACTATACATAGTATAAAAGTAATAATATGTTTTATATATACATAGTTTTTTATTAGGTATATAATACACATATTTAATACACATCCATGACCCAGGAACACAGAAACTTTTTTGTTCCCTGGCGGGATTCGAACCCGCTACCTCCCAGCTGAAGCGCCACAGAGGTCGTCAAATAGAGTCAAGAGAATAAATAGCATATAGGCTACATTTTATCACCAAAAATTCAAAGTTTCTATGGGAATTACCTTTGCCTATTAGTATTAATCCATAATTGCGCCAATTGAAATGTCAAAAATGACGTAATAGTCAAAAGCACAAAACATACATGTACTGGCCGAAGGAAACCAGTCTCTCAATATAGTACTTATTCTTGCCCTAAATACGGTTCATCATCATTATTTGTTCCTTGCTGAACATACGCCTCCCTCAATGAACGCCAAGTCGGCCGATCCCTTGCCACTCGCATCCAACACGGACCGGCCACCGCACGGAGATCGTCTTCCCACCTGGTGTTAACCAGGCCATTAGGCCGATCAACACTTCATCTACCTAACCGTGGCCACCTCTTGAACTTTATTGGCCCATCGGCCATCCGTTCTCCTAAGTGACCAGCCAGATTTTTGTGGCAATTATGAGCATTTCCCCTAATGCAAGCACAAGCACAAGAAAAGGCACCTAAATATAGATTCAAAGATAAAAAACATTTTTTCTATTGCACGTTAATTGCACGTAACGTTTATTATTATTACATAATATATAAAAGAATAGTTGATCCATAGTGAGTGACCATCAATTTAAAACTAATTATTATGCATATAAAATTGCAATTTCGAGCTGATGAATGACGTGATATGTTTTCCTATAAGCATGATACTTTGCTCAGTTTTTCTGTCATATTATTTCATTAATATGACGACCTCCGTGGCTCAATGGTTAGCGCGTTAGCGCTCAAGCCAGAGGTTGCGGGTTCCAATCCCGCCTGGGAACAAAAGTTTTCTGTGTTCCTGGGTCATGGATGTGTATTAAATATGTGTATTATATAATAAAAAATCTTAAATATATGTATAATATAAAAGTATTAAATATATTTCCGTTGTCTGGTATCCGTAACAAAAGTTCTTCGAGAACTTACCACGGGACCAGATTGACGCGGTGTGAAAGCGTCCATAGATATTATTATTATTATTTTGGTTTTCAATTATTCTAATTCTCCCATTTCTGCGGTATATCCAAAGATGCGGGATTTAGGCCAAGACATCTTTGGTTAAATATTAAATTTATTCTTTAATCTATCGACAGAAATTTCCTGACGATTCTACATGTATTTAAAATGACTGCTTTTTGCATGAGAATGTAAGTGTGGAGTACTATGTAGTACTGTTTATGACTGGCCTCTTCGCAGGTAGCAGGAGTTGAGACACAAGTGAAACGCTTGGATGTTAGATGCCAACTGTTTATTGTATTAAACTTAAAACTATATCACACATACGTCACACACACAAATACATCTTGCACGCGTCATCATTCGCACACCTATGCAAGATCCCCACATAAGTAAGCGGGTGTATATTAAGATTTTTGAGACTGGTATGAAGTGTTTTTGGTATCACTCCTGTACCTACTGGAAATTATAATTGGGATAGTTTTTACTGTTTGAACTCTCCTGTCTCCTACTGTTTGAACTTATTATTATTATTAATAATAGAGCACAACAAAAATAATATTATAATTAATTCAGCCAATTATCTCAAAGCTAGAATGCTAATCATAAATATAAACAGATCTCTTGTATCTCATTATTTTCACAACGTTGCTTATTTCTATTCTTACCACGGAGATGTACAAATTACCTGTAACTTGATTCTGTTTCGACCACTCGTTAGCTGGTTCCCTGCATATATTATTCAGAATGTTCCATCCAATTTGCTAAGAATAATTTATTCAATTAGCTATTTCTTAATTTCTGAAAGACAAACGAAAGTGTACTTTAATTCAATAAACACATCTTACAGTTAGGATACTAGAATATTTAATGGGATGTTTTCTAAGAGAAATACAATAGTAGGCAATGGAAATAAAATTAACGGTGGGAACATTATCGTTTATAATCAAGTAGGTAATTACCAATCAAAAGCTTTAATTTATATAATAATAATAATATCTATGGACGCTTTCACACCACGTCAATCTGGTCCCGTGGTAAGTTCTTGAAGAACTTGTGTTACGGGTATCAGACAACGGAAATATATTTAATATTTTTATACTATACATATATTTAAGATTTTTATTATATAATACACATATTTAACACACATCCATGACCCAGGAACACAGAAAATATTTTAGTTCCCTGGCGGGATTCGAACCCGCAACCTCCGGCTTGAGCGCCAACGCGCTACCACTGAGCCACAGAGGTCGTCAAATATATCGGCCGCAGGGAAATCCTTTATGGATGTAGCCAGGATCTTCGGGTAGTTCCTGACCCTATGTGGGACTTGCACCTGGGAGTGCCATACCCTAAACTAAAACCACTGCGAACGCCTTCAGCTGCAGTCAGCAGCGCAACAGGATCACCTCAGCGACAGGCTGGCCCCGGTGAAGGCCAGATTAACGTAAATAAATCAAATGCCAACGTATCATTTAAGAATAGTATCTTAAATGTTTTTTTTAATGTTAGTTGGATAGGCAAACTGGCAAACGTACCACCTGATGGTAAGTGGTCGACGTCGCCCATGAACTAGTTAACCTGGAACGAGCCCAGGCAACTCATTTATGTGTTGCCTATCCTGAGACATAAGATGTTAAGTCTCGGTACCAGTAATTACACTGCCTGTCTTGCCGTTCTCTCCGAAACACAGCATAACTGTTTCACGGGAGAAATAAGCAAGATGGTGGTACCCATGCAGCCGGGAGCGCGGCACAGCTCTTCCCTCCCTTACAGGTATCTTAAATGTAACATAAATGTTACGCAGATAAAGTGAGCGTAACCATGGTGATATATGTTTATTCTAAAATATAATGGGTGTAGAGTGTAGGCCCACATTTTAAATTTATATTTTCGGTAGGATCAGTTTTACACGTGTTTTATAAATTTCTAACACACTAGTCAACCTGCTAGATGATACATAATGAGGAACCCCCTAAACCCCTTCCCCTGTACCCACCTGCGACTAGGACCAACCTTCAACTAGGTGAATGCGAATTATGAGCACACACAAAAATAGCCGGGTAAAACTTTTCCACGATACAAAAATTTTGTAATCAGGCGCGTTACAGATTAAAAAAAGGTTACCTGTGGATATTATTTCGAAATGAAAATCTATTACAATGATTAATATGTCCCGGATTTTTTTTTTACCAAAAAGATCTTGGGTGTATTTAGTAATAAATAAATTATAATATCGTCGTTTGTCGTTGTGTTTATGTATGCACGTAATATAAAAAATCATAAATATCAGGTCAGCTGACACTACTTTATTGCCAATATATCAACGTAAGTATTTGTTTTACTTTGAACATAATACTATATAACAGTAGCTGTTGCCCGCAGCTTCGCCTGCGTTAAAATTTGAGGGGTGGACCACCCTTAACAAAAAAAATATATGTTGACAGATTCTCAGACCTACCCGATATGCACACAAAATTTCATGAGAATCGGTCGAGCCGTTTCGGAGGAGTAAGGTAACTAACATTGTGACACGAGAATTTTATATCCTAGACTAGACTAGATAATATACAAATCCGAGCCTTTGCTACCAAAATTTAATTTGAAAAAATTATAATCTTCTTACTTTTTGCCCTTAGCCTTTAGCGGAATTCAAATTCCAAGCACCCTTGTCGCTATCACGCCACCCCATCAGATCATCACAATTAAAAAAAAACATCGAAGTAATGATCGCTATAAGCCATGCACAATTATGATACGTGTCACGCGATATAAAATCGAATAAACCGTTGTCGACAAAATGTCTCGATACATAACCGATGTACGATTACAATTGTCTTCAGTTTAAAAGATGCATAGAGGCGCATTACATGTCCGGTCTCCTAAACGGTAACAGTGATCTTGGATGGACAGCATATCGATGTTCCATTAGTGTTGGACCTATATTTTTGCAAGCTGATTCGATTTGAGGTGATTGACCCGTTTTTTTATATATTTTCATGTTTAGTGTTGTGAGTGTTATCGATTTTATAAAGACAGCGTCATTGCATACGCTTTGCCCTAGTAGGGCGGCCTTGTTCCAATTACGTTGACTTTTTTTCGGTAAACGCGAAACAGTCTGGCGATCCGGTTGGCCGCGCCAATACAAATTACCCTTATTATGCAAACTTTTGAATATTCTACGAATTATGGGTTTCGATGAAACACGTTTAGGTCGAATGAGTCAGTGTTGAAAAGGCGTCATTATTGCAAAGAAAAGCTTCATTAGTATGATTTTTCGTCAGTTCTGACTTCTGAATGGTAAACCAGTAGAGCAAACTAACGAAATAATCGAGGTTACCGTGAACCCCAGACTATTGAATGATTTTGCTGAAGATACTCGTTTGTTGGTTATCTGGTGTGCAAGATTGGTATCAATTGGCGACTGTTTTTATGTCAGTTGAATAGGCAAACTGGCGTGCCATCTAATAATAATACTAATATGCTTTATTTTGTACCATAAAATTGTTAGCAGGTAACAACATAAGACTAAATTAATCTTACCGACGTGTGGGCCTTAGGATGAACTTAGACAAGACGAAAGTCATGTTCAACGAACACGTTCTCCCTAGGCCGGTTAACGTTGATGGCATAACTCTCGAAGGCGTGCAAAAGTATGTCTATCTTGGGCACACTTTGCAGCTAGGTCGACATAACTTCGAGAGAGAACCCGATAGGAGGATTCAATTGGGATGGGCAGCATTCAGGAAGCTTAGCCATATTCTCACGTCGTCTATACCGCAGAGTTTGAAGACGAAAGTCTTCGACCAATGCGTTCTCCCCGTGATGACCTACGGGGCTGAAACGTGGCCTCTAAATCTACGACTAGTCCGTAAGTTTGCCGTAGCTCAACGTGCTATGGAGCGTGCTATGCTGGGTGTTTCTTTGACAGATAGGATTCGGAATGAAGACATCCGTCAGAGAACTAAGGTAACCGATATCACGCAAAGAATAAGCTCGTTGAAGTGGCAGTGGGCTGGTCACACACTCAGGAGAACGGAGGGCCGATGAGGCAATAAGGTTCTAGAGTGGAGGCCACGTTTAGATAGACGAAGTGTTGGTCGGCCATTGACCAGGTGGGAAGACGACCTCCGTACAGTGGCCAGTCCGTGTTGGATGCGAGTGGCCAGGGATTCGTCGTCTTGGAGTTCATTGAAGGAGGCAGGATAGTGGTACGTCTGCAGAGTGCGTGGAACAAGCGCATCCCTCCGGTTATTCCGGTTATAAAATAATACTACTTATCATGTTTTAAAAGGAGCAAGCAAGAAAGAAAGAAGTAGGATGATTCGGACATGAGTTGTTTGAAATGCAAGATAAAGCCCAGATATAATATTTAAATAGCTATAGATTATCCTTAATTTCAAATAGCGAAGCTGCTCAGTAAAAAATATTATATCATCCTTTCATTATAATGAAACTTCTTTACGGATTTGTTGTGGCTAATTACAATTTTTACTTGCCCTTTCGGATACTTTACAGCAACCAGGTATATTAATATACCGCAATAAAATCCCTTTATTTATGGCAAATGGAGGCAAATGAGCAGTTTTAATGGCAGCCTTATGGTGACCACCGACGCCCATATACATCCGTACAAAAGTTATGCAGATGCGTTGCCTTCCTTTTCCCTATCCCCACCACCATCACCATGTAAGGTGTAATGGGCCACCGGAAACTCACAAACCGCACGAAACGTGACAGCATAGCTGCCAATTCACGTCGGTGTCATGTAAGAGAGGTATCACCCCGGTCGTGCTGCAGCCGACTTGGGCCGGCACGACCAGGGTGGTACCTCTTGCTCACATAACACCGGCGTCAAGTGACAGACAGCTACGCTGTCGCGTTTCGTGCAATTTGTGAGTTTCCGGTGGCCCATTGGGGGCGAAAGGGAAAAGGAGGGCAACGCATCTGCATAACTTTTGGTTGTGCTCCGATTGCTCGGTTGCCTCGGTAAAATTTCTAACGAGACACTTTTCACACCCTTAACATTTTTATGTATGTATAATGAAAAAAGAGTCGTGTCTGAACTTTACCGAAATTTAGCGACGCCTGATGATAAAATGATAATTTCAAATTTACGATGTCATTACACGGCTGGTTTTTTGTCAATGCCTTTTTATGGTTCGTTAGTAAAGAAATATGCTTTTTGTAAAAATTCGTAAAAAGGTATGTTCATATTTTATTCGGAAAAATAGGTATATTTACTATAGCCGTCCGCCCCGGCTTCACACGGGCAAACATTTTATAGCCTGTGCTGATAATTTGGCTTTCTGTTGGTGACAGAAATTTTCAAATCAGTCCAGAAGTTTTGAAACAAATCTATCCGTTCCACTCCTGTAGGCTCAGGAAGCAATGACAGAAAAAACATGTAGAATATAGAACATTACCCAAACATAAGCAAAGTTTTCACAATAATATATTAAGTTAAAAAATCAGCAAATCTATAATTCAAAATTAAATCAATACTTTCCAAAAGTTTATATTGATCTCACAAACGTGGGGATGGAGGAGACATGTCGGCTATCGCGGTTATCTATCGTTACTAGCTATAGAAACACTGAAATTAACCAAACCTGATAAATAATGCATACAAAGCTAATTTACTGCCGTTCCAATTTTGTTAGCTACGTGCTGCTACGTATTTCGTAGCTCTTCGTAGCTGAGTAATTCGTTGCACTTCATAGCCGAAAAATTTGTAGCACTTCGTAGCTGAGTAATTCGTAGGACTGTAGTCATTCTTTCGTAGCATGTGCTTTCGTTGCTACGAAAGCAAGATTTAAGTAATATAAAGAACTAATGATGACTTACAGTTTTTTTTGTAGAGATAGACAAGCAAGCTAGCAGATTAGCTAAGCTAGCATTCGAGTTGATTTTTCTGCCAAGGCGCGCCAATAGATGTTTGATATCAAAAAGCTACATTCGAGTGTACAATAAAAAAGTATTTAAAATCTTTAGCATATTGAAATTAGTATAAAATATCATACAAGTTATATTTGCCTCCTGTGAGGTTTGAACTCACGACCCCTGGTTAACGAGACCAGTGCTCTATCACTGAGCTAAAGAGGCTACTGTGTTTGAATCAACTTTCTGAGTTATGTTTGTTCGTTAGTCGTTAATCAGCCTAAGGTTGTATTAGAGTTAACTCCTTATATTCATAAGATTTTCATACATAGGCCCGAGGTATGAATATTAACGGGGAGTAAAATCAAACCAATAAGTTGTGCGTTAAACTAATGTCATTTGCGTCATTTATTAATGAATGTATTTTATAAATGTTCGTGAGAGGCAAAACTCCAGTCGTCGGAGCTGACACATACTTTTTTATCCAAGTTTATTACGTTACCCATAAACCTAACTTAAGAACGTTTGAACTCGTCATCACTTTTCATCAGGTGAGACAGTGGCCAAACGCAAACGCAATCATAAAAAATGACGATGACGACCTCTGTGGCTCAGTGGTAAGCGTGTTGGCGCTCAAGCCGGAGGTTGCGGGTTCGAATCCCGCCAGGGAAAAAAAAATATTTTCTGTGTTCCTGGGTCATGGATGTGTATTAAATATGTGTATCATATAAAAAAATCTTAAATATATGTATAGTATAAAAGCGTAGATACTATTATTATTATTAAAAAAAAAAATGTTTTTACTTTATATTAACTAACTTTAATCAACTACGATATAGGATCTTCATTCCATGATAATAGTCCGTCCGGGCGTCCAATACCTTCTGATACAATCAGATGCCCATAATCGTAAACTAAAAAGGTATTGTTCCAATTTTTTTGACGTGCGCCGACAGCGCGCACGATAAAGTGTCCCGTTCCCCTGATCCTGTCAAACCATAGACAGGCCCAAGCGGTAGCTTGGAAACCATTATTTATAAAAATGTTGAATACACGACAAAGTGTTTGTGTTTTTGTGTTTATTTCTACAATTTAATAAGATGTAGGTAATTGATTTCCTCCATAATTGAAAATTATTAATTTCATTTTGTTCACTTGGATTAACTGTTTTTCTCAAAACAGCGGCAAAAAAGGTAGTTAATTTTTTATCAATGTTTCTTTATGACGTTATCACGTAAAACTATCGTCCGTAAACTGACTTAACAGTCAACCAATTTTTTATTAAAAAAAAATATTTCTTAATTTTTTAGTGATTCCGAAGTTCTGTAACCTATTTTATTTGTATAAATATGACTAGAACTATTAACGCGTTGCTCATATTAGACAGCACAGTTTTAATGAGAAAGTAAGGGGTTTAACCATAGAGTATATATACATAATAATAAATTATAGAGCGCGCGTCTCTAAGTATGAACTGTAAGCACTGCTATGAACGTAGAAAAAACTATTGTCTTAGAAACGTTCAATCAGTGTCAAAACAACAAACGCTTTTCATCATATTTGTGTTTATGTTAAAATGGTGAAATATCAAGTGCCAATTCGTAAGAATGATTCCTGGAAGCAAAATAAATGAAAGCAATAACGTTTCTGTCTTGGCGTTCATTAAGGGGTGCTTATTTGTGAAAGAATTATTTATCTTTAAATGATCTAAAAAAAAGTCCGTGACAGTATATGTCTATCTTTTAAGATAGACATATACTGTCACAGAGAAGAACTCACAAGAAAGTAAAAGTCGGAAGAATTTAAGCCGCTTGGAGCTTACTTTCAAAACGCAGCCTTATTCCCTTTAGAGATATAACAAAAAAATAGAAAAATGATCATCATCGGTACAAACGCGGGCAAAGCTGCGGGCAACAGCTAGTTTAAAATAAATATATTTTTAATGTATTAAGCATTGAACGTCATTCTCACAGTGCTTTACTATAAATAAATATCTATATGACGCATCTGCTTAGGATCGGCACAATAAAACGGCGTGACAGTAGCACTCTATATATTATGTATACCACATATGTATACTCTAAGGTTTTAACCAATAGGAAAAATCAAAATGGAATTGTGTAAACAATAAATATTATTTCTAGGTACTTGTAATTGAATGAATATATATCACCAAAGATCTTCATAAGAACATCACCAAATTACAATAGATATAACGAAGACGTCGAAATACTTTGATACGCTTCCAAAGCATCCAATATTTTTTTCTTTGTTTATTGATTTCTAACGTATACGTAAATTTAAATTATTATGCTTTTGATGATGATGATGATGATGATGATGATGATGATGATGATGATGATGATGGTGATGGTGGTGGTGATAATGATAATGATGATGATAATGAAGATTGCTAATGTGTTTCATTATAATAATTGACGACATGCATCTGCATAGAAAGATCCTAAAAAACCGCGAAAAAATCCGTAAAAAATGTTTTACTATAATGTTTCTTCGTTTCAATTGTATCCACAAAATTTTCAATCAGTCCAAATTGATTGAAATTTGATCCACATAAAACGGATAAATACCAGCCTTAATGACTGCTAATGACATCAAAGGATTTTTCAATTATCTTTTGTATAAAATATTCGATCCAATTAAAAAAGGAAGGTTTTAATTTCGTAATCAGTCGAATAGTAGGGGATCGGCTTTGCGCTCTTTAAAGGAGGCTTTATGTCCAGCAGTGGACAGAGAGGTTGGAAATGATGATGGTGATGATGATGATGATGATGATGATGATGATGATGACGATGATGATGATGATGTAGCCGTAGGTAAATGTGTAATATTATGGTTGAGTACATACAATGTCCCAATCATATTTCGGTAAACATATCGGCCATCTTGGTGTTCATTGAAGGAGGCCTATGTTTAGCAGTGGACGGAAGCTAATGATGATGATATACGTGAGAATTACATACGGCTATGTTCAGTAAAAATCGGAAATATTTTACCGGTGGGAAGCGCTGTGCCGCGCTCCTGTCTGCTTGGGTACCACCATCTTGCTTGTTTCTCCCGTGAAACAGCTTTGCTGTGTTTCGGAGACCAGGGCAAGACAGACAGTTTAATTACTGGTACCGAGATTTTACATCTTATGCCTCAGGATAGGCAACACATAGATGAGTTGCCTGGGCTCGTTCCAGGTATACTAGTTTATGTTCATGGGCGACGTCGACCACTTACCATCAGGTGGTACGTTTGCCAGTTTGCCTATCCAACTAACATAAAAAAAATGGTACATAAATTGCTTATTATATGATAATTCCTTATTTTTATTATATGGTGAGCGACGATGGTCAATTGGATATGGGCTCGGCCTCTTGAGTGAGAGGTCCAGGTTCGATCCTGACCCGTGTGATGCCTTGAAGCAGGTTTTTCTAAATGCCTACGCATACTTGAACATGAGACCATCACTTGCTCACCGGTGAAGGAAACATCGTGAGGAAACCTGAATGCCTGATTAAAGTATTTGAAGGTTATATATTGTTTTAAACTAACGCGATCACTTTTCATGTTTATAATAATACTAGCTGGTGCCCGCGACTTCGTCTGCGCAGGATAAGATTTTAGTTTTTTTTGTATAAAAAGTTATATAATAATATAATATTTATCCTATGTTACTTCTTATACCTCCAAGAATATGTGTACAAAGTTTCATGATGATCGGTTAAGTAGCTTTCGCGTGAAAGCGTAACAAACATCCACGCTTTCACATTTATAATATTAGTAAGGAATGTAACGGGTGCTTACCGCGTTTAAAGATTTATTGAGGTCCCGATATTTCGGCAATGTTTCAATCGCCATGATCACGGGGAGACTGACGTACGGTGCTGGTAGATGGTGACAGATCAGAAAAATCTGTCTACCGTCTTTCTTCTTCGTTTCGGACGACTATTTTCGGCACACGGACGTAGTCACGGGATTCCACACACTCGGTATTCTGATTTTTTTAAAATTTCAATTGCATAAGATTTACGTCAATAAATCTTTAAACGCGGTAAGCACCCATAACAATATGATATTATTATATTATTACATATTCCAATCTAGGCATCCATTATATTATAAAAGATTACGATGTGTGCGTGACCACAACATTTAGGTTCCACTAGAAGCACATTTTGTATGTAAATGCCAGTAACGCCTTACGGGTCAAGGCTGGGAGACTTTCTTCATTTTCCCAGTACTGGCATTCTAATGGTTTGCTTGATAGCATCTTGTAATACTGGCATTATGTTATAAGCTAATTTGGAAGTGCGTGATACTAAAAGTTGTGTAAGAATCTAGTAATCACTTTAATACTTTGTTGTATTTTTTATGTCAGTTGGATTGGCAAACGGGAAGATAAGACATGATTTCCCACCATGGTGCAAGCGAAATGAGCCGAGGGGGTTCTTTTCTTATAAGAAGAGAGGACAAAAGAGCAGGGGGCAAGGGATGAGGACGGGAACTTCACCCCATTGTACTGTCCCAACGTTAGGAGGGGTTGTTCTGTGGTGCAGGACAACCCCTCTGTAGAGGTGGCGTCGGTCCCTGAGGGACTGAATAGCCTTTGAGGTGCCCTGTTTGCTCAACAGATCCGGGGCACCTCACCAAAAGCGGCATTGGAGTCACTCGCCGGGTTTTAGTGGGTAGAGTTGCGTCCACTTACCAGCCGTCGGGCGCAGTGAGTCCCACATACCCGCGTGGGTAGACCCACTCCACCGCGGGATGCCTCAGAGCATTTCCCGGCGTTAAAAAAAAAAGTCGGTAGTAAACGCTATCCTTTTTTTTTTTAGTAGCGACCCGATGGCGATGTAGCTTATTAACTTTACCGTTTAATCGATCGCCATAAATTGTACCTATAAACCTTGTAATGTTTAACAGAAGAAATATTTTACAAGAGACATTTAAATGTACCTTTGATATGATACCTAGATTGACAAGGCAACTTTATCTGTACACTGGTTTTTATGTTAGTGGACAAACGGGCCACGCGATAGTCAGCGTCACCCGTGAACTTAAACGTAATACTAGCCTAGTCTCAGTGCCAGTAATTCCACTGCCTGTCTTGCCCTACTCTCCGTAACACAGCGAAGCTGTTTCACGGGAGAAACAAGCAAGATGGTGGTACCCATGCAGATAGGAGCGCGGCACGGCGCATCCCTCCTATTCGTCATCACAAAATTGTTAGATATTAGATATTTATTTGTTTTATTATTTATTGCTTATCCTATTATCAGTCAATCATTGACATATTTTGTATGTAGCAATGTCTGTCAAACTTAGCTTACAAGTTCAAAACAAAAGTAACTTAGGTCACGCTAGAATCTATGTATCAAATAGGTATGTTAAATATTTATGTAAACCTGTTTATTTAAGTATTTAAAATGGGGTATTTACTGTAATTTAGTACATTAACATATCATACATGAGTAAGTTATATTTGCGGAGTTAAAAATCAGAAATGTAAAATACGTAAATATATTATTAACAAAATTTATTGTGTTAATCATGTTTTATATTTTGCGTAGTAAAATAAATAGAAATATTATTTCATCGTCATCGTCAGCCTTTATCCGTCCACTGCTGAACACAGGTCTCTTTCAATGAACGCCAAGACGACCGATCCCTCGCCACTCGCATCCAGCACGGACCGGCCACCGCACGGAGATCGTCTTCCCACCTGGTTAATGGTCGACCAACACTTCGTCTACCTAAACGCAGCCTCCACTCTTGACTTTCACCTTATTGAACCAATAAGGTATATTATTTAGAAAATTGTAATGTAATTACGTTAAAAGTTATTTTAAATGCCACTTTAAGTCAGAGCGAGCTGGAGTGACAATTACGGCTGTTGAAGAGTGTCCCACTTCTCGCCTCTAAAATATTTGACGCTTAGAGATAAATCCCGGAATACGTGGCTAAATTTTTACTGACGTTTATCAACGGACTTGGAAACTATTTCGAAAATAAATACAGCATAGAAACGGTATACACTGATAAGTATATAAAGTTTATATAAGGTATACACTGATAAGCATATAAGGTTTATATAATGTATACATTGATAATAGTTCTTCGCGGTTGTATCGCCCTAAAATTTTTTGAAATAAATAGCTTATACATTTTGTATAATTAGAACTTTTTATTTTAACTATTTTATTATTTTAATTAATAAAAAAAAATCTAATCCAACTGGTAACTTGGCTAATCAGGATTAGCATTTTCAAACTAACAAACAATCTCTATAGCTTTTTATATTAGCTTAGATTATACATCGTCTTGTCATACTGCTGGCTACTGGTCTCTTCGAAATCGTTCGAGGACGGTTTTGGACCATAGTAAATGTGCAATGAGCTTGTGAACTTCACATACCATCAAAGACTTCTCATAGGCATACTGGTTTCCCCCCGATATTTTCCTTCACCGGTGAGACGTTGTTTAGGCGTTAAAAAAAACTGTGATTTCTTACTTCGAGGGTGAACCCATACCCACTAGACCATCGTTGCTCACAAAATCACCTTTCAGTTAGTATAACAATTTGTAGACCGAAACTTTCACTGACTCGTACATTGTAGTTTGTATACATTGTCTAAATAGTTTGTGGCGGTTTCTCTTTAAGAGTCATTAATTATGAACTTTACAAATTGAAATTTAACGTATGTAAAGTTTTTTAATCTATTTCTTTAGGTATAATCTTCATACAATATACTATGATTGGGCCCATCGAAATGCCTTTTGATAAAATAAATCAATGAATTTATTAATTTGCAAGTTTATCCTTTGTGAAATATTGCACTTTTTTATTGTATAACGAATCATTTACGAACAGTCGAAGCCTTTTGGCGACTATCTACGCCCATACACACAACCAGAGGTTAAGCAGGCATTGCCCTCCTTTTCCCTATCCCCCGTAATAAGCCACCGGAAACTGACAAACCAAAACGCGACAGCATAGCTGCCACTTTACGCCGCTATTATGTTATACCACCCCGATTGTGTCGGTCCAATTCGGCTGAAATGCAGTAATGGCACTTTCTCTTACAAAACACACTAAAAAGACATAACTTAAATGAAGTTTTCTAAATTACATATATATAATGTACAAAATATAATGAGTAAAATTCGCGTAAACATTTGGAAGAAGCACATGTTGGTTGGTTGGTTTTGGGAATTTGTGTAAATATCAACTATATCCAAAAAATGTCCATAATGAATGATGATTAAAGTAAAATGTTTGTGCTATATAAATATATCAATGAAGATATTTATTATATTTTGTTGCTATATTTTGCTTGTACAAAATAAATTGAATTGACGACTTGTGGTTATTTGGCATGTTACGAAAGTAATACATTTGGGACCGTCATATCAATCAAGGAATATCGATAAACAGTGGAAAACAACTTCTTATACTTGTTTTATTCTAAAAACTGATTTTTGGTTATAAATCGCCAACTTATTAGAATTGAATTTTCATTTTTTTATGTTAGTTGGATAGGCAAACTGGCAAACGTACCACCTGATGGTAAATGGTCGACGTCGCCCATGAACATAAACTAGTTTACCTGGAATGAGCCCAGGCAACTCATTTATGTGTTGCCTACCCTGAGACATAAGATGTTAAGCCTCGGTGCCAGTAATTACACTGCCTATCTTGCCCTTCTCTCCGAAACACAGCAAAGCTGTTTCACGGGAGAAACAAGCAAGATGATGGAACCCATGCAGCCGGGAGCGCGGCACGGCGCTTCCCTCCCACCGGTGATTTCATGTTCATAATATATTGAATTAATAAATATATGTACATAATTATGTATAGATATTAAATTAATAAAACGATAATACGATGAAGTAGGCTTGCCGAGTATTTCTCTTTTCTTGCACGGGAAAAATATTTTCTTATGAATACCGTAAGTATCCGGGAGTAAAGTGGTAGTCATATGAAACTCGGCTTTGACTCTGACTGCGTTGAGTCAGAAAGCCCTTCGGATGCTATCAGACACCATGTAATGCCCGAATCTCAGCAATACTAAGATACCAATCTTCTCTACCTCCTAGCAAGATAACCTTCATAGTAAGGCTCTATAAAACGGAATTGAATTTATGAATTTTATATACATTAAAAAATACAGATGACAATAATATTTATCACACAAATTGGCGAGACTCAAATACAAGGTGCGTGTAAAGGCCACTTACATCTACTGGTACACCAGCTGGGCTAGCATGCGTACAACGAGATAGAGAGAGAGAGAGATAAAACGAAGATTGCTACTACGAGAACACTCTTCGTATAACGAAATTATATAATTATAGTAGGAAAACGCCACGGTATACAAAAAATAGGCACCCGGTTTTATTTATTAAAGCTTAAATTACTTTATCTCGTCCTTAACATTGAAAACGCATGTTAGCTACTGTAGATAGAGAGATAATACGAGAAAAGGGGTAGACAAAATTTTGTCGTGCGCGCTTGCTAGGTCAGCTGGTGGTCTTATGTTAACTGTTGACATTTACTCTCTGAAATTGAAACCTTATGTTTTTAATTGTATACAACATTAAAGGAGAAAAAATACAAATTCTCATATATCATTCACATTATCAACCTTTTTCCGTCCCCTGTTGGAAATAGGCCTTTTAAAGAGTGCTGCCACTGCATGGAGATCAATGTGAAGAGTTTTAACCGGTCGGGCGACCAGACAGATGATCAGTCGGGTGATTAGTCGGGCTACCAGTTGGTTCACTAATTGGTTGACCAGTCGGGTGATCAGTCGGGCGAGCAGTCGAACGACTAGTAGAGTGACTAGTCGACCGAGTAATCAGGCAACTAATCAAGTGACAATCGAACGACTTGTCGTGGGTCCCGTTGACCAACTAGTCGGGCGACCAGTAAAGTTACCAGTCGGGCAACTAGTCGAGCGACCAGTAGAACGACCAGTCGTGGGACTAGTTGAGCGACCAGTATGGCGACCAGCTAAGTAACTAGTTGGGCGAGTTGTTATGCGAGTAGACTGTACCTACCTTTGAGGTATACTTTAAATTTATAAAATAATTACAATAAAATTCTTTTTGAATGGTGGTTTAAGATAGACTTTTATAATACTTACAAAAATAAAAAAATCGGTTGTCTTTTAAGTCGGTTTACTGACGATAGTTGAACGTGACAACGTCATAAGAAAATGGAACGTCTCAGAGCGATGTAACGCCGCATACGTCATCTTTTTTCGTTCTTGTAGCCGGCTCCATCGAATTTGACGTTGTCACGTCAAAAATGTGGACAAATTCTAGGTATACGTACGTAGAAGGATTATCCAGTAGCATAATCTATAATCTTAAAGGATTTACTACACTGCGGACTTTTATGAACGGGCTCAAACTGAACGGAACATAGCAACAGATGGTTAACAAATTAGTTAAAATGAGATTGAGCCCAAACATGATTGTTTTTATAATTTACGAGATTACTCTCTATCTATGAAAAAGGTCTTAAGAACTATGGCTTCTCTTATCGGGAACACGCGAATCCATGTAATAAGTAATATCTTTTACTCTTATACTATATTATTATAACTAGGTGATCATCTATAAACCTAACACAATATTGAGAGACATTGTCTTTTTTTCCGACTGCGTTAGGTTATCTTTTTCGAATAAATGGATTATAAAAGTATATTTCATTGACAAACTACAAGCCTCAATGCTGGATTTTTGGCGCCAAATTGTATATCGCCAGGGTTTGTTGTTTTAGAATTTAGAGTATGAAGAAGTTATTTTTACAAAGAAAAAAGGTATTTTATTGTTTAGTTATGAATGCATACATATAAGTTATTCATCGTCCACTCGCTTCGCTTTGTTTTCAATTAAGTAGAGTGCATCGCAGCACCGGAGCCATAAAACAAAACAACGATAACGATGTTACAGTTGGCTAATTGTTATTAGAAATTTTTGAATTTATATTTCTAATTAGCTGTGTTAGGTGAACTGCGTGTCGCTTTATTCCCTTGATTTTGAAGAACTTTTGATGTTATTATATTATGATATAGATGATAATTAAAACGATCCTTGGATACTAATACATTTACTTATATTAATTTACAGTAATTATATAAAATTTAGCGTTTAAAAGAATACGATTGTTTAACGAGATGCGTGGACGTCCAGGGAATTAACCGTTCTTCTCTTTAAAAATCCTTTTACCCTCCAACTCGGAAACCACCAGCGCCACCAACTCGGGAGGACAGATCCTTAAGCAGGCCGCGTATCGATGCAATATAATTTCATCATCTTGAACTAGATGGCGTTAACAAGCTGTTTCCCGCGACTTTATTTTTATCATCATCGTCAGCCTTTCTCAGTCTGCAGGACATAAACCAGAGAGCTTAGCCTCGCTCGCTCTTCTGTGGTTCCCATCCTCGCCCCTTCCATTCTTGGGTGAAATGGTCCCGTTAATGAGGACTGATCACCCGTCTGGCCTTGCTGGTGTCCCCACCCTTAAATAATAATAATAATCCTCGCCCCTTGTCCCCCCTGCTCTTTTGTCCCCTCTTCTTATAAGAGGGAATACAAAGAGCACCCTCGGCTCAATTAGCTTCACCCAAAGTTCTGGGTTCACCTTAGGCTACTGAGGCCCACCACCGCGACATGGTGGGGGGCCCAGGTTGCCTGGGCTACTCCCGACTGACTTTGTTTATGTTCATAAACTATGTATGACTGACATTGGCTCTTTGGCATTTCTTGCCTGTCCAAGTATCAAAAGAATATCAACAGGTCGTAAAGGTTAACGTTAGTTATAATTCTAAGTAAATGACTAGGTAGTGAAGTATGTTTAATGTCGTTTCAACATTTAATTATTATTATTATTATGATTCACTCAATTATGGTAACAGCTGCACTAATTATGAAATGGCGAACGTAGAAAATAATATGCAGGTACTGTGTGTTTATTATCATGAACCTAATATAAGTAAAAATTGACTTATTTCATGGGTTCACCATATTTATTATATCTCCTGCTGGGTGTGGATCTTCTTCTCGAAATTAGACGAGGCGGGTATTTGGCCATGGTTCACCTATGCGCTGGCCCAATGCGGAATTTATACGTACTCAAAGATTAGTCTTTTGTAAGACTTACCAAAGATAATATTTGAATTGTAAAACAAGAAAAAAACATTGTTACGGATTTTCTCGCAAGTTATAAAAACTTTGCATTGTCGTTATTAAAACTTTATAAAGCGCGATAAACACCGTAAAACCGGTTTCATCACAATGAACGAGAAAAGAAAACAAACATTCAATGACCCCAACAGTATTTAGTTACAGACAAAGACTCACTTCTGTGTATGTTTCCAACGTTAATTGCAGAAATAATAATTCCTATACGTGCTACAATTACTTCGTTCTAGGGCATTTAGAATAGAAATTATACCACTAGTGACTTTGTTTAAACATAGATTTAATAAAATATAATATGATTGTCACTATAGAGATACTAATAGGAATAGGACGAGTATAAGATAGAAGATTTTTACTGGTGTTTGCCTCTGACAAGACAGCACTGGCAGATAGAACATGTCTGCAAGTTCGTGAAACTTTTTTTATTTTTACGCCGCGAAATGCTCCGAGACATCTCGCGGGGAGTGGGGACTCCCCAGGCGGGTATGTGGGACTGGCTGCGCCCGAAAAATGGTAAGGTGGACGCAGCTAAAATCCAGCGAGTGCCACCAATGCCGCCTTTGGTGAGGTGCCCCAGATCTGTTGAGCAACGTTGACTAGATGGCTAGTCAGTCCCCATGGGACCGACGAGAGGGGTTGTCCTGCACAACAGAATAACCCCTTCCAAGGTTGGGACAGTACAATAGGGTGAGGTTCCCATCCTCGCCCCTTGTCCCCCCTGCTCTTTTGTCCCCTCTTCTTATAAGAGGGGTACAAAGAGCAGCTCACTCAGCTCAATTTGCTTTGCCCAAGGTTCTGGGTTCACCTAAAGCTACTGAGCCCCACCGTCACGACTAGGCTTGAACCATGGTCGCGCTAGGTCGTGAATCCTTCGTATTTCTTCTGTTAAATTTCGTACTTTTTCTTTGTTTCTTATTTTTAACCTTGGAGAAATCGCTTCCGTAGCGATAAAACCGCCTTTGTGCATTTTATTTTGTAAGTTTTATATTTAAGATTGTATGTTATGTAACTTGTATGCACAATAAAGTATATTTCAGCTTCTTTTTCGTTATATAGAACTCAAACTATTCTTAACAGTATCAATAATATTGTGGCTCCCAAAATGCAGATCTATGACAAACGGACACCGATGCTCAGCAGTGGGCAGTAACGGGCTGATGATGATGAAGATGATGATGACAAACAGACAGACCGCTGACTTTGATATTAGGTTTCTGTTAGCCTTTAATACGTGCGCCTTTTTTCTCACTTAAAGGCTAACGAAACCCTAAAACGGTATTTCTCAATAAATGGTACGGAGGTAAATAAAATAAACTGATAAATAATTATGTATGCAAAAACTACATAAGTACAATTATTTTAGGTACAGACTAGAGATGTTACGGATCTTCGACTACGATGCCGAAAGGTCGGAACTTCCGTTTGACAGTAGATCTCCGACTACGACTTCGATTCTGATACATTTAAATCGGAGGTTAGAATCGGAGGGTGAAAGAGACGGCGCGCTTAAACAAGTTACCGGTGGTAGGGAAGCGCTGTGCCGCGCTCCCGGCTGCATGGGTACCACCATCTTGCTTGTTTCTCCCGTCAAACAGCTTTGCTGTGTTTCGGAGAGAAGGGCAAGACAGGCAGTGTAATTACTTACTTATTATGTCTCAGGATAGGCAACACATAAATGAGTTGCCTGAGCTCGTTCCAGGTTAACTAGTTTATGTTCATGGGCGACGTCGGCCACTTACCATCAGGTGGCACGTTTGCCAGTTTGCCTATCCAACTAACATAAAAAAATAAAAAAAAAGTTTATATTTGTCACGTGGGGAACTAACGACCCGCTATTCGGTAACCAGCCCCTATGTCTTGTGTTAATTATTATAATTGTTCATTGTTTACTGAAAATAGGTCACCAAGCTTTTAAAACTGATTTAATAATATTAAAACTGATTTAATAATATTAAAACTGATTTAATAATATTAAAACTGATTTAATAATATTAAAACTGATTTAATAATATTAAAACTCCGGTTCCGATAACCCAAATTCAAAAACTCCGACTCCTGTTCCGCAACATCCGCATCCGCATATATCCGCAACATCGATGTCGCAACCACAACAACGTCGATGATATGATGACGTGTGTCCAATGGTGGAAGGAGGCTGATTATGATGATGGACAATACAGTTAAACTATAGTTGAAGTAACCTTGACATATAAATGGAAGTGACTTTTACTTTTTGAGTTCACTTTAGAACGTCGGAAATGGGCATTAGAGCCAGTTTGTTGAGCTTTTAGTCGGCGTCATATTTCCAAACTGTTGTTTATTTGCGGTTATTATCACTAATAAGACGTATAATATGTATGATCACAAATTACATGTTTAATCTGCATTTAAAGTTACATTTGTTCAAGTTTAAATTCCGGATTCTATAAATTTGGAATTTGAGGAGGTCAATCTTACATGGGATCATCTACTATTAGACTTTAGAGGATCCCACGTCGGATTGACCTACACCGCGTTGATTACCAGGCGAAAGTTATAATTTTATTAAATAAGATATGTTTGTGAACGTGTACCGTTAAAAAAAATTGTGGAATGCAGGTTCTATTTAAGAAAAACAAGAAAAAAACGTAGGGGTTGTTTATCATGTTACCTGTGTGAAGTAAGACATATCAGAGCCTTTGTCAGTGCTTTACGCTATATCGTATCTTAAGTAAGCACTAAACAAGTTAGGGATATAATAGAGTACAATGTACCCCACCATGTTTAAGCCTTGTCGTGGCGGTGGGACTCAGTAGCCTATGGTGAACCTAGCACCTTGGGCGAAGCCAAGTAAACCGAGTGGGGCTGCTCTTTGTACCCCTCTTATAAGAGGGGACGAAAGAGTAGAGGGGTCAAGAGGCGAGGATGAGAACCTCATCCCTGTGCACTGTCCCAACGTTGGGAGGGGTTGTTCTGTGGTGTGGGACAACCCCTCTGTGGAGGTGGCGTTGGTCCCTTGAGGGACTGACTAGCCTTCGAGGTGCCCTGTTACTCAACAGATCCGGGGCACCTTACCAAAGGCGACATTGGTGGCACTTGCCTAATTTTAGTGGGTAAAGCGGCGTGCACTTATCATCTTTCAGGCGCAGCAAGTCCCAAATATCCGCCTGGGGACGTCCCCCTCCCCCGCGGGATGAAAAAAAGAGTACAATGTAACGTTGTTATAAACAATAGATGCATATATGTGTAGGTGTAACTGAGCAATCGGTTGTACTTGAAAATTCAATAATATTGACAGAAGTTTTTTTTATACAGCCTCATTTATACAAAGTATTTTCTACTCGTATATCCATTTTATTCAATAAGTATACATTCTCTCATTCTATCAAATTTATTCTACGGAATAATCCAATATTACGCCACATTTGCCTATCAATGGTATATTGAAATGGAATTTTATTAAAACACGAATGTCTATGAATACCTTAAAGGTAAACAGCGGAAAGGACGGTACCCAACGCTCGTATCGCAATCTAAACCTTCATATATCGCACGTTGAAAATCAAACCGTCATTAAACAAAAAACACAATTTTTCAGTAGGGGCGTTCAAAGTTACCAAATAAAAAATCATTGCAAAAATATATTAAATGTAAAAGAATCGTTGTTTTTTCACATCCAGAATATTGGTACAAAGCCTGGCTTCTATGTGAATGCTAAAAAGTAGAAATAATGTATTAACTTATGGAAATATTTTTATTTTTATTACAAAATAGTGTCACTTTTCCATTTAATATGTAAAAGTGTCATTTTTCAATAAAAAAACCTGCAGGTGTTATGAAATTATTCATGCCTAAGTGTCACTATATTCATATAATTTGAAGTATTGGAAAGTAAAAATGCAAAAATGTTATAAATAAAGATATATTATAACGAATATTAAATATTTTCGGCATACTGAGGACTACCTGACTTAAAAATAAAAAGAAAACTATACTTCAATGGCACTTTTCTCTTCGGTACAAAGTTAGATTTATTAGTACAGTTCAACAAACTTACGTAATATTTTTAGACAATCAGTCTATTACAGTCTACTTATAATATAATCAGACTTTATGTTCAGAGAGGTAGGTATACTTAGTGTTAATTAGATTAGTACCTAGTCATAAACTAGTGTTAATTATAGAAAATTTAACAAAAGATCAAAATATTATCTTGATTAAATTAAATCTAGTAAAATACTCAACTTTATAAAATTAAACAAAACTTCAAAAATGTAACTATCTACCGAAATAAAATAATAACAATAAAAAATATAACCACTCAAATTGTAACAGTTAAACTTACGTAATACTTTAAGGCAATCAGTCTATTACATAGTCAGTCTACTTATAATATAATCAGACTTTATGTTCAGGTAGTTATACTTATTCTTAATTAGATTAGTAGTAAACACCTAGAGTAAATGATAAAAAATTAAACAAAGCTTCAGAAATCTTAAATAAATAAAAATTCTCTAAAATACTGAACTCTAGAAAAATAACTTTGCAAGCATAGAATTGTAGTTTAGAATAAATTGAGTTAAAAAATGTGGTTGTAAAAAGATGATGCGTAGTAAGGAGGAATTGCGTTTTTTCTTATGAGGTCTCTAAGGTCTTGTTTTTTCTTATCTGAAAGTGGTAACTTGTCTGTATACAAAGGTACTAATTGCGGTACTACTCGACGAATCTTTCCTAATTTTATTTCCTTGTAATTCTCTTCCAAATACGATTTTTTGTATAAAACTTTTACATCTAAATTTGCTTTTTCTACCCTCAAAATTCTTATTTCTCCTACTTTGACAACCGCTCCCTCTGTATCTTTATTAAATTTATACTCTTGAAGCTTCTTAATATTATAAAACTCTTTGTGTGACATTTCTGTGATATTGTATTTATTGCCTCTTTTCTTCGCCTCTCGAATAGCATTTATATATTGATCAGGGACGTAAATGGGCCTAGATCTTAGCATTTTTTTTACTTGCCTCTCAATAGTCGAGTGTACTGAATCCCCTTCATTCTGGGTATGCCCCTTTACCAAAAATTTATGGGTTATTGAGTGAATATTTGGTAAGCTCTTGACAGCGTAAATGTACATAGAAAAAACAAATTGGTTTTTCTGTTGACTGCAGCAGTTGTCGGAGTAAAATATAACATTTAGTGTTCCAGATGTTGATGATGATTTTTTTTGTAAGTATTTTAAAACACAAGAACCGATTTCATTAGCCCCCTTCTGACCTTCAACTTCAGTCCAAAAATAACATTCAGTATTGTCAGCTTTTAATTCACAAATGGTAAAGTTCAAGCAATTTAATCGGCATTTGTAGTAGAATGAAGACACGTCGCCTTTAGGAACTTGCATCATAGCTTGTAAGTCATAACAAGCCACAATGTTATTGCTGTCAATTAAATTCTTATCTTTTGATTTTTCTTCGCGGCTTACTTCTTTTTCTTTGATGTGCAGTCTATATTTCTCTTCTATATTTTCTTTTTCTGTTGGGTTTGCATTTTCAAAGGCAACGCAGTCATCGCACCTGTCCTTTTTGGGAACAAAAAAGCTTATATTAAAATCTTCTTTGAATACTTTGCGATAAATATGAATTTTGACAAAATCAACTTGGTTCTTTTGACACTCTTTTACATAATCTTTATATAAGTCAGTTAATGTTTTCCCTCCTTCTATGAATTCTTTCGTCGTTTGCTGACGTAAATAGTGGCTCTCAATTCTCGGTATACTATTAATATGATTTTTTATTGCAGCTATCAATTCCGGTGGAACTTTAGTTCCATGGTTTTCATGTTTTCCACGCATCTCAGACTCTACAATGCCACTGGAACTTGTTTTACCAATCACGGTTCGAATAGGTCTGTCATTAATGCCTAAAGTGTTCTTAAAAAATGTTTTACACACTCTCTTTTTCACACCATTAACAGTAAGATAAAATGCATGTTTAGGTTTTCGATTATTATTAATTTTTTTATACTGGTACTTGGGTTTTACTTCCGTTATATGTTTAGAAATAAATTCTCTTTGTCTGGGTAAAGCACCCATATTCCAATAGTTTTTAAAAACTTCGGCACGTTCTGCCTCAGAAATATTAAGAGAACACTTAAATCTGCAACGACAATTACAAGGAATCCCAATTTTTCTTTCAGGAATAACTCTATGATTGCAAGATGACGATATATACTGCAAACCCATGTTTCGCAATGATTTCGCTAGAGATTTTTTACTTCCTCGCTTTCGTTTTCGAGTTTCTGTGATAGAATTATTATTGAGGTTCTCTGTTTCGGGCACCATTGGAGTAATCGCTCTTTGGGATGTGCGATTCAAAGTTTCTAGCGCAATACTTACCAAAGATGGTGGATAATTATTGAGATGTGAATTTAGTTCTTGAGGAAACTCAAAACCAATCAGTTCTGAATATGTATTATCAGGTAAAAGAGATGGGCTTGTTGGATTAATTTGTTCATAAAATAAGCCAGAATCCGTAATAGTCTCAGCTATTTGGCCATAGTGGTCGAGATTAGAATGAGTGTCATCTATTTTATGCAATTTATATGAATAATTACTGAATTCAAAATTATTTATATTGTTATCATCATCTTCACACGAGGAATAATTGCTGTATCCTAAAGATATTTGTTGTAAAGCAGTCAAAGATGTATTAGATTCCTTGACAATAGTTTCAGTAAACATCCGCGATTTCACGCTTATACAATCTTGATCTAGATCTGAATCATTGGAGTCTGAGCTGAAAGAAGATTCAAATGTACTTGTTGACGATTTTGATGAACTAGATGATCCTGGGGAACTGGAAGATCTTGAAGAATTAGATGACTTTGATGAATTAATATTTGCAGATGTAATTTCTAACTCCGAACAATATGCAGGATGTAGCCTCGAGGTAGAACCATCATTCAAAGTTGTCTTTTGGCATCGTCTTTTCTTCGGTAATGTATTGTGAATAGATTCATCAGAGCTAGACGATGATAAATTGTCAAAGGAAGTAGGTTTATACTCACGATCAAAATCAGAAGCAGGTGAGTAATCTCGAACAGAATTATGGCTAGAAAAAGACGAGTCTGACAGACTTCTAACGTGTCGCTGTTTTTGCATTCCAGGAGCATTGGAGCTTGGGCCTGCTGTTGGTGTAATAGTGTTTGTATTAGTTCTTTCCAATTCTACAAAATCATTACCATTAACTGTTGATACGATATTGCTATATTTTGAATTAATTTCTTTTACAAATTCTTTTAATTTCCTAGTTCTTGGATTAACAGGAGGCATAATGAACGGCTGCAACAATAAAATTTAAAGATACTCAGGTTTTTCAAATAATATAATACACGGTCTACAATTTATGAGTACAAAATATAAGAATAAAGATATGCTAATAACTAAATGTAACGTAAAATTTGAAGTGAATCAAGCATGATTCCTATCAGACAATTTTTTGGCATAGTAAATGCGTCAAAAAACTAAACAACAGGTAGAAATCCGAACAAAAACTATTAAGTATTACGGGCATTATTCACAATATGCCAAATCGATCATGGGATAAAATGCCACTTTCTTGTTAATGTCAATATAGTACGATTATAATATATATTAAAATCATTAATTATATTAGAATATTGTCACAATACTTAAAGCAACACTAAAGATTTTAATCTATTTTGTGAAAATTAGCAAAACGTTGTTTAAAACTGACACTTTTCTATTAAATACACTATTCTTAAAGTCAGACACGTCTTTTATAGAAGAAAAAATATTGTTCAAAACCGTCACTTTATGCATAACAACATTATTCCCTAAACTCCTGGTCAAACAGGTAAGTAGATATAACAGGAAAACTGTCAGATTTAGTTTAAGTGCAGTATTCGTTAAATTAATGGTCTTACATACCTTACAATTTCAGAGAAATTTGTCTTTAAATAAAAAATGACACTAGTTAATAGAATCAGGCGTTACTTTGCGGAAATCCATTATATAAGATTAAATTATAATTTAATTAGCAATAATCCCGCAAAACACGCAGTCTTTACTGCAAATGTGTGAGTGCACGCATATGCATGCATATAGCACCGCCCTCCTTTCCCACACTGCATATGCGTACACTCGCATGCGTATACCCCACATGCACCACAACCACAGTTAAAGACCACCACCACACAATCTACGCACGTTTCGCCCCGACACCGAGGCATCCTCAGGATGTAGACTCTACGATTAGCAATCGTTAAGTTCAACTTAACGATTGCTAATCGTAGAGTCTACATCCTGAGGATGCCTCGGTGTCGGGGCGAAACGTGCGTAGATTGTGTGGTGGTGGTCTTTAACTGTGGTTGTGGTGCATGTGGGGTATACGCATGCGAGTGTACGCATATGCAGTGTGGGAAAGGAGGGCGGTGCTATATGCATGCATATGCGTGCACTCACACATTTGCAGTAAAGACTGCGTGTTTTGCGGGATTATTGCTAATTAAATTATAATTTAATCTTAAAAAATGACACTATTCTGCACAGAGTTGATGTGTAAGCCACGACATCTGTGTCGTTAATAAAAAAATGTCAGTGTCATTGTCACTGACTGTTGCCAACCCCTCCAAAACGCATAACGACACTTATGACATCTATGTTGCTAATAGGGCTATAACTATTGGTGTTTCTGCATAATGTATTTCTGACAAAGTGTCACTAGATGGAGGCAATAGTTAAAATTTCGCATATTTTGTTTAGTGACGGTTTGATTTTCAACGTGCGATATGAAAATGTAATAAAGTTAGAGAATTTGTTTGTAATGTCCAAATAAGAGCTTTTTATGAAAAGCATATGAATAATGAAAGTAATGCGTTACTTATAACCATTTTTTAAATTTTAGTGTGTCCGTTTGTTGTGGTGAATTTCAGAAAGCTCGGAAAACAAGCTTTGTTTATTTAAACGCACTTATCTTCGGATTTACCAGGCGGATGTCAATTATTATTATTTTAAAGTGAAGCTTCTGTACGGACGTTCGGGCGGTACCCGCGCGGCCACTCTATCTGTGCTGTCACATTTTACCGTAACACGAGAGCGTCAGATTTTTTTCCGGGTGGAGCTATGCTAACGGCCAAAAGGTCCCTAAGGCTTCATCGGACTGTTGTGAGCCGATTTAGCTCACTTAGGATTTATTATGAGTGGGGGGTTGCCCCCCGCCAACCGTGACGTCTACGACCACATGACCTTCTGGCGTCGGGTTGGCCAGCGTCAGATTTAGTTCCTTTACATGATATATTATGCAGAATATACCAATTGGCAGCTGCGGTGTGGCTTCGGTGCGCGCGTGGCGCTCTTAACGCTTATTTCCTACGCATTCATTATAATATTTCCTCGTACTATAAAGCTTCGCTTTTCTCTGGCGTCCCTAGATGGCACTGTTTTTTTTGCAGATAGTAAAGTTTTTTTTCTATACTAATATTATAAAGCTGAAGAGTTTGTTTGTTTGAACGCGATAATCTGAGGAACTACTGGTCCAATTTGAAAAATTCTTTCAGTGTTAGATATCCCATTTATCGAGGAAGGCTATAGGCTATATCACGCTGTGACTAACAGTAGTTAAGTTGAGTAAGTTAACGCGGGCGAAGCTGCGGGCAACAGCTAGTTATACTATAAAGCTTCGCTTCTTTCTGGCGTCCCTAGATCGCACTGTTTTTTTTTTCAGATAATAAAGTTTTTTTTGTTATTTTAGCGCATGTGAAACCACGAGGAGCAGCTTGTTTATCATAACACCAATTTTAGTGAAAATAATGTTATCAACATTCTATTTCTCTTATAGTAAAAGTTCTTACAACACAATTTTCTTCAAGACATTTCTGCCAAAAGTTTGATTTTCAGAAAGTAAAGGCAAGTTGATTATTTTAGGCTATCAACTCGTCAGATTTTTAATATTTACATTTTTTTTAATTTTTAACTATTTACAGGAGTCGGTTACACACAAACAAACAAACATACATACAGGTGAAACTAATAAAAGCGTGTTAAAAAGAACGCTATACGGCCTATAAGTGAATAAATACGATAATGATAAGTAAATTTTGATATTACTTCAGCGTTTTATGTTGTAATGCATTGCTGTGCTACAATGGTATACTGCAGCAGACAACGCGACGCCGCACCTCACAATAACCGTTCTTTAGTGAAAATATCGTTTGGAAATAAAACTTCAAGAATATTGCGAAGTATCCTTTGATTTCTTCGAAACTAATTTCAGTATGGAGTTTACTATGTTACCGTATAAAAGATACAATGGCGACACTAATGCCGGGTTTATATATTTCTAGTCAGTCTCTAGATATGTAAGTACCTCAGATCACCAGAGATACGCTCATTCTATGCTGACGAATTTGATGGTGCTGTAAAAAAGTCGTTAAGGCAAGTGATGACAAGTCGAATGAGCTGTGCGGATCGGCACAAATTATGATTCACTAAATGAAGACTATAACTTTATGCACATAAATCACACTAATTATTATTTTTGGATATTAAAAAAATATAGATAAATAAATATAATTTATGGATAAAATATATAATGTATAGCCTGACCAGAAATACAAAGAGGACTATATATATAAACATATCTTTATATATATATAATTCTTCTGTGCGTGTGTATGTCACTGAACTCCTCCTAAGCGGCTGGACCGATCTTGATGATTTTTTTTGTGTGAGTTCAAGTGGATTCGAGAATGGTTTAGATTCACAAAAAAAAAAATTTACAGGACAACGTCTGTCGGGGCCACTACTATATATATAAACCCTGCATTGGTGTTGCCACTGTAACTTTTTTACGTCAACACGTAATACAGAAAATTAGAATACACAGAAATTAGTTCCGATATTTTCCGAAAAGGACAGTAATTATATCAATTTTGATTTATAATTTACCTATAGAGTTTCACTTCACTTAATTTAGGATTAAATTAGAAATGGAACTGATCATAATAACATAATCCCAGGGAACTTCTAGTATTGATTGATTGCTTCAGTCAGATTATGTTATCGAAAATGTTTAATTGAATTGGTACTCCTTAACGAACACTATTATTATTTAGTTGTTATTTAGGAAGGAATGCCTAAAATATATTTGGCGTGTGGGGGGATGTATCTATGCGCTTTGTTCTACTCGCTTCTTTAATCATTGCTCGGGTAATTCTTGTTTATACAGTTTTGCTGTTTATGATAGAGGCCTAAAAAAATGGCAACGTAATTATGAACACATAATCACTAAGCCATCTAAGGTGTTTCTGGTATCTCTCGCCTGTGCTAATAATTAATTTTGCTGTGATAAAAAATAAAAACACCTTTAGGGAGATCGTCTGCTTATTTTATAAGTTATTTTAAAATGAGTCTTACGTCCGGACCGGTGGGAGGGAAGCGCTGTGCCGCGCTCCCGGCTGCATGGGTACCACCATCTTGCTTGTTTCTCCCGTGAAACAGCTTTGATGTGTTTCGGAGAGAAGGGCAAGACAGGCAGTGTAATTACTGGCACCGAGACTTAACATCTTATGTCTCAGGATAGGCAACACATAAATAAGTTGCCTGGGCTCGTTTCAGGTAAACTAGTTTATGTTCATGGGTGACGTCAATCACTTTCCATCAGGTGGCACGTTTGCCAGTTAGCCTAACATAAAAAAAAAAAAACGTCATAGAAATCATTCCGTCCGTCCATTACGACTACAACTTTTTAAATTAGGTTACTTACATAATATTACAAAATATTAAAGTTATAACTATTTTAAAATGAACCATAAAATAGAAAATCAAACGAACTTACCTGTAAGTGAAGTTCGATTGTTATTAAACGAAGTGATTCGCCCGAGAGATTACAACCCTCCCGGACCCTAATTACATCTTTAGTTTTTCAAATGTAATATCCCTTAGATTTGAAATAGCTAACAGGAAAGCTGTACACGACAGAAACGTGTATGAGGTGACGTCTGCAGGCTGTTATATTAAAACATATTAAAATTATTTTTGTAATTTTTTATAATATTTAATATTTTATTAGCGTTAGTGTTTAAACACGATGATGGGTCGTAACTAAGGCCAAGTTATAAACTAGATTTATTCAAGTATAATTCAAATGATTATTCTTCATTAGGATAATAATAACATAGCCTGCCTAAATAATTTGATACAATTTGTGGGCTCCCAAAATGTGTTATATTTTGGAAAGGGAGTGCGTAAATTATACACTCCCTTACGTTTATTTTTTTTAAATTCTTAAGTCGTTTACAATATTTGAGCCTACAATTAGTGCTAAACCCAATTCAGCAGAATTAATGGTTTATAATATTTACCACCCATATTTACTTAAAGAAAGATGATTAATTTGATTAAAAAATGAATTTTATCACAAACTGACGCGGTATAAAATATCTTCTTGACCATACAAAATTTGTACCGTTGTCTTATACAAAGGAAATATTTAAATATGTAATATTATGTTATCCGTAATGGACGTTAACACAACATCGCGTCTGAAAATATCTGAAATCTACAAAATGTAGTTTTGTGAACAAAGGGTACTAATGCTAACTAAGCCATAATGGTACAACTACGACTCCGACGATTTTGTATTTTTGGTTTTCCAAAACTATTACAAAGTTTTTGTTCCAACTCAGGATCAGAATGAACGCGACGGGACTTTGCGTCAGTTTCATAGTTGTCTCGTGACCTTTCGTAGGATGCGCATACATAATATATATCTTTTTGTTCCCATTACCTCCAAATTATTCTACTAATATCGTTTAAATGAGGGTACCAAATAACCTCCCTCTCCATCCTATTTATGTAAGACGACAGCAGCGGAAGAAGTGGATGTCAATAATTCTCAATAGAATTTCGTTATTTTCTAAGAGTCTTGAAAAATAAAAGTATGTAATGTGAAAAATGCCACTTTTAAGTCTTAAGAATGTTGTACAAGACGGTACAGGCAGTACATATCTCCATTCGATAATTGTCTGTTCGAATGGGGCTAAAGATTTTATAAATATTATAAATCCATCCGTCGAAATCACTGATGAAATGTTTTGGTAAATTAATATTTTCCTTATTGCCCGTAATCATCATTAACTTTTAAATAAAGAAAATGCGTTCAAAAATGTTTGTATATGAGTACCATTTTGCATATACATGTATTGCTGGATAAATGGATATTAATAATCCTATCAATTGGGCAAAGCGTCGCAGTTTACATCTCTTTGAAATTCGAAACTGTTGGTTTGCTATATACAGAAAACAAGGAGACCTAAAAAAGATTAAGTGACTTGGAATTTTTCCTTTTTTGAATGTAAATCACAAAATTACTAGTAATTTTTTGTCAGATAATAATTTTGTTTCCATTACTATCAATTATTTGTGTAATACGAAAATATCTCATACCTATGTATGAGGTAGATAATTAGCCCGGATTAGTTAAACATTGCATAACTGGTCGCATGATTAAAAAAAAAATGGAAAGCGCTAATGTTTAAGCCGAATGGTAAAACTTGAAATTCATATCTTTCTTAGAAAAAATTGGCATTATAAGATTCAACGCTGTCCTGAAATCTTCAAGTTTGAAGTGTGGCGCAGCTCAGGTATAAAAATTATTAAAATTTTTAAAGTTCAAAATAAATCAATTTTACCATTACACTTTTTCATAACAAATTACACTTCTTAAAATATATCGAAATATATGGGATAGAAGTTGACCAGAACATTCACATATTATCGCACCTACAGAAGGATTTAACTTCTTATTTCCCTGTCATACATGATATTTTTAGATGTATGAACACAGGTATGATTGCCTAGACTCTAGACCACAGCAGAATGAAAGGGTACACGTAAACCTTGTATCCAAGATAATATCACAGTGTCCCTCGTGATCTGCGCCTATGCCTTTTTAAAGAATGAAAAGCGTACCTGCTTGCTGGTGCTGGAGTCGAGTTGTGTCAGGAGCGCTATCTACCGGCGCACAGGCACCGTCGCTCCGCCCTTTGCGCACACCTACTGTATGTAAGCTCGGATTCAGTTGTGTGGGCTGAGGAGCTGGAGTTGGAGGCGGGCCCCTTTAGTTTAGAGACCTAGAGGTGGATGGCTCATTACGTCTCCTGGATGGTAATGACCTCCTCTTTGCTACTGAAAAAACTTCATCTCAGCGTCAGTCTTAGAAGTCGCTTTTATGAGTTTTAGCTTTTTTTCTGGTATCGGTTTACAAATACATAACACAAAATACGACCAACGTTGCTCAGTATTTTTTACTGATTATCGTTGTTGTTGCGAGATTAAATAACATTCATGATGAGGTTAAAATTTTCAGCCACAGCAGATATAGTAATATCAGTTGATTTCGCTTTTCTCGTAAAATGGCAACCATTTACATTAACTGCCGCCTTTATTCTTGGGGTTAAGAGTGGATATAGTGGATATATTTTCTCTAAGCCCATTTACCATAATATCGGTTCATCGGCTAGCTATATTTTTATTTATATCAGGCCCTCATGTATGATAAGCATGATCAATTGATCAGTGTCTAGGTCCCCACCATGGTTCAGGCCTTGTCGTGGCGGAGGGGCTCAGTATATATCAGTTGTCTGATATTCATGATACAGGCTCTGCCTAGTTTGGGGTCAGATCTCCCAACATATTCATTATTATTATCTAATAAATCATAATTATATGCTTTATAATAATTATTGCTACATACCGTTATATAAACCCACCTTAGTCTAGGATGTTTAGCTCCTAGGTTAGTTTTTGTGATACAGTCTCACGGGCTGTACTCTAAAAAACTTTTAATTAATATCACGACAAACCTCGCGGATTGTGCTCTATAATAATGAGCATCGTTTGAAGATTACGTCACCATGGACGTATAGGACGGTTTTATTTATTTTAGTGGGTAATAATCTCTATGATTAAACACCATTGCACATTGAAAAATCGGTATTAAATATTGTTCCACTTACCTTCAATTCTATTCTCTGGTATATTATTTTGTAAAATATTCGTGAGCATCTAGGATAGTTTTTATGATACAGTCTCACGGGCTGTACTCTAAAAAACTTTTAAATATATTCGTGACACAACCTCGCGGATTGTGCTCTAGAATAATATGCATCACTGATAACGACACAACCTTATAGGATGGTTTTATTTGTTTTTGTGGGTAACTCCATTGTACATTGAAAAATCGGTGTGTATATTTTTCCATTTATCTTCAATATATAGTAAAATATTTGTGAGCATCTAGGATAGTTTTTATGATACAGTCTCACGGGCTATACTCTGAAAAACTTTTAAATGTATTCGTGACACAACCTCGCGGATTGTGCTCTAGAATAATATGCATCACTGATAACGACACAACCTTATACGATCGTTTTATTTGATTTTGTGGGTAACTCCATTGTACATTGAAAAAATCGGTGTATATATTTTTCCATTTATCTTCAATGTTTAGTAAAATATTTGTGAGCATCTAGGATAGTTTTTATGATACAGTCTCACGTTCTCTACTCTTAAAAAACTTTAAAATGTATTCGACACAATCTCGCAGATTATGCTCTAGAATAATATGCATCACTGATAACGACACAACCTTATAGAACGGTTTGATTGGTTTTAGTGAGTAGTAATCTTTCAGATTAAACTCAATTGTCCATTGAAAAAAGGCTTTATAAAAATATTTCGATTTAACATCAATATCTCTCTCTGGTTTGATATTGTGTAAAATATGCGTTAGCCTCAATTATAGTTTTAGAATTATGTGCATTACTTTAAGATAACGACACAACATTATATGAGTTTTATTTGTTTTAATGGGTAAAAATCTTTTAGATTAAACTCAATTGAACATTGAAAATACTATATAAAATATATTTTTCGATTTATCTTCAATTGTATTCTCTGGTGTAATATTTTGTAAAATATTCAAGATAGACTCGATATTACTATCTTCCAATTGTTTTTCTTATTTTGTAATTCTTGCGTTTTTACAAGCTTCTAAAAACTTTTAAATTTTGATTGATTATAAATTTCACTTTTAAACGGAAAAAATACGTACGATAGCCGGCACACAAAACGTGTAAGAGGTGACGTCTGCAGGCTGTTACAGAGGGCGTCAGTGGAGAAAACAAGTTTACTTTGTCTAGCGTTGCTCTAAAAGTGTGTACGATGGTAGCACATGGGATGTGGTACTACTTGTAAATATATGTAATCTCGAAGGGCGAATCACGAAGTTTAATGATAGTTTTATTACCTTTTCTACACGTAAATATTTTCCATTACGAAGTTTTATGAACTTATATTTCATGTAAAAGTTGTGCAAATTGTGTTATAAACATCGCACTAATGTGTTTTTAATTCAGTTATAAGTTTATTATAGCGTTACTATATATGTTACATTACGAGAAAAAAATATGTTGGATGCAAGATACGTTGAAATATACAGCTGTACTACCATGTACATCAGTTGGTGTATGGACAGCAACTGATATAATTAAATAACAGGTTGGGGTAGAAATATTATAACACTAGAGCTGCCTGCGACTGTGAGTGCTCCGTCATTGGAAGGAGAGGTTGGAGATCACCTTCGACCTTGCGCAGATCCTGACGGCACGGCTGAACGGCAGCTTTGGAAGATATATGTGGAAGGTGGCAGGGGTGGAGGCTCACTAGGGTTTCATCACTGTGGCAGCAGTGAAAACACTGCAGATCACACCCTGTTGGAGTACCCAGCTTGGGCAGAGGCACGGGCGCCCCGCATCACCGAGGTTGCCGCGGACCTGTCGCTCACAGCGGTTATCCGAGTGATGACCGTCAGTGAGAGCACATGCCAGGTGTTTCTCTCCTTCTGCGAGGACGTGATTGCAGAATACCGTTGTGGCCCGGTGCGGATGTCCACAGCTCTCGCGCCGGGTCACCCAGATGACGAGGAGAACACCGCTGGGGTTTAGTGATTAGAGTCTGCGTCTGTCTTACCATCTTTCTATACTACGTAACTTTTAAAATTGGGACTTAAAATCAAACCGAGTTAATTTAAAATCTTATAAAGATTGGACGGACAGACAAACGTTATAAAAACGGTCGTTTATGAGTTGACATCGTAATATAAATTTTATATGAATGAGACCACATCTCATAAACTTTTATAGAAACGAGGTTAGCGATAAAATGTCAAAGCGGAAACTTTAAGAATTCGTTGTCTGTACGTATTACTTAAAACTATATATTTTTCTTTGTTGTCTAGGAGTCGTTTCGGTTAAAGTATTATAAATTCTAATAAAATTATGGAAATAAGGATTTTATGTTTTTCCCAATATTCAAGAAGAAAAATGCATGGTTCATATATAAATATGATGAAAGTTTATCTCCCCTTTATAATATAAAAAGTTAAGGGCCCTTGGTACGTGAAAACGGCAAAATTAGCTGTTTTCTATTAGCTGCTATTTAACAACTTGAAGATTTCTGGCACTGAAATTTCTAAAATGTATTACAGAACGTATGTATGAGGTGATGACAGTTTTCAAAACACAATTGGAAAAATTTTGCACGATAGAAAAAAAATCTGAAGTAACCTCTAAAATTTCATATAAATGAATATTACGACCGTGTTTTACAATAATCATTCTTATAAAATCACAAACACATAGGTTTTTACCCTGACGATGCGTTAACAGTTTTAGATTTCCAAAAACTAAAAAAAATATTAACTTTTTGATAAAAATTCGAAGTTTCCATACTAACCACGGACCTCGGGCCGCGCATCACCTGTGAGACCCAGTACCGCTTCGGCATTCGCATGCGGGGGTTGTGTCGCTCGTCACGCGGAACCCGCGAAAGTTACGAGTCCAAAGCAAGAGTAAACAAACTAATATTACCTTGGGAAATAAAAGAAAGTCGCTATCGATATTGACTACCTACTTATCTGTCTTTACAAAATAATGTTTAGCTAAATATCACAATATATGGTATGGTAATGGATTTTAGTAATTTTTAAATTGTAAATACTTACATGTGCCGGACCGTATGGCCATGGATCGGCCGTCTTTGCGTTCATTGAAGGAGGCCTATATTCAGCGGTGGACGGATAAGGGCTGATGATGATGATGAAATACTTACATAATTTACTTAGATACGAACGTGAAGAGTGGTGTGTGGAGGAGTAAATACTATAAATAGTTATAGAATACATACTATTTGAAAAGATTAGTTCTAGTTTTTTTTGAATTTGAAAAAAAATATTAAAACTATACAAATATATTATTTTATTATAAATAAAATTGAAGTGTCTGTATCGTATTATACGAGTAATTTCAAACTTTTCACTAAATATGACGACCTCTGTGGCTCAATAGTTAGCACGTTGGCGCTCAAGCCCGAGGTAGCGGGTTCAAATCCCGCCAGGGAACAAAAATTTTTCTGTGTTCCTGGGTCATGGATGTGTATTATACATATAATAAAATAATTATATATATGTACATGTATAGTATAAAAGTATTAAATATAATATTTCCGTTGTCTGGTATCCGTAATACAAGTTCTTCGAGGATTTACCACGTGACCAGATTGACGTGGTGTAAAAAGAGTCCATAGATTTTATTTGTTCGGTACTTACATCGAAAACCATTTTTTATAATCTGTCTGTTTATCTTACTTAGCCGGAAGTTTGGCTAATCTCAGAAACGGCTGGACCGATTTTGACGGGATTTTCACTGGCAGATAACTGATATTACAAGGAGGAACTTAGGCTACAAAACTAATCATCATCAATTCAAATACTGCTGTACCGACTACCGATGATATATCATGATCCACCCATGGCTGGTGATAGGTCTCTCTCACTGATCACCAAGACGGCCGATCTCATGCCACTACATTACATGATAATGGTGATATTATATAATATATCAGTAGCAGAATTGATCCACCCATGGCTGGTGATAGGTCTCTCTCACTGAACACCAAGACGGCCGATCTCATGCCACTACATTACATGATAATGATGATAATATATATAAGTAGCAGAATTGATCCACCCATGGCTGGTGATAGGTCTCTCTAACTGAAAACCAAGACGGCCGATCTCATCCCACTACATTACATGATAATGATGATATTATATAATATATCAGTAGCAGAATTGATCCACCCATGGCTAGTGATAGGTCTCTCTCACTGAACACCAAGACGGCCGATCTCATGCCACTACATTACATGATAATGATGATATTATATATATCAGTAGCAGAATTGATCCACACATGGCTGGTGATAGGTCTCTCTCACTGAACACCAAGACGGCCGATCTCCTGCCACTACATTACATGATAATGATGATATTATATATATCAGTAGCAGAATTGATCCACACATGGCTGGTGATAGGTCTCTCTCACTGAACACCAAGACGGCCGATCTCATGCCACTACATTACATGATAATGATGATATTATATATATCATTAGCAGATTTGATCCACCCATGGCTGGTGATAGGCCTCTCTCACTGAACACCAATTTTTAGCCTAAGTTACTCCTTATATCAAACAACATACCTAACATCAATTATCTGCCAGTGAAAGTCCCATCAAAATCGGCCCAGCCGTTTCAGAGATTAGCCGGAACAAACAGACAGACGGACAGACGGACAGACAAAGAAAAATTGTAAAAAACACTATTTGGGTATAATATGTCCCGTGTAAACATCCATATGCATTCAATAAAAAGCGGTTATTTTGATATTACAAACAGACACTCCAATTTTATTTATCTATATAGATTACACAAACAACATAGCTATTTAAATAATAATTATATATAATAATATACATTTTAATAAATAAAAAAAATAGGTTTCGGTATACATAGCGAAAGGGCTAAACATTATGTAATGGTTATCATTCAAAATACAACGAAATAGGATCGCTTGATATTATTAAGTTCGGTGACCTACACAGTACACTGATTATCCCTCGCGCGGGGCTCGCGCGGGGCTGTCGCGGGGCTCGTGCGTGTCCCCCGCGCACACGGACCGCACCTCACGGCACGAAATCTGAATTTTCGCTGACCGCCTAAGCCCCCTTAATATTAGTGCGTTTAGACGTAAACCCATTAACTTCGTATTTTTTATTTATTTGTTCAAAAATACAAAACCACACAACACTTATTTATAAGCTTTGTCGCCAAAACTAACAAGAGCTTATCTATATAATATCTTATAGCCTATGATACGCGGTAATAATGTAGCTTTTTTGGCGAAAGAATTTTTCAAATTGGGCCAGTAGTTTTGGAGCCTATTCAATGCAAATAAACAAACAATCAAATCTTTATAATATTAGTATAGATATACCGTACCGTAACATTTTATACCATTAACTAAGGCATTTACTGAAGTTCTGCGAATATTAAATGCTTAAAGATTTTAATAAATGTTCCACCACAATGATGCTATTTATTTATTTTTTGGATAAACAGTAGTTGGAACATTATAACTTCCACATAAAAAATATACTATAAATGAGTATAAATGCACAACATGCTATGAAATCATTTAATGACATATGCTTTAAAAATAGTGACTTTAGTCCGTATACGGCTGTAAATTTAACGAAACGTAGGCGAAGCTGTACGCAACGGCAAGTAGGAAGTGAAGTGACGAAAGTGTAGTGAATAGTGACAGTCTACTGTCTAGTGCCGAAGGTTTTTAGCCTTGTACCTAGTATATGTTCATTTCTTTTATGTCATAAGGAGGCAACCGAGCAATCGGAGCTTTATGGTGACTACCGACGCCCATACTCATCCGCAAACCAAAAGTTATGCAGATACGTTGCCCTTCTTTTCCCTATAGGGCACCGGCAATCCACAAACCTCACGAAACGCTACATCATAGCTGTCACTTAACGCCGGTATAATCTAAGCGAGAGGTACCACCCCAGTCTTGCCGGCCCAATAGGCTGCCATGCAGCATGGCACTACCTGTTACAGAAATCCTCCTGACCTCTTCACTGAAAATGTTTGTCACTTGCTGTGCTATGAACTAATACATGTTGAAGAAATTTTACAGTATTTAACAGCCTTTGATTTTTTTTTCATAACGCATAAGCTCAGCTAGTGATAAAAGTAAGCTAATCTAACCTAATATATAAAATATAATATAAAAGAACTAAAGTATTTACAATATAAATTGATATAACCTTGTTGTAGAGCGATCTCTACCGAGCGTCCTATAGTGTAAGAGATGATAATAGGAAAGGTACAAGTAAAAAAAAGATTTAAAACAAAACTACGACGTAACATGTGTGCAATTCACACGTGGTGGAAGTGAAACCTTTAAAATCACGAACTTAAGAAAAATTGTATAATGCTTTCTATCTCATTTTCTCCCACGTTAAATCTTATGAATTTATGTGTCTGTCTCTTTTTACTGTCGCTTTTTCGTTTCATCGACTTTCAAATCACAATGACGCTAAAGGAGTTTTCACTGAAAAAATGTTATGTTATGAATCTTACATCAAAATAAACGATATATTTTATGTTAAATGATGTATTTTTATATTATTGTATATCAAAGCTGTCGTATGCAGCAATATGAGAAGAAATCCTTTCATAAGAATACACAATGTAACAATTAGTTATCTTAAAGATATTGTATAGAAATGTTTTATCATCGTATGTTTTGTGTAGAGAAAATCAGCAGAATATAATACAGCAAAAGAAAAATAGATAGCAATACTGACTGATTAGGTAATGCCAAATTATTCTGTTTTTAAACGTTAAGTTATTATATATCATATCAATATCGATCTGAGACAATAAAAAATGGCATATTGGTTCGCGAGCATTTGTGTTTGGCAAACAATTCTGTTCGTATTAGGATCAATATTGCCATAACCATTTAAATCATTATTGATATTAAGTTCAAATCAAATCAAATCAAGTTAGTCGAAACGAATAACACCAAATGTACCGCGCGGCGTAAGTATTGAATAAGGTGAATTATATTAATTCCCGTCCCTTATCGCCTTGTTCTCGGTTAATTACCAAAACGGTTTTATGCATTAAAAAATAATAAATACTTCAAATTTGAATAATTCCATCGAATGACGTGCCACAATAATATATTCGTGAATTAATAAACGTTATCTCACGCATAGTTTCACGTCTGAGTATACAAAGGGTTCATAAAGGTATTTTTAGGCGGACATGACTTAGATTTTTGTTTATCGTATCGTAATATTACTTAAGTTTTGGTATTAGAACTTCTTTCATTATTGCTCTTACACTCCCATATAGGCCAATCCATGATTATAGAATGATGATGATGATGAGCAGGCCTTCTTGGTAACATTGTTAATGGTCAACGATCTCAATCGTCATAAGTTTGTCTAGGATTATTTTTCTTTGTACAAGACTAGGCAACCCTGGCATTCTCCCCACCATGGTCAAGCCTTGTCGTGGCGGTGGGGATCAGTAGCCTAAGGGCGAAGCAAATTCAGCCGAGGGAGCTGCTATTTGTAACCCTCTTATAGAAGAGGGGACAAAAGAGCAGGGGGACAAGGGGCGAGGATGGGAATGACCTGACCCCATTGTATTGTCCCGATGTTTTGTGGTGCGGGACAAACCCTCTGTGAAGGTGGCGTCGGTCTCTAGAGGGACTGGCTAGTCGTTGATGTCCCCTGTTTGCTCTTTAGATCCGGGGCACTTCACCAAAGGCGGCATTGGCGGCACTCGTCGGGTTTTAGCAGGTAGAGCTGCGTCCACATACCCACCTGGGGAGACCCACTCCCCGCGGGATGCCTCAGAGCATTTCCCGGCGTTAAAGGAAAAAAAACCCTAGCATCTTGCAAAGAAGGATTTCGGTGCCGGTAATTCTCTGTTCAGATTTTCTATTAACACAAAATAGCTCGATAGACAGAAAGAGTTTGGCCGCCCAACGCATTCCTCCCTCAAGATAGCCTAGTGAAATACACATAATTCCGTTTACGGTTTACCTGTAGCTCGCAAGTGGTCGTCACGTGATCGTCACGTGAACGCACACCGTCGTCGGACACGCAAGCCCCCTCCCCCCGCCCCATGTCAACGAGCCAGTTGAATTGATTGACTCATTGATAGTATCTTTGCATTTGTTGTTTACGCTCGAAATTGTGTCAACGTGGGGGGTTTATCGAGTATTTTATTAATGGGGTTATTTCTTCTTTAAAACACTTTACTATATTATACCTAATGTAGATTGTAGAGTCAGGCAACAAGATAAGCAAAAGTCTCATCTTCGAATCGTGAATGGCATATATACGTATGAAAAAATGAAAATATAGGGGACTATTAATGGATGGTGTAATTTGTAAAAAATGGTGAAGAAAAAGTCATATATTCACATAATTCATAATTATTGATATTAAAATTATAAATTAAGATGAAATTTTTGTCATTTTCTCTAGAAATCAGATTTTTATAATTTTGTTAAATAAATTGTATCCAAAAAACCCTACAATCCAGAAAACACTAATGGGTCATTGAACTCGACAATTTCGTCGCTCGGAGCGAGAAGATTTATAGAGTGTTCTCACAACGGCCCAATTAATACCGAATTCGGTTTACTACTCAACAGTCCTCCATAAATCTGACAGAATTTATCACAGATAAACTGTTTGATTATAATCTTTATACATAAAAATTACATGTCACGTTGTTTGTCCGCAATGAACTCCTCAACTACTGAACCGATTTTAACCAAATTTTACAAGCAGTGTGCAGTTTGATTAACTTGAGAGTTTCAATGGTAATTTTTAATTCAAAAATAGCAATCTTACTGTATTTAATAGTTTACTGGAATATATTTTAACGTGTCATAGACACAGCAACGCGTGGCCGGGTTTACTAGTTGTGATATATAATAATATTAATAATAGGCGTGTCTAAATAAATACAACTTGAGGATTTTTTTATTTTTGTTTGTTTGTAATGATTTAACTCAAAAACTACTCGACCGATTTTAATAATTATTTTATTATTTTATCATTAGAATGCTACGTTAACGATAAGTGACATAGACAATAACATAATTATCATCAATCCGTATACAGCTGTAAATCTAACCCCAAAATACTCAAACGTATCTCAAATTTAAGACGTACTTAAACTCGGTGTTGTCCCTCTTTTTTCTTTGAATCTGACACGTCGTAGCATGAGTTTAAGTACGCCTTAAATTGCAGATTCGTTTGAGTATTTTCCGTTTTCCGAGATTCGTTAGTTAACGCGGGCGAAGCTGCGGCACCAGCTAGTATATAACACTTATATTATTTATAATAATTTATATATAGAGCTGAAGAAGCTTCTTCATAGTAAAGGCAAAAATCAAGTGCTCTGTTTCCGATATTTTTTATTACTGTTATCTCCTTACTCGCTGGGCTTCCTACTTCCCTAATATCATTTAGTAGTTCAAGTTCAAGTCCATTTCCCATATCACATGGGGTCGGTCACTAGGAGTGGGTCATTGTGTCCCCACGAATTTTCCCAAGCGTTGTGTCATTACAATATTGCGTGCCGGTATATAGTCATTATTTTTTATCGCACCGCCTCCAACTAGTCGAGACTATTTTGTGCCTTAATATTACTGTAATTATATTTCATATAGCAATTAGGTATATAATTAGAATTATGATGTTATTCTTCTTAAGTACTTTTTTTGACCTAATGGTGAAGTATATAATTTGTAAAAATTTAAAGCCAAAAATCATAACTCTAACAGCACATAAAATTACAAAATAATATTAAATTCTCATTACAAGTGACTAAAAACTTACATTAGAATTTTCTTGTAAGACATTTTTTTTTGGTATAATGGGGACTGTCTTCTTATTCTCCGTCTAGATAAGTTTGCATAAAGCAATACATTTTGCGTTTTGGGAGCAAAATTAAGATTTTGGTGCTTTTGAGATTTCGACGCAAACTTATCTAGACAGGAATAAGTTTTTTTTTTCGGATCGCATAGATCATGCTAACGGCCCGAAGGCCCTAATGCTACATCGGATTAGTGTGAGCCCATTCGGCTCACTTTTGGTTTATAAAAGTGGGGGGTTGGCCCCCGCCAACCGTGCAGTCTGCGACCACACGGCCTCCTGGCGTCGGTTGTGGACAGGAATAAGAAAACTTTGTAATATACTGGAGCGACTCGTAGCTGTGCTACGATCACGCACCAATGCTACGCTGGCGTAGCAGTGTTGCTTACAGTATATATTCTGAGTCATGGACCTCTACTGGCAGCTCTTAGCTGTATTCTTTTTATAAAAAATCTTGATAAAGAAATTTAAAAGAATTTCTGCGAATGTAGAAATATTGTGTATATGAGTGATAGTGATAGAAACGCCACCATTTATAATCCCCTTTTTAAATGACTGAACTTCACTATAATATGTAGGTAATCAATCAAAGAAAATAAAAAATATTTTAAATTGGTCACAAATAATTTAAATATGTCAAACAAAGAAGCGTTTATTAAAAATATTGTAAGGCTACGCCACTCGAACGAACTCTTTATAAAAAGCCCATGATAAAGTATTCGTGAAGTTTCTTTCTACATACTCTTGAAGCGTATTTCCCTAAAAGCTTCTATTCGTTAGGTATATATAAACAAAGCGCGAATGCAAAATTACTTGTCAAAATAAATATCCATCTAGACAAAGACTAATTGGCAATATTTTATAAAAGGTACACGAACTTGCTCTCTTCCCTCTTCGACCTCCCCCTCCATACCCCTTCACAAAAACTCGTTACATTGACACCGCGCGGTCACAGATTGGACAAATTATTTCTTAATACTTTTTTGATTTATTTGAGTCTAAGATTAATTGAGACACAGCTCAATTGTCGAAGGTTATTGACCTAATTTGATTTCAAATTTTATGGCTATTGTCATTATGAAATCTATTAAAAACGGCATATTTATTATTTACCATCGATATTTCGCAGCACAAATTTAGTAAACAAGGATTTCGTAGACGACGCCGAAATACGGAGCCCCATGAAATAAAAATTAAAAAACGTAGTACCTAAATATACCCGTGTAAATAATAGTTTAATACTAATTTGAACTCGGTTATTTCAAGACTACTTATTTCGTTTCGCCTGTTCTTCATAGTAGGCTTTAAAACCTGTGTAGAATTTTGCGATTATAATTAAATCAAAATTAGTTAATAAGGCACTTTGTATATATTTTTCTCTCTATATATTTTTTCTCTAACTCCTAAATTTGCGCCTGTTTGCGTTTTTGAGTGCTATCTTAAGAAAGCACTCAAAAAGTAAAGCACTCCTTGCCCAAGTTACTTTTTACTCTAAGTAACAAGCGCTCTACAATGCTATTTTATGGCTAGTTGACATTTAAAACGTAATTATGCTATTCTTACGTATACGTAATATTATAAATGAGTGATTGTAAAAGACAGGGATGTTGTGACTTACTAAGGTACTTAAAAAAACGTATTTTACGAAACTAGGCTGTATACATCAGAATTATAAATGAGCTTTAATCTTTATATATATAATTCTTCTGTGCGTGTGTATGTCACTGAACTCCTCCTAAGCGGCTGGACCGATCTTAATGAAATTTTTTGTGTGTGTTCAAGTGGATTCGAGAATGGTTTAGACAACGTCTGTCGGGGTCACTAGTTCTCTTGTAAAATATTTATTTTTAGATTAAGCATCTGGAAAAAACGCGCTATTTATTTGTAATAGGATGATTTAAAAAATCCTGATCGAAAAAATCTATTAAGATACAGATTTCAGTTAATAAATAGAGTTTGCCATTGTATCCAGGAATGATTGTTTGATAGCCTATATCCTTCTCTCATTTATTACAAACTTATTCTCCTTTGGAGGTTTGCGATTTTACATATGCGCATTATATTTTATCTTTATGCTTCATAAGCAATGCAACAGAGTATGTTCTAGACCTCTGTTTTATAGATGTATTTTATATTCAAAAGCTCTACGTTCTCTACATTCCAAACGTTTACCCGTGACAAGTGACAACTTCTTATCTGCTTCACAATACGATGCATTTCAACAACGGTGGTACTTCATACAAGTTACTCGATCACATCGAATGTTACATTTCAAGGCTATTAGTTAGTTGTTGGGCTATAAGTTGAATTTAGAAATTGAATATTGCATTTTCTTTCTTCAAAGGCTATTAATATATAGGTATACATAGTATATATACATGAAGGAACTGACTATGGACTGAGAAGAGCCAAGAAATAGTAAAGCCTAATTTTGTGACATGTTTTGTCTTGGTCACGGGAGTAATAAATGCCTGGCCTTGGTGTTTATCCACACGTAATTAGGCCATCGCTAATGTCTAGAAATATTTACATGGTTCCATTTCTAGAATCCATAAATTACATGGTCGTATGGGCAGGGGTTAATCACTTGTATTCTCATATGAGGACTCTTTCTTCACGATTGTTTTGGATTCTATAAGTAGTTGAGAAGTAACATCTTTTCAGCAAAAAATAAGGAATTGGGTCAATGAACGAAAGGGGTAAAAAGAAAAGGTATTTACGAATTGAAAACTTCCTATATGAGTTACTTCTTATATCTACCTATCACTAATGGTAATCCCTACATAAAACTATCTCAGATTATTTGATTCAAATTTTCCTTATAATTCTGAAAAAAACATGATCTGGTGTTTTAAGCAAGTTAAAAGTCCGGGAAAATTCTTTATACTTAAGTCTTCTTTGCATTTCCTTTGAAGTTCAACTTTTTCGTTTTAGCTTTATTCGCTTGAGCTTTAGTGCAAGAATTATTAAAGCATGCACGTAAAGATACTTTGAAATAAGGTACTTTTATGTTTCAGCAATATCTTTTCACATAAAAAAGCAAAATTAAAAATTTTGAAAAAAACCCACGACGGTTAATACATAATTGAAAAATGATAAAATAATTAATAAAAACCCCGACATTTAAACAACAGAGTATCAGTTTTCATAGCCCTTCCCTATGCACCTATTTGATTATCGAAGACGTAGATGTGGCAATAACATATTATTCAAGTCCCTATGAACTTAATATAAAACCCAATATAATCCGTCGGGGGCTGCCATCACTATTTTAAACTTCAACATAAATATAAAAAAGGAAAATTACACATATTTATATTACAATACTACGTCTTCGAGAACCAAATAGGTGCGTAGGGAAGGGCTATGAAAACTGATACTCTGTTGTTTAAATGTCGGGGTTTTTTAATTATTTTATCATTTTTCAATTATGTTTTAACCGTCGTGGGTTTTTTAAAAAATTTTAATTTTGCTTTTTATTTCAAACTTTTTATAGAATATGCTCATAAAACTAAATAATATTAAATATGTAGAAGCTAAAATTAAATATATTAATGACTGCAGCGTCTACAAGTGATTTACCACCGTATCATCTTTTTAAGAACCTTTTTTTTTCTTTTACGCCGGGAAATGCTCTGAGGTATCCCGCCTGGGGAGTAGGTCTCCCCAGGTGGGTACGTGGGACTCGCTGCGTCCGAAAGATGATAAATGGACGCAGCTCTACCCACTAAAACCCGGCGAGTGCCACCAGTACCGCCTTGGTGAGGTGCCCCGGATTTGTTAAGCTAACAGGGCGACGGCTAGTCAGCCCCGCAAGGGACCGACGCCACCTCCACAGAGGGGTTGTCCCGCACCACAGAACAACCCCTCCCAACGTCGGGACAGTACAATGAGGTGAGGTTCCCATCCTCACCCCTTGCCCCTGCTCTTTTGTCCCCTCTTATAAGAAGAAGTACAAAGAGCCCCCAATTGCTTCGCCCAAGGTGCTGGGCTCACCCTAGGCTACTGAGCCCCACCGCCACGACAAGGCCTGAACCATGGTGGGGATCTGTTTAAGAACCTTTACTGATCAACCACAAACCCTATAATGAATACCGCATGAAAATCGAACTAGATAATACTGCAGCGTCACCTAGTGAGTTGATACCGTAACACCAATTTTAAAAATCTTCACTAATCAACCACAAATCCTTTTAATAATAAAAGCCGCATCCAAATCGGACCAGTAATTTTGGTTTTGTAAAAGCAATGTTTACTGCAGCGCCCCCTAGTCAGGTGTCGCCGTCACACATTTTTAAGAACATGCAACAACACAATTTAAACCGAACCTATAACCGGAAACCACATCCAAAACAGACTTAGAAGTAATTGCACAAACAAAATATTATGTTTTCTGCAGTGCCCCCTGTAGGGCTAGCATACGCGCACGACAAGATTGTATCTACCCCTTTTCTCGTATTAATTATATGAAATAATACGAGAAAAGGCGTAGACAAAATTTTGTCGTGCGCGCATGCTAGCCCTCCTGGTGAATTTTCATCGTCATAAAAAATATATGAATATCCACCAATCAAACCAGAACCCACCACTGAATGAAAACCGCATCAAAACAAATATTTACTGCAGCGCCTCCTGGTAAGTCGTAATTGTAACACCTATCTGATAACATGCACCAATTAAATCCAAACCCATACTTGAAAACCGCATCAAAATCAGACTAGTAGTTTTGGAGAAAAATTGCAGCATTAGTTTGTACAAATAAATGTTTACTGCAGCGCCCCCTGGTGAGTCGTCACCATAACACATTTAATAACACGTACCCCAATTAAACCCGAACCTGTCACCGAAAACCGCATCTAAAGCGGACTAGTAGTTTTGGTTTTCCACAACAAACATTTACTTCAGCGCCCCCTGGTGAGTTTTCATCGTAACACATAATACAAGAACATGCAACGATCAAACCAGAACCCATCACTGAATAAAAACCGCATCAAAACAAATGTTTACTGCAGCGCCCCCTGGTGGGTTGTAATTGTAACACCTATCAAAGAACATGCACCAATCAAACCCAAACCCATCATTGAAATTCGTATCAAAATTAAAATAGTAGTTTTGGAGAAAAATGGCAACATTGGATTGTACAAAAAACGTTCACTGCAGTGCCCTCTATTGAGTTATCAACTTAATATCTATCTAATAATATGCACCAATCTTATCCGAACCCATCTCTAAAACCGCATCAAAATCGGACAAGTAGTCATGGAGATTAGCGGCAAAATAGGTTTACACACACAAACTGCCTCTCACCCCAAACGCATATACAGTCTCCGTTCCGTCGCGGGTAAAAAATGCATATTATGTTTCTTTGTGAGGAAATGGGAATACTCGTATGTAAATGTAAACAAATGTAGAGTTTAAGTGTGTTTCTAGAAATTCTTTTCTTTTTTTTTCATATCATCAGGGGGCAAACGAGCAGTCGGAGCCTCACGACGCCGACGCCCGTACACATACGCAAAACCAAGGCCACGCAGATGCGCCGCCCTCCTTTTCCCTATACCCCCCAATGGGCCACCGCAAACTCACAAACCGCACGAAACGCGACAGCATAGCTGTCACTTGACGCCGGTGTTATGTGAGCGAGAGGTACCACCCCGGTCGTGCCGGTCCAGTTCAGCTGCAATGCAGTTTGGCACTACCTCTTACAAATTCATTGACTTATAAGACATATGGAAAAGTTCTAAAGGCATTATTTGACCCAAGGACCCAATGCCGAAGCTGTGCGGTGCCACGCTGCCTGCCTGTACTGTGCAATTGTCAAGAAGGAGTCAGTGTAAACAGTTGTGCATTCAATTAATTCTACTAAAAACTCGTCATTTTCATCAATAAATAAGAGAACGCCGCTGCCATACTGCCTCGGGAGCGGCTAAGTGGCGCTCCCAGGGTCGTGCGCAGCCCACGACTCCCGGCCGTGCTGCACTGCCAGAATCGTGACTGCCGAGTCGCGACTGCCGAATCGCGGCTGCCGGGTCGCGGTTGCTGGAATCCGAATGCTATTGTTACAGTTCAGTTGGTAATTTTAGGAATATATTTTAAGATTTATATGTAAAATATAGTTTTTGTGTACGTAGCGAAAGGTAAAAAAATGTCCTTGAGGTTTCTCCGCTTTATAACATAGGTACAACAAAGTTGAATTTCTCCAATGTCATCTATCTAATATATAAAATTTCCATGTCACAATGTTAGTTACCGTACTCCTCCGAAACGGCTTTACCGATTTTTACCAAATTTTATATGCGTATTCAGTAGGTCTGAGAATCGGCTACTATCTATTTTTCATACCCCTAAGAGATAACCCCTAAGAAAGGTCAACCCCTCAAATTTTAAAAGTTAACGCGTGCGAAGCTGCGGGCAACAGCTAGTTCTCTTTATAAATTCAAGTATTGTGTTATGTTTTATGCATAAAGTTAATATACCTATATTAACTTTATGGTTGTATGTGAACAAGATTGCTAGATTCACCCGTCGTCTAAAGTTACATAGAAATATGCAAATAAAGTAAATAATGTAGAGATAACAGTTGGTCCTTGGTATATTTTTCTCTTGTACTTGATATTTTATGGTATATGGTTCACACATACTTTAACTCTTTATTTTTGTCTTAACGCCGAACATAGTACTTAGGCTACAATACGGATTTAGCTGTGGGTCAGCCATTCTTCTGTCTTTCTTATACTCGAAAAACGAAGTGAAGCCGGAGCAACAGCTTGTTGAATATAAACATAAACAGAACTATAAAAGGGTGCTTGCTTAATTTGTATATTTCTCGTGACCATGGCAACGGGTAAGCGACAACGGACCATGTTTTCTCTACTAATATTTACGACTTTGTATAACCTTGTTGTCAAAAACTTTGTATAATGTGTTTTAATGAGTTAGATGCGAGTAGCATTCAATATAGACTGTAGTATTTTTCATGAATATTGGTGAACAAAACCAATGTGTGACATTGGCAATTCCCTGCGGGAGTAATTAAATAAGAAGTATTTAAAAAACGCTTCTATATGAAGTTTTACTTACTTTCGTACTTTTTTTTTTCTTTAACGCCGGGAAATGCTCTGAGGCATCCCGCGGGGGAGTGGGTCTGCCCAGGCGGGTATGTGGGACTCGCTACACCCGAAAGCAAAGAGGACGCAGCTCTACCCACTAAAACCCCGCGAGTGCCACCAATGCCGCCTTTGGTCAGGTGCCCCGGATCTAATAAGCAAACAAGGCACCTCGATGGCTAGTCGGACCCTCAGGGGACCGACGCCACCTCCACAGAGGGGTTGTCCCGCACCTCAGAACAACCCCTTCTAACATCGGGACAGTATAATGGGGTGAGGTTCCCGTCCTCACCCCTTGTCACTTGCTCTTTTGTCCCCTCTTCTTATAAGAGGGTTACAAAGAGCCCCCTCGGCTCAATTCGCTTCGCCCAAAGTTCTGGGCTTATCCTAGGCTACTGAGCCCCACCGCCACGACAAGGCCTGAACCATGGTGGGGACTTACTTTCGTACTATTTGACTTTTATTTGTATTTTATTTCCTAGAGCATCCCACATCTTAATTTGTTCCATAAAATTTTATTATATTTGGTTAGTTTTAGCTGTAGATATAAAATGCACTAGGGACATCAACTAGGGAGTTACGGCTTGAGAATTAAGTATGCATTTAGTTTTTATTTAGAGATAGCCCATGGGATATCGAGATAGCACCGGTGGAAGGAATACGCTTTATGCGTCGCGCCGTAGGTTATCACTATCTTGCTTATTTTTACAATCCCACAGCATTGTTTAGACCGGGAAATAAAGTAGGATAGGCAGATTTTTTTTTATAGAAGAGGAGGCAAATGGGCTGACGGTTCACCTAATGGAAAGTGATAGCGATATCCACAGACACCCACTATACCAGAGCATTAGCAGGTTTTAGATATGAGTATGCTCTTTTATAGAAAGTACCTAAGTCGTATCGGTTCGGAAACACCATCGGCAGCTGATTCCATATAGTGGTCGTGCAAGGCGTGAAATGCCATAAAAATTGAGTTGTTGTGGATTTCCGGACACAATATTGATTACCTTGTACCTCTAGGCAGAAAAGCACGAAGGGTCAGACTTATGTAGCCATCATAAAAATTCTACAACCCTTTTTTCACTTTTTCCACTTTTATTTTACACACCTATATTACAAATTTAGATAAAGGGTTGCAGAATTATTATGAAACATGAATTTCTACCAAGAACCATCAGTACAATCAATCAGTTATATTATATGGCCATGGTTAACCACTGACCATCACCTTATCATTTTACCTATCTCTCTCTACCTTAATAAAATTATTATTTAAATCTTTTTGCTCGTGAAAGTAGCCTAAAGTATCCCATATAAGAGATATATTCCATCACCATTACCGGTGGGAGGGAAGCGCTGTGCCGCGCTCTCGGCTGCATGGGTACCACCATCTTTCTTGTTTCTCCCGTGAAACAGCTTTGCTGTGTTTCGGAGAGAAAGGCAAGACAGGCAGACGGCAGTGTAATTACTAGCACCGAGACTTAACATCTTATGTCTCAGGATAGGCAACACATAAATGAGTTGCCTGGGCTTGTTCCAGGTATACTAGTATATGTTCATGGGCGACGTCGACCACTTACCATCAGGTGTACCACCTTTTTGCCAGTTTGCCTATCCAACTAAAATTAAAAAAAAAAAAACCAGCTAACAGTGATAATAAAGCCTGTTAATTCTATACAAAGTATCGTTGCTAACCGCAAATAGTATAAGTGTAGGCATGGTGTGTTGTAATTAAAGCATGAGTCATTGTTTGTGGCAGTAAAGTGCTAAAACACGATGTCAATCTACGTGACACTGTTGTTTTAGTGCTTAACACGCTGTGGTATATCATGGATGTTGTGATAAGATTGTATCACGGTTGCCTACGGCTTGCATGGATTCTTGAGAACTTGATCAAGTTGTTCGATTTATAAAGCTAAAATTTAATGCGGCTTCGCTTCAATGGATTCTTAAAAACAGCTGATAAAGATATTCAATTTATGAAAATAAAATATAATACGACCTAACTTGCATGGATTCTCAAAAACTATTGATGAAAATATATTTGATTTATGAAAATAAAATTTAAGACGATTTTGCTTGCATAGATTCTTAAAAATTGTTGAAGAAGATATTCGATTTATGAAAATAAAATGTATGCGGCTTCGCTTGCACAGATTCTTGAAAACTGTTGAAGAGGATATTATTCGATTTATGAAAATAAATTAAATGCGGCTTCGCTTGTATGGATTCTTAAAAACTGTTGAAGAAAATATTCGATTTATGAAAATAAAATCTAATGCGGCTTCGCTTGCATAGATTCTTAAGAACTTAATGAAGTTGTTACGAGTAGTAGATTATTAAAACTGAAATTCAATTAAGAACAATACAAGTTTAAGACAACAGAACAGGTTAACTAATTTAAATTTTATTCGAAAGTATCGAAAGTTAAAAAAATACGGATTTATAATATAATAAATATTGAATGGGGGATTAGGTAAGTGATATCATTATTAAATAAAATCTCCCTATGTATCACATGATAGAAAAAAAAGAAATTTACAAATGTATGGATATAATAATATTATGTAGTATGTATTATATATATATACAAGATTTTTTAATGTCATTAGGGGGCAAGGGGGGGAACCTCACGGCGCCGACGCCCATACACATCCGCACAACCAAGGCCACGCAGATGCGCCGCCCTCCTTTTCCCTATCCCCCCCCAATGGGCCACTGGAAACTCACAAACCGCACGAAACGCGATAGCATAGCCGTCACTTGATGCCAGTGTTATGTGAGTCGTACCGGCCCAGTTCGGCTGCAATGCACTACCTCTTACAAAAATTAACATCGTTTCATTAATATTATTAATTAAAAGAGAATATTTATAATGTTTTTACGGGTACAGCCGTGTTTCGTCCAGACATCTGTATGCCTCATATAACAGGAATACGTGCCACTTCGGGTAGCTGTTTATACTCGTATAACTATTGTCAAAACTTTTCAACACCCTGCAAGTACAAATGCAAGCTGAGTTTAATTAACTCTATTAGTCCATAAAGACTTGTTTCAAAAGCTTCTCTGAGGAAACTTGGCCATGTACTTGTTCGAGTCAGTATGCCAGTTTTAATATAATTTAAAACAAGTTTGTTTTACAATAGCTGCTGGGATCGGCGCTTTTAATGCAGTTCCAAAGTTAAGCGCCAACTTAATTTTATTAAGATAGATGAAAGCTTTCATTATGTCCTTTATAAAGGATTAAATTTAGAGCTTTTATAAAATGGAGTCTGTTTAGCGCTCACAGGATCTTGGAATTCAAGTTTGAATAATCAAATATATTCTTTACATATTTTTTATTACATATTCGACTAGCTGTTGCCCGCAGCTTCGCCCGCGGTATCCTAGATTTACAACCGTATTAGGCATATTTAGGATATACAATTCCACCATACATTGTCTGATGGAAACTCTGTCCGGCTCGGACGCGAGGCGCGTCGTCATGGAGTGCCCGCGCGGCTCGGTCGAATCACGGCGACGCATTATTTTGATTTTTCTATATTATCTCCTAAGTACTAAGGAAGGAAGAAGCAGGAAAACCTTACCTTACATGTAAAGGGAAAGAATAATCTTCATGAAATTTCAAGCTAACTAACGCATTTAAAATGATAGAGATTAATATCGCATTTGTGTAAATATCTTTCCAATTACCGCTTTATAATTGCCAATTTTATTAATTTTAAAATGGATATAGTATGTTATCCTTAAGAGATAGACATATGTTATACCGGACTTTTTTGTAGACCTTTTTAAGTTGGACAATAATGTAGTACATTATTTTGATCTATCCGACAGGGTTCAGTCAGCGTTTGCAATGTAAGCGCAAAAAAATGTGTTTATTTACGACATCACATTAGAAACCTCTAAAATTATCAGTGTTTATCTACTTTATTATGCATGTATTATACATATAAACCTTCCTCTTGAATCATTCTATCTATAATTTTATTCAAAGTGATAATAAGATAAGTGAATATTTGTCTTCTCTATTTTGTAATGATAGATGAAAGCTTTGAACACATTATATTATTTTATCAAGGCTAAAATCTAGGATTTCAAGTTTGAACATTCAAAATAAATTAATTTTGGTTATTCCACCTTTTGTTATAGTCTGTTAAATATTAAAAAATATATATAATTGTTATTTGTTACATCTTAACATATTACAATAATATGTAGCCTATAATATATCATAAGTATTATATTCAACGCTTTACTATCTAAGATTCCTATTTATATCTCGAGATGAATAACACAAAGGGTTTGTTGAGCTCAGCAATCATGCGCTCAAAGGCAAATATATTCAATACACATGCATGCACAACTGTATCATGTTCAGGAGTTGTGTAGGCGATTATATCACGACCTTTAACATATTACAATATTATGTTACACTAGCAGTGCCCGCGGTTCAAAACAATGAATAAAATATACCTAAACATTAAAGACACTTGCCGTTTGATAACTCGTTAAGGATCTACGGTAAAAAAAGCTTCTTTTATCTTCATCTTATTCCGAAGAGAATTTTCAGTATAAAGAAAATACTAATATAATTTATAAAGGGAGAATACAGAAGCGAATTCAGGTCAAATCGTGACCTAGGTCTTTCCGATACGACGTCATTTCATTTTATAGAATTGTTGAAAGGCAACCAAATATATATGAGATGCACTGAAAGAGATGACGAAAAGAGTTCTCAGAAGCGAAAATATTTTAGGATTTTTTTCAAAAATGTCTAATTGTTAAAATACCCTTTACAAACATTTATAATACATTTTCCTATCCCAGTCTAATGAGCTATCGAACGAATTTTTCCAAGACTTATTAGAACAACTTTTAAGTGAAATTAAAGGAAAATTTTAAAACAGTTGAATAGGTATCCACACTTGTAAGTTAGTTAATGAGATCTTAAGCTCAAAGATAACTGGAATTATAACTTACAAATGAAATATTTACTAATTGGAAAACACTGCCAAGTTTTATTATCTTCTAATATATAAAATTTCCATGTCACAATGTTAGTTGCCGTACTCCTCCGAAACGGCTTTACTGATTTTTACCAAATTTTATATGCGTATTCAGTAGATCTGAGAATCGGCTACTATCTATTTTTCATACCCCTAAGTGATAAGGGTGGTCAACCCCTTAAATTTTAAAAGTTAACACGGGCGAAGCTGCGGGCAACAGCTAGTATATATATAAAATATATATATAGAAAAGACATCACATTTATATTGCTTGTGTAGACTCTACATTTATTTATTACTATAGATTTTTGAAGGAGGCCTATGTTCAGCAGTGGACGGATAGAGGCTGATGATGATGATGATGATGATAGATTTTTAATGACGACTCCACGGGAAAATCAGTGAATTTCATCAAAGGTATTAATAAGAGAAAAGGAATTGTACCCCTTTGTAAGTTCTCCCTCTGCCGTGTATTGTAATCGGAGGACATAACTTTTGGAGCTAGAAAATTTCGTTTTGAAGAAGATAAGTTTACTCCTGCGAAGGATGCGGTGTACCCTGCGCCCTCGTCGGGATCATAATATGTATTATCTGTCAAATAGCTTTGTTATGTTTTGGAAAAAGGCAGCACGGGCAAAGTAAATGACACAAAGGCTTACCATCTTACGTCTCAGGATAGTCAACCATCTTACGTCTCAGGATAGTCAACCATCTTACGTCTCAGGATAGTCAACGATCTTGCGTCTCAGGATAGTCAACCATCTTACGTCTCAGGATAGTCAACCATCTTGCGTCTCAGGATAGTCAACCATCTTCCATCTAAGGATAGTCCACCATCTTGCGTCTCAGGATAGTCAACCATCTTAAATCTCAGGATATTCAACCATCTTACATTTCAGGATAGTCAACCATCTTCCGTCTGAGGATAGTCAACCATCTTGCGTCTCAGAATAGTCAACCATCTTACGTCTTAGGATAGTTAATTATCTTACGACTCAGTATAGTCAATCATCTTACGTCTCAGGATAGTCAACCATCTTACGTCTCAGGATAGTCAACCATCTTACGTCTCAGGATAGTCAACCATCTTACGTATCAGGGTAGTCAACCATCTTACGTCTCAGGATAGTCAACCATCTTACGTCTCAGGATAGTCAACCATCTTGCGTCTCAGGATAGTCAACCATCTTCCATCTAAGGATAGTTAACCATCTTGCGTCTCAGGATAGTCAACCATCTTCCATCTAAGGATAGTTGACCATCTTACGTTTCAGGATAGTCAACCATCTTCCATCTAAGGATAGTCAACCATCTTGCGTCTCAGGATAGTCAACCACCTTACGTCTCAGGATATTCAACCATCTTACATTTCAGGATAGTCAACCATCTTCCGTCTAAGGATAGTCAACCATCTTGCGTCTCAGAATAGTCAACCATCTTACATTTCAGGATAGTCAACCATCTTGACCCCCTCCCCACGCGGGTATGTGAGATCGCAGCGCCCAAAGGCTGGTAAGTGAACGCAGCTCTACCCACTAAAACCTGGCGAGTGCCACCAATGCCGCCTTTGGTGAGGTGCCCCGGATCTAATAAACAAACAGGGCACCTCGACGGCTAGTCAGCCTCGCAAGGGACCGACGCCACCTCCACAGAGGGGTTGTCCCGTACCACAGAACAACCCCTCCCAACGTCGGGACAGTACAATGGGGTGAGGTTCTCGTCCTCACCCCTTGCCCCCTGCTCTTTTGTCCCCTCTTCTTATAAGTGGGGTACAAAGAGCCCCCTCGGCTCAATTAGCCAAGGCGCTGGGCTCACCCTAGGTTGCTGAGCCCCACCGCCACGTCAAGGCCTGAACCAAGGCGGGGTGAAGGAAGCATCATGGGATCGCAGAAAATTTTGCCAACTGACCTCCAAACTTAATATGAAGATGGCACCTGATGATGATGATGATCTAGATATAATTAATATAAGAAAACATCTTCTACGAATTTTATCACGGTTTAGATACACTTGAATAAGTGACATTCGCGTTAACATTAGAAAACAATGGATATAATGATCTCCGTACGATGCTGGACCAATTATAATGTGTCTCGGTCTTACAATTAATTGAAAGAGGCTTTGGTCCGTAACGATGACGCCGTTGATAATGATGATCACGTGACATATATAAGTAAACTGCATTCTTTATAACCTGCGCTCTCGAATTTCCCCAACGAATTAGCCACTGGAAAAGCTTTTGTGAAGGAAACACTTTATCGAACTTTTACCGAGTTCAATTTCCTCCTGCATTTAATGTTGGTCGCATACCTCTAATGGATTGGGTCGTGCACGAGATATCTGCAGATAAGTGGAGTAAGTGCTTTTACTTGAGTTTTATTTATTATTTTTACATTATGCTATTTTTTACAGCATTTTATTTAAACAGACAGATAGACAAAAATTATAAAAAATGCTATTTTGTTATATGTACCGTGTATTCATCCATATACATTTAGTAAAAAGTGGTTATATTAATATTACACAGACACTCTATTTTATATATTTGTATAGATGGAAGAAGAAAGTTCATTTGCTGTCATTCATGTGCTGTCTACCCATCCTGATACATAAGATGTATCAGGATGTCAGGATGGGTAGACGCAGCTCTACCCACTTAAATCCGGTGACTACCACCAATTCCACCTTTGGTAAGGTGCCCGGAACTGTTGAACAACTGGGCACCTCGACGACTAGTCAGTCTCCCAAAGAACTACAGTTGGGAGGGGTTGTCCCACACCACAGAACAACCCCTCCCAACGTCGGGATAGTAGAATGGGGTGAGGTTCCCATCATCACCTCTTGTCCTCCCCTGCTCTTTTGACCCCTATTTTTTTAAGAGGGGTGCAAAGAGCAGATCCCTCGGCTCATATTTCTCCGCCCAAAGTGCTGTGTTCACCTTAGGCTACTGAACCCCACCGCCATACGACAAGGTTTGTGCCATGGTGGGGCCCATTGATAGCCTTTGATTACCATTAGCCATTTATTATTTCTACTTCGAAACAACTTTGCTATGTTTCGGAATAAAGAGACAGGAGATGTCACCGAGACTTACTAACACCTCGTGCATGCGTCTCAGAAGAAAAGAGAAAAGTTACCTGAGCTCTACACTCAAGTGAACTTGTTTATTTTCATGGGCGACGTTGACCACTTTGTTGGAACAAACTAGCAAGTTTGCCTATCTAACTAACAAAATAAAAAATTTGTTCTATTTGAATAATGGACGACACCAGTTTGTACGAGTTTAAATACAATTAACGAGTAAAAAGACAATAACTTTTGAATTACATTCAAGCGATTGGAATTTTCGTTTTTATCGGCGATAAAGCTTTAAGTGCAGATAAAAAATTACTGCTGCGTATACAAGACTAGCGACTTAGCGTTTACGATGGTATAAGCTCTTATAATGTCTGAACATTAAATTATATTTACAATTTAAGGTGGCTTGTACGGGAATGGTACCGTTCTCATAATCATTGTCGTAATTATTATCAACCTTTTTCCGGCATTAGAATGGGCCTCTTTCAATGAATGCCAAGAAGGCAGATCTCCCGCCATCCGTTCCCACCAGGACCGGCCACTGCACGGGGATTGTTGACCGATCCCTTTAGGTCATCACAACAATGATACCATTTTTTCTTTTACGCCGGGAAATGCTCTGAGGCAGCCCGCTGGGGACTCCCCAGGCAGGTATGTTGTACCCGCTGCGCCCGAAAGATGGTGAGGTGGACGCAGCTCTACCCACTAAAAACCGGCGAGTGCCACCAATGCAGCGAGGTGAGGTGCCCCGGATCTATTGAGCAAACAGTACACCTAGACGGCTAGTCAGTCCCTCAAGGGACCGACACCACCTCCACAGAGGGGTCGTCCCGCACCACAGAACAACCCCTCCCAACGTTGGGACAGTGCAATAGGTCCTTGTCCTCGTCCCTTCTCCCCGTTTAGCTTCGCCCAAGGTACTGGGTTCACCCTAGGCTACTGAGCCCCACCGCCACGACAAGGCTTGAACCATGGTGGGGAATGTCAACGCACCTACAGACGAGGCTGTAATTAGCTTTCCTGGCGTAAGCCATTTATAGGAACGTGGAAATTAATTTCTTCCTGCCAATTATCATTACAGCACATTTTAACTATTAGATAATATAAAATAAAAGTTTCAATGTTAATTACGTAGTTCAATGTTATTAGATAAATATGTATAATAACAAGCAGCGTTTATAGATAAATGTGAAAAGTATAGATTTTCCATAATAATTAATAAGTAATAATAATTACTGTGTTAAAACGCTTGTGGCCTGAATAGTTTTACTGATTGAACTAACCTAGTATTTAAAATGCACATGCACAATGCGGTCGTAGACGTCATCTACTTTGCAGTATTATTTTCACTGCTAATGCGCTTACACGAATAATAAAGGAAATAAGGATATTCGAAAATGCAGTTAAAAAAATACGTTCGTGCTTTTATCATAATTAATCACAGTTATCAATTTATACAATTGTTATTTAAAATACATAGGTAGTGAAAAGTATTTAATAATGGTTAGTAAATAATTTTACTTTTAATTTTTATTAGTGATAAATAAATTATTCCATATTCATGAACTAAAAATCTCTGAAAGTGAAACCAATTGTTAAATTTATTAGGTATTTTATTTTTATTCGATTACTTTTTAAATATTTTTGTTAATTGTAGACACTACCAATAATAATAATAAATGATTTAATAGTGATTTACCATTTAAAAAGTGGAAGTAGAAGTAATTAAATTATCCCGCCAAATGCCAACGTCCAATATGAATTATGAATTTATGAATGTAGTACTTATTAACAACTAACATAGATTTGCATTTGCATTGTATTTGATACAGCACACAGCTGTGGTCAGTGTACGTGTCACAATCACAAAATAATAATAATATACTGTTGTTGTCAACACAAAAGTCAAAATAATAGAAAATTTGCCCTAGATTATAGCCATTAATGTTATGATTAATATATAGTTGTGCTAATTTCAATATTACAAAATGAATTTCTTACAAGTTTTATTTACACGTTTAAAAGTATTACTAAATGTAAGTGTTCTAAGTTTATTGTAAGTTTGATACAAGTTGGTATGGAAATAGTATTTTTTTATTTTTTGTAGGGGCAAATAATTTACTATGTGTATACTCGACTGATAGACAATTTATAGATATTCATAATTATTATTATCATACATTAATACATAGAAGTACCTAATAATAGAAATTATTTCTTTATTTTGTAGACTGTGCTAGAATCGGGGAGTGTGGGGAACGCTTCATCGTCTGATGAGGAATTGGAACAGTGGGAACAGATTTTCATGATGAGAGATGAAAATGGAAACAGTTACAACGATAAGTATGCGTTATACTATAATTAACCAAATTTAATGATTTTCTTAACATTTATAAGAGTACCTAACACAAGTAATATACATTACTGATTCATATAGATTTGAAATCAAACTGTAACTTACCAGTCAGTAATAGAATTTATTTTATTTTTTTAGAGTGAAATTTTAGAGTGATTTTACTTGAATTAATTCTCGTCAAACTAATTTGTGTACATTGATAGCCAGAATATACTTTGCTAAAAATGTCTTAACCAATCAATAATTATTATAGAATACATGATATGAAGGCATTGAACTACCTATATTACTGTACGTACATTTTTACTCAATGTTGAAAATTTTAACATCATGCATGGACGGATGGATTGGGGGGCCATCTGTAATTGACCTACTAGACGTAGGCTTCTTCAATCATATGTAGTGAGCCATGCATGTTTACAACTGCGGCAAGCTACTGTAGAAAATATATCTTTCTAACTAACTATCAAATGCCATTTATTACATTTTTATTTTCCTTAATGTATTCTTTAATGTATGTACGTATGTGACTATAACATGGTTTCTAATTACTATATTTTAAGTGTTAAATATTTTCAACAGGAGAAAAAAACGTAGCATATGGTGCCGACCGTCTTGCATCCCAGTTTCTATAGTGATAGTATTAATAGTGCTAGTGGTGCTAGTTCCGTTGCTAGATCAACCGAATGTGGCACACGTATCGCCGACCGCTGCTCATGTCAGTATACATTGCTCAGATGAGTGTAGGTAAGTTATATTATTTTGATAGGTTTTATTGCCAGTCTCATGTAAATTTAAAACTAATGAGCCTATTACTATAAATGATTTTTTATAATTAATAATTTTACTATTAATAAAATTGTGCCATATTAATTATAAGAATAGAGTTAATATAACAATGTTTTTATTTTTAACGATCAATATACTTACAGATAGAGTATTGTTATAATTATATATCAAGACCCTAGCTGGAAAAAATTTATTAGTAACTAGCTCTTAATATTATGTTAATTTTTTATTTCACATAAAATCCTGAACATTATTCAAAACAAGGGATAGTCTTATTATAGTGGTCCTATAGATATGTTATGTGAATAGAAATACTTAGCTTTTAGTTCATTGCTTGCCCTAAAATAACATTTTCTTTTTAGATTATCGTTAGTAGAGAGTATTCCAGAGGGACATATGTATCCACCAAATGTAACGCATATGCCCACAAAGAATGCATGGTTAGATTTAATAGATGAAGCTCAAACATCTATAGAGATAGCATCCTTTTACTGGACTCTTAGGTTTAATGAAGAATATCCTAATAATTCTTCTATAGAGGTATGTGGAGAATATTTAATTTTAAATGGTAATTTGCTTAGTGATACAGTAACCCGCTTCCATGATAGATATATTTTTTTATACATTCATCTGCTATTTACCGGTGGGAGGGAAGCGCTGTGCCGCGCTCCCGGCTGCATGGGTACCACCATCTTGCTTGTTTCTCCGGTGAAACAGCTTTGCTGTGTTTCGGAGAGATGGGCAAGACAGGCAGTGTAATTACTGGCACCGAGACTTAACATCTTATTTCTCAGGATAGGCAACACATAAATGAGTTGCCTGGGCTCGTTCCAGGTATACTAGTTTATGTTCATGGGCGACGTCGACCACTTAACATCAGGTGGTACATTTGCCAGTTTGCCTATCCAACTAACAAAAAAAAAAAATAGGACAAACATGTGGCATGAATTTTATCTATAGTAAAATTATCACTGTCATTATTTTTGTTGCAGGGTGAACAAATATTCCAAGCCCTGCTTACGGCTGGCACAAAGAGGAATATTAAATTGAAAATTGCTCAAAACTGGCCTTCTAAGTTGTATCCCAATATGGATACAGATTATTTAGTTAGAAAAAAAGCAGCACAGGTAGCTATTTTTATTCTATTTTTTATGTCAAAAAGAGGTAAACAAGCTATTAGAGCCTTATGGGGACTACTGATGCCCATTCACATCCACACAACTAGAGGTTATGCTGATGCGTTATAATGTGATGTCTAAATACTAATTATCTATAAAACAATAATTTTCTTGGGACAAAGTAAGTTCCGGATTCATGGCTGACCAGTACTTATATGCTTAAAAAAGGGTTTTGTAAAATTACTATTATTAATTATAATACAGTACTTGCTCAGTTTCGAGACTCATGCCCTACTATGGGATGTAATGCTTATACATACTATAGCTTGCACTCTTTCCAGGTGCGAAGTCTCAACTTCTCGAAGCTGCTGGGAGGTGGGGTGTTACACACCAAGTTCTGGCTTGTGGACCGAACACATTTTTACATTGGCAGTGCCAACATGGACTGGCGTTCGCTGACACAGGTAAAGGCCTTCTGTTGATATAATCTATTCATGTGTAAAGTTTAGGTTGATTTCAACTTCAACTTTTTGTTTGGCAACTAGGTCACTTTTAGGTTAGCGACCATTATAGGTTGATTTGAATTTCTGATGAAAACGATCACTTTTATCAATGCAGTGAAAACTCGATTAACCGGACTAATTGTTGTCGTCAGGCATTCGTATAATCGAAAATCCGGATAATTGAATGTACGAAGAAATGCGGGTTTTGTGCATTTGTCACGAAAATCAATGTTTATTAAGAAATTAGTAAGAGATACATTATCCAACAAATGATACATCATATTATGTATGATGTGTTACATACGTAGGTATGTATAATATGTGTATATACCTACAGGTAAGTAAGCAATTATTTATGTACTTAGTTTCTTAAATTACATACTAAAATACTTCAGCCTTAATCATGAAATAAAATAATAAGTTTAATTTTATAAATTGTCATTTGACGTCAGCCACTGTTTCTCTTCATTGCTGCTACATCACGAATTCGTTTCATCTGTAGCTAACTCAGAGTATCACTCTGTTGTTTTTCATACCACTTGAGAACTGTTTCCAGCGCCTGAACCGTCCAATTTATGAAGTACTCGTGAGATGGTCCTGCATCATATTCGCGTCTAGATTTAACTAAAAAAAATAACAAAACGAGTGGGGCAGCGATTCTGCGGGCGCAAGCGGAATAATACCAGTGCAACATGTTCATAGTTGCATAAATTCGACTTGTATTTAGTATAACTGATCGCGGTTGCTAGTCCGGATAATCGCAAATCCGGATAACTGAGAGCCGGATAATCGAGTTTCTACTGTAAGTTGAAATTAAATGCATTCAACAGTGGGTTGAGGTGTGTATCAAATGGTATCGATATAATAATATCTATGGACGCTTTCACACCACGTCAATCTGATCCCTTGGTAAGTTCTCGAAGAACTTGTGTTACGGGTACCAAACAATGGAAATATATTTAATACTTTTATACCATACAAATATTTAAGATTTTAATATGTAATACACATATTTAACACATCCATGACCCAGGAACACAAAAATATTTTTGTTGTAGCACAATCCTGTTTAAATATACTTAAAGTGGTTGCTGCAGTGTACGTGTGTTTAGGGAAAAAGTACACGATATGTTATAATACCTAGATGTTATGTCTCCCGTATAAGTTTCCTCAGAGGAGAAAGCTTAAGTGAACTTGTGATTATAGTACACATTTTTGCCACTACTTATAATTAGTATGTAGTCGACGTGGCCCGTCTACCTTACTCCAATAAAGGTAAAAAGAAATCACATCCGTATAATATCATCTATAAATGGAAGTAACACAAATTCCTTACTTTTTCCTTCATTTCTTCTTTCCATTGCCTATATAGTACCTACTCTTAACGAATATTAAAAAATATCTTTAGTGGTGTCTTATGTACTAGTAGTAATAGCATTTTAATGTACATAATATCATTATAAAATAAACATATTTCTCAGGTGAAAGAGCTCGGCATGGTTGCATACAACTGTTCGTGCCTCGCTAACGACCTGGGGAAGATATTTGATGTGAGTATTATTTACATTAAAATCCGTGTTCCATTATCACTATCAACATTAAACATTTCCTACTAGCATATATTCTCCCGTCACCTATACTGCAGAGAAAATAGAGAAATGTGTTTTCCGTATGGGGCCAAAATGGTCCGAAAGTTTGCCTCAGCTCAACATGCTATGGAGCCTGTTGTTACGTATGTGTGTTGTTGTGCGGGTGTTTCTTTGGCAGATAGGAACCAAATCCAAACAAAGACATCTACCAGAGAACTAAAGTTATCGATATCGCGCGAAGATTAAGCTCACACACTCAGGAGAACGGATGGCCGATGGGCCAATAAGGTTCAAAAGTGGAGGCTGCGTTTAGGGTGACGAAGTGTTGGTCGGCCATTAACCAGGTGGGAAAACGATCTCTGTGCGGTAACCGGTCCTTATTGGATTCGGGCTTCGGGATAGGTGGCTCTACTCTGGAGTCTGCCCGAGTATAGCCATGTACGGAACCCCTTTCTGGGCGGACTCCCTCACCGCTAGGAACAAGGCCCTGCTGCGGAGTATGCAGTGAGTCACAGCGGTATGGGCGATCAGGGGCTACCATACGGTCTTCTGGGTGGCAGCCATTGCCCTGGCTTGAGATCTGCCGTGGGAGCTCGTGGCGTTGGTATTCGTGGAGTTGCGCCTCCTCGTTTTACAGAGGAGGACACCACTGCACTACTGCTACTGCGTTCGGTCCTAGCGTCCTGGATGCGCCGTCAATAATGGCAAAATGGCGGCGATATTTTTTTTAAACCTATAACTTTTTATTAGTATGAATTTTCAATGCTTAGCTAAATTTACTACTAATGCCAGTTCCATGTCGATATCTAAATTAGTTTTTCGATCCAGAATTAACTTAGCAATATTCATGAGGCTTAAATCATAGTCGACTAATTTGGAGCGGAAAATTGAGTGACGTTTAATGAAACAACTACATCTTTTACCGGTGGGAGGGAAGCGCTGTGCCGCACTCCCGGCTGCATGGGTACCACCATCTTGCTTGTTTCTCCCGTGAAACAGCTTTGCTGTGTTTCGGAGAGAAGGGCAAGACAGGCAGTGTAATTACTGGCACCGAGACTTAACATCTTATGTCTCAGGATAGGCAACACATTGGGCTCGCTCCAGGTAAACTAGTTTATGTTCATGGGCGACGTCGACCATTTACCATCAGGTGGCACGTTTGCCGGTCTGCCTATCCAACTAACATAAAAAAAACTAGTTAACTTGGTATACCGCTGGAAGGAATGTCCTTGAACCGCGCACTCTTTACCACCAATGTGCTTATTTCTTCCATCAAGCTTTGCTGTTTCGGGGAGAAGTGCAGGACAGGCAGTGTAATTACTGGCACCGAGACTTATCATCCCACGTCTCATACATAAATGACTTGCCTGGGCCAGTCCCAGGTAAACTAAATTATGTTAATGTGCGACGATGACTACTTTCCACGGGGTGACTTATCCAAGTAAAATAAAAAAAAGGTTAACTCAATCACGATGTAAGCTCGTAAGGACTATTGTTGTTCCCTTATATGTCCCACTGATGAGCACGGGTCGAAATCAGGCGAGGCGAGTGTTGGGTCATATTTCACCGAAGCGCTGGCCCAATGCGGGTTGGTGATCTTCACACACCTTCAAAGACTTTTAATCTCGTGCACGGCAGGCATCAAAGGGGGGGGCGGGGGTTCAGGATCGAACCCGGGCCTATCGGATCTCACTGATTTGATTTTATATCAATACCCTGGCACCCATTCATACAAATTGTCCGCCCTTGGCTATACCTGACCATTTATAACACGAAACCATCAGGAATTATATAAAAATGATACATCGTAGGTAAATGCGCGAGCCCTAGAGCCGTGGTAATTATATATTCATTGACAATTATTTATTCATTGTGTTTGTTTTACGAAAACATGTTATAGAGTACTTACGATTTAAAATATGGGTGATTTGGACTATAAAATACAAGTACCGTTGGTTAGCGTCGCCCATGAACATAGGTAAGTTGGCATAAGCCTTGTCCAGGAAAGATATTAACGCCTAGGACTGTCACTGCCTGTCTGTTTTTATAGCATAGGAGGGCAAACGAATCAACCCAAAGATTATGCAGATGCGTTGCCCTCCTTTTCCCTATCCCCCCAGAATAGGCCACCCGACACTCACAAACCGCACGACGCGACAGCATAGCTGTCACTTGACGCCGGTGTTATGTGAGCGAGAGGTACCAACCCGGTCGTGCCGGCCCAATTCGGCTGCAAAGCAGCATGGCACTACCTCTTGTCCTTCTCTCTGAACCACAGTAAAGCTGTTTGATGGAAGAAATAATTAGAATGGTTGTACCTTGGTTGTACCCATTGACTTATATTTTACCGATAGACACGAGCGTTCATATCAACAATTTCTTCAAATACTGATAATAATAAGAACTAAAGTTCGCTGCAGCGTTAAGGGCCCCTTCTCCCAAAACTATAGGTATTTAACGCACCGAATCGGTTTGAACTTGCGTTGCGCGGGAGATGTCTTTATATGAACTCCGGTGACCTAGCCGGCCTAGGTCTAGGCCTAGGCTAGGTGCCGGCCACGGCCGGCAAGCACGCCACAGTATACGAATAAACAGTAGATTGACTATGCTCGAATTATTCTTAGATGTGATAATTAATAATTATGCTTAACAAAATCTTGTTATTGTTATCTAGTTTTGGATTTATAGAAATACTAGCTTTATATATATTTTTATATTTTATACTATTTAAAGTGAAACAGCTTTGCTGTGTTTCGGAGAGAAGGGCAAGACAGGCAGTGTAATTACTGGCACCGAGACTTAACATCTTATGTCTCAGGATAGGCAACACATAAATGAGTTGCCTGGGCTCGTTCCAGGTATACTATTTTATGTTCATGGGCGACGTCGACCACTTAACATCAGGTGGTACGTTTGCCAGTTTGCCTATCCAACTAACATAAAAAAAAAAAAAAAAAAAAAAAAACTAGCTGGTGCCAGCGACTTCGTCTGCGCAGGATAAGATAGTTTTATTTCTTCACTAATTAATCGAAAGGAACTTCGATCCATCCGGGTGTCCCTTGACACCTCTCTTTAGTTTTTTTTAAATAAAAAGTATCCTATGTTACTTCTAATACCTCCAAGAATATGTGTACAAAGTTTCATGATGATCGGTTAAGTAGTTTTCGCGTGAAAGCGTAACAAACATCCACGCTTTCACATTTATAATATTAGTAAGGATTAGGAAGGATGAATTTGCTACATAGGTCTAAAAGATAGTGCCATGCATGCAGCCGAATTGGGCCGGCACGACCGTAGGGGTACCTCACGTTCACATGATAATGGCGTCAAGTGACACCTATGCTGTCGCGTTTCTTGCAGTGTGTGAGTTTCCGGTGTCCCATGGCAGGGGATGGGGTAAAGAAGGGTAATGCATCTGCATTATCTCTTGTGTGGATGTTTACGAGGACGACCTCTGTGGTTAGCGCGTTAGCGTTCAAGCCGGAGGTTGCGGGTTCGAATCCCGCCAGGGAACAAAAAGTTTTCTGTGTTCCTGGTTCATGGATGTGTATTAAATATGTGTATTATAAATAAAAAATCTTAAATATGTGTATAGTATAAAATATTAAATATAGTTACATTGTCTGGTACTCGTAACACAAGTTCTTCGAGAACTTACCACGGGACCAGATTGATGTGGTGCAAAAAGCGTCCTTAGATATTATTATTATTATGGGAGTCGGTAGTCATCTCAGGCTCCGAATGCTCGTTTGTCCCCCTAAGGCCTAAGCTATAAAAAAATCAATCATTCATCAATCAAGAATGCTTGTAGGAGATTAAAAAATTGTAGACAAACATATTCTTTTATACTATATTAATTGTTTTCATTGTTTTAAAATTCAACAACATTTAGTTGTCGTATGCTAGGTCCAGGTTCATTTTCATCGACCCATACATCATCGATTAATGTTAGACACGGGTCTCCTCTAAGAAGAGGGTCAAGGCCATAGTCCTCACAACACTGCCCTGTGGGTAGGGGGCTAGGAAATGATTGCAAATCAGAAATATTTTGTGATGAAGGTTCCTCATTTTCTTTAGTGTCGGACAATTTGAATTCTTCAAGTGTTAATAATTTCTGGCAGAAGACATCACTACATAGTATAAACTATAAAGCAAAGTCGCTTCCCGCGTCTGACTGTATGTATGCTTACATCTTTAAAACTACACAACGGATTTTGATGCGGTTTTTTTAATAGATAGATTGATTCAAGAGGAAGGTAATAGGTGCATGCATAATATAGTAGATAAACACTGATAATTTTAGAAGTTTCTGATGTGATGTCATAAATAAACACATTTTTTGCACTTACATTGCAAACGATGGATGAACCCTAACAGATAGATCAAAATAATGTACTACATTATTGTACACCTTAGCCGGGCCTGGTTCCGAATTAATTATTATTGTATCAATGTATGGTAGAATTGTGCATCCTAAATATGCATACTGAAAAGTCCGCGATGGCATAAATGTCTACATTAGTTAAATATAACATACTACCTATATCCATTTTAATACTTTAAAAAATTGCCAATTATAAAGCGGTAATGTAAAAGCTATTCACAAAAATACGGTATTAATCACTACATATTATAAAATAAAGTCCTACGCCCGTCCATAGATAAATAATTATCATCAATCAAATATGGCTGTATATCTAAGTTAACGCGGGCGAAGCTGCGGGCAACAGCTAGTTTGTGATAAAACTGTATTAAGATTCTTTTTCCTTATTTTACTTTTTTTATTCGCCATTTCAATTAAATAACTAGGTACTACACAAACTCAAGTATCTATTTATTTACACTAATTAAAGGTTTTGTATTACAAACTTATTACAACTAAAAACAACAATTGTTAGTAAGTATTAAGTAGCTATATTATTTAAACTGTGTCGTCTTATTTATTTAGAGGTAATAATATGAAATGCGCGGTAACAACGTTGTCACGAGCAAAAGCGGCACAGGTCCTACTTCGATGACGCCCGGCTGGGTACTGGCGCGACGTGGTGCGATGCGCGAGAGCCATTTTTATCGTTTTTTATTTTTCAAAATTTTTTGAAGTGACATAATAAAAATCTATCCAATCATTTCCACGTCATCTCCGTTTAGCAATTTAAACGTAAAAGTTTCATTATAATTGAGTTACCCGAAGTCTCATACTACTCAAAATGCTTTTAAAATCGACGTTACTTTGGTTTTTTTTTGACCATGTAAAATGTTAAATATTGTATTTTTATCCAAAAAAATCCCTAGATCAAAGATGTATCTATGCCCAATTTTATTATTATTATTTTAAAATGACGACTTCTATGAAAACACCTCGATCTAGAAACAACAATTTGGGAAAAGGGGCCCTTAAAACGTTCGTTATTTCGTCTAACCAAACTATAAAGACATACAGCGCTAGATCGCTTTTTCTCGCGACTAAAACGTGAATTTCATAGTACTAACGCGTTTCGTTAATTGTATTTTTTTTTCGGATGGATCTATGCTAACGGCCCGTAGGCCCTAATGCTACATCGGATTAGCGTGAGCCCATTCGGCTCACTTTTGATTTATAAAGTGGGGGATTGCCCCCCGCCAACCGTGCAGTCTGCGACCACACGGCCTCCTGGCGTCGGTTGTGAACCGTTAAATGTAGTGTAACAACATCTCTATAGATTTTACGCCGCAGGCAAAAGTGACACCAGATTTTGTACCTACAAAACTTCATTAGATATGATTCTCTATTTCGAAATTAATAAATGTTAAATAAATAAATAAATAGTAAAGAAGAAACAAACAAAACTTTGGCTTAAATTTTCGTATTATTAGCGCCGCTCCGTAGGCATCCATGCTGCTTCAGTGTCGACTGTCGAAGACATATAGTTCAGTCGAACAAAGTGAGTGTTCGGATCGCGAAATCTAGTACGTAGTACATCGATGGTGGCACACATGCTAATGGGCGCACGGCACTATCTCTCCTAACAATTAGTATTTTAAATAGGATGTTAGAAACTGTATTAATTAATCGTGGATTGTCTAGTTTTACTACTATCAATTGTCAATTACTTAGTATAGATTTCTAAATACCTAACGCCATCTATCGATCGAAATGCGAATCTCAGTAGGTACTTTCGTTATTCGATCGCGTACACGTATACATGTCGTTTCGTATGGGATAGTAAAGAAAGCCACCTAGATTTACAGAAATGTCTATTTTTGTTGTGTAAACTGTGCTATTTGTCAGATGAAAAACTAAACCTCTGATAAATAATAGTCATATATTATATAATAAAATCTACTTCTTATCGATACGAAAGTGTACTATTTATAGATTGGTAGAGTTACGTACAACGCCATCTAGCCCTTGATTGAAGAAATCTCATATTTCCGGATAGAATAGAAATGTGAGCCATAAAATTCCGAAACTGCTCAGTGATTTGTCACTGACGTAATAGCAATTCAACCACCCAGTGATCTGTAACGTCGCATTGGCTAATCATCAATGGCCATCAGTCGCCCAATCAGCGCAGAACCGCCGCAGCGTCGCAGCACATATTTAGCGGAATTTGTTTTCATACAAAACACATATCACACTTTACCACTCTATTCCGGTTATATGTTTGATGGTGTGCACGCATATAAGCGTGCCGTGTGCGAAGGGAACATTAATAGATGAGCCTATTAAGTGGTTGGCTCGTGGTTTCCCCCCATGGTATTTAACCGGGTCAGACAACTTCTGCCGATTACTGATACCATTAATTAATTATTGATTACATAATTACCCGATTTTGTAC